>JARHVA010000271.1:577500-1777500 GCA_037957365.1 Torreya grandis
TGACCTTGAATCATTCTTACAAGTTAAAATAAAAAGAACAAAATCAATCATTTTTCATCTAATTAATCAAGTCTACCTAATTTCTTCTAATTTTAGGCCTAGACTAATTTTTTATTGGCCTCATTTTCTCTTCTTCTCCTTCATTGGTCTTTTTATCAACCTCACCATTTTCTAGGCAATCTCACCATTTAGCAGTGTGATCTTGCCATTTCACAGGTCATCTCCTTTATTTTCCTCTATGGGTTTGTGAACTCACCAATTTGTAGGGCATTATTTCCATTTGGTAGGGTGACCTTGTTGTTTCCTATTGTTTCACCATTTGACTTAGAATTCCTAATATTTGACCAACAATTTTCATTGAAATTGGATATATTATTGATTAAGTGGTGACTTCATTGTTTTGGTCCATGACCCCACTAAAGAGCCCATGAACTTGATGTTTTTGATGATAAACTCATTTTTTTTAGGGTGACCTCATTGTTTGTAAAATTCTATAAATGGTGAGATCACCTAATTTCATACTTATACCTAGTCTTAAATACATTAAATGCAAAAATTATTAACCAAGAAAGATACCTACCAATGCCCCATTCCCTAATGGTCATTTTTACTCTTAGATATGCTCCCCAAGGTATCAATGGTACAAGATATTAGCCATTTCCTCAGCTTCCTCACATGCAAATATCAAAGCATTGGATTGCAATAGTGGAGGGTAATAATGAATGATTTTTACCCCCAAGGGTAAACTTATATTGTAATTTTCAATTTTTTCATCCCCTAGGCCTATTGTTCCCCCATTTATCTTCTTTGGGCACTCATTTTTTTCCCGTTTATTCATTTTTCAAACTATTTTCTTCTAATTATTCTATTTTTCAGTCTCTTTTGCTGAATTACGTGATTATTTTTCTTCTAATTGAGGGCTAACCGATCAAAAAATCAAATTTTCTATCCTCCCCTCGAGGAGGCATCATGGACCACCTAAACACTATTTGGGGCATGTTCGTAACCTCATTTCTCTGTGACTCATGTAAAATTTAGTAAAAAGCAAGAATGAATTTATTTCTTCTAGTTATAATCATTTTAAGTGACCAATTTATTCTTTGAAAAGTCATTTATTCATTTAAATGTCTCTTCATGCCTTCCTAAACAAGTTAAAAATGTAGACATCTAATTCTTATCACCATTATGCTAAAATTGTAAATTTGAACAACATTCCACAACAACACATAATCTAGACCAAAATCAATAAAATGCTCTAATTCATTCACACATGTCACATGTAAGTGTTGATTCTTATCCATTGATCCCTAATTGGGGAAATGCATTTTATGGAATCATTATCTTCTCATAATTTAGTTAGATTCAAATTGTGACCAAGTTAAATGGCATCTTAGACCACTAAAATCTTATGATTCATCAGCATACATCGTGCATGTGTCAATTTGTGTCTATATTGTCCTAATTAGGCTAATACCATATACTTAATTGTCGCCTTCTTCTAATTCAACACCAGACAAATTATGACTACGTAAATTGACATTTGTGACCATTTTGATTAAACGTGTGACCAATTTCCAAGAATTTCAAAATACTAAGTAAAGCCATTAAGCAAATCAAATCAAATTAAAAGCTTAAGTGAAAAATCCATGTAAATTTATTGAATATCTATTATTGGAAATTCAAAATATCTAGGCCATGAGATCACCCATGACATCATCAAAAAGGTGTCAAACACCAAGAATTAATGGAGATAAATATTAGGTTTAAGACCACCCATGCCTTATTACTGCTCCCTTATTCCAAAATATTAATGACTTTGTCTTCCAAAATTGAATCAATCCTTGGCCACACATCTTGATCTCAGTATGGATGGTCACACTTGATTCTCAACATTCCTAAAAAAGCTATAAATATGTGATCCATGACTATAACTTTTAAGATTCAGTTATGCAATGTTATTATGCATAAATAGTGCTACAAAAGCTTCACCAAATACCCCAAATTGACTAATCAAGGAATTAAAGCCATTAATGTTAGAAGAGATGATGAAGGTAATCTCCCAACTATATTGACCAAGACTTAGAGCACCAAATATGGGCATAAGCACATTTATTGATTGCCTTTGAAGGAGAGTCACTATGGGAAGGTATTGCTTGTCTTGATTTCCTAATTAGTTTCTTGAATTCATTGGCACTACCCCTTGAGGGATTAGGCTTAGCATGTTAGGTTTTGTATGCTTATTAATGGTTTTACTTATTAATGCATGAGATTTTACTTTGTAATCCTAATCTACATAGATAACGTTTACCATTTAACTAGAACTCTCTATGAATAATCCAATATCATTTTTCATATGGACAATAAATTATCTTTTAAAATACTAATCACCTACCTTTTATAGTGTTCCAAAGCCCCTATTTGTCACAAGGTTGCTCAACTGATACCAACTAATAGTTAACACATATTTTTAATCAATACTAGCTACTCTCATATGCTTATTAGAGGATAACCATAGGTAATTACTTATACCATTATATTCCCACCAATAATGCTAACTCATTTTGAACTTCCCATCATCCTTTCTATTTCAAATTGTCAGATTTATTGTATATGAGCATGTGAGTTTTGGGATTTATGTTCATTGGTGCTAGGCTAGATGTAATTATAACTACCAAAACTCATAAATTTTAGGTCAACATCACCCCACACAAAATTGGTCAGCCACCATCATTTAACTCGCCAATGATCTAGGTATCAATAAGAAATTTTATTGCCTCTTTTATCAACTATACATCAAAATTAGTCCAGTGTACAAGTGCAAGCTTTAGTTTTTTGGTGATGTTAGAGATGCATGAAATTAAACCATTGAACTCAAGTGTTTAGTCCTAATTATCCTTAGCCTCTCCCTTTATAGCATTAACCCTCCTATTCATTTTTTTGAGGGTGTATTATAGTGTGTTATCCTCATCATCCTTATGGTGCTATAAATTTTTGAAGCTCTCCTTAAGCATTTATTAGCTAACATAGATTGTATAGTTTACATCTTCCACTTTCTTTAGAATTTAGTTCCTTGTTGCCTTGTCCATCTTCAAATACACCTCCATGGCTAGGATATATATTTTTTTATGCTCCTCATAAAAACACACTATAACCACTAAAATTTATTGAGAAAAAATCAATAAAATCCACTTAGCCGCAATAAATTTCTCAATGAACTTATTTAGGATTTCCTCACACCCCTTGAGTTACCTTGAAAACTCAATATGGGATCACTCCCATTATTATTAGATTTATTCCCTTGTTTCCTTTTCCATTTTTATTAGGCACTCCACCATGATACTTACTTTTTCCACTAGTTGTATCCCTTCTAAATCTACCTCTTCCAAAAGGCTTGAATCCTTTTTCATAGTGTGCCAACTTAGCTTTAATCATTTCAATTTCATAGTCACCAACTTATTTTCTACCTGACCACACTATTAATATAATTTCACCAAATTCACCTCCTAAATACAAGTAGTGGTACTATTCATTATGTTCCACTAACTTACCTTTGTTACTAATTTGAGCAGTGCACTCCTAACCTCAACCTTGTTGAACTTAGCTAGGACATCAAAGATGAGTTAGCATTTATCCAGGGTTGTGTTAGGTTCTTGGTATTCAATGGTGCTTCTAAGTTTATCTTAAGATTTCAAAGAGCACACAAATGTTGATTAGTTTCTTGTTATAAAATTAAGTAAAAATCCATGCATAACAATACAATGAAACTAAACACTATTTCCTAATAACTAGGGGAGCATAACATAATGGACAAGACCACAAAATAGATATAAAAACACACAAGAGTTTTAGGTCCCTTATCAAAATTGATGTCCATTTATTGGCATAGTAGATGTTCATGATTGGTTTATGGAAATAAAAAATTATATTAGTGCTTTTCCATATTGGTATCACTTTTCCAATGGACACTTATGGATTTGTTAGGCTTGGCTTGATGTGAAACTCGACATCAAATGGGAATTATAACTTTAATTTGATGACTTTTTGAAGGCATTCTTGAAAAATAACCTTACACATAAAATCGTGTTTGGGTATGGTGTGGGCACTTGTATTTATAGCTCTAAGAACTAACTATTAGTGTCCTAGATTGCACCCTAGCTGAGCAAGGGGATTGTTCAGGTCCTCCTACTCAAATATAGTCCAACATGGGAATGACCCTAGGCTATGGGTCACCTAACTTGGGTTAAACCTCTAAATATAGTTAGATTCCTTCTATATCTATCACCTAAACTAGACCTAAATTAACACCTACTTGGAAAAAGGGAGAGAGATTATCAATAATATATGAAAGCATGTAAAATGAGGTGATGCACCATTAATTTAAACACTTACACTTTACACAAGACACATTAAAGATAAAATAATATCAGTCCTCACATAAGTATTTCATAAAAAGGCATTGATTAGCTATCAAATTAGCATGGGAGGGCGATTGTCTACTTCCAAACAAATCAACAAACTTTACACTGCACTTAGATTGACCCGTGAGAACTACAAATCATTTCATGAAGGTGAGTAAAATTAGACAGAGGTAAGGAAAGCATACATTCACTTAACCACAACACATAGATTCATAGAAAACACTTCAATTCAACTTGAAAAAATGAAGTAATTTAGTATTTATTGCATCAAATAGGTGTTGTAGTACAAATCTTGGCATAGCCTGAGCAAGCCAAGGCATAAGAGTCTTTTCTCTAAAAATATCAGAGATTTATTTTCTAAAAAAATTTAGAGATAACCACAATGTGGAAGAAAATGGGACATATATAGAAAAAAGGGAAGAGAGAAAGGGAGTTATGATGGATTAACATTAATACAAGGATGTTGAGTCATGATCTTATCAAGAAAGAACAAACTTTTAAAATGTAAAAGAATTAAATGCTCCATTGTCTTTATCTAGCCACCAGGTCTCCTTGGGACTCTATGCCATTTTCTACCTGATCTACAAATGAGGAAAAACTTCTCATATCTTGGAACTGACAAAACTATGCCATCTCTACTTTGGCCAGCCATAGGTACTTGTTTGTAAAAAATGTGACCATATCAAAAGATGAGACACTTCTCCATAATAATCACATAATCTACCCCTACTTTGAAACATGATCATAAGTACATGATAGATGAAAACCTATTCATTTATTGCTTTTCATATAGCAAGAATATTGATGAAAACTTATAGAATGCTTAACCTTATTACAAAAACTAGCTACTCATCTTTGATCTTTATTAGGCCTAGAAAGACTTATTTTTCCTCTAAGAATTTATAGAAGCTAATAACTTATTATATGCACAAATATTCTTCAATAAATGGTGAAAAAAGTCATGATACCATACTAAAACACTAAAAAATAGACCCTATATGTTATAAAACTTCAAACTAGAGTTTCATATTGAGCTTTAATGGTGATTAGGCTTCATCCTAACTATATGATTGCATCTTATTGCTTAGCAGTGCTCATCTAAACTCTAATGGAAACATAGCTATTTGAAACACCTATTATGGTTTGACCTAAACCATATGTTTGACCTCTATATTGAAACCCCTTAACTTTCAACTTTCAATCTCGCTCATCACTTTACTTTGTACAAAATGCACGTGAGCCTTTGATTTACCTAGTAGCTTAATGTGCTTATGACACTTGGCAATCTCTCTCTCTTCCTTAGGATCTTATAACTTGTTGACCTTGATCACACATCAATCTACTTGGTATGATTAAATACACACTATTAGTTATGCTTGAGCCCACTAGCCTATTAGTCATCACATACTATTGATCCATATGACAGGTTAATGTGCTTATGACACTTGGCATCTTCTCATCTATGCTGACCTTTTAACTTTAACTTGCATTGTTGGATTATTTTTTCATTATTACACATGCACTATAGATTTGCTTAGACCCACTGACACTAAAAATCATCACTTTCCATTGGATATTTGGTATGATTCAGCTCCAACCATTGATCTTGATCATTTGAATTCTAATGGCTATTTTATGAAGCTTGAACTTGATGTCCACGTGCCCATTTCATTTTGTAGTACTAACTTTAGAGCTTTATATCTTGAAATATCAAGCTCATCAAGATATGAATTTTGTATAGAATGTTCAAGGCATGAATAACTTCATGTCCATGCATTTATTTTGACCTAAAAACCTTTCTAAGCAAATATATTAAAATCACAATCATCTTGTTTTGTTCATTTATGTATGATGTTTGATGACGATCTGATTGTCTAAGATCACCAAATTCATACTTTAATATTGCTTAAAGTCTTTCAAAAGATTAAAAATAACAAGGGATATTCTCCTAAAGTCCATATGCACCTTATGGCATTAGATCACTCCTTGATCAGGACCCTACTCAGCTTCTCATCAAAGGCTAGGCACATTTTGGTATGTAGGCCAAATTTGGCCAACATCTTTGGTGACTTAGCTCAGTAGCATGCCTGCTATGCTTGAGAACTCATACCATATACATGAATTTTGGACTCATAAAGTAATGAAAATTTTGATCCTATGACTGAAATAAATCTTATTGACTTCCAAAGATAAATAATTCTACCAAAATAGGGAAGGAAAAAAATAAAATGGGGTAGCTAACTAAACAAATCAAAAGTAAAAAAACTAATGTGTTATGGCAGCACTTGGAGGGAAACAAGAAGAAAAAATAATTTAACTAACCATTACAAGGCATGATCCACCTGGTTCAAAAGGGAAATTCATGAAGTCACTCATTCTAAAAGATGGAACAAGCTACAAGGCAAGATGCTTATTGAACATGACCTTTGATGAGGTACTCTTCTTGCCTACCAACTCTCTTATCATCTCTTCAAATGAGTCATCAATAGAAAACCATTCACCCACAAAAATTAACTCATCTTTCACTTCAAGATCCTTTTCATACTTATTTTCAACTACAACCTTACCAATTGATGCCTTATCTATGCATTGATCTGGATTGACCTCATCCTTCTTTCTATCTATAGCAAGTTCATCCATCTCTTCAAGGAGTGTTGAATATTCAACCCAATCTATGTCATGATCATGAGTGACTCATCAAACTTCTCATAAACATGCTCTTTAATGGGAAACATATCCCTACAAAGCTCTTTAATCTCTTGTAGAGATTCAAGGTACAACTTGCAATCATCCTCTTGTTCCTCATTTTGATCAATTTGAATAGAATTATCTTAAATGACACCTTAATTTATGACTTCAATTTATACCAATTCCTCATGGAGTTCTTCTACATCAAGACCAACCTTCTCATTCTCAACCGCAATCTCATTCCCAACTACAACCTCAAGTGAAGTATCAATGAGAAAATATTCCTCATACACATTTGAAGCATTATTTTCACACTCTCTAATAGCTTGAATTGAAGATACAACCTCTTTCTCTATCCTCCATAGAATAGGCTCCTCCTGAAGAAGGGAGATAGTGGGAGGGTGATGAAATTCATTTGTTTGAGAGGTAGTATGAGAGATGGAAGGTTGATTATGATCATATTTTGGTATCTTGAGGGTAATGTAATCATTTAGGGAACCTTGAAGAGGATGGAAAGATAAAATTTTGAAGACCTCTACATTTTTCTCCTTCCACTTGGCCATTACCTCATTAAAATATGAAACCTCTTTGTCCTCATAGACAACTTGAGCTTGAGGGATGATTAGTGAAGAAGTGGAACTACAAGAAGTTTTAGTCTCTTGAATAGGCTCTTGAATAGGCATATGAGTCTATTCTTGACTCCAACTAGGTAGCTCCCTTGGCTCAAATTGAGTATGGTCACGCACTTCATGAGAGTAAGGAACGCAAGAAGACTGGTAGGAATACAAGAGGGCTCTTTAGATAAATGACTCAACTCACTTTTTTTCCTCTCCAAAACCTCCATCTTCTCCAATACAAGATTAAACAACTCATTGCTTTCCTATAGATCATTGGACACATTTTGAAATAGATCATTCACTTCTTCATTTAAGAGTTTGAACAAAATTTCCTTGTAGATGCTAGTATTTTGAGCTCTATCTCATCCATTCTTTCTTAGAGATAAGGCTGATAATATACAACATCATATCCATATGGGAAATATAAAATATGGTATTGAGACTAATATGGTTCATAAAGAAGGTAAGATTCATTCTCTTGGTAATAAAGATCATGGAAAACTTGATAAGGCTCATCATAGCTTTGATAAAAATCTTAGTAAGGCTAATTATGCTCATAAAAAGGCTCATATGGATCATGACAAGATTGGTATGATCAATCATAGGGATGATAAGGAATTATAGCATAGTTTTCTTCATACATAGCCATGAAAACAACATAAAGATATTGCAATGAAAATTGACTTAGAAACTATGCTTGGATTGTTAAAAGCAATTGCTTGAGCTTGTAATTACCAAATAATTCATGAAGAAACACTATTGCAACTACAATTCCACCATGACAAGATCCAATGGGTCCCATCAGGAGTGCTAGGACTGTTGGCATCCTAGATTACACCCTAGCTAAGAAAGGGGATTGTTCAAGTCCTCCTACTCAAATATAGTCTAACATGGGAATGACCCTAGGTTGTGAGTCACCTAATCTTGGGTCAAACCTATGGAGAAGGTCAGATTACTTATGGATATATCACCTAGACTAGACCTAAATTAACATGTGCTTATAAAAAGGGAGAGAGATTAATAACAATCTATGAAAGCATGTAAAATGAGGTGATGCACTAATAATTTGAACACTTACACTTTGCACAAGACACACTATAAGACACATTTAATAGTAAAGAAGATCAATCCTCACATAAGTATTTGATAAAAAGGCATTGATTAACTATCAACATGGCATGGGATGGCATTTGCCTACTTCTAAACTAATCAACAAACTATATATTACACTTAGAATGACCTGTGATAACTATGAAGCACTTCATGAAGTGAGTAAAATTAGATAGAGGCAAGGAAAGCATACATTCACTTAACCAAAACACATAGATTCATAGAACACACTTTAATTCAACTTGAAAAAATGAATGAATTTAATCTTTATTGCATCAAATATGTGTTATAGTATAAATCTTGGCATAGCCTGAGCAAGCCAAAGGCATAAGAGTCTTTTCTCTAAAAATATCACAGATTTCTTTTCTAAACATTTCTAGAGATAACCACAATGTGGAAGAAAATGGGACATATATAGAATAAAGGGAAAAAAGAGAAGGAACTATGGTAGATTAGCATTAATTTGAGGATGTCAAGTCATGATCTTATCAAGAAGGAATCAACTTCTAAAAGCTATATAAAAGAATTACATTCTTTGTTGTCTTTATCTAAACACCATGTCTCCTTTTTGGGACTCTATGTCATTTTCTACTTGATATGTTGATAAGGACAGACTTATCATATCTTGAAACTAATAGAACCATGCCATCTATACTTTGGGTGACCATAGGTACTTTTTTTTATTAAAAATGTGACCATATCAAAAGACGAGACACTTCATAATAATCACATAGTCTGCCCCTACTTTGAAAAATGATCATAGGTCCATGATAGATGAAAACCAATTCATTTATTAGTTTTCATATAGCAAGAATATCAATGAAAACTATAGATTGCTTGATCTTATTGTAACTGATAGCTATTCATCTTTGATCTTTATTAGGCATAGAAAGACTTATTTTACCTCTTAACATTTATAGAATCCAAGAACTTATTATATGCATGGATATTCTTCAATAGATGGTGAACATAGTCATGAAACCATACTTTAAATTTAAAGAATAGACCCTATATGTTCTAAAAATTCAAACTAGAGCTTCATATTGAGATTTAGTGGTGACAAGGCTTCATCCTAATTTTATGATTTCATCTCATTCCTTAGCAGTGTTTGTTTGAACTCTAATGGTGGCATAGCTCTTTGAAATACCTACTTTGGTTCAACCTCAACCATATATTCAACCTCTATATTGAATCCCCTTAGCTTTCAACTTTAAATATCACTCATCACTTTGATTTGCATAGAATGCATGCGATCCATTGATTTACTTGGTAGCTTAATGCATTCGTGACACTTGGTAGTCTCTCACTCTTCCTTAAGATCCTATAATTTATTGACCTTGATCACAATATCGATGTGCTCAGTATGATTAAATATACATCGTTATATTTTTTTGGGCCCACTAGCCTATTATTCACCATGTACCATTGATCCATCTAATAGGTTAATGCACGTGTGACACTTGGCAGCTTCTCATCTTTGCTAACCTTTTGACTTTAACACACACTATTGGATTATTTTTGCATGATTAAACCTACATCATATATTTTCTTGGACCTAATGACACTACAGATCACCACTCAGCATTGGATTTTTAGTATGATTAAACATCGACTGTTGATCTTGATCATTTGAATTCCAACATCTATTTTACGAGGCTTGAACTTGATGTCTATACACCTATTTCATTTTGTAGTACTAAATTTAGAGATTTATAACTTGATTTAGCAAGCTCATCAGAATATAAAAAATTTAGATAATTTTCAAGGCATGAAGAACTTCATGTCCATGAATTTATTTTGACTTGAGAAGTTTTGTAAGCAAATATATTAAATGCACAATCAGCTTGCTCTATTCATTTATGCATGAAGTTTGACGATGGTTTGGTTGTCTAAGATCACAAAATTCACACTTCAATCTTGATTAAAGTGTTTCAAAATATTGCAATTGACAAGGGATCTTCTCCTAAAGTCCATACGCTCTTTGTGACATTAGATCACTCTTTAATTAGGATCTTGCTCAGCTTCTCATCAAAGACTAGGCACATTTTGGTATGTAGGCCATTTTGGCCAACATTAACTCTAACCCTAGGGAGGGTAGGTTAAATTCTAACTTTGGATAAGTCTGAAAATAACCTATGTTGGGTCATGTTAACCCTGGGTTGGGTCAAAGCACTCACAAAGTCTTGACACCTCATTTTTAGATATTTATGACCCATGACAACTCACTTTAAATATTTGTGAGGTCTTGACTCACCTTTTTGAAATATTTAAGAATTAATAAATCACTTTATAGATCCTTTACCTTTGACTTTGTATTTGGCTAAAAATTCTTTTTTTTATAAATGAAATTCATTAATTCAAATTGGAATTTTTACTTAGGTAAGTTAATTGAGATTTGCATTTTAATTAATCTTGCTTAGTGCTTTTTAGATTTTATAAATTGTTCTAAATATTTTGAATTAATAGTTTGACATGCCAAAAATGTCAAATTACTAGGTCATAATTTAACTAGGGTGAAACTAAACTAGGCTATTGATGCATATAGGGTAATATCCCAAAAAAGTAAGCCTCGCCATGTTTCTAAGTAATTAAATCCATTACAATGATAAATTTATGAAATTTATTTATTTATAGGCTTAAATTGTGTCATGTGTTATAAATTGAATAGAATCTTGATTTAGGCATGAAAGTGGCTAAAATTGAGTGTCTACAATTTGCCCCTATTTGAGAAGGTTTGAAATACATAAGCATAGTAATATCTTATCAAAAAATTCAAAATCTATTAAGATGAGTGGTTCATGGTCCAAAGGGCTATCAATTAGCCCTTTATGACCCCTCAAGGGAGTGGTCAATAAAATAGAATCATCAAATGTTCCATCAAGATGAATAAAATGACATGATCTAGATTGTAATGGGGGTATAACTAATGAATTTCTCAAAGGTAGCTATAAATAATAATGGTGGAGTAGTCACTAATTTTCCCAAAGATAGTTATAATCAGTAACGAAGGGTGGAAACACTAATTTTTCCAAAAGCAGTTATAATCAGTGGCACATGCATTTGCCCTTGTAGGGTGATGGGACTAACACTAATTTTCCCAAAGGTAGTTATAATTAATAATGAAATGTGGGCCATTGATTTGTCCAAAGTCAATTATAATCAATGACACATGCATTTTCCCTAGTAGGTGGGTGGAGTGGTAAAATAATGATTTACCTAAAGGTGATTATAATCATTAGCTCAAGATGTAAGAATAATGATTTGCCCACAGACAGTTATAATCATTAAATTGGTAAAAAAATAATGATTTGCCCAAAGGTTTTTATAATCATTTACATATTTAAATCATGTGATTTAAAATGATTCTACCCCAAAAAAGGTAAGATATATCATTTATCAATTGAAAAATAATTTTTCGTACCCAGGCAAATTGATAAGTGGAGCTAATGCAAAAAATCCATAAAATAGATTTACAATGAGGTGCCAAAGGATAACAACACATTTTTAGCTTAAATGTGAGTACAAAGATAAACATTCAAACTCACATGGGATATAGGTATAAAAATTATGTTATTAAATAGGTCTTAGAAGAGGCCTAAAAAGATGATTTGATTATAATATGATCAGAAAATAAGTCATATAGGATCAAAAGACACACAAAACAGACCATAGATGTGAAAAATACACTTCTTAGAGCATGCAAAATGAACTTTAGGCCTTGAGGGGGGTAAAAATTTAAATTTATAGCTATATATTCATCCCTAGGGTGAAAAACAATTCATTTTCACCCCAGCTATTAGAATTTTTGAGCTCTGGTTTTTTGTGTAGACTAGCTGAGAAAAATGGCTTGTGGAGGAGCTAAATGACATGTTTTAAATCAAGTGAGGGAGCATATGTGACCACCCCATGATGGACTACCAATTTTTATTAATTCTCTTTTTACTACATTTATTGCTAGGTTTACATTGGAAAATGATGAAGTCATAAACATTAGCTTCACCAAAGAAATTGGTGATTTCACACGAAGTTGTCATTCCTATAAATGATGAAATCAACAAAAATGGTTGAAAATCATAAAATAGTAATTTTTCCTATTTTTAAGAAAAGTCACCTTTTTTTAAATAAAAATGATTATTTCACCTAAAAAGGTGAAAAATTGCTTGAATGATAACTTCACCATTATTGAAAATGGTGACTTTACCCTAAAAGTCAAAAACACCTAGCCCAGGGACTTAATAGGGGTCCAACCTCTAAGAGAGGGGAAAATAGTCTTAGTGGTCTAAGATTAGGCTCAAGAAGTCGCATAGATTTAGGTTGATGCTAAAGTATCTATGATTTTAGGAGTGGCTAGTTGTCTTGACCTATTGGGAGTAACTTTCCCACTACTTACGTACCCCTCAAATCTAGATAAAGGGTATGGTTGGATTAATACAAGAATTATATCTACATGATATGGCATGAATGTTAGTTATTCAAGTAGATAGGGCATACATGAGCATGTTTTCTAAGCATTGGAATAGTGAGACATCTACTTTCCATTTGCCTACTAGAGAGGTGATAATCACACTTGAGAATATCTAGCATATCCTTATCAATGTAAAGATGAAGGCTATTCTAGACACCTCCAACATATTATCAGGCCATAATGTATGATTTGGTTAGCTACCAAGGCATCCCCATGGTTCAAGGGAAGGTAGACATACACCTTATTGAGGCATATACTGATATCTGACCTGATGATCTACCCGTTAGAGATCCTTCACCACCATCACTTATTGATATGGAGGTAGTGGTTCTTATGGATATTATCAATATTGTCTTAATTCCTAATAAGAGTGGTTGGTAATTTCAAATGGGCGTTAGAGGTGTAGTGTGCAACATGCTATATGAGTTGACACATTTTGCATGGGGGGTAGTTATCTTGGCTCATCTTTATAGAGATATCCACATGGTATCTTATCACATAGGATACAACATTGGGGCCTCCACTCTACTAATGGTCTGGGGCTAGGATCATATTATTATTGACCAATCAGTGGGATAATGACGAGTATGAGACCCTGAGGAGGAATTGGCATATGACTAGGCATAGACTAGATTAGGACAATAAGGGCACAGGGGGAGATATATTTATATCACTAGATATTTGATGATCTCACCCCATAGTTTTTATTATAGAGGCCTTACCTTGTTTACCAATTTTAGTGGTTTAGATATGGATGGTTCATGGCTTAAATGACTACTAGGTGTTTTCTTACTGATAGATAATCTCACATTATTAATTAGTACTACCCTGATCAATTAATTTAATATTTTGGCTTCACATAAGATGTGCCAAAGAGACCCAATTTGTTTTATCACATCAGATGGGAGATTAGCTGAGACACTCCTATCATTCAGAGGAGTGTGGCCACTACTAGTTATTTCAGTGTTTCATGAGTTTCTTGGGCTGATGTAGGAGGAATGGTAGATGTAGGGGTTACTCTGACATATATTCATTGGTGGGTATAGGTATGTCATATAAGGCTTATCGTTCCATGGTAGTCAGGGGGATAGATGCCTAGGCATATTGATGAGATGGAAGCTGAGATGTATAGTAATAGTGGGAATACTTGGCAGTGTAGTAGAGGTAAGGAGTGTGATGATGATGGAAATGATGGAGGAGATGGTGATACAGATGATGGAGGTGATGATTACCTAGCTATGATGGTGCTTAAATCCAACATGATAGGTTTTATAAGGGCATAGGTTGATCTAGGCTAGGTAGGGCCTTCTAACACAACTATGGAAAGTAGGGATGTAGGCATGTTAGAGGAGGAGATCACCACTAGGGTGGGGGAGATCACTAGCTTAGAGTGAAAGTTTATTGATTTAAAGGGTACTCTAGACATGTGACATGATGATATGACTCACCTTTAGTCAAAGATTACCTAACTAAAGGTTGAGATTGCTAGGATGGTACATGTACAATTTCAACTCATTACAGAGAGGGGTCAAGACATTAGTGATAGGTATTAGGCATTGATTGATGTTGATAGGCTTAGGTGAGAGTAAGATGAGGCTCAAAGAGCTAGTACATAGGTAGGGTTTACCTAGATGATTTTTGAAATCCTTTAGGCTAAGGATGAGGCCTTGTATTACTATAGATCTTATGAGATGATAGTTCCCATGCAGTAATAGGTTACTTCATTTGAGGTGTGGGATGCTTAGAGAGCAGTCAGTAGATCAGTTCAGTCTTGGACTAGGGCCCATGTTACAAGATCTTTAGGTAAGTCATCTCATCAACCATGACCACCACCACTAGAACCACCATGGGCACCAGAGCCACCTCCAATGATAGGTCCTATGGACATGTAAATCTAGAGTTGATCACAAGCATCTTGGCATTTTGGCATTTTGTTAATTTGGCATATGGCATATTTATGTACTTTGAGACAACATTATGATATGCATATATATTTGATATTGCTTTGATATATATATGATGCCATGTTTATGTTCACGTTTAGCATTGCTTACCATTATGGATGTTTAGAATTATTGATGTTTATGCTTATGTATGTTCTTTCATTTATTGCTTATGCCATGTTTATGAGATGCTATTTTTTTGGTTATCTATTTGTGTTATATGACTCATGTGTATGTTTATTCAGAGACACATGTCTATATTAGTACATTACAATCATGTTGATTACTTTGTTTATTACTCATTGATTCAAGAATGTGTTTGAGTATTTGGTTGGTTTTGATCTAGTAGAAGTATTGCCATTGCATTGATTTGATAGTCTCTATATGCCTAATTTTTGTTTTAGCTTGTGATATTATGCATCATAGTTATGAACAAACATAATGAAAATATATACCCCAAGCATGGAAAAACTTAGTTTAAATGTAAATATAAACAACCTAGGAATAATATATAAAAAATCAAATCCCAAGTGTAAATATTACAAATAAACCAAACGTAGGACTAAATATGAACATTCACAACCTAAGTACAAGTTATGGATAATCAAGACTCAAGTGCAAATAAAATGTAATAGCCCTACGACAACCAAGAAACAAAAAGTCAAAAAATAATAAACAATAAATACCAACAAACAAAAAATAAAAAAACAAACAAATAAAATAAATAAACACAAAATAAACAACACAAACAAATAGAAACAAACAAAGTAAACAAATAAGGCAAGAATTAAACAAACAAGGCCATACATACACACACACACACACACACGTGTGTGTGTGTGTGTGTGTGTGTGTGTGTGTGTGTGTGTGTGTGTATACAAACAAAATAAATAAATAAAGTTCAATAAACAAACTATTATAAGCACACAAAGGCAAATAAATAAAAGAAGCTAAACAAAAAACAATATATAAACAATGGTTAGTTATAATGTTAGTACAAAAAAAAATACAAATTATTTATGCATGTGAAATAGAGTGTTAATATTGGCAAAAGTGTGACCCCTAAGCTAGGTAGTAATGACATAGGTAAAACAACACAAGAACAAAAGCCAAATAGTTGCCCCTAGGTTATATGGAAACAATGGCACAAGGTATGATAAAAAATGATTTCCCCTAGGATATAGTGATCAACGACACAAATAGTATGACAAACATTACCCCTAGGATATAGGAGACAATGACACAAACAAATAAAAAGGAGGGAATAGAATAAATGGAAGGGGTAGCCAAGCTAACTCTAGATGCACTAGGTAAGTGGATGTTGCCTACATAGTTCCATGGACACTAGGTCCAACATGAACTTCAAGATAAATGTAGTTCTCCTAGGATATGGGATAAAATAAAATTGATGATATTAAAATATGATTGACTTGTATAGGAAAATAGGAATGATCTTGAAAAATAGTGAGTGCATAGGAAAAGGGAGTGATGCCCACAGTCATGAAAACATCAACACAAAAAACTCATGTGAGTGTGAGAGCATGATTTAAGATAAAACCACACTAAAAGACAAGAGATAAGTATCCAATAATGACCTAAATTGGTAATTCATAGTTTTTACCATATACATGGCTTGGAATGAGAATGAGCTTGTAAAACAACAAGAGCATTGGCAATGGTTGCTCAAAAAATGGCTAGAGTGTTCAAACTTAAATTTACTTGTAAAATAATGAGAGTTTTCAAATAGAAACTACTTGAAAAATAGAGAGAGTGTTGGCTAATACCAATAAGGATGGGGAAACTAAAGGATATGTGATTACATGTGAATTATCTATAAGACCCAAAATCCTTAAGGCAAAGAAGTGGTCATAAAGAAGTGATGGTGGCTAAGCTAACCCAAGATACCCAATGTATCCAAGTGTTGCCTACATAGTCCATATGAACCATAAGCCAATACGGTTCTCCTATAAATGGTAGGAAAGATACCAAGGTGGTCTAGAAATGAAGCTGGATAGATAAGAAAGTCCATCCCAAAAAAAATTGATGACCTTATATTTATCATGGAAATTCTAAGCCAATTTTCATGGTTTTGTGATTTTTAGGATTTTCTTAGGTCTTTTCAAATGTTTAGGTGTTTTCAATCTATTTCAAATGTTTTTGGAATTTTCTAAGAATCTCAACTCAATCGAGAATTACAAGATAGAGAATGGTCCAACTCACAAAATGGTGAGAACATGGCTTAGGTTGCTCATAAAATGGTGAGAGTGTTCAAATAAAGGTGGTTGAGTTGACCTCAAAAAATATTGAGCATTGCCTAAATTGTATAAATAGACCTCAAGACACTATAGTTCCTCCTATAGTGGTGAAATATGGGGAAAATTCCTAATGTTTTTGGTGTTATTGGTATATCAACTCAATAGAGAATTAGAAGATACAACACAGTTCAACTTGCAAAATGGTAATAGCATATGGCTTTAAAATGCTCAAAAATAATGAGAGTGTGGCAAGGGGAGATTGAGTTGACCTCAATTTAAATTGAGCACTACCTACATAGTCTCGTAGGAGCTCAAGTCACTATAATTTCACCTAAACAAAAGGATTTCAACAAAATACCAACAAGTTAAAGTACATTTCAAATGGAAAGGTATGGAAATAATAATGGCAAGGTGATGCGATAATGCATGGTAAAGGGGTTATTCCTAATGTTATCAAATGTAGTTATAATTAGGAAATAACGACAAGGGTTGATGGTACTAATTTACCCATAAGTGGTTATAATTAGTAGCATGAATACTGATATAGAATGTAACAACAAATGAAAGATTTAATTTTTAGGACCATTGTCATAATAATTTCATAAACTGCTATTCAAATGTTTAAATTTGAAATAAATGCTAAAACTGAATTTTTCATTAACCACTTAACATGATTGAAGTAAAAATCAATCAGAAACAAGGCCAAATGTGATAGGCAGTGTTAGGTAAAAATAACTAGATAAAAAAATAGGTTAAGTCATGGGGTATAGGGTATAGTACAAAGAATAGGTATAATGTGGCATAACTTAAACGATCCTTGTATAAAATAAATCGAGTCCCTCAAGCATATAAACATTTGAGGTGCATTATGTTCATCAGTTTGTCAAATTCATCTCCTTTTGGTGTGGTGAGATTGTATGCTCCTGAACCATAATTAACAATAACTACATAAGGCCCTAACCAACTAGGTTGGAACTTTCACTTATTCTTTGTCTTGGCATTGACATTCTTCTATTTATATTTTAACACAAAGTCACCAAGCTCAAATTCATGATGCTTAAAACACTAATTATATTGGCCTCTTAATCTATTCTAATATGCTTGAAGGCTATTCAAGGTGGCCATGCATTTTCCATCAATTAAGTCTAGTGTATCCTTTTTCTTGAGTTTGGCATACAGATTTAGAAACTTATCAAATTTTTACTCACCATTAAAATACCCATAAGTGGGATACTTGAGGAAATATCATTGGTAATGATCTAGTAATCCAAACTTATAAAAATTATGTGGGAAAAACCTTCTATATCCATGTCCCCAATCATGGCCTTTGTACTCATGTTATTTCACACAATCGCCATAAGGTTGGTTATATGGCCTTTTTTGGGTCTTTCATGTGTCTTGCTCCATCACCACAAAAATATCATCAATCACTTGACAATTTTGGTGTTGTGTGTAAAGGCATAAAAAAATTATATAGAGAGATATCTTAGAATGGGTTGCGCACTGAAGGAGGGGACAATGACACATATCATGGCCTTCATGAAAAAATTATAATAGAGAGATATCTTAGTATGGGTTGTGCACTAAAGGAGGGGACAATGGCACATATCATGGCATTCATGACAAATGTTTCATGATGTAATGAGGGCCCTAACATTCTGCCTTAGATAATTATTGTTTCTATGTGCATCCACCTTACAATATGCACACCATAATATGATTCAATAATGTTTCATGTTATTTGTCATAAGATTTTGTAGTTGTGATTCCATTAAATGAATTTGTGTATCTATGAATTTTTTTATCCCCATATCTATGCTTACAATGCTTTTGTATCTTAATTCCACCTCAAGGGCTTCCATAGGATCAATGAATGTTTTCATGGACTGGGTGCACTAAAAGAGCACAAGCAACCCTCTAAAAACCCATTGTGCATGTTGTGTTGGGTGATATCTTGGACCCTAGGGTTTAAATCTAGAATTACACAAACAAACACTTTATGTCAAATATTATTTGATCAATTTTAGTGAAACAATGCTCTACTACTTAAAATCAAGGATATCAAACTCTTTCAAGAAGGTTACCTTCAGAAGATCGTAGTCCAAAATGGCTTGGTCTCTATCAATATTTTGATACTGGGTATGAGAGGATCCAATAAAGTCATGAAAAAATAGCTTTCCTTATGCTTTGACAATGGGATCCCATTAGCATACAAAATGAGTGTTTATTTTTGAATATGTGCCATGGCATTTTATATTATATTATATTCGATAAAAATAAAAAACATTTCATAAAATATTTAGGGAGACAATACGGGAGGGTTAGGTGTTTATGTCACTAGTGCACCATCTTTAAGTGTGACCAAACCCTAAATTCCTCTAGGGTTTATTCCTACACCTTATCCTCCTTCTCATATTTAGGTATGGCTTTACCTATTCCCACAACATTATGAACTATAGCTCCTCCTCCCACTTATATTATTTACTAGCTTGTTGTCAATCTACCAGTTCCTATCACTCCACCATGTGTTGTGTTACTTTATTGAGGGGTTGAAACATTCCTATTGGTATAATATCATACATATTAGACCCAAATATTTATTAGGTTGTGTACTTATTGATCTAAATGGCTAGTAAGGAATTATCTACCATAACACACTTCCTTATTCTTACCTTATTATAGACTCTCTTATGTTCTAAAAATTCAATGTATCTTGGTTGTTTTCCTTTATTTTTATACAAAGTGTATGATTAGGTGCTTCAAGTAGAATGGAAATAGACATTTCCATAGTAGTCTTTCCCCACATATCTTATATTTCCATAGGAAATTTAGGTTCACTTTAAGGAGTTTTTTCTATCCCACTAGCATGTACTTTTTCATCGATAGAGTACATATCCCCTATGAAAAATTCATCCTCATGCCATTCTTGTTCTATGTGGATCCTCTTAGTATCTATGGATTGGACTCTCTCCACTACCTAGAGTTTTTTTAATCCATCACTTTCTATTGAATCTTGTTGTATATTCACCTTCAAAGCTCACACTCATATGGTTTCTCCATGTTAAATAGTTCCTCCCTTGTTATCTCACAAAAACCATGTCCCATTCAACTTCTACCTTATAAATCATCCATACATGAAGGAACGTAGGTGGCCATTGGTAAGTTTTATATTCCACTATCTACCATTAGCTTCTTAATATCCAATAGTAACTTCTTCAGATATGAACATATGGGTTCATAAAAAACCCTATATTTAACTCCCTCTAGACAAGAATATGTGGACACAATAAATTAAATGTATCTATTTAATGCACCATGCCACCAGACATCACTAAATCTATTCAAAATTATTTTTAAGTCTTTCAACTACTCTTTGCATTGTTTCATCCAATAGTATTTATGCCCATAGTTTTTTCTCTTGTTTATTCCATATGCTTCAATCTATGCATGTAAATACATTAGTATCTCCCATAAAAACACCTCATAGTGTATGTTATGAAAGTTTTCTTCCACCTATTCCCTTGGCTCTTGGTTACCATGACTAGGATGGTTTGTCACAAATATTTCCTCCACATTCTTTAACCAATACTCAATATTATCTAATGATATATGATACAACATCCCTACTCACCATTTCATTAATGAAACTCATCGTCCATACAATAGAACCAAAATTTGGTAGGAATTTCATCACATACACACTAGTCTTGTGAAACACACTCATTCCATAACACTATATAACCACATCAACATACCACAAAAGTTATCTTACATTCTCACCCAAGGCATAAAGAGAGATAACATGATGGGTCAGGGTTAAATGGAAATAAAAACATAGTACATTTGTCTTGTGTGTGCCCTTGTACGCATAATAATACTTGGGAATACTTTATCCTATTCTATCAACATATGGTAACAAATAAACATACAATGAACAATTAAAAAAAACATTATTCTACTAAGTAATCATCATGTCAAAGATAATGCATCATCAAATGTAGTAACAACTTCCATTGATAAAAAAATTTTCTTGAAAACATAATAGTTATATTTCATGGCCATAAATAAAACTAACAACAATAACAAAATAGTAATAACCATTTCAATTAGTTATAAATTCATGGTTACAAGGTGCACCATGGAATTAGTAATGTTAAAATTAACTTTAAAATCCCTCTCTATTTAAAAATTATTTATCCCTTTAACTAGGAACTCTTTGTCAATAATCTAGAAATCTTTTCCCTATGGCCAACTAGGTCTCTTTGAACAAACTACTTGCCTGTCTTTTATAGCTTTCCAAATCCCTTACATGTCACAAGGTTGCTAAACTACTACCAAATAACAATTAATACATATTTTTAATCACCACTAGATACTCTAGTTGTTTACCATCATATCTCATCTAATTATAAAAGACTAGCCATAGGTAATTACTTCTGACATTCACTTCCTGCCAATCATGTTGACTTGTTCTAGACTTCCTATCATCATCCTTGTTTTATCTTCTCTAATTTTTATTATATGCACATGTGGACTTGCATATTTAGGTACACTATCACCTAGATGGATGTTACTATAGCTATCAGATCCCATCCAAATATGAGGTCGATAATACACAATGAAAATTTTATCCAAAAATGGCTTAATAACTTCATTCATCAATCTCATGAATTCACTTGGTGTATTATTAATGAAAAATGGCTTAACCAACCACTCATATAATCCCTCTTATGTATTTGACATATATTTCCATTTACCACCTTTCATTATGTGAATCTAGTGATATCCACTCTTCAATTAAATCTTTATGAAGTATCTCGCTCCACTCAAACAATCCGTTAGATCATCTGATGTATGGTAGTCAAAATCTATACTTTATTGTTATCTTGTTAATGGATTTGGAATTAGTGCACATTTTACACTCTCCATTATTCTTAGGTGATAATAACATTGGTATTTTAGATAAGATAAAACTTTCTCTAATCAACCATTTATCCAACAAATCTTGTACTTTCCATTGTATCTCCACACTCTCTTCGGGCATCATTTTATATGCTACTTTTTTGGGTAAACTAGATCCTAGAATCAAATATATGTAGTGACTAAAACTCCTCATCTATGTAAACCCATTTTATGGATCATTTGGAAAAATCTCTATGAATTCACTTATCATCTCCTTCACCTCTCAAAAAATTATTTCTACCTTTCCTTATGTTGTACTCAAATATTGTGTGAGATTATCAATTATCACCAAGAATATTTCTTCCTTAACTTTTCTTTTTTAAATTATCAAAATCTTTGGATAATTTCCAATTATTCACACTTATCCTTCAAAGGATATAAAGTGTATGTCACTCTATCTTTCATTAATTTGTATACATTTTATCAGCCATCATGATACACCTTGAATTAAACTACAAAGTCCTTCCAAGTAAAACATGGAAAACATCAATTTCCATTATATCGCATAAGACATAATCCTTATATGTAAAATTTTGAAAACATACCAAGAATTTACCATTCACCACTACCTGATGTCGCTTTAAAAAAAATCCTTATATGAAAAATATGGACAATTCTCTTCTAAGCAAACTTATCTACCATTTCCTTGTAAAAAACATTATCTATACTACCAAAATTGACAATCAATTTACATAACTTAACTCTAGATTTACAAATGGTTCTGAACAATTTTTTTCTTTGCACATGACTATTCTCATATTTGAAGGCTTCAAAAAACACCCTCTCCATGATTATAGCTTCTCCATTTTTTGGCTTATCTATATTATGAAAATATTAAAAAAAATTCTCATTAGCTAGTGTGATTTGAATAATTTCATCGATTATATTATCACATTCATTGTGCATATGGAGACACTCAAATGATTTATGCCTAATGTCTCCAAATATAAAACATGTACCAAGGAATCCATGTCCTCTAACTCATCTATAGGATCCTTTACCTCTAAATTTTACTCTACCTCTTTGAGTATTAGTATCACTATGATGTGAAGTATTTCCTCAAATTATTATTTAGAATAATAGTTTCTTCCACTAACTTGTCCACATCCATGCATGAATTTACCTTCCCTAATAATGTTCCTTGATGTTTGTATGATAAATTTTATTTCACCTTCAGTGCACACTAATATGATTCTTCAATAGACTGCAATTCAGTCATACCAAACTCATCTTGAATTTCAATGCAAAACCCACTTACATACCTCAATATATTCTAAACATTATCTTCAACATGGCCCATTCTAATGGCAATCCCATATAACTCTTCAGTGTAATCATTTACACTCATCTCCCTCTATGATAATATTTGAAGCTTATTGAATAAATTCATGTTATAATATGCAGGGATGAATTTAGCCTCCAACTTTGATATGAATATATTCCAAGTATTAATATATTGTTTACCCTTGAAAAATCTTGCATCTTGAACATGTTCCCACCATAGCGATGTGTGACCTTTCAACTTTGTGCCAACAAAATTAACTTTCTTGGAATATGTTGTATTCTCATACTCAAAATAATTATCTAGCTTAGTGATCAAATCAAGGATATCTTTGGGCTTAAAAATTCCTAACTAACTTTTAGGGTCTATCTTTGGATTTCTAGTCTTTCTTTCAACTACTTACAATAATTTATCTTTAGGTTCATCAACCACTTCTTTTGCATCCTAGTTATGAAGTACTTCCTCTAAAACAACATCACTTTCATCATCCATTACCACAACACTTTAGCTTTTCACTATCATAGCCTCCAATTAGGCTTGTATATCTCTCATTAATATTGATATATCTTCAAGTCTTAGCATTCTAACTACTCATGGTATTATTTCATTTTAAAATCTTCTATATATAATTTCCTTATAAATCATATATCTTTAACACTTTATACCAAGAAATATTGTTATAAAATGCATGCATCTAGTTTCTACCCAAATTCACAAATGCCTAAAGTAACAGTCACCTAGAAGGACTAAAACCTTGCTCTTATACAAAATTATGTAGTTGTGGTTAAGGGTCTTAATTAAAATATGCCTTAGATAATGCAACCCTCAAACTACATAGTATAATATGCAAAAAAGTTTTAAAAACATGTAATAGAACTAAGATATTTATTTGATTTAAATTTAAAGAAACCAAAATTCACATACACAATGATAGTAACACAGTGTTATGTGATCTCAAATTATATGAATTGCAACATTAGATATTCAAATCTATTTTTGTTAACTAATAGTCTTTGAAATTTTATCTATATTTATTATATATAATATGTTCTCATCCCAAAATTATATCTGCATGCTAGCCTTTTCTTATCAATAATGTACCTCAATGCTCATTAAGGTGCAAGACCCACCTACTTACATTAAGTTCCTAATCAACCACTAAAAACATTAAATTCTTAACATAATTCTTACGATAATACATCACATTAGAGCATATTACATAGTAACACAACTTAATACACTATAACACATCATAGATAATGTGTTTTCCCATTTATCTATTGAAATACAACCTACCTAATAATAAATGGTTAGATAAATGAGAATTAGACCCTCATATCATCTATTAGATCATTGTGACAATTAAATGGTTGTTAAGTTATTAAGATCAACTTATAGTTATAATAACTTCGAATGAACATGTTGTCTTACCAAAAACATCAGATTTATATTGAATCTTACTACACATTACCAAAATATTCTCAAATGTCTTTGGAATGTGTGGTAATCCTATAACAAACATGAAAGCTCTTAATTAGCTGTATTAATATTAGACTAGCTCCTAATGTTAGTTCCATGCTCTAGACTTAGTGTAAGTTATTGTAGTACTTGTGAAGTGAATAATATAGATTATTAAAGACCTGTTATAACACTATTCTAATTTTGGAGAATATAAATAGAATATGTGATAATGACATCAAATTATTTGATGGTCAAGAAGGTACCTTGAGCCTTTATAAATGCCTCCCAGCTCTTTGTGCTATTACACTTGATCAAATAACTGATAAATCCTCTTACACAAAAATTCATAAGCTTATTAAAATTGATAAAATAATCACACACATCAATATAATCTCATAAAACATATAAAAAAGACATATGTAATCATAAACTTGTGTAACACTAGACTTGACTGATTTGCCTAATTATATAGTTAGAATGCAAATTTCTCAATATTTTCACCAAGTTGATGGACCCTAAATTATGGATAAGTATTTTGACATTTTGGCATGGAACCATCATAGCACAAAAGGAGAATAACATAGAAATCTAATGGCATAGTAGCACCATGGTGTGAAACCCATAGGGCACATAAGGACAAGGGCATGAACCACCAACATGAGAGGACCCAATAAAAAGATAATTAATCACAAGGAACCCAAGAACATAGGACTAAAAATAATATCAAAATATTTGGGGAGAACATGGGAAGTGGGAGTGGTTAAGGAGTGATTCTTAAGGATCACCCAAACCTTATTCATCGAGAGTTTTGTACCCAACCGTAAAGAGGCAAAAACATGGCAACAAGGATCTAGCATAGAGCGAGTATATAAGAGGTGCAACAGATTGGGTCCTTAGGAGAAGTTAGTTAATATACCTCCATGACTTTAAATTTGTAGATAGTTTGTTGGCCAATTAATCCCACCATTAAATTTTTAAATACTTGGTCAGGGATAAACAAGTATAAATACCCCTACTATAAAGCAATGTATGATAGATTTGTTCTTGATATCATTTTATTGAAGCTTAATATATGAATTAAAGATATTATAACCATTAATTTGTTCATGTTATAAGTTAATTTAGTATTTATTGTTGGTATTTTCAATTTGAGCACTTGTTTTGAGATCTTAATATGAAACCTATGCTAACTTTTATTTATTTATTTTTAAATATGAACTGCAATGGCATTAATCTACGTAGTTATGATGGACAAGCTTAGTAATCCAAGGATTAAAGTAGTTTATCTTTGCTTCTATGTAGTATCCAATTAAATATATGTTTAACCTGCAGAATATAAATATTTAATGTTATTGTGCAACATAACTTGTGAGAATCAGTCTCTAGATATGCATTTGGGTGAGCATGCAAGACCACAATATTGCATGAAAGGTTCAATGCATTAGCTCATTGGT
The DNA here is from genome assembly GCA_037957365.1 of Torreya grandis. Classification (NCBI taxonomy): domain Eukaryota; kingdom Viridiplantae; phylum Streptophyta; class Pinopsida; order Cupressales; family Taxaceae; genus Torreya; species Torreya grandis. The sequence continues at coordinate 604,156 of JARHVA010000271.1, forward strand.
ATACACTTTAGTGTTGAAGCACTATTAAGAATAAAAAACTAATATTTTGGTTCTATTTCTAGGACTCATGGCACTTGTTTCACAGTCATGAAAAATGTTTGAGCGTATCACCCTTGAGAGTATTGAGAAATAGATTACTAGAGTTGAAGATAATTTTGTAGTTCCCTACCTTAATCCAAGAGTTTTTGCATGGTAGTGGATAAAATAGAATCTCTATAGTGCATTGTATGAAACTTTCTTTGTTGAGATCCTAGTTCATTTACACATTTGGTTATTTACTTATGCTCAAGGATGATCATGAAACCTTGGTAAAAGATTGTCTTGGATAATAGAATGAAAAAGAGCATTAACATGACTTGGGACACCTTGGACATGAGCTATTAACATTTGGTGAGGAGTATTGAATAACTACATTCTGGAGTATGTTGTAACTACCTATTCTTGTCCTAAATAAGCCAAGTTCTAGCTCTTCAAATATCCACGTGGCCATTAAATTAGACATTTATCTTTAGAAATCAAGAAGTTGTTTACTGACTATGGACATGAGACTATGCCAATAGAGAGATAAATCCCTTTTTTCATGAGCCACACATTTAGATGGGGAGTAGATAAAAGTTGGTAAAATATTATAGGTTTGGAATGGTAGCCAGTCAATGGGTATTGCATAAATGGAAATATGATGAAGATCGATAGAGGATTATAAGAGTAAGTGGCATGGGAAGAGATCAAAATAACTAAAAAAGTGTTGTTAGGATCCATAGGGAAGCAAAAACATGCATATAAGACCCCATCACTTTCAAATCATGCCCCATGCCACTTTTATCATATGAAGGAGAAACTAGCCAGATGATAGAAACTGAAGAACCAAGTCTGAACCAACAAGGCTCCCCAACCATAGTACGTGTTCATGTTTTTGAATCGGATGGCATACATATACATAATTAAGATACAGATAGCATGGAATCAAAAAAATATCATTTAAAGGATATTAGAACTGATCAAATTGAAACTCATCTAAACTTAACACTTTCCTTCCCTTCTTCAAGGGAATTTCATGGCATAATTTGGGATGCCTGAAGGACCTAGCCTTCAAAGTGGATAGAGTATTAGCCCAAAATTTATTAATAAACCAACTATCATGCCCCATGTCATGAGTGCTACTACTAAAAGCATTGGAGGTGGAATAGAATGTGGTATAGGTAGGAGTGGTGGACTTCCCCCTCAAGAGATGGGATTTGGAGGTTCTCAATAACCACCAGTTCAAGCACCCAAACTAACAATGGTATATTTTGAAATGACACTTCACTTACCTGAATATTGAGGCATGGAAAATGTAGCTAAACATGTCCATAAGTGTGAACTTATTTGGAGGGCACGATTCATCACTTCTTCTGAGAGAAAATCCACCCAATTCACAACTACACTTTTCGATCAAGCACACAAATGGTATAGAAAGTTTGATCCTCAACAAGTGGTGGTTGACATGATCAAATTAAAATGGAATTTCTTCAATAATTTGATATTCCTAAATTTGAGCAACAAATTATAGCCATGTTGAATGATATAAATCAAGAATTTAATTAGAGCATACTAGAATATGATGCAAGGTTCAAAACACTATTGTCAAAACTATCATTCAAAATCAATGCTACTCAACATGTATAATAGTTCATGGGAGGTTTGTTACTTCCCTTCTAATGAACACTATCCCAGAAGACCTTTACTAGCCCATGTGAAACCTTGGAAGCTACTCTCTACATTGAAGTAGTTGGAAGTATCGACATTGGGATAAGTCACTCAATGGAAGCCCAAATAGCTTCCATGGCATCACAAATTGAAAAACTAACTGAAAATAATGCACATGATACTCATAGTGGTTTTTGGTGCACTGATTACAAGTTTGAATGGCATACCCAAAACAATTGCCCATGTAAGAACATTCATGTTGTACTAAAGTAGTCATGTGAAATATGTCATGAGGACCATGATGTAGGTACTTATCCTCTCTTGTAGTGAGATACACACTCAAATTTGTCTAAATATTGTAAAATATGTGATACCTACACCCATGACACTAATGATTATTGACTAATTAGTGACATCCATGGAACACACACGTGTAAAATGTGTCAAACCTCTCTATCCAATAATTAGGATAATAGTGGCTATTGTGGTTAAGGTAAAGGATGAGGATGAGGAGGTGGTCATTTCCCACCAAGAACATGTTACAAGTGTGGATCCCCAAACCACTATCAAAGAGATTGTCCAGTTTACCCTACATGTGCTTTATGTAAAAAAGACCATCGGTTGGAAGAGTTTCATGACTTATACATAGCTATCACTAAGGAGAGAAATGAAAAGGGTGTAGATATAATTTGTATTGAGAAACCATAGTGGCACATGTGTTTAGGAACTCCAACAATTCAACAAGTGAATATAACTACGCATAGTGGAGGACAATATTAATCTACCTCTAATCCTATTAAGAAGGTACAATGTGAAGAGCCTCAGGTGAGGAAGTATCCTGATGCCGAGTAGTAGATGAATGTGCTCTAGGACACTATGACATTGGTATGAGAACTCCAAGGATAAATTTAATTTCTCAAAGATAAAGAGGCAACACAATGTGTTGATATGCAAAAGGTAGAAAAACCTAAAAACTTGGCACAAGATGATTTCTAGGAGCTTTGCAAGCATATGATAGATGAAGACATTATTACATAGCTAAACATTTGGCTTATAAATTAGGTACAGGTACCAATTGACATTCAACCTCAAGTAACTCAGTAAATCGAAGATCATCAATTGAATCATGCTTAGCAACAAGATACCCCTATTCCTCCTACTCCTCCAAAAGATAAAAAAATACTAGTAAATGCTCCAATTAATGGTTGGGTAATTCAAGACACCCTAGTTGACATTGGCACTAAATTTAACATCCTCACTAAGGATGCATGGCATAAAATGGCTATTTTGACACTACAACCTTTACCACATTTGATGTTTATGGCTAATAAAACTCATGATCTACCCATTGGTTTCCTCAAGAATGCAACGGTTGATATACTTGGAGTATTGTTCAAAGCTAATTTTGAGGTTCTTGAGTTAGCAAAGGCTGATGACTTCCCAAATCTATTGGGGTAACCTTGGCATTATGAAAACAATGCAGATGTAAGTTTCAAAAAGTGTTATACTATTTTTAAGAATGTTGACCAATGCACTATTATTCCTCTTGATCAAACACATGAGCCCCCATACATTGAACCTGTTAACATGGAAGAAGATTTAAACCACATATATAATGTCACTACCAAGAATGTAGTGGCATTCTCTAATGGATAGATACTCAATCCTTTTTGGCACTACAAGCAATGTTTGTAATCATTGGGCACACAGTGATTATGACCTCATTGGAAGAGTGTGTAGTACCACTAAAATTTAGAGAAATAATCCATGCCAATTTTATAAACATCACAAGTTCATCTACCTTATTATTAGATAAGTCATGAGGGAACTAGTGATAAATGCACATTTAGAATTTTATCACATTGACACTGATCGTATTTGATCCTTGTTTCATCTATTTAATGGTACAACTAAAATATGGTGGAGAAACCATCATGAGTAACTTATCTAATGGGATCAAGTATGCTCATCCTTACATCACCAATTCCATCATGACAATAAAGTTAGGGAAATAATCAGTTATAGTGGATTACAAGCACCTGAACTCCATATAGATGATTGCAAGACAATGTGGAGAAATGAAGACTCTTACTTACCAAAATACTTGTGGGTGCATGCATTCTATGGGACTTTATGCACCTAGGCATGATCATGGTATGTTCATGAAGAATCACACATGGGTACTTGGTTTTGGCATCTCTTGAAGGAGTACATGAACTCGGCACTATCGTATTCCTCCCCAAGGATGGATTTACACCTCACTCTCCAAGCCATGCATGAAGCAATTGTAGCTAACTTGAGTCCCATTGAAGATCACCTAAGAACTATCTATCATGTCCCTGAAGGTCTAATTTTATTTAATTAGCCATTAGAACAACTTGTTTCCATGCCAAAACTAGTCCTTGATCGAGACTGACATGAAGAGATACTCTTAGGAAAATAAAAGCTAGTATTTTAGGTAGAAGAAGGTGAAGGATCTAATCCACTTGACCTTTTGTCAAATAATTTAGATGTTCTTAAAAACTATGGCACACAAATTGTTCACAATACTGGTGCCAATATAGACCACCCTTACTCCATGAAAATTCAAACTGTCTAACGCAACATTAAAATGAAGAAAGAACCAAAAATGGCTACAATAGGAAATTACTGGACTGACACTAAAATTTTAAAAATATTTGAATTATTAAAGGGATATAAATATGTCTCTTCAAGATGTTATAGTGAGATGAAATGATTTCATCCATCCCTAGGAAAGATACATATTAAACTAGTTGATGGTGCTTGACCAGTCAGAAAAAGACCATATAGGATGAGTCCTAATCTTCGAGCATGCATCAAAGAAGAAATTGATAGTATGTTACACGGAGTAATCACCCCCATTGATGAATCTAAGTGGGTCAGTCCCATGGTGATTAGTATAAAAAAAATATGGACACATTCAAATTTGCATTGATTATAGAATCCTTAATGTGTCTTTCATCACTGATCCTTTCCCAACACCATTCATAGAGAAAATACTTGAAGAAGGTTTGAGATATATACATTCACAAATAGATTCTTTAGATACCATCAGGTCCAAATCACTGAAGAGGACCAACCAAAGATGATTTTAATGACTGAGTGGGGATCTTTCATGTATATTATCATGCATTTTGGGTTGAAGAACATTTTTCATGTATAGTCGTATAAGCCTTTAAGGATTTCATCCATAATTTTATTTAATTCTACTTGGATGATTAGATAGTCTATGGCTTGGTCAAGGACCATTGCTCTAACTTAAGGTTCATGCTTGAGCACTGTCAAGTCTTATAGATATCACTGAACTTAAAGAAGTTCCTATTTGCTACACCTTTTAGTGTGTTCCTAGGACATATTATTTGTAAGGATGGACTTCTAGTAGACCTGGTAAAGGTATCTATTATTTTTTGCCTCCCAACACCCAAATATTAGTGCAAGGTCCATGATTTCTTGGGCGTTATGGTTTATAGGAAATTCATCTATAGATATGCAAAGATTGCCACACCTCTAGAAGAACTCTTAAAATATAATGATCATTTCATATGGACTTGTTCCTACCAAGAATCTTTTGAGGTTGTAGAGACTAGAAAACTAAACACAATGGTTATAGATGTTGAAATGCCTTAGGATACCTTAGGGACCACCTAACCCTTCTTAACCCACTAACTCACTTATTAGAGCTTGGGTTTAGTTAGCTACTTAGCCAACTAAACTCATTAACTTACTAAATAACCATTACCCAACCCCTTTTTAACCCACCTCAACCCCTTTTCCTTTGAACACTCAACTGTCGACGATCAACTTGACCATCGATGGTTAGGTTGACCGTCGATGGTTAGGTCTTCCTCATTCTTACACAATGCTAGTTGTGTGCAAGATAACACAACATAATTTAATATATCCACCTTCTCCATTACTTATGAACTCCCAAACATCGAAATCAACTAGCCAACCTACTAGGGAACCTTTTATCCTCCAACTCTCTTTGCCTATAAAAAGAGGGGAGTAGGAGGTGAAATTGATCATTACAAGTATTCTTACTTTCCATCCAGTCTTCTTTTAACAATTCAATAACAATAATAAAGATCTAAACCTCTACTAAAATTGATCTCAAGGCAAAGTACTGTTACTCTGCCAAAATTACTTCAGCCATCAACCATCAATCATTTAGTGAGAAATAAGTATATTTGTACTTCTATTTTATTATGTTAGTTTCTAACCTCTCTTCCTCATCAAAACTTTCTACACCTATCTTATAACCTCCCATTTCTAACCAAACCCTTAAATATACCCTTGTTTGATCTTTGACCTAGTCTATAACTCCTTTTTGAATACCTTTAAAATTTCATAGGTAACCACTGATGGTCAGCATAACTACTAACAATCATCCCTAACTATCAATGGTTCCTATCCACTGACGGTTAGCCTAACTACTGGTGGTCACCCTAACCATTGATGGTCACCCTAACCATCAATGGTCACTGTGGTAAGAAATAATAGCAAGTTATTTCTAACCCCTTACCCCCAACCAAATCTAAATTTTTGTGTCTCTACCTATTCAAAGACCCCTACCTAATTTTTTGAACCTGAACTGATCTATCTTAGCACTAGTATTGACCCACTATTGCTATATTTAGTTATTTTCTCTAACAAACATTCACTTTCTTCTTATATTTTATTTTAGTTACTTTCTGTTATCTTATGCAAGTAGTTTCATTTTATCTTTTTCAAATTAATTATTATCAAAAAGTGGATTGATAGCCTCCTAGCAAGCTCACACTTCTTGGATCTAGCTCACACTAGGCAGTCCACCTAGTTATATTTCTAACAACCCCTTTTATTAGTGATTTCTTATCTACAAGTTATTCTCTCTAAGACAAAGAGGAGCTCTCCATACTTGTCTAAATTACATGAACATCAACAACTAGGTTCTTCTACCACATTCTTATTACTAATTTCTTATCTTCTTCCAAAATTAATAAATAAAAAAAATTAAGAGAAACATTTTGGCACACCTGGTGGGACCTCACATAATTCCATAACTCTTTTACATTATAGAAGGCAATTTCTAATATAATGTCTTACTTGGATGCCCTTGGATCCATGCCATAAGTTATGTCCCATCTACCTTACATCGATGTGTCAAGTTAGAACATGAAGGTCAAGTTGTTATCATAAAATTTGAACCTAGTCCTTTTACATCTTTCAACATGACATATCGACCCAATGATTTTCTTCTTCCTCCCTAATCCACCTTAACACCAACCAATAACAACTCCACCCCTACCATCGATAAAGATTCAACTAGCTCATCTATCCCTTCTTCTTAGATCCCCTTATAGGACCCCTTGGAAACCATGTTCCAATGTCTCTCACTAGGGGAGTATCATCTTTTAACCTTATATGCCTTCCCTACTCCTCAAGAGTATGGGAACCTCAACCATGATCCTAGTTACAACTCCAACATTAGAACCATAATCCCTTTCAAGCCTCCCAACCATCAAACCAATTTAATTAATGGGGGACTTGATCATCCACTTCTTGCTTCCACCAATACCTCTTCCACCGAACCATTTATCTCTGACTTTTCCTATCTTGACAAACTAACTTTTACTGAATTATACCTTCATAGATGTACCTAGAAGGGATTTGGCCTAGGGCATTATGAACATGGACCTCATGAGTTACCTTCCATCAAAACTCATAAACCTCATGAGTTATTTGGCCTTGGGTTCATATCACCATAAGAACCAATCGATTCACCAAAACCCATCACCACTATTGAGGAAAACATCCCTTCCTCACCAACCCAATCTCGTTTGAAGTCTAAGGATTTTTAAATCATTCCTCTTAACTTTTTTTTTAGTCAATACTGTTAGTTTAGTCCCACTAACCTATCAAAAGGATGGCTGAACTAAAAACCTTCCTCTCATTCATCCTAAAATTGTATAAAATGATTCTCTTACCATCAACACCATCCAACATCAGGATGATGACTCCATTCTCACCTACCTTAGTGCAGGGGATTATTTTATCCACAAATCCATTCCTCCTTATAACCAAACCATGTTTAATGAATCCACTATTGATGTCAACTTAGGTACTCAGGATAAACCTCACACTATAAAGATTGGTCAATCCTTAGATTATGTAAAGCAACAAAATTACCCCTCTTTCCTTCATGACCAAAGCATAACATTTGCTTGGTCCTATCAGGATATGCCCATAATCAACCCTTCCATATCCCTCCATAGAATTATCACCCATCTTGATGCTAAACCTATTCAAAAAAATATTCATAAGATGCACCCACACATCGCCCTTCTAGTCAAAGAAGAGCTTTAATGTCTCTTGTCTATCGACATTATACAACCCATCAATTATCCTCAATGTGTTTCTAACATCATTCCCATTACCAAGCCTATAAGGGGACTTTGCCTCTATATCAAATTTCATGACCTCAAACTTGCTTGCCCAAAAGATGACTTCCCTTTACCAATCATCAACCAACTTATTGATCTTATAGCTGGCCATGAGATGTTATCTCTCATGGATGGTTTCTCAAGATATAATAAAATCTTGATTTCCCTCAAGTATCATAATAAACTTCTTTCATCACCCCATGGGGAACCTTCTACCACAGGGTCATGACATTTGGCTTGAATAATGTTGGAGCAACCTACCAACATGAGATGACCTACATATTCCATGATCTCATCCATAAAATCATAAATGACTATGTAGATGATCTCCTTTGGAAATCTAAACATCACAAGGATCATTTATCCATTCTCACAATCATCTTTGATCACCTAATCCATTTCCATGTTTGGCTCAACCCTAAGAAATGTATTTTTGGGATTCTATCTAGAAAGCTTCTTAGCTTTATCATCTCTCTTTAAGGAATCAAAGTGGACCCCACCAAAGTTAGAGAAATTTTTGAGATGACACCTCCAACCCATCTTAAGCAACTCCACAGCCTACAATGGAAGCTCCAATCCATCTATTACTTCATCTCTTAGTTATCAGATAGATGTCGACCCTTTCACCATCTTCTCAAGAAAGATACATATTTTAAGTGGACCTATTCCCCTTTCCTTTAAACTTGATTTTGAGTGCACTGACAATGTGTCTAAGTATGAATCCCTAGTAATAGGTCTCCAAACCACTCTAGCCTTGGGAATTAAGACCATTATTGTCTTTGGTGATTTTCAACTTGTGGTCAACCAGGTCAATAGATCCTATCAATGTAAGAATGATGTCTTTCAAAATTAAAAACAACGCATAGATGTACTCTTAGCCTCATTTGATCATTACCTTATCTAGCCTATTCCATGATCTACCAACAAGTTTGCAGATATAGTGGATTCCCTTGTTTCCAAAATCCCATCTCAACCTACTAATTCTAAACTCTTTGTCACCATCCACAACTTTATCACACCCTCTTACATCCATTCTACCCTTCCTACCATTTGTAGTGTGTAAGCATCTCCATCAAACATATTGTACAAGAAAACCTTTAACTACCTCAACCTTGGTATCATTCATCCTAACCTTTATGGGAATGCTTGAAGAGCTTTTGTTCAGATTACCTCTCATTATACCATACTAGGAGTAATCCTTTACAAGTACATCTTTGATGGCCTCCTCTATTTTCTACATAATCATGAAGCTTCCCAATCTATTAAGGAAATGCATGATGAAATCTGTGGGGGACACTTTAATGGTTTAGCTATTACTAAACATATCCTTTTCCTTGGTTACTATTGGCCCACCCTCAACCAATATTGTTGTGATTATGTAAAGAAGTGTGTTAAATGCCAATAACACACCATTTTACATCATGCACCTGCCCATGGCCTTCAAGTATCCAAAGACTATTGGCCCTTCTCACAATGGGGACTAGATATCATTGGTGAAATAAATCTTCATTCTTCATAGCGACACCAATCCATCACCACCACTTCATCAAGTGGGTGGAGGCCATTCCTCTCATCTTGACCAAAGCTGACAAGATAGTCGACTTCATCAATCATCATATCATTTATCATTTCAATGTTCCCCATAAGATCATCATTGATAATGGCAAATCTTTTAAAAATAAACAAGTCTAAGGTATTTATGATGCATTTGACATCAAGTTAATATTTTCCTTACCTTACCATCCAAAATCAAATGGATAGGTGGAAGCCTCTAACAAAACCCTCAACAAAATGTTAACCAAAGTAGTCAATGATTTAGGTCGAGATTGGCACTTTCACATCCCTTTCACTTTATGGGCCTATTGCACTAGCATTTGAACCTTTATGACCCTTTCTCTCTAGTCTCTGGATTAGAGGAAATTTTACCTCTCAAAGTCTAGATTCCTTTTCTTCACATATCCTTGTAAGACATCATTTTTTATAGCAACTATCATCAAGAACATTTAACACTACTTGAGATCCTTGACAAGCATCACCTAGCCATGTTTAATCATCTTCGTGTCTATCAAGAGAGAATCAATTGCACATATAACAAGAACCTTAAAGAATAAGAATTCAATATTGGAGACCTCATCCTAAAGTAAAACCAACATGTAACCAATATGGATAAAATCAAGTGAGGCAAATTTTATTCAATTATCTTGGACCCTACATCATAACCCACAAGTATAGATCAGGAGCTTACCATTTGTCCTCTCTCAAAGGAAAACTAAAACCTAAGCTTCTCAATGAATCACATCTACATCCTTTCTTTTGTTAAATTTGGATCAAACTCACCTTCTTTTCTAACTTAACCTCGTCCCTTGATTTATGATATTTTAACCTTCACTTACCTATCACTATCCCTTTGAAGACAATCGATTACAACATAGAACCATGTGATTAACCATCACAATTATAGCCTAATCATAATATGGGTACCATGGTGATATCCATAGCATGGTTTCATGGATATTTTTCATCTCTAATCAAGATAGAATCCCATGGTTATTGTCTCACAAAACCACCCTTTTCACCTGTTATTAACCCTTTTGTGCTAAATTTTTTACCTCATAAAGGTAAACCTCTAAGCCTATGTAGACTTGTCCATGTCTAAACCTAGCATCAAAATAATTTGGGATACAAAAATATCACTTGGGTCAAATGTCTCTAGCATTTCAAAATGCCACTCAAAACTAAATTTCTTAAAAAGATAGACTGTTCCCTTGAAGGACAGCTACTAAATACACAAACCCAGACTTAGACCACTCCCTTGAAGGATGGATAAGTCAAATTTGTCAAAATAAATAATTAGAAGCTTCCCACATCTATTAGTTTCATAAAATTATAAAAATATCAACAAAAGACCCTTTGTCAAAATTAGAACTAGCTATCCCAAGAAAGCTTCAATCAGCTTTCATGTCTAGCATTACTAAACTTCTTGCATCGATTAGTCTACACCTTATAGGAAGAAATGGACTTGTCTAATATGGTTCTTAAGTCACCTATAGAAGGGGAAAACTAACCCGCATAATGTTACCTTACCTATCAACCCATTTACCTTGCACCTACCACCTACCTCAACCTTACACCATCTACAAATCAAGGGATTATGAGCTTACTTGACACAATGTGATCAAGACACTTTTTTATCAACTAAAGCATGCTAATGTGAAGCATTTGAAAGGTTTATGTTTCTTAGTCTAATATAACTTTGGTTTTGTTTTTTCCTTACTAATGAAAAAGCATCACACTTTTTCCTTATCTTTATCATTGGTTCATGTAGATGTATGTCTCATGATTCTTATTTCTTTTCCAACATCTAGTTTGTTAATCTTACTTTATGTGATTTCATTAACTTCAAACATCACATCATATATCCATCCATAAATCATAACATCATAACCATAAATAAAATCACTATAGATCATAACATCATAACCATATTTAACACATCACATCCATAACCAACAAAATAAATCACCATCATATCATAAACCACATCAATAACCATAATCAAAACATCCATAATTATAAACATCATATCCATGAACACAACAAAACATCATATATAATCATCACATGCCTAAAGTTACTGAGTCCACATCTCATAAGCCTAAAACATCAAAAACATGAACCATGAGCCATAAACATCATCATGAACATACATCACATCATCATATACATCATGTCATCAAAATAAATAATACATGTAATAATCTATATATCTCTCTCTCAAAGCATGTACATCTCCCTACCTCAACACAGAGGCTGGTATCAAAATCATGTGCATTTATACCTATACATCATATCATATCATATAATATATCATGCCCCTAAGGCACCACTACCACTGGCCCCACCTGCACTACCACTAACATCTAGTGTTGATCCTCCTAGGATTCCTACCTATCCACTCACTGAAGTCACCCACTAACCTATAGTCACCACAGTGACCTCACCTACTAAACGAGCCCTATACTTACCCCATCAGGGGTGCTCAAGACACTTTACTAATGCTATAACCTCATAATACCTCAACTCCTCCATGATAGCCAAGTATCATGCCATAGGGATGGTACTTATTGGTATTATTGGTTTTGTTACTATGTTTACCCTCTATTTCAAGGTGTCCCTCTCCTGGGTCACCAAGCCTAATGAGGTCTTGGCTTGATCTCTCTCACCTATAATGGTGGCAACCTAACCCTAAAAAGTTGTAATCTAGCCCTATAATGTGGCCACCTATCCTTGTAACCCTGTAATATATGCCTATGTAGTAGCCAGTGTTACTCCTACCTGTCCATCAGGATCACCACCATGTACCTATACCTATGGACCCCCACCAACTAGATCCACATCCATGGCCTATCAACCCCCATCATCCCACCAAAAATTAGTTGTTATATAAAGGGCTTGGTACCATGCCACATAGCCATAAATAAAATTGGCATCATTAAAACTTGCTCTAACAATTAGCTCCTCACAATCTAGGACCACCTCCTTTAATTGTGGCTTAGGCCATAAAAATGCAACATCCTCCCTTCTATACCTCAAAACAGGACCTAAAATCCCCTAAACTAGGTTGAACTACCTCTGAACTCTATTAAATGGGATGAGATCAATCTCACCCTCTCTCCTCTCATAAATCCATCTCTAGCTCTGTAATGATAATGTGTGATAGTTATAGAGGGCCCACTTAGGAAAGCCAACATAGGGCCTCCAAACAACATCTCCCACAACTAAGCCCTCCAATGCATCTTTGAACCAGTCAATATCTCTAGCACCTCCTCCATCTCTTGTGAGTGTGTAGTCACCCCTCCATCATATGAAACCCACTCTAAAATCCATCTAGTCATAACCCTCCCATGGTAGCTCCAATGATCTCAGAACCCTGTTATGCTTGTATGCCTAACAATGGAGTACAAACCCCACAATGATCTTGTATCTCCTGTGAGCTCAAAATGCCTAGAGCTCCTTATATATCTAAACCAAAAAAATTGGTACCCACCCAAATACTATCCTACTAAGCAACATCTCCACCAAGACTCCTAGTAGTAGATAAGGAAATTTCCCACTTCTTAAATTAGGAAACATAAAACAAGAAACTACCATCATCATAGTCATCAAATGCCTCTCATCTAGAGCCCTCTAGTATAATATCCTGTAACCAAAACCATCAGCATGACACCTGGCAAGGGCCTAATCCTCACCATATAGGATTTTCATATTCTCATCCTTTTCCTTGCTTTCGATATGGTAAATTATCTCCCCACAAATGGGTATCCGTATGATCCTATAAACATCCTTTAGTAGGATGGTCATCTCTCCTATCGATAAGAGGAAGGTGTTCATGGTCAAATCTCATCTTTTGATGAGGTCCATGATCATTATTTCATCTCATAGCAAGCAATGATAGTATCTCATATCCTCAAGGCTGACCTCCCCTATGTGTGTCTAATCATCCTTAGTCATCCCTCCATGGACCTTGAAAAAGATCCTAGGAACCCAATCCCTCATCTGGATTTGATCTCATGCCTAGAAAATTTCAAGTTAGTATGCACACTTAGTTTTCCATTGCCATTGCTCATTTATAACCCCAATCCACCTCTTTATCAACCTAAACCAACCTAAATCAACCTATTCAAATACTAACCAACAACCATTACCTCTAGCACTTGAAAGTGACCCTCACCCCAGACATTTTAACACCTATATTAACCTATTACACCTTACCTAAACCTATTTAACCAACACCTAACTCTAATCAACAACCATTTTAACACATCATTCCTACTTGACAATTGCCCTATTCTAACTTACACTTGGCATTTTAACCACCCCACACCCTTTACAAAATTTTAAAACATTTTTCCTATATCTTTTTATAAGCACACACCTTCCCCAAACACTCGACCACCAATGGTCACTATGGCTATTGATGGTCAAGTGACCTTTATTCTTTGGTGATCGACCACTGACAGTCAAGTCTGACCATCGATGGTTGGGTCACACAACTGACAGTCACTATGTGTGACCGTTGGTGGCAAACCACCTAACCCTACCTTCCTAAAAACTAACCAAAACCACAAAATTCAAAAAATAACCTATCTAATTCTATCCTATACCCTACTCCTAACCCAAATACTCCCTCAATTTCTAATTTCATCAACTAATTTTTCAAAACATGATCAAAACCTAAATCTAGGTCAAAGCCCCCAACACCCTATCCAACACAACCACAAACTACCCAAATTTAAATTTAACATAACCAAATCAACTAAAATAATAATTTTGAAGAACCCCCTACCTCATTCCTTGACTATTGTCAAGGATAAATCCCATGGCCCACTACTCAACCATATCCTCATCCACCCTACATCCTCAGTCCCAGTAGATCACCTCAACACATGCCTCCAACCACTCAATAATCACCACATCAGTAAATGCTCAATAAAACTCTCTCACACAAAATTCCAAATCACCAAACTGCATGGAAAACACAGAAGTCAAATAGAAAAAATTTAAAATGAAATTTCATTTTCACTTTTTATAGTATGAGGTTTTAGGGTTTCCCCCTGACCGTCAATGGTTAGGGTGATTATCGATGGTCAAGAAACCCACATTTTAAAATTTTTTAGGCACCCACACCTAGGTGCCAAAATTTTGGATATAAACTTTCTCCCCCAAACCAAAACCTAAACTTTTGGAGATTACCCTTCTCAAACTAACCATTAGACCACATCTACTTGACATTGGACATTTTTTTAGCTTGAACCATCTTATATTTTTATGATGACCTTGCTTGGTATTTTTAACCACACCGACCAACCTTACCATGTTGAACATTTGAATTTGGACCACCTCATGCATAACTAGACCATTTATGTTTTTCAAAGGATTAATTCTTACCTCAAATACCTAAAAAAACACTGACCCTATCTTGAAGACTTGATAGGAATAACCCAATCATATATGCCTAATATTGTGGCTCAATTACCTTGTCACCAGTCCTTCTAGAATCAACCTTATTTTTACCAACATTGGAAACCTTAGTCTGTGTGTGATTTTGGCTATCACACTTAGTCATATTTTGTGCTCACATTTTCACTTCAAATTGCCAACCACCCTTTTGTCACCAACTTCATGACTCACCATGTTGGTTGAATATTTTGTCTATCAGAGTACTGGTAAACAAAATAGGTCTTATCAGCCAAAGCAAGAAGATTAGTCCTCCTAATGTGTAACTTTATCACATCATAAGGAGACTGCTCTCTCCTCTCATCAAGGGGAGGTTCCCTATGGATATGCTATGTATATGTATAAACAGAAAATAATACTCAAGGGTAGGATTAGGCATCCATCTCTCTTTCTTCAGAGATGATGTATATAAAACAAAGGAAAAACTTAGGGAATGACAGACAACTCTCTTCTTCTTTCAGGAAAAACTATTTAGTCAACCACAAGAATATCCCTGGAAATAAAAGTAGAATGTAACTGAAATATGGTAACTAGCAAATTGAAATAGAACACAAAGTCTCTATCATGAAATACTCAAGATTAATATACGAAGGGTAATGAAAGTTCAAAGTCTTTTCAAAGTCCTTTACATAGCAATGAAAAAGCAAACACACTGAAGGTAGCTATGGGGGCACAAAGTCGCTCCACAGTTGATTCTTCAGGATGCCTTTTTGACTAATTTACTAATCCCGCTTATTAAATTAATGAAACAAAAAATATATCACAGCACAAAGTCTAAAAAAGTCCCTTGTTTTCATTAACAGAATATGATCAACAGACTGAGTACAAAGTCTCAATGATGCCTCTCAATTTTGGTAGAGTTTCGTTCAGATTGTCAAAAAGAAGATGATTTTACAATGAAAGAGAGTTTCTTATATAGCCACTTCAAGAAGGACTTGGGAACAGTAATGCATCATGATGCATTGGGAAATGTTAGGAACATCAGCTAGAACTTTGGGGCCTTTTACCCATTTGATCTTTTCAATGTAGATGAACAAGCTACGTAATTGAAAGATTACAACTTTCAATGTCCAGCGGTCGGTCTGATCTTGTCTTCATCATTCTTCCTTTCCAGATTAATTGAATCGGGTCCTAGATTCATCCATTATTATATCTTTCCCTGTTTTTAGCTAGTTTTTGTCTTGAATTTTGGAAATGCATTCGGGTCTGTGGATCAAAGGATCAACAACTATTTTACTGCCTTTAAAATTGACATTTACATGCCCGTCAAGATGCTTCCAATGGCTAGTCAGCTATGTTGAATTTGACGTCTTTGTGGGTGTCACCCCTTGGTCTTCTTTTGGCTTTCGGCCTTACTACTTAGCACTTTTCTGAATTAAACATACCCTTTTGGGCCTTGAGAAATGATCCTTGTTGAGTCAGATAAGCCCTTTACTTTGGCCGCTGAGAGTCCCCCACAAGGGCACCTGCCCTTCGGGGTCCTTTGGCAACCCCTTTTACTTTGGCAGTCCCCACAGACAAATCCTCAGGCTTTTATTTGAGTCTTCCCCATGGGTAATTCCCACGGACATTTGTCCCGAGGAAAATTCCTGTGGACAAAAAGTCTGCAGAAATTTGTTCCGCAAAGTCTTTTGAACAAGTCTTCACATTTTTTGAGCCCGCATTTGTTTATTTGAAAATTCCTTCGGGATCTGTGACCACTTGGAATTCTTTCAGACTTTTTGTTTGAAGGAATTCCTTTAGACAAAAATCTGAAATAATTAAGTCTTAATCAAAAAATTTAAAATGCCTTAGACAAATACGAAAGAATTACCTTTCAGCTTTTTAGAAAAATGATCCTCCAGAAAGGTGGTTTTCTTGATTAAGTGCCCTCCACAAGGGCACTTGTCCTTTGAAAAGTATTCTTTTGCGTTGAACCATCCCTTTGAACTTGGACAATGAACCATTAGTTGAACCGATTCAACGGTTCAATGAAGCGTGCCAAGTCCCTTTGAACCAAAAGCTGATGAACCATCCAATGAACTTTGACATTGAACCAATTGGTTGAACCAAGGCTTTGAACCAAAATGGTTTAAGCCAATGGTTCAAGCTGATGGTTTAATGAATAAAACAAGCTGATAAACTAAGCATTGAATCAAGATGTTGAAATTGCCTTTGAACCAATAGTTGAACCATTTGATCGAACCAATCCGTTGAATCAATCTATTAAACTAGTTCAATGGTTCAATGAAGCACGTCGAGCCGCTGTTGTTGAACCTGTAGACATTGAACCAAAAGATGAACTGAAAGAATGAACCAACTGAATGAAATAAAGTGTTGAACTACTTGGTTGAACTGAAACATTAAACTATTCTTTTGGTTGAACCTGTCATTGAACCTTGAACTCTTTAAACCTTTGAACCAAAATGGTTCAATGGTTCAATTGAATGATTTGGCCAAACGTCCTTGAAGCTGATGAACCAATTGAAGTGAATTAACTTTGAACCATTTTGAAGCACTTAACTCTTACCAAACATGAACTTTTTGAACCTTGAACCCGTTGAACCTTTGAACCAAAATGGTTCAATGGTTCAGTTCAATGGTTCAAGTTCCTTTTTGTACTCAGATACTTGCTCATGAATATTTTCACTTGAACCAAAACTCTGAACCAATCCCAGAAAATGAACAAATGTTGAAAATCAATTCTTTTGACTGAAAACTGCCTATAGAAGTCTTTGAACCTGTATAAATGAGCCTACCTGTAGAAACTGAAAATACAAAGTCCGTAGAAATCAACATGTAAAATCCATTTGAACTGACTTGTAAAGTCTGTAGGTTTTTTGAGAAGTTTTGAAAATGAGAAATCTAAAAATCTAAGACAAATTTTGAAAATGGAAGATACAATTTTGGTTTGTAGAACCAAAATAATTCAAATGTTGTTCCAAAAATGACTGTTATTATTGGGAGACAACAGCTGGCTCTAGTTGGGGAACTTTTGTCAATTGCAAAACAAATTCGAAGGAGTAGAATTTAGAATCTCTAGTGTCTTCAAGTGTACCATTGGGCTTTGGAGTCATGAAAAGGCGTCAAAAAGAAAATAAACAAAATAGGAATAAAGCTGTACAAATATACATATATATAGAGGCACGATCTGGTACTTCAAGAGTTGAAGTGTTTCAAATGTTGCCCATTATGGGGCAGAGAAAAGAGCGTGCCATCTTGGTATTTCAACAAAAAACTATTTTCACCCATGTGTTGATGAATTATGAATGGACCTCTCGAAAGGGAGTCAAACTTTCCATGCATCCCTTTTGGCTCTTTTCTTTTGTCCCACAGCAGAACTTTATCTCCAATCTGGAAATCATGATTTTTGGTCTTCTGATCAAAAAGTTTCTTTACCAGACTTTGATGAACAACAATTCTGTCCACCACCATTATTCTCTATTCCTCTAGCTGAGTTAGGCACATGATTTTTTTTTCAAGAGAGCTCTCATATGTCTGATCTTCAATGGCCTTCACCAATTTCAATGCTGGTAACTCTAAGGTGATTGGTATTTCAGCGTTAATCCCATAGAGAAGTTGAAAAGGAGACATACCAATCGCCCTTTTTGGCATGACCCTGTTAGCCCACAGAGCATCAACCAATGCTTTGTGCCACATCCTTTGATTATCATCTGCAAGCTTCTTCATAATAGTTACCAATTTTTTATTGTTGGACTCAGCTTGTCCATTCCCTTGCAGAAAATAATCAGAAGAATGAGAGAGAGTAATTCTATAATAAAAATAGAATTGCATAATTTCTTGAGAGGTGAAGCAAGCTGCATTATCAGTAACAATTTTGAGTGGGACTCCAAATCTGGAAATGATATTCTCTTTCAGCAAGTTGCATATAACTTTTGAAGTAGCGTGCTTTGTCGAGATTGCTTCTACCCACTTAGTGAAATAATTAGTCGCTGTAAGGACATAATCATGTCCATCACTTAAAGATGGATTTATTGTACCAATAAAATCAAGTCCCCACTACTGGAAAGGTTCCTCTATGATTACTGGTTTGAGAGGCAGAGTAGCCAACTTGGGTTTTCCAACAAATTGCTAGTAAAGTTCACATTTCTTTACCCATTTATGTGCATATTGGAAAAGAGTTAGCCAATAATACCTGGCTCACAGAATTTTGTGAGCAGTCACAGGGATAAAAAAATGTCCTCCACAAGCTAGATTGTGGAAAGATTTCAAGATCTGGGTCTGCTATTCTTTATCTACACAGCGAAGGAAAACTCCATCTATGCTTCTTTTATATAGGTTGTTGTCCCAAAGGACAAAATTGATAGCTTTCAATTTGATAGTTCCCCTCTCTTTATAAGACAAATGAGCAGGACATTCACCATAAGTCAAAAAATATGCAATATTTGAGTACCATTTGTTGGTAGTGGAGATAAAAAAGACTGTTGGCACATTTTCAACCTTAGCTTCTTCACGCTATGTATCTTCTGGCTTATTGTCAGCCATTAATTGACAAATGCCTTTACCTTTGACCAGCTTTGTTAGCTTGATAGCCAGATCAAATTCTTGGATCTTTTCAATTCAATTACCTCTCTTTATGCCAAACTCTTGCGGAGTTAATATAGACTAGATTGTACTATCCGGAGCTAAGGCAGTAATATGTGAATTTAGAATATAAAAGCAAAAGTGTTTGACTGCTTTTACTAGTGCATAAGCATGCTTCTCTATATTTGAATACTTCATTTCATGAGTTTTCAGAGGGCAGCTCATGAAAGAGATATGAGATTTCATACCTTCTTTGTCTTACTGGACAAGAATTGTTGAAAGAGTATGCTCAGACACATAGCTGTATATAATGAAATCTCTGTGGTAATCTAGACAAACCAGGGTAAGGGTGTGAGAAATAACGACCTTGATATCTTGAAATGCTGCTTTGCCTTCTTTGGTCCACCTGAAGGTAGTCTTTCCTTTCATCATGTTTACAATGTGTCTTGTCTTCTCAGCAAATTCAGAGATGAATCTCCATAAAAAATTCACTTTTCTGAAGAAAGAGTGAACATCATTCTTACTTGCAGGCAAATTCAGCTCTTGAATAGACTTGACTGTGTCTAAGTCAATCTATATGCCTTCTTTGGACACAATGTGTCCAAGGAGTTTCCCTTCTGTCACTCCAAAAATAGACTTTTTAGGATTCAAATAAATACCATTTTGCTGACAATGCTCTAGCACTTGCTGCAAATGGTGCACATGATTAGATCAATGCTTTGAAAAGATAGTTAATTCATCAAGATATACTACTATGAATTTACCAATCTCATCTTTGAAAGCCATGTCCATAGCTCTCTAAAAAGTAGCACCAACATTTATTAAGCCAAAAGGCATTCTTTTGTATTTAAATGTACCCAAGGCATGGTGAATGCAGTCTTGTGTTGATCAACTTCAGCAACTTTAACTTGGTTATACCCTGAGAAGCCATCCAGCATTGATAACATTTCTGATCCTGTTACTATTTGAATCACTTGGTCCATGATTGGCAAAGAATAATTGTCTTTTAGAGATGACTGATTCAAATTCTAGAAATCTACACAAATGTAGATTTCACCATTTTTCTTCCTTACAGGAACTATGTTCACAATCCATGTAGAATGATGGATTGAAAAAATAATTCTAGCATTTAACATTTTTTGAATTTCAGACATAATTATACCTAAAATTTTTGGATTGTATTGTCTGGATTTCTGATTGTAAGGCGTTGAATCAGCCTTGAGAGGAATATGATGGTAGATTTCATCAAGTCTGAGAGACTTCAGATCTTCGTATGAATATGCCAGGACATCAATATATTGACGAAGCAAAGAAGTGAATTTGAATCTTTCTTCAGGTGTACAACACTTACCAATGTTGACCATTTTTGGATTTTCTTTGTTGGTCAGATTGACTTGGTCAAATCCCTAAGAGAAATTCGAATTTGTCTATTGTTGCTTGACAAATCTATCATGCTTGTCGAACAACTTCTCAAGAGAAACCAGGGCTTTAGGAATTTTATTTCCTTTCAACTGTAGGAACTATTCATTTACATTTGAACTTGATTCAAAAACAAATTTGGGCTTCTGAGATTCACTGCCTTCAAAATACCACTGTTCAAAATTGTCTTTTCTTTCCAATAAGGCAATGATCTGCTGATCATCATTGAAAATTTGCCAATGATCAACATTGTCGGGAACACTCAGCCTATAAACCAGCTCAATGGTATATTTATCTTCTTTAAAATCAGAATGAGGAACTAAAAGAGTTCCTGAAACAGCAAGTGCATTAGCTCTATCATTGGATTCTCTTAGAATGGAAGAAATGTTGAAAGCATCAAAGCTTTCAATTTGGTCCCAAACAAGATTACGGTAATGGCGCAGCCTCTCATTCTTGGTGTGATATGAATTTCTCACTTGACAGACCACTAATTCAGTGTCCCCTTTAGCATGAAGAAACTTGATGCCTCTTTCTTGAGTAGCCTTCATACCCAACAACAGCGATTCATAATCAGCTGTATTATTTGTGTTGCTAAATTGTAACTTATAGGATGAAGGAAATAAATCTCCTTGAGGAGATATCAAGACAATTCTGGCTCTAGAACCAGTAGAGGAACAACTACCATCAAATTCTAGAGTCCAAATCTCATTAGATACTAGCTTTATTTCAGACTTTCCCTCATCAGAGATGGAGGGTCTTTCTTCATGATCTGTATATAAAAAGTAATTACCCATACCTGCTGATTCAAAGAGGATTTGAGCTTCAAGAGCTGACATCTTGGTAACTACATGCTTTGCTTCCTTTTCAGGAAGTAATCTTTTCATCACGCCTTGGACAGGGATCCTTGCCTCAGATAGATCCATGTTCAGTTCTCCTCCCACATCCTTACAGAAATTTTGTCCAAGCAAAATGCCATAAGATGCTAGGACGTCAACCACTAATACAGTCATTTTAATCCTCTTGTTCGAAAAGGCTATGAATGCAAATTAAGCATCTTTGATTTGCCCCAGTAATGGCACTTGCTTGTTCTCCATGGAGAAACATCTGCCAAATGTCTTGGTCAATGTGAGACCAAGAGACTCAGTGACTTTGGCAGGCATAACATTGTTAGATGCGCCTGAGTCTATTATACAGTTACTCAGCTTATGGCCATTGATTAATAGGGAAACATAGAAGGGTTCTATTTTTTCAAAAGCAACTGGAAGAGTGATAATCAAATTATTTGGAATAAGCGTATTCATAAAAGAATCAAGAATTACTTTTTTGGCCTTTTGTCTTGCAGGGACGGTCTAATTTTTAACATATTAGACCAGCTTATTCAGTTGATCTGGGTTGGACTATAAGTACTCAAATTTAGACATCTATATTTTTGTCTTTTTAACATGATCAATTATATCAAATCGCTGAATCAAGCTAGGTACAGAAAAAGGTACTTTAGCTTTCTGAGTTTTAGGAGGGATGAGAGGTGGGCTGGTTTGCGAATTAGAAGTAAAAGGGGAAGGTGCAACATATGCATTTTCCTATTGAGTGATTACTGGATATTTTGGTTGAAAGGGCATAAATGTCCCATGCTTGACAATTGTGACTACTAGCTGTGGTTGTTCTTCCATCTTTTCTTTATCACCCTATTGGACTGATTGGTTCTTAGACCTGATAAACACTGCATATGATCCATCTGAAGCTTCTCCTTTGCTTTTGGGTTCATCCTGATAATTCAGGAAACCAATGTGGCAGTCGCTAGCTTATTTTTATTGACTGTCTTCAATGATATTAGCTTCATTTTCTTGATTTAATTTAGATTGATAAGAGAATTCTGATTCTATTTCAAGGTATCCCATTGCTGAATTAGTTGGAGGAGCTTCCAGGGCAAGTTTCCCTTGTGGGGGAGGAAGGCAATTTTGTTTTCCTTGGTTTTTGGCAGCATTGCCTTGATATGACTAATTTGGGAATGTTCTTCTGTATGTAGGAACAGAAGACATTCCTTGAGCCATTTGCTTTTTGAGGGCAAGAAGCTCATTTGCTAACTTTTGCACCATTGGATCTGTGGTGCTTGTAGATGCAAATTCAGAAGATGATGAAGCTCTGTTTCTATTGGGATCTCTTCTTATTTTCCCTACTAAGATGAGATCATCTTCTACTTCAATGGCCAAAAGTTGAGCTACATCGAGATCTATTTGGCTAGCATGTCTCAAGAGGAAACTAACTTTAGGTAGCTGAGAATTAATGAAAAACCATTTGAGATTCTTAGCTGTAGGTTTGGAAATCATAGAAATTTTGTTTCTTAACTTGTCAAATTTAGCTATGAAGTCTCTCATAGGATCATGTAGCTCTTTTTTCATTTGTGTAAGTTGAGCCAAAAGTGTATGTGCATCCTCTACAGGTTTGAATCTGGCTTCAAACTTGGCTTTCAAAGTATTCCAATCAGTCACAGATCGAGCCTATAAATGATAAAACCAATCTGCAGCAAGACCTTGTAGTGTTTCAACAAAAAGTCTAACTACTACATCTTTAAACTCTATTCCAATGACTCCACAAGCTATCTTGAATGTTTCAATGTGTTCATTAGGATGAACTTTCCCATCACCGTAGAATTTATGGAAATTCTTCCTAGAACTATGTGAAAGTTCATGTAGAGGAGGAGTGAGATTGAGAGGACCAAAAGCATTACCCCAGGGGCCTTGAACTGCCATTATAGGATACTAAAAAGGAGGGATAACAAATCTCAAAGGGGTAATTATAGGCACAGCTTTATCAACAGTAGAAGTAGATACTTCATCTGGTAATGGAGATCTGGATTTAGTAGGAGGGAAGCTCTTGGTTCTTTGGAGATGAGATGGTGAAGGAAATAGATCAAAATCACATTGCAGTACCAACTCAAATACAGGATCAACGACACCTTTAGCCCTTTGGCTTCATGTATACCTTGAATCTTCCAGATTGTAAAACAAAAATGGAAAAGATTTGACTTTGCTTCAGTTAAAGCTTGAGGCTTTAAACTGTGCGTTCTTTTCCTGTGGTGTGGAAGTGAATGGAATGGATAGACTATAAATGGATAATGGGTATATCCCCATCAGAGTCACCAAAAACTATTGGTTGAATATTTTGTCTATCAGCGTACTGGTAAACAAAATAGGTCTTATCAGCCAAAACAAGAAGATTAGTCCTCCTAATGTGTAAGTTTATCACATCATAAGGAGATTGCTCTCTCCTCTCATCAAGGGGGGGTTCCCTGTGGATATGCTATGTATATGTATAAATAGAAAATAATACTCAAGGGTAGGATCAAGCATCCATCTCTCTTTCTTTAGAGATGATGTATATAAAACAAAGGAAAAACTCAGGTAATGATAGACATCTCTCTTCTTCTTTCAGGAAAAACTATTCAGTTAGCCACAAGAATATCCCTATAAATAAAAGTAGAATGTAACTAAAATATGGTAACCAACAAATCAAAATAGAACACAAAGTCTCTATCATGAAATACTCAAGAGTAATATACGAAGGGCAATGAAAGCTCAAAGTCTTTTCAAAGTCCTTTACACAGCAATGAAAAATCAAACACACTAAAGGTAGCTATGGGGGCACAAAGTCACTCCACAGTTGATTCTTCAAGATGCCTTTCTGACTAATTTACTAATCCTACTTATTAAATTAATGAAATAGAAAAGATATCACAAGACAAAATCTAAAAAGTCCCTTGTTTTCATTAACAAAATATGATCAACAAACTGAGTACAAAGTCTCAATGATGCCTCTCAATTTTGGCAGAGTTTCGTTCAGATTGTCAAAAAGAAGATGATTTTACAATGAAAGAGAGTCCCTTATATAGCCACTTCGAGAAGGACTTGGGAACAGTAATGCATCATGATGCATTGGGAAATGTTAGGAAGACCAGCTGGAACTTTGGGGCCTTTTACCCATTTGATCTTTTCAATGTAGATGAATAAGCTACGCAATTGAAAGATTACAACTTTCAATGTCCAGCTGTCGGTCTGATCTTGTCTTCATCGTTCTTCCTTTCCAGATTGATGGAATCAGGTCTTAGATTCATCCATTATTCTGTCTTTCCTCACTTTCAGCTAGTTTTTGTCTTGAATTCTAGAAATGCATTCAGGTCTGTGGATCAAAGGACCAATGGCTATTTTACTACCTTTAAAATTGACATTTACATGCCCATCAAGATGCTTCCAATGGCTAGTCGGCTATGCTAAATTTGACGTCTCTGTGGGCATCACCCCTTGGTCTTCTTTTTTCTTTTGGCCTTACTGCTTAGCACTTTTTTGAATTGAACATACCCTTTCAGGCCTTGAGAAATAATCCTTGTCGAGTCAGATAAGCCCTTTACTTTGGCCGCTGAGAGTCCCATGTAAGGGCACCTACCCTTCGAGGTCCTTCGGCAACCCCTTTTGCTTTGGCAGTCCCCGCAAACAAATCCTCAGGCTTTTATTTGAGTCTTCCCCATGGGTAATTCCCGCAGACATTTGTCCTGCGGAAAATTCCCGCGGACAAAAAGTCTGGGGAAAATTCCCGCAGACAAAAAGTCCACAGAAATTTGCTCCGCAAAGTCTTTTGAATAAGTCTTCATATTTTTTGAGCCCGCATTTGTTTCTTTGAAAATTCCTTCAGGATCCGTGACCACTTGGAATTCTTTTAGATTTTTTGTTCGAAGGAATTCCTTTGGACAAAAATCCGAAAGAATTAAGTCTTAATCAAAAAATTTAAAATGCCTTAGACAAATCTGAAAGAATTACCTTTCGGCTTCTTAGAAAAATGATCCTCTAGAAAGGTGATTTTCTTGATTAAGTGCCCTCCACAAGGGCACTTGTCCTTCAGAAAGTCTTCTTTTACATTGAACCATCCCTTTGAACTTGGATGATGAACCATTAGTTGAACTGGTTCAACGGTTCAATGAAGCGCGCCAAGTCCCTTTGAACCAAAAGCCGATGAAGCATCCAATGAACTTTGATGTTGAACCAATCGGTTGAACCAAGGCTTTGAACCAAAATGGTTCAAGCCAATGGTTCAAGCTGATGGTTCAATGAATAAAACAAGTTGATGAACTAAGTATTGAATCAAGATGTTGAACTTGCCTTTGAACTAGCAATTGAACCATTTGATCGAACCAATCCGTTAAACCAATCTATTGAACTGGTTCAATGGTTCAATGAAGCGCACCGAGCCCCTATTGTTGAACCTGTAGACATTGAACCAAAAGATGAACTCAAAGAATGAGCCAATTGAATGAAATAAAGCATTGAATTGCTTGGTTGAACCAAAACATTAAACTATTCTTTTGGTTGAACCTGTCATTGAACCTTGAATTCTTTGAACCTTTGAACCAAAATGGTTCAATGGTTCAATTGAATGATTTGGCCAAACGTCCTTGAAGCTGATGAACCAATTGAAGTGAATTAACTTTGAACCATTTTAAATCACTTAACTCTTACCGAACATGAACTTTTTGAACCTTGAACCCATTGAACCTTTGAACCAAAATGGTTCAATGGTTCAAGTTCCTTTTTGTACTCAAATACTTGCCGATGAAGATTTTCACTTGGAACAAAAATCTGAACCAATCTCAGAAAATGAACAAATGTTGAAAATCAATTATTTTGACTAAAAACTGCCTATAGAAGTCTTTGAACCTATATAAATGAACCTGCCTATAGAAACTAAAAATACAAAGTCTATAGAAATCAACATGTAAAATCCATTTGAACTTGACTTGCAAAGTCTGTACATTTTTTGAGAAGTTTTGAAAATGAGAAATCTGAATATCTAAGACAAATTTTGAAAATGGAAGATACAATTTTGGTTTGTAGAACCAAAATAATTCAAATGTTGTTCTAAAAATGACTGTTATTTTTGGGAGACAACACACCATACATGATTTATCAAACCTTGAATTAATTTTAGTTTTACCTCATCAACTCCCAGTTTGATGGGGAATACTTCCTCCCATATTCAAGGCAAGTAGACCTTCGACTAGCAGTTTGATTTTGTTTTACAGCTTGTTAATTCAAATCTACATAATAAAAATGGGTAAGATGTATACACTAGAAAACTGCACACAACAGTTATAGATTTTGAAATGCCTTGGGATACCTTAGGGACCACCTAACCCTTCTTTACCCACTAACTCACCTATTGGACCTTGGGTCTAGTTAGCTACTTAACCAACTAATCTCATTAACTTACTAACTAACCATTACCCAACCCCTTTTTAACCCACCTCAACCCCTTTTCCTTTACACACTCGACCACTGACGATTAGGCTAACCATCAATGGTTAAGACTTCTCATTCTTACACAATAAAGCATTGCTAGATAACATAACAGAATTTAATATATCCACCTTGCCTGTTACTAATGAACTCTTAAGCATCAAAATCAACAAGTCAACCAACTAGGGAACCTTTTATCCTCCATCTCTCTTTGCCTATAAAAGGAGGGGATTAGGAGGTAAAATAAATCATCACAAGCATTTTTGCACACATGTATTCAATCTTCCCATCCAATCTTCTTCCAATAATTTAGCAACAATAATAGAGATCCATACCTTTGTCAAAATTGCTCTCAAGGAAAAGTACTGTTACTCTACCAAAATTGCTCCAGCCATCAACCATCAACCATTTATCGAGCAATAGGTATATTTATACTTCTATTTTGTTATTTTGGTTTCTAACCTCTCTTCCCCATCAAGACCTTTCTACACCTATCTTCTAACCTTCCATTTCTAACTAGACCCTTAAATAGACCCTTATCTGATCTTTGACCTAGTATATAACTCTTTTTTGAATACCTTTAAAATTTTATAGGCAACCACAGATGGTCATCACAATCGTCGATGGTCATCCCCAACCATCAATGTTTACCCAACTATCAATGGTTAGCCTAACCGTCAATGGTCACTCTGACCGCTGATGATCACTATGGTAAGAAATAAAAACACTTTATTTCAAACCCATTATCCCCAACCAAATCTGACTTTTTGTGTCCCTTCCTATTTAAAAACCCCTACCTAATTTTTTGAACCTAACCTGATCTATCTTAGCACTAGTATTGAACCGCTATTGCTATATTTAGTTATTTTCTCTAACAAGCATTCACTTTATTCTTGTATTTCATTTTAGTTACTTTCTATTATTTGATGCAAGTAGTTTCATTTTATCTTTTTCAACTTAATTGTTATCAAAGAGTGGATTGATAGCCTCCTAGCAAGCTCATGCTTCTTGGATCTAGCTCACATTAGGCAATCCACCTAACTATCTTTCTAACAACCCTTTTTGTTAGTGTTTTCTTATCTACAGGTTATTATTTCCAAGAGAAAGAGGAGTTATCCATACTCATCTAAATTACATGCATATCAATAACCAGGTATTATACCACACCCTTATTACTAGTTTCTTATCTTCTTTCAAAATTAAGAAATGATCAAAAATTAAGAGAAACAAAGGCCTTAAAGGGTAAGCTAGTTACTATTCTAATCATCCAGTTCCCTGATAGGACAAGATCATTATATGTCCATGTTGATGTATCTAGAATAGTAGTTATTGCAATCATTACATAGCCAAGGGAAGGCCATTTTGATCACCCAATCTAGTTTGCTAGTAGAAAACTCACTCCAGCTGAGAGAATTACACCACCATGGAGCATGAAGCATTGTCAATGGTCTATGCTTTGAATTTTTTTTATAGTACTTATTGGTAACTCCATTTGTATTCTATATAGATCATGAGGAATTAAAGTACCTAGTAAACAAACCTATGATACAAGGATGAATCTACCAATTCATAGTGTTGTTTCAATAGTTTCAATTCTCCATCATGGTCAAACTTGGAAAATCCAATTATGGCCCTGACCATCTATCTCAAATTGATTCTGGAGAACCACCACACGCTATCAAAGATGACTTACCTAATGTTCAACTCTTCTATGTTACTCATGTACCTAAGGATCTAGAAGATATTTCAACCTTTTTAATAATTGGCTTAGCACCTAACTATCTCACTTTGCAAGCCAAGTGACAACTTACAGTCTACACCACACCCTTTCAACTCATATGAGGGGATATTTACAAGCTTGACCTTGACAAATTTATTCAATGTTGTGTTATGAAACATTAGCATTCTAAGGTACTTAAAGTTCATGAAGGTATTGTTATAGGACACTATGATAGAGAGGCTATCACACACAAGGTTCTGCTATCTAGATTATGGTGGCTTACTCTTTTTCAAGATGCTAAGGTATATGTTAGGAAGTGTGACATATGTCAGTGCATAGGGACACCAAACTAATTATATGCCATGCCTCTATGACCAATTCTCTCTCAAAAACCATTTTAGTAATGGGCTATTGATTTTGTTGGCCCCATCACTCTAGCTAGATGATGAACAAGTTCATGGTATATCATCACTGCAACTGATTATCTCACACGTTGGGTTGAGGTTGTGCCTACAAGAGATTGCATGATTTCCACTACTACATGCTTCATTCGGGAGCATATTATAACTCAGTTTTGATGCCAACTAAGTTTTACTAGTGATCATGGCACCCATTTTCTAAATGAAACTATTTGTATCCTCCTTGTTGAGTTCATGATTGCTCATCATAAAATAATATTATATCATCCCCAAGCCAATGGAACTATTGAGGCTTTCAATAAAATTCTAGGCATGACACTAACAAAAATATATAATATTTTTTGAACTGATTGGGATGATAGAGTGTCTATGATACTATGGGTTTATTGAACAACCTATAAGTGCCTAAATAAGATCACACCATTCAATTTAGTATATGGCAAAGAGGTGGTCCTTTCAGTCAAATTTTTAGTACCATCTCTTTGTATTATGTGCATGGTACAATTAGATGAATATTCCTCCTTAAAGGCACACCTGGATACTTTTTTATAGCTAGATGAAGCCCGATTCCTTGCTCATCAGAGTTAGGATGTGGAGAAACACAAATAGAAAACATGGCATGATCAACACATCAAGCACAAAATCTTTACTCTAGAAATGAAGGTCTTGATATACAACTCTAAGTTCATGTACCATTATGTAAAAAATCAAATTCATTGGGATGGTTCTTTTATCATTCATAGCATTTGACCTATTGTTACTTGTCGATTATAAAGGTTGGATGGCTAGTTCCTTCTTGGGCATTATAGTGGAAACCAACTTCAATCGTATTTCACTTCTAAGTAGTTAAAATATTTTAAACAATAAGGCTTATGTTATTAGTTTAATATTTCCTATTTTTTAATAAAAGTGTTGCCTTTGTGCATGTATCATTTCTTTAATGTAATTGTCTTTAAGTTTTGTGTTTGTGTTTTCATGGAGGACCATAACTCTATTTTAGTGTGGGGTGAGAGATATATAAATTCATGATTTAAGGTAAGCACATAAGTTACCTAGGCATGTAAGGTAATTATAACACACAAGGTATTCAAGATGCATAAGTGCTTCAATATGAACAAGTTGTTTAAGGTACACAAACTATATAGCCTAAGGATAGGGTGTTCCTACCAAATAGTTTGAAAATTTGAAAGACACATAGCTATCTTACACTTTAAAGGAAGGCATGAGATGAGACATGTCAATAATATGAAAGAGTAGTGGTTGAAAGAAATGTGCCAATGACATGACAAGATAATATCATTAAATGCATTAATGATGAGAAGCAATAGTCAAAGAGTGGTGATCATTTAAAAAATGCATTTATGATGAGAAGTGATGGATGAAAGAAAAGGGGTAGTAAATGTGGTTAAATCCCTCAAGCCTATAAAAATGCATGTTAGTTCATTTTTACATGTTAAATTTTCTTAAATTTGAGATTATAGATCCAAGATCAAAGAAATACTAGAGCTGAGAGTGAAGAGAGTAAGTTTGATTCCACAAGAGAAATATATGAAGCATCACAAGTTAATACATAGGTATTGATCCAAGAATTAATCCATATAAGTAAAGCATAGGGTAACTCTGAGACATGTCCATGATAGGAAAATTTACAAGTTGTAGGGGAAATTTTCCATTAGAGGGTAGTTACGCTCAAAAAGCTAAAGTCATAGACCATAATCACGTAATCTTTTAAAAACATTAGATGTTCATGCCTAAACCTTTGGGCTCCTCAGATGGTGATGTGGCCTAATAAAAATGCCCTAAGGACCAATCCATTACCATTGATACCAAAATAAGAGGATGTACTTGGAGGAGAAATTGTATTCATTAGAGAGAAAACACTAGAAGAACAAGCACATCACACAGAAAGGGGAGAAGCTACTATGGCACGATAGGCCAATAAGATTCAATCATCTCCACCCCCACCACTAATGATTGAATAAATTTAGTGTCCTTAGATGGTGTTTTGCATAGAGAAATGGATCTCCAAGGTACCCACATATCCTATTTTTTATTACAACCATCATCAACTTGGGAATGAGGTTGAATTGCAAAATGATTATCAAGCACCAAAACACCAAGAACCAGTTGGTGTATGATATTAAACTATTCAATGCCTTGGACATTATGGGTTTATTCCAACTATTTAATTTTCCTTACTTTATAAAACCCATGGAATCCATCAAGTTCCTACTCTCACATGTCCATGAAGACTATCTCACTTCATCAGACATAATATAAACATTACACCTGAGAAGATAAGTAAGGTATTGGGGTTGTAATGTTCAAGGTTGGATGTGGCCAATGACTTAGGGGAAATTGATGAGTTTTAAAATATAGCCATGGTGCTAATGTATCAGAAGTATGGCCATGCCATGCATATTAAGAACCTGTAGGATCCTTCCTTTTAGGTTGTAGCATGGATTATCATGACCAAGATCGATGCGACTAACTATTGGAAGGAGGTAGACATGGCTCACCTCTACGTCACCCATCAAGTCACTCAAGGCTTAAAATATAATTGGGATATGTATTTTAGCCATAAAATTATCGAGGATGCATAGAAGACCCATCAAATACCTAGTCACAAGTTTCCATGGCATGTATTTTGACTTTTGATGGTTTTTTATGAGATCAGTTTACCAGACTACACCATAGGAGCACTGAAGTGGGTGTACCCACCTGAGAAAAAGTCCCTTATTGAGTGATATAAGGCATTCACATGCCCATGACATATCACCCCCTCTTACAAAATAAAAATGAAGAATTGGTTTTTATGGGATGAAGGAGGCATTTAGGAATGAATGGTGCATCCTGAAGGATTTTCCCCCTTGGCTATTGAGAAAGCATAATTCACTATAAATAAACACTTATATATCATGCACATCAAATGGTCCCTTCCAAGGAACTCTCTACATGGATAAATTTATCATATGCCTTTTTAGTGTGATACTTTGTCGACTTCATGAACTAGATCTATGATGCACAGCCTCTTGCCTTGGAGACAAACAAGATTAACTTGGAGATTCACACTCTCTGGAAGATGTATATCTATTTAGGAAATAAGGCATATAGGGATAAGAAGGATATATACCAAATAGATATAAATTTCAAACACATACTAGTGGGAGAACAAGTACATAATTTTTTTTATATGTTGTGACCCAAGAATAAGGACTCAAAGGGCATAGAACATGAGAGGGAAAAGCTTCCACTAGCACCTCCATTGAAGAAGAAGAAGTAGGCTGGGCATGATACTAGTGTAAGAACTAAGTAAGTTCCTAAAAAATTATAGAGGACTACCCAAGCACTGTAACTAAACCCCTCACAACTAGGACCCTCACCTCTTTGACCTTCTCCACCTTGCCCTTCTCAACCATGCCCTTCTCCACTTCGCCCTTCTCCACCTCACCCTTATCCCCATCAACCCTCTCCACCCAACCTTTCACCACCATAAGTACCTCCACCCACACCTTCTCCTCCACACATTAATCCAATTCTACCTTCTCCCCCTAAGATAACTCCATAAGCATCCCCCCCAAAAGTTTCATCATCAAGGGCTAGACATAACAAGCTATAGAAAACCTAATTAAGAAGTCCTTACAATATAAAAGGAAGAATTAGATTTTGATTATGAGAATACACCCTCCCCAATGTGTGAGTAAGATTCCACCTTCAAATACTCTTCATTAGACATTGGAGATGCATTTGGCAAACAATATGAAATGAGCAGAATCACTATTAGTAGCACTTCAATCGCTATAGAATCTGAGGTCAAGATCTTGGAGTGTAACCCTATTAAATAAATGGATACAACTGGGTCCATAGAACATCCTACCATTCATGCATCTACAAATTTGCATGACTGATATCAATCAAGCATCCTTGATAGGATGTTGTATTTATGGCCACACTTTCTTCCCTGTGATGTAACTTTGGAAATAAGGAAGTAAGTGTCCTTATTATTTGGCATGTACAATGAGAAGCATCACTTTGAGATCCCTCAAGACATCCTTATTTTAGGTCTTTATTCTCCTACACTACCCAAACAACTATGGGTTGATACCCAAAAGATCACCCCTTTGAAATCTAGTGTGGCATTCTTATAGATAGATTTGGAAGTCATGTGTCAAAACATATTGTCTAACTTTAATGCACATGATGTAGAGATCAAATATGCCTAGGTGGTGGGTATGTATTATAAGGAAGTTTCCACCAAGAAGACACTCGCTAAGGAAGTGGAATATTTAAATCAACAAGTAGAGGAGGCCATGGATGCCAAATTGAAAAAAATAAACTTGTGAAATATTATTTTGGACCAAGAGCTAGCACTGGCATATGGCATGCCTCTTAATGGGGATGCCATAGATGAATTGGAAACCTTGGTGAACCTCTTTTTGAAGCACTACAAGGAACATCCCACATCAAAGAATGAGGGATTAGAAATAGCAAATCAATTCACCAAGGTAATTGAATTTTATAAGCACACCCTAGAAAGAGTTGGGGAAGTCATCCCCATATTAGACAAGATTTTTGAATGGTTAGCATGCCCAAATAAGATCTTGGAGGCTCAAATACAAGGAAAAGAAGCTTAGAGGTAGTAAATGGCTGATGATGCCCTCCTAATAAGGGATTTCACCAAGTTTTCAAAGGCATTCAAGGATGTGGAAATGATAGAAGAAAAGATCAATACACATTACTAATAGTTGAAGTCTAGTTTTGTAGCCCTCTGAGGATAGGTGGTCTAAGAAGTCTCAACACTCGAAGACAACTAGAAGAATGACAACATGTCCTTCAAAGACCTGGTCAAGAAGGCCAATGAGACATCTAACCAACTTAAGGAGATGAAGTAGTCCAAAGAGGCCATTAAAGTAATAACTACCAAGTTGCTCAACACATTGTCACATTGGGATGATGTCAAGAAGTAGATCAAGCAGACAGAGCCTAAATTCTTTGTGGAGGCTATCAATAAGACTCAGTCTAGGATGGATTAAAATAATAGTGTGGGGTGATGTTAGACCCCAAATTTTGGCTAAGTATTTTTATATTTTGGCATAGAATCGACATGACACAAAAGGAACATAGTGCAGAAAGTCTATGGTGCAGAACTCAAATGGCACAGTAGTACCCTAGCATAAAACTCATAAGGTGCATAAGGACAAGGGTAAAAAATCACCAACATAAGAGAACCCATTCAAAGGAGAATTAATCACAAGGAACTTGAGATCATAGGACTCATAACAATAGTAAAATACTTGGGAAGTGCATGGGAAGCGGGAGTGGTTAAGGAGCGATTCTTAAGGGCCACCTAAACCTTATCCATCGAGAGTTTTATACCAACCCAAAAGGAGGTAAACACATGGTAGCAAGAATATAGCATAGAGTGAGTTTATAGGGGGCACGAAGGCCCAAGTCCTTAAGAGAAGTTAGTTAATAGACCTCCATGACTCTCAATTTGTAGAGAGTCTATTAGCTAACTACTCCTACCATTAAAGTTGTAAATACTTGGTCAGGGATAAACAAGTATAAACACCCCTATTGTAAAGCATTGTACGATGGATTTTTTATTGATATCATTTTTTTGAAGCTTAATAAATAATTTTTATATATTATAACCATTCATTTGTTCAAGTTATAAGCTAAGATAGTAGTTATCATTGGTAGTTTCAAGTTGAGCACTTGTTGTGAGATTTTAATATAAAACCTATGCTAAATTTTATGTTTGTTAAGTAACAAATTTGAACTACGATGGCATTAATATACATAGTTATCTTGGTTAAGCTTAGTAATCCAAGGATCAAATTATTTTATCTTTGCGTCTATGTAGTATCTAATTAAATACATGTTTAACCCAAGGAATATAAATAGTTAATGTTATTGTACAACATAACTTGCAAGAACCAGTCTCTAGCTACATACTTCAGGTGAGTGCAATAGACCATAGTCTTGCATGAAATGGCCAATGCATTAGCTCATTAGGATACACTTCATCAATGAACCAATATTAATAATAAAAATCTAATAGTTTTAAAACACAAGCAAAGCGATCACAAATATGAAAATCTACACCTAATACCTCATGAACAAAATAAATAATGAGACCATAATGCTATAGATTCAAACAAATATGATGTAAACCTTCATTAGAACTCTCTTTGTTAGGATTTGGATAGGATGTAGTTTTATATGGTTTTTGTTAATGCCAATTAAATGAGGATATATCCATAAAATCCATGGACATTAATGAATTTGTTTGTGTATACTTTTCTCCCACTATGTTTTGTCTACACAGTCTTATTTAGCTTGCTTAAGTTAATAATAGGTCATTAGGATAAATTTAATTAAGTCATTTACAATTGTGAGTTGAGTTAATTACATTTTTTGGTGACCTAATTCCTCACTATACAATGTATCTTCCTATGCACTTTTTATCTAATGCTTATTAATACAATTTTCTTGTTGTGAAGACTAGCTTCTTCCTTTAGATTATTCTTTAGGTTTCACTACTCCATATAGATTCATCTTCATGAATTCGACCCTATCCAATTTATCCTCATTGCATCCCATTTTGATATGATATTAGATCTCTATTGGTAGATGATTTCCATTGATTTTTTTGTGAATCTTGCATTCTAACTTGTTCAATTTTTCATTGATTTCAATTTTCTAGGGTTTGGTGGGGTTTCTCTAAAATTTGTAAAAATATACATATTATGGGTCTTAAACTAAAAAATAGATAGTTTCATTAGATTCAGAAGGTGTTAAAACCCTAGATTTTATTTCCCATATGACCTTTTTCTATGAAAGGTGATTTTTAACCATTTTTTGAGGGTTTTGAGGTGTTTTCTTTAAATCTACAAAAATTCAAACATTCCATACTTCCAATAAAAACTATTTTTTGGTTTTTCAAGAAACTACATGGGTTTCTTTTATTTTTTGATATGGGCTTCTTTCAAACTTAACAAAATTTTATGCATGTAGATCCTGGTGACCCTACTTGCACGTTTGGCAGACCATGACCAACATGTTGCACCTTTAATAGGCCCTGACCAACATGTTCCACCTCCAGTAGACCCTAACCAACAGGATTTACCTCTAGTGGACCTTAACTAGTGTGTTTCAGCTCTGGTAGACCCTAAATAACATGTTACACTTTTGGTGGACCTTGAACAACATGTTGTACCTCCATCAAACCCTGACCAAAGTGTTGGACAACTGACAAACCTTGACTAGTGTACAAGAACAAATGATAGACCTAGATAAGAGTGCCAAAATGACCAATATATCTTGAAAGGTGAGATGACACTATAGACCCTGATGGTGGTGTAAGTACCCCCTTGAACCTCAATGATGGTGCAAGCACACCCGTGGAACCTAGTGGTGGTGTCAATAACTTTTGTAGACTCCACCACTTATTCAACAACTATTACAGGTTCATCATGTTATTTTCCCTACCTGTAATGTTTTAGATGATGTCAAATTTAAGTTCATAGTTTATGACACTATTCATTGGAAAAAAAGGACATTTTGTGAGTGACATCACTCCCCAAGTCATATCATAGTTAAAAGATACATCATCAAGGGGGAGAGCCCTCATCTTGCCCCTTATCCCATTGGTCATATGATGTGGTCACATGAAGGGGGCTCAAATTTGGATTCATACTAGTGGGGCTTAACTTTAGCACCCAATTTCAAGTTTTGAACACTCAAATTCTTGAAATTTTGTAAGGTGGAGAATCGTCTTGCCATATTCAACTTCAATCAAACATAACTTGCAGTCTATTGGACCTTTTGAGGTGCCATTTTTTTATATATGTATTTTTTTGAGATCTTTGCATGTGTTATTTTCATGTCTTGTAAATTTTAAGCTTTATGTATTTATGTGGTGTTATTTTACCAGTCTACAACATACATAGTTCAATAAATACTTCCTTTTTACACCATGGATCTTAGTTTAGTTCCACTTCTTACACCATTCAACTATCATGAGTGGAAAGTCAAAGATCAAATCCTCTTGAAGAGAAAAATATTACAATGAATCATGATGGGTATAGAAATATAATTAAAACTTGATGTAGAGAAGGTGAAGTGGTGAAATCAAAGTAACAAAGCCTACAGTCTATTGTGCCTATCTATGTCTTATGACTTGCTTTATTCATATCAAATTTGCAATAACTCCAAATCAAGTGTAGACCTCATTAGATAAACTCTTTGAAAAGTAGGATGAAATGAGGGGTCATGAGGTAGAGAATGAGCTCATCAGTTTGATTATAGGCAAATTTGATACGATAAAAGACTTCTTCACAAATTTCAAATCACTCATGTTACAGTTGAAATTGTGTGACATTGACAAAAAGGATGATCAATTAATTCTTTCCATCTTTGTTAAATTAGGATCTGAGTATTTTTTATTTGTTTTTACATTCCACACCACCAAGCATGCCCTTAGAAATACATGGATAATGCCTTCCATGGATTAATTTATTGTTGAATTAACTTAGGAGCCAAATAATCTCATTCAAATGGGTACATTGAAGTCCTCGAAATCTCATGCCTTATTTATGAGTCATGAAAAATAGAAGGCTTCCAACAGTAAGGAGAGTAATAAAATAAGAAGGACCTAGAGACACAAAAGGGTCATAAATATGATGCTAATCTAAAATCATCAAAAGAGTCATCCTCTTCAGATAGGAAACCCAAGAAAGAGTGACTCACATGTGGCTATTACAAGAAATATGGGCATGTTGAGTCTAAATGCATGAAAAAATAGATAGATCAACTGAAAAAACATTTGAAAAATAAAATATCAGTGTCCCTATTTATTCCACTCATATTTCATTAACACAAGGGTCTTTTAAGGTGAAAGACAATAATAAAAGGAAAGATAAAGTCAAAACACTTGTTACAATTGCATCCAAGCCTTCCACATGGGTTATTGATTTTAGTGTATCACACCATATGGCTTCATCATAGGACATGTTCACATCCTTGGAGCCTTGTTCTATGCCTTACATTCTATTGGGTGATTATAGTTCTATGGAATTTAGTGGAAGTGGATTTGTTGAAGTGAATGATAGGACATTTTATGATGTTCTATTTTTTCCCTTTAATCCACCAATCTCCTATTTGTTTGCAAGATCACTAACATCAGTTCAAGAAAGAGAGTTGAGTTCACAACCAATTATGTGGTTATTATGGAAGTTAACAATGACTCCATTATTGCTTTTGGGAAAGAAGATCATCAATATTGGTTGTATACTTTCTCACATTTAACTCATGATCAACCCTCTACTACATTGCTTATTGATTCAAATGAAGTGATTAAATTATGGCATGAGTGATTCGACCATCTCAACTATCACTACCTAGAAAAACATAGTCATCAAGACATAGTTCTAGGGTTGCCATGAGTTAACTCTTCTGACAGAGTTTGCCAAGGTTGCATTCTTGGTAAGCATCCAAAGGAGAAGTATGACAAGGTAAAGTCATGGAGAGCTAAACAAATATTGGCTATTGTTCATAGTGATATTGTTGGTCTATTTCTAAAACCTTCATTCAATGGGATAAAGTACATGCTTACTTTCATCAATGACTATTCTAGGTACACTTGGGTGTATTTTCTCAAGCAAAAATTTGAGGTCTTTAACCATTTTTAGTATTTTAATGCACTTGTGGAAAAATAGTTAGGTAAATTCATCAAGATTTTATGCACCAACAATGGTGGTGAATATGTTAGTAACCATTTTGAGCAATTGTGCACATCAAAGGGGATTGAACTACAACATACAATTCCATATAGTCCTCAACATAATGGTGTTGTAGAGTGTAACAGTAGATCCTTAAAGGAAATTTCCAACTGTATGCTAAACTCCAAGTCTCTTTCACCTCAGTATTAGGCCAAGGCCATCAACTATGCTTCTTACATCTATAATTGAGTTCCTCATAAAGTACTGAAGGGAGTCACTCCTTTTGAAGTTTATAAGGTTAAAAAACAATAGTAGAGCACTTTTGAGTGCTTGTTTTGCTACTATGGCACATATTTTTAAGAACAAATGTAAAGAATTATAACTTCAAAGTTAGACTTGCATCTTCATTAGATATAATGAGGGTTTTAATAGTGTTGGTGGAATATTTTGTCGATCAGCGTACTGATAAACAAAATAGGTCTGATCATCCAAAGTAGGAAGATTAGTCAGCTAAATGTGTAGGTTTACCACATCAAAAGGGGAATAATCTCTCCTCTCATCAAGGTGAGGTTCCCTATATATATATATATATATATATATATATATATATATAGAAAATAATACTCAAGGGTAGGATAAATCATCCATCTCTCTTTTTTTAGAGATGATGTGTGCAAATCAAAGGAAAAATCTTAGGGATAATGACAAAAAGCACTCCTCTTATTTTAGAAGTACCATTCAACAAACCAAAAGAATATTCTTGGTAGTAATTACAAAATGTAACCAAGGTCGTAGTAACCAGCAAATTGAGATGTAGCACAAAGTCTCCACCTAAATTGCCCAAGAGTGAGATACAAAGGACAATGAGGGCACAAAGTCAGCCCAAGGTCCTTTACATAGAAACAAAAAGAAAACACACTAAAGGCAATTGTGGGGGCACAAAGTCTCTCCACAGTTGGCTTTAGGATGCCTTCTTGACTACTTTCACTAATTCTGCTTATTGAATTAAAGGAATAGAAAATATATTAAGGAAAAAGACACAAGAACAGTTTCCCCAACAACAAAGATATCAAAGCACAAAGTCTGAAAAGTTACTTGCTTTCTTTTTCCAATAACAAAATATGATCAACAATCTGAGCTCAAAGTCTCAATAATGCCTTTCAATTTGGGTAGAGTTTTGTTTCTGATAATCCGAGAGACAGATCCTTCCCAATAACAAGAGATTCCCTTATATAGCCTCTTCAAGAAGGACTTGGGAATAGTAGCACATCATGTTGCATTGAATTTTGTTAAGAAGACATGCTAGAATTTAGGGGCATTTACCCATTTGCTTTTCTCAATGTAGAGAAATGGGTCACGCTATTGAAAGTTTGCATCTTTCAATATCCACCTGGCGGTCTACTTCTAGAAACATATCTGATGCACAAATGTTTCTAGTCATTCCTACTCTTTACATTCCTCTCAGAAGTTCTTCCTTTTAGCCTTGGCCTTAAAGCCTTTGAATGCATTCGGGTCAATGCTTAAACTTGCAAGGATTAAAGGCTATTTCATTGTTGTGACTTTGACGTCTATGGGCACGTCACTTTCCTTGGCAATTCCTTCAACTTTGTCATTTGATCTTTCCCAGAGGGGACCTACCCTTCGAGGCCTTGATAAATGGTCTGCTTTGGTTCAGGAAGAGCCCCCCATAAGGGTATTTTCCCTTCAGGTGGTCTTCAGATGGCCTTTGGGCTTCTTTCTTTTGGTAGGCTTTATCCTTTATTTCCTTCAAACAAAATGTCTAAAGGAATTCCTTCAGGTAATTTGTCCAAAGGAAATCTTCCTTGCCTTGTCTTTATGTCGGGCTTTGCTTTGTTTTTTAGGTGAATTCCTTCAGACAAATTGTCTGGAGGATTTTGCTTTGTCCTTTTCCTTGTTCATTTTCCTGAAGGAATTCACTTTTTCTATTTTGCCAGGGGAACTTTTTCGAAGGAAATCCCTTTGCTCTTTTGGCCTTTGAATTGGTCCATTTGCCCCCTTTCTACCCTCTACAAGGGCTGTTTGAGCTCCAAATTAGCCTTTCAAGTTTTTGCAATGGTTCACTTCAGTTTTTGAGTGTCCTCCACAAGGGTTGTTTATCCCTTGGAAATTTGCCTTAGTTAATTTTATGTAAATTTCAAATTGTGACACGTGGCAGCATCCACTACTCTTAGAAACAAAGTGAAATGAGGCTCGAAAGATGACACTTGGTAGCATCCACTGAACTTGTAGAAGCTTTGGATGCCTTTTGAGTGTCTTGCAAAAGATGACACTTGGTGGCTTCTACTACATTTTGAAAACACTATAGAACCATGTGAGATTCATTTTAGATTCATGCGAATGATACCACTTGGAGTGTTCCACTTAACTTACAGGGGACATGTGGCATCATCCGCTACTCTTAGAAACAAAGTGAAATGAGGCTCGAAAGATGACACTTGGCAGCATCCATTGAGTTTTGTTGGGTTTTTGTTTCCTTCCTTAGTCACTTTTGCCACAAAAATTCCCTCTACAAGGGCACTTGTGTCTTTGATGCTTGGGGCACTCCTTTGAACTTGTCACTTGAATCGACCGATTGAACCAACTTTGGTTCAATAGTTCAATGGTTCATTCCCTTGTTTCTATTGACCGCTTGAACCAAGATTCTTTGAAACAAGCCTTGTTGAACCCGTTGAACCTTTGAACCAAAGTGGTTCAATGGTTCAACGGTTTAAGCCTCAAAAACTTATTCTTTTGATTGAACTTGCCTGTAGAAGCCTTTTAACCTATTGAACCATTAGTCCATCACTTCCTTGTTCTTTCTAAGCTCTTTGATCTTCATTGTACTAGTTGAACCTTTGAACCTATGTACTCATTAAACATTTTGGTTCAAGGTTCAATGGTTCAACCGGTTCATTCTATTTG
This sequence comes from Torreya grandis, assembly GCA_037957365.1. Lineage (NCBI taxonomy): Eukaryota > Viridiplantae > Streptophyta > Pinopsida > Cupressales > Taxaceae > Torreya > Torreya grandis. The sequence continues at coordinate 646,315 of JARHVA010000271.1, forward strand.
TTTGGTTAAGTCCCCTTAATCTTTTTGAACCAAACGCATTGAACCATTTGGTCGTTGAACCTGTTGAACCATTTGAACCCATTGAACCTTTGAACCAAAGTGGTTCAATGGTTTGACAATTCAATGATTCAAGCTTTCTTCTCTTTGATAAGTGTTTTGAATCTGTTGAACCTTGAAGCGATTGAACTTTGAACCTTGACAAATGCACTTAACTCTTGCTGCTGATGCTAAACCTTTGACCCCGTTGAACCTTTTAAAAAAAAATGGTTCAAGGTTTAACGGTTCAATGGTTCAATCCTTGCTTAGAAGCTTGCCGATGAACTTTTTTGGTTGAGCCTTGTCATTGAACCAACTTTGAAATCGCCTAAGTGTTGAGAGCTTGCTTCTTTCTTGCAGAGTTCATAGAAATCAACCTATGAAGCCCGTAGAACTTAGCCTGCAGAGTCCATAGATTTTCTTCCTATAGAGTCCATAGATTCAAGCCTGTAGAGTCTGTAGATTTTCTTCTTGTTGAGTTCGTAGATTCAAGCCTGCAGAGTCTGTAGATTTTAGAGAAGCTTGAAAAATGAGAAATTTGAATGCTAAAAACAAATTTCAAGAAGGGAAGAGATTATTTTGGTCTGAGAAACCAAAATAGTTCACATGTTGTCTCAAAAAATGAGAAGTCTATTTTTGGGGACAACAGCTGGCTCCAATTGGGGAACTTCTATCAATTGTAAAAAATAATTGAAGGGAGTAGAATCCAGAATCTCCAGTGTCTTCATGTGTACCATTGGGATATAGAGTCATGTTACCTAGAAATGGAAGGCATAAAAAATGGAAACAAATAAAACAAAATATAATTAAAAACTATACAAATATACCTATGTACAGATGTAATGATCTGATACTTTAAGAGTTGAAGTGTTTCAGATGCTGCCCATTGTGAGGTAGAGAAAAGAGTGTGCCATCTTGATATTTCAATAGAAAGCTATTTTCACCATTGTGTTGATGAATTATAAATGGGCCTCTCCAAAGGGAGTCAAACTTTCCATGCATCCCTTTTGGTTCTCTCCTTTTGTCCCATAGCAGGACTTGATCCCCAATTCAGAAATCATGATTTTTGGCCTTTTAGTCAAGGAGTTTCTTTACTAGACTTTGATGAGTAGCAATTCTATCCACCACCATGGTTCTCTATTTATCCAGCTCAGTCAGGCACATGATTCTCTTATCAAGAGAGATTTCATATGCCTGATCTTCAATTGCCTTTGTCAATTTCAAGGCTAGCAATTCTAAGGTGATTGGTATCTCAACATTGATACCATAAAGAAGTTGAAAAGGAGACATACCAATTTCCTTCTTTGGTGTGATTCTATCTGACCATAGAGCATTAACCAATGCTTTATGTCATGTCCTTTGATTGTCATCTGCTAGCTTCTTGATGATAGTTACCAGATTCTTATTGCTTGATTCAGCTTGTCCATTCCCTTGTGGAAAATAATCAGAAGAATGGGAGAGTGTAATTCCATAATGGAAATAGAATTGTGTAATCTCCTAGGAGGTGAAACAAGCTACATTGTCATTTACAATTTTGGTTGGAACTCCAAACCTAGAAATGATATTCTCTTTGAGAAAATTGCATACAACTTCTGAAGTAGCATGCTTAGTTGGGATTGCTTTTACCCACTTGGTAAAATAGTCAGTTGTTGTAATGACGTAATCATGTCTAGCATTTGAAGATAGGTTTATAGTCCCAACAAAATCAATCCCCCATTGCTGTAAAGGTTCTTCTATGATCACTGGCTTGAGAGGCAGGGCAGCTAACTTAGGTCTTCCAACAAATTGCTGGCAAAGTTCACATTTTCTCACCCACTTATATGCATCTTGGAAAAGAGTTGGCCAGTAATACTTGGCTCGCAAAATCTTATGAGTAGTTACAGGAGTAGAAAAATGTCCTCCATAGGCTAGATTGTGGAAATATTTCAAAAGTTGTCTTTGTTGCTTTTTGTCTACACAGCGAAGGAATACTCCATCTATGCTTCTCTTGTATAAGATGTCTCAAAGGACAAAATTGACAGCTTTCAACTTGATAGTCCTCCTTTCTTTATAAGACAAATGAGTAGGACATTCACCATAAGTAAGGAAATGAGCAATAATTGAATACCACTCATTGTTAGTGGAGACAAAAAGGACTATTGGTGTGTCTTCCACTTCAGCTTCTACATGTTGTGTATCTTTTGGCTCATTGTTAGCAATTAATTAGCATAGGCCTTTTCTCCTGACCAGCTTTGTTGGCTTGATGTCTAGATCAAACTCTTAAATCTTTACAATCTAATTGCCTCTTTTTGTGCCAAACTCCTACTGAGTTAATATGGACTTGACTGTAGTGTCAAGAACTAAGGCAGTAGTGTGTGAATTTAGAATATAGAAGCGGAAATGTTTAACTACTTTCACCACTACATAAGCATGCTTCTCTATGTTTGAGTACTTCATCTCATGGGTTTTGAGAGGGCAACTCATGAAAGAAGTGGGAGATTTCATACCTTCCTTGCCCTGTTGAACAAGAACTGTTGAAAGCATGTGTTTAGAAGCATAGTTGTATAAGATAAAATCTTTGTTGTAATCTGGACAAACCAAGGTAGGGGATGGGCAATGGCAGTCTTGATATTCTGAAATGCTGACTTGCCTTCTTTAGTCTAGCTGAAGGTGGTCTTCCCTTTCATCATGTTCACAATGTGTCTAGTCTTCTCAACAAATTTGGGGATGAATCTCTATAAGAAATTCACTTTTTTGAAGAAAGAGTGAACAACATTTTTACTTGTAGGCAAATTAAGTTCTTGAATAGACTTGACTCTGTCTAAGTCAATCTTTATGCCTTCTTTAGACACAATGTGTTTGAAGAGTTTCCCCTCTGTTACTCCAAAAATAGACTTTTTAGGGTTCAAGGAAATACCATTCTAGCGACAATGCTCCAACACTTATTGTAAGTGGTGTACATGATCAGAATAGTGCTTTAAAAAGATGGTTAAGTCATCAAGGTATACCACTATGAATTTACCCATCTCATCTTTGAAAGCTAGGTCCGTTACTCTCTGAAAAGTTGCACCAGCATTTATCAAGCCAAAAGGCATTCTTCTATATGCAAATGTACCCCAAAGTGTGGTGAATGTAGTCTTGTGTTGGTCTACTTCACCAACTTCAACTTGATTATATCCTAAGAAGCCATCTAGTATTGATAACATCTCTGAACCTATCACTGTTTGAAGCACTTGATCCATGATTGGCAAAGGGTAATTATCTTTTAAAGATGACTAATTCAGATTCTTGAAATCTACACAAATGCAAATTTTGCCACTCTTCTTCCTTATAAGCACTATGTTTGCAATCCATGTGAAATGATGGATTGGGAAGATGATTCTAGAATTTAATATTTTTTGTATCTCAGACAAAATAGTACCTGATATTTTTAGATTGTACTGTCTAGATTTTTGCTTATAAGGCATTGAGTCAGCCTTGAGAGGAATGTCATGGCAGATTTCATCAGGTCTGAGAGACTTCAGGTTGTCATAAGAATATGCTAAGACATCCATGTATTGACAAAGTAAAGTGGTGAACTTGAATCTTTCTTCAGGGGTGCAACACTTACCAATGTTAACCATCTTGGGATTTTTTTAGTAGTCATATTTACTTGATCGAGTCCCTGAGAGAAGCCTGAATCTGTTTGTTGTTGTTTGATGAATCTATCATGCTTGTTAAATAATTTCTCAAGAGAAACTAGGCCTTTAAGAATTTTATTTCTTTTTAGCTGTAAGAATTCTTCATTTATATCTGAACTAGATTCAGAGGATGATTCATACTTCTAAGATTTATTGCCTTCAAAACATAGTTGTTCAAAATTGTCTTTTCATTCCAAGAAGGCAATGATTTGATGATCATCATTGAATACTTGCCAATGATTAGCATTGTTAGGAACACTTGGTCTATAGACTAGCTCAATAGTATACCTATCTTCTTTGAAATTTGAGTGAAGAACTAAGAGAGTTTTTGAAACAACAAGTGTATCAGCTCTATCATTAGATTCCCTGGGTATGGCAGAAATGTTGAAATCATTAAAGCTTTCAATTTGGTCCCAAACTAGGTTGCGATAGTGGCGTAATCTTTCATTCTTGGTTTGGTATAAGTTTCTCACTTGACAAACCACTAATTCAGCATCCCCTTTGACATGAAAAAACTTGATGCCTTTGTCTTAAGCAACCTTCAATCCAAGCAATAGATATTCATATTTAGTTGTATTGTTAGTGTTGCTAAATTGTAATTTGTAAGATGAAAGAAACATATCTCTTTGAGGAGATATCAACACAATTCTAGCTCTCAAACTGGTAGAGGAATAGCTGCCATCGAACTCCAGAGTCCATACCTCATCAGATACTAATTTGTCTTTAGACTTTCCTTCATTAGATAGGGAGGGTCCTTCTTCATTTGTATTGCAACCTACTAGTTCTTCTGTTATTCTAGTTGAACTAATTTCTGGGTTGACACTTTCAAGAATTTTATCAGGTGTTTCATGCACTTCATCTGTAGATAGAAAGTAGTTACCCATACCTGAGGATTCAAAAAGAATTTGAGCTTCAAGGGCTGATGTTTGGGTGACCACTTATTTTGCCTCCTTTTCAGGGAGCAACCTCTTCATTATGCCTTTGACAGGGATTCTTGCCTCAGACAGGTTCATGCTTAGTTCTCCTCCCATGTCCTTACAGAAATTTCATCTAAGTAAAATGCCATAGGATGCTGGGACGTCAGCCACCAAGACAGTCATCTTGATTCTCTTGTCTGAAAACATTGCAAATGTAAATTAGGTATCTTTGATTTGCCCCAGCAATGGTACTTACTTTTTTTCTATGGAGAAACATCTCCCAAATGTCTTGGTCAGTGTGAGGCCAAGAGATTCAGCTACTTTAGCAGGCATGACATTGTCAGATGCACCTGAGTCTATAATACAATTACTTAGCTTGTGACCATTTATTAATAGGGAAACATAGAAAGGTTCTATTTTATCAAGGGCAGCTGGAGGAGTAATGACAAGATTATTCAATAAGGGCATGTTCTTTGGTGAATCAAGTGTTACCTTTTTAGCTTCTTGTCCTATAGGGATGGTTTAGTTCTTGACATATTGGACCAACTTATCCAATTGATCAGGATTGGACTGCAAATATTCAAATTTAGACATTTGTATTTTGGTCTTTTTGACATGATCAATTATTTCAAATGGCTAAATTGGATTAAAAATAGAGGAAGGTATTTCAACTTTTTGGGTTTTAGGAGGGATAGGAGGAGGGCTGGTTTGCGACATTGAAGAAAAAGGTGAAGGTGAAATTGATGTACTTACTTTTTGGGTGATCACCAGATCCTTTGACTGGTAAGGCAGAGTGGTTCCATGCTTAGCAATTATAATTGATGGTTGAGGTTGCTCCTCTGTCTTCCCTTTATCAACTTTTTAGATTGATTGGTTCTTGAACCTGGTAAACACTACATATGATCCATCAAAAGCTTTTCCTTTACTTCTGGGTTCATCTTGGTAGTTCAGGAAACCAATGTGGGAGTGGCCAGCTGATTCTTCTTGATTTTATACAAAGAGATTAGCATCATTTTATTGATTCAATTTAGGCTGGAAATAGAACTCTGATTCTGCTTCAAGATATCCCATTGTTGAATTGATTGGAGGAGCTTCTAGGGCAAGTTTCCCTTATGGGGGAGGAAGACGATTTTGTTGCCCTTGATTCCTGGCAACATTGCCCTGATATGATTGATTTGTAAATGTCCTTCTTTGCATATATTTGTATGAAGGAGCAGAAGACATTCTTTGTGCCATTTAATTTTTGAAAACAAGCAACTCATTTGCCAAATTCTACACCATTGGATCTATGGTGCCTGTAGATGAATATTCAGAAGATGATGAAGGTATATTTCTATTTGGATCTCTTCTTATCTTCCCTACTAAGATGAGATCATCTTCTACCTCAATGGCCAAATGTTGAGCTGCAGCAAGATCTATTTAACTAGCATGTATCAAAAGAAAACTTACTTCAGGTAACTGAGAATTAATGAAGAAGCATTTGAGATTCTCAGCTGTAGGTCGAGCAATTACAAGAATTTTGTTCCTCAGTTTGTCAAATTTGGCTATGAAGTCCCTCATTGGTTCATGAGGTTCTTTTTTCATCTATGTAAGTTGAGCCAGAAGTGCATGTGCATCTTCTGTAGGTTTGAATCTGTCTTCAAACTTAACTTTGAGGGTATTCCAATCAGTTACTAACCGAGCCTGTAGATGATAAAAGCAATCTACAGTAGCACCTTGTAATGTTTCTACAAATAGCCTGACTGCTACATCTTCAAATTCTACTCCAATTATGCCACAGGCTATGCTGAAGGCTGTAATGTGTTCATTAGGATGAACTTTCCCATCACCATAAAATTTGGGGAAATTCTTCCTTAAACTATGTGGAAGCTCATGTAGAGGTGGAGTAAGATTGAGAGGACCAAAATAATTACCCCAGGGGCCTTGAACTGCCATTATATGACTATGAAAAGGAGGAATAACAAATTTTAGAGGGGTAATTATTGGCAAAGTTTTATCAACGGCAGAAGTGGATACTTTGTTTGGCAATGGAGATCTGACTTTAGTAGGAGGAAAGCTCTTGGTTCGTTGGAGGTGAGATGGTGAAGGAAATAGATCAAAATTACTTTACTGTACCAACTCAAATATAGGATCAACAATACCTTTAGCCCTTTGGCTTCATGTATATGTTGGGGATCAACCAACAATAGATTACACTTGTGAAAGCAATAAACGCGGAAATAAATTAGATAGACAAGTAACTAGAATGATAAACAGCAAGATCAAGAGATACAAGAAACCACCCTGAAAACTTGTATTAACAAACTCTTTACAAACGAAATACAATTGAAGAAACTTTTTTCTTCCACACCTCTCCTAGATGTATATATCTCTCACTAGATCTCTATTCCTCAAGAGATCTCTCTCTCAAGAACAATCAACTCCAACAAACCTGGATTGATTCAATTCTGTACTGTTCTTCAAACATTCACAATGTTCTACTCATACAATTCTACACACTAAGCTAAGAAGATCTTTCCTACATATAGAATTAGGAAACTTGAGCATGCACTTCCAACAAATAGTTAAGCCACTTGAACAAAGGGCTCTAAAAATAATATTGCTAATAATAGAGATGCGAGCTTAAGACTACAACTTAAACTCATCATGCAAACACTTGCTTCTGTCCTCAAAAATAGCTTTTTGGACGCACAGGTAACCGACGTCGGTTCCTGCTGCTTGCCTATGACCGTCGCCGGCCGACCCTCTACCAACGTCAGCGCCTCTGCAACTGCACCTGACTGACATCGGTCGCTCCTGACCGACATCAGTGTCTGTGTACACCTGAACCTACTAAAGTGTGCTCCTTGGTGAAGCTTTTAGCTCCACATCCTAACAATCTCTCACTTGGAGATAAACAGCTGCACCAGTACCTGTACAACAACATCTTATAGCTCCTCCATCTTCAGCTCAATCATGAAGACCAACAGAAGTTGAATGAAGATTCAACTTCTCCTTTGTAACCGGCTTGGTTAACATATCAGCAGGATTCCTATCCGTATGGATCTTCTCCAGCTTCAACTCACCATCTTCCAATACCTGTCGTATGAAGTGGTACCTTAGCTGTATGTGCTTTGTTCTTGAATGAAAGGCTGAATTCTTAGCCAAATGGATTGCACTCTGACTGTCACTGTACAATCTACAACTCTCATGCTCCCTACCAAGCTCATCCATGAACCGTCTCATCCATATCATCTCTTTTTTAGCTTCTGTGGCTGCAATATACTTTGCTTCTGTAGTTAACAAGGCAACAACCTTCTGCAACTTAGATATCCAGCTAACTGCCGTTCCACCTACAGTAAAAACATAACCTGTAGTGCTCCTCCTACCATCCAAATCACCTGCCATATCTGAATCTACGTAGCCATGTAGAGAAGTATCTGAACCTCCATAGCACAAGTGCCTACTGCTGGTTCCTCTCAGATATCTAAGGATCTACTAAACTGCTTTCCAATGTTCCTTACCTGGATTGGCCATATACTTACCACTCCCACTGCTTGGGCAATATCCGATCTAGTACACACCATTGCATACATCAAACTTCCTACCGTGGAAGAATATGGAACCTTACTCATGTACTCTACCTCTTCATATGAATTAGGACATTGTTCTTTACTCAACTTAAAATGTCTAGCCAAAGGTGTGCTTACCGGTTTAGCATCCTGCATATTGAACCGTTTCAACACCTTGTCTACATAATCTTCCTGAGACAATATCAACCTGTGATTTTTCCTGTCTCTCTTAATGCTCATGCCAAGGATTTTTTTTGCTGCTCCCAAATCCTTCATAGCAAACGTTTGAGCTAATTTAACCTTAAGCTCAGAGATATCCTGCATGTGTGATCCTGTAACCAGCATGTCATCTACATACAAAAATAGAATAATATATCTACCATTATCAAATCTCTTGAAATACACGCAATGGTCAGATTGACACCTACTGTAGCCATGCTCAGTCATAAACCTGTCAAATTTTAAATACCATTGCTTAGGAGCTTGCTTGAGGCCATACAAGCTTTTCTTCAATCTGCACACTAAATTCTCCTTACCTTTGACCTCAAATCCTTCTGGTTGTTCCATATATATTTTCTCATCCAAATCTCCATGAAGAAATGTTGTCTTAACATCTAGCTGCTCAAGATGCAAATCCTCAAAAGCAACCAAAGACAATACAACCCTTATAAAAGTCATCTTAACAACAGGAGAAAAAATCTCACCAAAATCAATACCTGGTTTTTGTGCAAATCCTTTCACTACCAATCTGGCCTTATATCTCATTTGTCCATTCTCACCTTCTTTCAACCTATAGGTCCATCTGTTCTTGAGTGTTCTCTTACCAGCTGGCAATTCAACCAAATCCCATGTTTGGTTCTCTCTTAAGGACTCCAACTCCTCAACCATGCCACACTCCCACTGACTCTTGGACTCCACCTGTATTGCTTCTTCAAAACTCTCTGGTATTCCACCATCAGTTAGCAATAAATAAAATAAAGAAGGAGAATATCTAATTGGAGGCTTACTCACCCTTTCTGACCTCCTGATGGGTGTCTGAGACTCATTCACAACACGTTGTCCACCCAAATTCTCTGACAGTGACCGACCTCGGTCACCTCTAGACCTGTTACTGGCCGACACCAGTTCTGCCTGACCGACCTCGGTGTCTGTCTTGCCGACGTCGATCTCTGTACGGCTGACACCGGTTTCTGTACTGCTGACGTCGGTTCCTAATCTACCGACATTGGTCTCTGTGTTTTCCTGCAAGTGATTATTTTTTTTTCCCGTGAGCTCATATTGGACCTTTACCTCGTCCAATTCACCATTGCTCTGCTCAGATTGATTTAGCTTCCTTAGCTGATCACAATACATCACTCTTTCATTGAAAACAACATCACGGCTCCTGATTACTTTGTTAGTTTCTAGATTCCACAATCTGTAACCAAAATCATCTGAGCCATAGCCAATAAACGTGCACCTCATAGACTTGGAATCAAGCTTCTTTCTATTTTCTTTATCTATGTGCACAAAGGCTTCACAACCAAAAACTTTGAGATATGAGAGATCAACCTTTTTACCTGTCCATGCCTCTTCTGGAATACCACCATCCAGAGCTGTAGAGGGTCCTCTGTTAATCAGGTATACTGCAGTGTCAACATCTTGTGCCCAAAATTGTAAGGGCAGATCAGCATGCAATCTCATACATCTTGCACGCTCCATTATTGTCCTGTTCATCCTTTTAGCAATTCCATTTTGCTAAGGTGTCCTTAGAACCATCCTTTGCCTATGGATTCCATGCATATAACAATAATCTTTGAACTTATGAATGCAAAACTCACTGCCATTGTCTGATCTCAGGCACTTTAATCTTTTACCTATTTCATTCTCAACCATAGCTTTCCAAATCTTAAAAGTTTCAAATACATCAAATTTTTTTCTAATACAATAGATCCATACCTTCCTTGTAGCATCATCTAAGAAAGATACATAGTACTGTGATCCTCCAATGGAAGCAACTTGAGCCGGTCCCCACACGTCTGTGTGAACAAGCTCCAACTTGTGCCTCTTCTTAGTAGACCCAGTCTTGAGAAAACTAACCTTTTTCTATTTTCCAAATACACGGTGCTCACAAAACTCTAGATCTATGCCTTTTAAATCTGAAAGCATACCTTTGGACTTAAGAATTGACATCCCCTTCTCACTCATGTGGCCAAGCCTTGAGTGCCACAATTTAGCATCCACATCTGAAGTAGATAATACAGAAGGAGATTTGTTAGTAACACAATTACACAAATAGAGAGTACCTTCTCTCTTACCTCTAGCCATAACAAGTGCACCCTTGGTCACCTTCCAAGATTCTGCTGTGAGAGTTACTGTACAACCCTCATCCCCTAACTTTCTTGCAGAAATCAAATTTCTCTTCAAGCTAGGAACATGCATCACATCTCTCAACACCCATGTGTTGTTATTCTGCATCTTCAGCTGCACTTTACCTTTGCCAATTATTTTACAGGGCTCATCATCCCCTAGATACACTATTCCAAAGTCTCCATGGATATAGTCACTAAAATATTCCCTGTTAGGGGTAGCATGAAAAGATGCACCAGAATCCAATACCCAAGATTCTATATTATTATGCAGAGAGAAAATTAAAGCATCTTGTGCAATACCTGCAACCTTGGCTTCTTCTTTTCCTTCGTGCTGATTGTCCTCCTTAGGCTTTGACCAGCAATCTCTGCTTATGTGCCCCATCTTTCCACAATTCCAGCATTGTGGCCTTCTGCCATTTTTGTATTTAGATCTGCCTTTCCCCTTAGATTTGGATCTTGATCTACCTTTCTTGCTCTTCTCTTTCTGCCTCCCCCTGCTCTCAAAACTTAAAGCGTTCCCAGATGTCTCTTCTGTGCTTTTCCTACGAATTTCCTCATTCAAGATAAAACTAACAACATCCTCTACTTTCAAAATATTTGATGCAGATGCAGTATTACTTACTGCCATTACTAAGCCATGCCAGCTTTCAGGCAAAGAACATAATATTAAAAGAGATTTTATTTCATCATCAAACACTATATTGACTGAACTTAATTGATTCACAATTCCATTGAAATCATTCAGATGAGTAGAAACAGATCCACCTTCTTGCATATGCAAATTAAATAACTGCTTCATAAAATATACCTTATTAGAAGCTGAGGGTTTTTCATACAAATTTGCTAACATAGTCATCAACTCTACTGTAGACTTTGCCTGTGATAAATTAGATATCACAGTGGATGCTAGACTCAGTCTTATAGACCCCAAAGCCTTTCTGTCAAGAACTTCCCATTCTTCATCCTCCATGTCTTTGGCCTTCTTTGCAACCCCACCTAATGGTAAGTAGAGATCTTTCTGATACAGATAATCTTCTATCTGCATTCTCCAATGTTGGTAATTTTTGCCATTGAACTTTTCCATTCTCAGTTTACTTTCATCTGCCATTGCTTCTCCCACTCAAACAGAAATCCCTGTGAGAACCTATAATCAATACACACTACACAGATCTGAACCACCTGTTAGTGAACCTGAACTCTGATACCACATGTTGGGGATCAACCAACAATAGATTACACTTGTGAAAGCAATAAACACGGAAATAAATCAGATAGACAAGTAACTAGAATGATAAACAGCAAGATCAAGAGATACAAGAAACCACCCTGAAAACTTGTATTAACAAACTCTTTACAAACGGAATACAATTGAAGAAACTTCTTTCTTCCACACCTCTCCTAGATGTATAGATCTCTCACTAGATATCTATTCCTCAAGAGCTCTCTCTCTCAAGAACAATCAACTCCAACAAACCTGGATTGATTCAATTCTGTACTGTTCTTCAAACATTCACAATGTTCTACTCATATAATTCTACACACTAAGCTAAGAAGATCTTTCCTACATATAGAATTAGGAAACTTGAGCATGCACTTCCAACAAATAGTTAAGCCACTTGAACAAAGGGATCTAAAAATAATATTGCTAATAATAGAGACGCGAGCTTAAGACTACAACTTAAACTCATCATGCAAACACTCGCTTCTATCCTCGGAAATAGCTTTTTAGATGCACAGGTAACCGACGTCGGTTCCTGCTGCTTGCCTGTGACCGTCGCCAGTCGACCCTCTACCGACGTCAGTGCCTCTGCAACTGCACCTGACCGACGTCAGTGTCTGTGTAGACCCGAACCTGCTAAAGTGTGCTCCTTGGTGAAGCTTTTAGCTCCACATCCTAACAGTATACCTTGAATTTTCCAGATTGTGAAACAAAAATGGAAAAGAATTGACCTTGCTTTAGTTTGAAGCTTGAGGCTTTAAACTGCGCATTCTTTCCTGGTTAATGTGGAGGTGAATGGTAAGGTTATAATAATAATGGGTAAAACATAGAAATGGAATGGAGTCTATAATGGGTAATGGTAGAGGCTGATTTCATTTGAAACTTGAGGTTTCAGAATGCACATAATTATATCCCCAATGGAGTCGCCAAAAACTATTGGTTGAATATTTTGTCAATCAGCGCACTAATAAACAAAATAGGTTTGATCATCCAAAGTAGGAAGATTGGTTAGCCAAATGTGTAGGTTTACCACATCAAAAGGGGACTAATTTCTCCTCTCATCAAGGGGAGGTTCCCTATAGATAAGCTACACACACACACACACACACACACACACACACACACACACACACACACAGAAAATAATACTCAAGGGTAGGATAAATCATCCATCTCTCTTTTTTCAGAGATGATGCGTGCAAATTAAAGGAGAAATCTTAGGGATAATGACAGAAATCACTCTTCTTTCAGAAGTACCATTAAACAAACCACAAAAATCTTGCTGGTAGTAATTACAAAATATAACCAAGGTCGTAGTAATCAGCAAATTGAGATGTAGCACAAAGTCTCCACCTAAATTGCCCAAGAGTGAGATACAAAGGACAATGAGGGCACAAATTCATCCCAAGGTCCTTTACACAAAAACAAAAATAAAACACACTAAAGGAAATTGTGGGGGCACAAAGTCTCTCCACAATTGGCTTCAGGATGCCTTCCTAAATACTTTCACTAATTCTGCTTATTGAATTAAAAGAACAGAAAATATATTAAGGAAAAAGACATAAGAATAGTTTCCCCAATAACAAAGATATCACAGCACAAAGTCTGAAAAGTCACTTTCTTATTATAATAACAAAATATGATCAACAATCTGAGCTCAAAGTCTTAGTAATGCCTTTCAATTTGGGTAGAGTTTTGTTTCTGATAATTCGAGAGAAAGATCCTTCCCAATAACAAGAGAGTCCCTTATATAGCCTCTTCAAGGACTTGGGAATAGTAACACATCATGTTGCATTGAATTTTGTTAAGAAGACATGCTAGAATTTAGGGGCATTTACCCATTTGCTTTTCTCAATGTAGAGAAATGGGTCACGCTATTGAAAGTTTGCATCTTTCAATATCCACCTGGCAGTCTACTTCTAGAAACATATCTGATGCACAAATGTTTCTGGTCATTCCTTCTCTTTACATTCCTCTCAGCGGTTCTTCCTTTTAGCCTTGGCCTTAAAGCCTTTCAATGCATTCGAGTCCATGCTTATACTTGCAAGGATCAATGGCTATTTCATTGTTGCAACTTTGATGTCTATGGGCATGTCACTTTCCTTGGAAATTCCTTCAACTTTGTCATTTGATCTTTCTTGAAGGGGACCTGCCCTTCAAGGCCTTGAGAAATGGTCCACTTTGGGTTAGGAAGAGCCCCCCACAAGGGTATCTGCCCTTTGGGCAGTCTTCAAATGGCCTTCGGGCTTCTTTCTTCTGGCAGGATTTATCCTTTATTTCCTTCGAACAAAATGTCTGAAGGAATTCCTTTAGGAAATTTGTCTGAAAGAAATCTTCCTTGCCTTGTCTTTCCACTGGGCTTTGCTTTGTTTTTCAGGTGAATTCCTTCAGACAAATTGTCAGGAGGATTTTGCTTTGTCTTTTGCCTTGTTCATTTTCTCAAAGGAATTCACTTTGTTTGTTTTGTCGAGGGAACTTTTTTGAAGGAAATCCCTTTGCTCTTTTGGCATTTGAATTGGTCCATTTTCCCCCTTTCTACCCTTTGCAAGGGCTATTTGAGCTCCAAATTATCCTTTCATGTTTTTGCAACAGTTCACTTCGATTTTTGAGTATCCTCTGCAAGGGTTGTTTATCCCTTAGAAATTTGCCTTAGTCAATTTTATGTAAATTTCAAATTGTGACACATGGCAAGATTCTCTGTTCTTAGAAACAAAGTGAAATGAGGCTCAGAAGATGACACTTGGCAGCATCCGCTAAACTTGTAGAAGCTTTGGACACCTTTTGAGTGTCTTGCAAAAGATGACACTTGGCAGCTTCCGCTGCATTTTTGGAAACACTATAGAACCATGTGGGATTCATTTTAGATTCATGCAGACAATACCACTTGGCATGTTCCACTTAACTTACATAGGACACGTGGTAGCATCTGCTACTCTTAGAAACAAAGTGAAATGAGGCTCGAAAGACAACACTTGGCAGCATTCATTGAGTTATGTTAGGTTTTTGTTTCCTTCCTTAGTCACTTTTGCCACGAAAATTCCCTCCACAAGGGCACTTGTGTCTTTGACACTTGGGGCACTCCTTTGAACTTGTTGCTTGAATCAACTCATTAAACCAAATTTGGTTCAACAGTTCAATGGTTCATTCCCTTGTTTCTATTGACCGCTTGAACCAAGATTCTTTGGAACAAGCCTCGTTGAACCTGTTGAACCTTTGAACCAAAGTGGTTCAATGGTTCAACAGTTCAATGGTTCAAGCCTCAAAAACTTGTTCTTTTGATTGAACCTGCCTATATAATCCTTTGAATCTATTGAACCATTAGTCCGTCACTTTTGTGTTCTTTATAAGCTCTTTGATCTTCATTGTACTGGTTGAACCTTTGAACATGTGAACTCATTGAACCCTTTGGTTCAAGGTTCAACAGTTCAACTGGTTCATTCTATTTTTTTAGTTAAGTCCTTTTGATCTTTTTGAACCAAATGTGTTGAACCATTTGGTCATTCAACCTGTTGAACCATTTGAACCCGTTGAACCTTTGAACCAAAGTGGTTTAATGGTTCAACAATTCAATGATTCAAGCCTTCTTCTCTTTGATAAGTGTTTTGAAGCCGTTGAACCTTGAAGCGATTAAACTTTAAACCTTGACAAAGGTGCTTAACTCTTGCTACTGATGTTGAACCTTTGAACCTGTTGAACCTTTTGAACCAAAATGGTTCAAGGTTCAACGGTTCAATGGTTCAATCCTTGCTTAGAAGCTTGCCGATGAACTCTTTTGGTTGAGCCTTGTCATTGAACCAACTTTGAAATCACTTAAGCATTGAGAGCTTGCTTCTTTTCTACAGAGTTTGTAGAAATCAACCTATGAAGCCCATAGAACTTGGCATGTAGAGTCCATATATTTTCTTCCTATAGAGTCTGTAGATTCAAGCCTGCAGAGTCTGTAGATTCAAGCCTGCAAAGTCTGTAGATTTTCTTCTTGCAGAGTCTGTAGATTTTTGAGAATCTTGAAAAATGAGGAATTTGAATGCTCAGAACAAATTTCAAGAAGGGAAGAGATTATTTTGGTCTGAGGAACCAAAATAGTTCACATGTTGTCTCAAAAAATGAGAAGTCTATTTTTGGGGGACAACAAATAGATATAAGCTTCTCTGCCCCACCACTCATGAATTATTCATTGATATGGGTGTTCATTTTTCATAGGGTCCTTTAGAATCCACACTAAAAACCTCTCCCCCTTTCTTAGATACACTTAGATTTGATGATATTTCTAATGATTGAGATCCGCCTGATCAACCTCTTAATGATCTAGATTCTTCTTCTAGTTTTGATGATGACAGTAATGATGAGGATTCCCCTTCTCCTTCTCCTAGATTATCTTCAGATGATGAGGAATCCCCTCCTAACTCTCTAATAATTGGTCCTCTTTAATCTATTCAAACACTATAAAGTATTGGACAATGGGTTTGAGATCCATCAGATAATAGGTGAACTTGTTCATGATTCTAGGTTCCCCACATACATTCATTACATCCACTTCTGATCCACAATCATTTTAAGAGTCATCAAGCACTCATAATTGGGATAATACTATGGAAGAGGAATATAGTTCCTTACAAAGGAACTTCTTAGGATTTAATCCCACCTCCTAAGGGAATAAAACTTGTTCAATGTAGGTGGATATATTGAACAAAATTTATAGAAGATGGGTCCATAAACAACTTCAAAACACATTTGGTAGCAAAGGTTTTTTCTCAGGTGCTTGACATTGACTACACTAAGATGTTCTCTCTAGTTTCCAAAATGAAGTCAATCTAACTCAATTTCACCATTATCATAGTACATCATTGGAATGTTCATCAAATGGATGTGAAGATTCCTTTTCTTCATAATGACCTCAAATAGGAAATATATATGGAACAACCACAAATATTTGTGGAAGATTCTTCCTTAGTTTTTAAACTTCAAAAATCTATCTATAATCTCAAACAAGTTCCTTGATCTTGGTATGCCAAGATGGACTCCTTTTTTCTTTTATTTTAGTTCACCAGATGCCATTCAAATCTAAATGTCTACATTTTACAATAATATGATTCATTTTTTATTCTAGTTCTCTATGTAAATGACCTATTGATCATAGGGAGTTCTCCATCCACCATCACAGTAGTGAAAATTATTGTATTTGATAGGTTCTCAATGATTGACTTAGGCTTGTTGCATTACTTCCTTAGACCTAGGATCATTATTACACACTCCAAGTATGTTTTTGATTTACTTGCATGATTTAGCATCATTTATTGTAATATAAATCCAACTCTTTTTCTATCTAGTGTGAAGCTTGAGGCCAATTATCCATCTCCATTAGTTGATGCTACCTCATATTGATAACTTCTTCGCAGTCTCATCTACCTTATGCACACTAGACTTGACATTTCATATGTAGTGGGCATAGTTTCAAGATTCATGCAAGAAATGTTGACTTTTTAAGTCACCCCTTTAGTGGGCACTAAACTCATAAGGATTGCACAACAAGTTACACACTTGCACAATATCAAGTTCCCTTAAAACAAGTTTGCATGTAGATGTTTCCCATCCATTCCCAGGCTCAATAATCAGCTTGGGTTCGCACATCAACTAAGTGTTGATTTGCACCTATAATTAGTTCCCAATGTGTACCCCATGTAAATATCCTTCATCACATCAACATGGCATGTGAGTTAGAGCACGCATGACTCCCTAACTTTAGGCAACGAAAAAGAGAAGTGCACAAAGAAAAGTCTAAATTATTAAGAGCATGATTAATATCATCAATTATTCTTATGAACCCTTATTTAAAGACTTCTTCATATGTTAATGGCAGAGTCTTGTACCAAATCATAGAGTTCACATTTGTGCCCTTGTAAAATAAATACCACAATCTCAACTATGTAGCATTATCCTTACAAACCATCATAAGTTCCAAATGAGAATGCAAACTATGAAGACCTTCAAAAGGGACTTGGAATAGAATGAGATTAGTCCTTGTACATTTATATAGATAAGCACCCTCGATGCCCTTCATGAATTTATAGCTTCACTATGCATCCATGTAGGATACTTTGCAAAGAAGGAAGACATACACAATAACCACACTACTTACATAGGTTGACATGGTAGAACTTGAGGATACATCAACATGGCCACACATTAGTGGGATGATATAGGTGGATTGGCATGTGACCACCATAAAGAGAATGAGTGGTTGATCTTGATTAGACATTAAGGGGACCAAATCAAAATAGAATTAAATGTAGGAAAAATTTTAGGTTGTTAGAACATGGACACATGATCTCTTATACCAAAATCCCAATAACTTCTCCACTCATCATTAAATATCATAATCACCCCAATAGTGGGTGAGATTATAATTGATGACCCATGGGCCTCTCATTGCCTATGAATCCTAGGTCCTTCATTTTAAAAGGGTCAACATCTTTTGAGCACTATAATACTATGAAAATTTGACCTCCAAGAGCCCTCTCATAATGTAATAAAGTTATGCCTATTCAATTTTTTCATATTGCCTCAAACCTTGGGATTAATAGATATAATTTATTTTATTCATGATCTATGTTTTGTGTACATTCTTGGTTGTTTATCCTCTATCTCTGGATATTCATCCCTCTCACTATTATCCTCCCTTCACACTTCCACATAGTACATAAAGTCTATGTAAGTTGATTTCTATGTATATAGGGTCTACATATGCACTATGGATCATTTATCACATCTTTTAGTATGGTATTGTGTTCCCTTACCTCCATATGAAAAACTTATGTATGGTATCTAGTTTGAATTTTATGTATTCAACCTATTAGTTTATTGTGTTGTTAAATAGGTGAGGTGATCACTCTATTCTTGGTACATCACCCTTTACATTCCAATAATCTCTTACCTTTACCCTCCCTTTTCCCTTTCTTGAGTCTAGGTTTAGTGCTAGTTGTAGATTTCATTATGTCTTTGTAGGTTTGCGTGCTAGTCCTAAACTAGGTGCATCTATAATAAAAGGAAGTTGGCCTACTATATAGGTTTATCTTAAGGATCATAAGACTCCCACACCTTAGGGGATGATCCTATTATTATAATGAGACACCAAATTTCTCTCTGATGTGAAATTCTAAAGTTTTAGGCACAAAAAAAACATGCACTAACTTACACAAGATCCATTCATTCGGGTGCACATTTCAAGTGATAATAATTTCTCGCATGCCTAATGGGACAAAGTTTAAATGTTGGCCAAGAGATTGGTGTTACTCCCAATGATTCAAGTGTTGAATACACTTTATAGATCACCTAATAACTCCAAGCATTCCTAGTTTGTAAAGATCAACCTTCCATTCCTATTCTAAGATAGATGAGATCTTCTTCAAGGGGTGTTGATTTTCATTTTATTGAACTATCTATAATTTCTAGAAGAAGGGGAGTTAGAGTGTATTTTTCCCCTATCAAGAAGTCACATGATGTAATATAACCTTCCCCTAGAGTGCAATATACAACTCTATTTAGTTAGTTCTCTACACATAGAAGAAGATTACTCCCTATTCCCTTCATGGTTGCATAGATAAATCAACCCTTTGTTCTATTTAATTTAGGTATCCCATTGATCCTTCCCTAGTATGATGATATTCACGTAACTTCTCTTAATAACATCCTCTACTTTATCAGAGAAAATTTAACTATGCATGTAGAGAATATACATGACATAACAAATATTTACTCCATCTATAATGTGACTGAAGACAACATCACACTGCTACTCCTTACCTCTTCTTTGAAAGGGAAAGTGATCTAATGGCATCACAACTTATGGCTTGGTTTTATTCATAATAGGGATGAGTTAGGTGAAGTACTATGCAAGTAGTTTAAAGAAAATAGTGACCACCTATCACTAATGGAGTAGCTCATGACCATCAAAAGGGCTACACATAAAAATATGGTCAACTTCAACTTTAGATTCTATATGAATTGGGATCGAGTCCCACCCCAAGTAAGGCCAAATATTAAGACTGCATTATTATACTTCTTGAGAGCATTAAACAATGATGAGGCCATAATGATCTGATATATGGGTGGTGTAGTATTAATTATGTGTATGAGGTTATTTTTGAATTTTTAAGTCACCCTCTGATCAACACTATTGTGTTGTGGAGCCTATTTCTAAATTACAATGTATTTTCAAATACTGTAAATTTTAAATTTATTGTACATTTTAAATTTTTTGGACCCCTTTTAATGGGAAACCATTTTGGGTTGATTTCACCCATGGTTTTGGTACCCATTATTTTGTAATACCACTTTGTTGATGTATTATGTATTGATGGATACTTCATAGGTAATAAATCATGAGAATGAGGGTTTTGAGAAGTAAGAATAGAGTGTGTGAATTTAGGTATGAATTTAGGAGGGTTTGTTGAGCACATCTCCAAACAATATCTGTGCATTGTAATCATGAGAAGACTAATCTGAGAGTGGTTTGTACTCTCATGGATTGTAATAAAATTTGAGCAAGCATTTCTTGATGGATGTAGCCCACATTGGGTGAACCATGTTAAATTTGGTCTTCTTATTATGCATGTTCATTTTTATTATTTATACATCTCTATTTATATTTACTATTGTAATTCTATGAAATTGTTATGCATCAATTTTTATATTTATTCTTAATAGACACAAGGCCTCCCAAGGCTTATAATTAGGGAATGCACCTACAAGTCATTAGGCACTCTAAGTAAAAAGTGTGTAGGTGTTTCTTATCTGTGTCCAAACCCAATTTAAAAGTGTAGGTCTACATAATGATTCAATAATAAATCAAACTTGTATAAATATCTTAGTGCATGTCTTCATGCAAGATTTTGTGGCGCAAGAGTCTAAGAGTGCATGAGTTTAAGGATACAAGTCCCTGGGTCCCAAAATGGCTAAGTGGGAAGACAACACAAAAGCAACTATGAATCATGAAGGGCATGCCTAAGATTTTCAATATTCATGTGTGACCCTATTTTAAGTCTTCCTTACACCTAGATAATATAGTCCCATGCATGTGCACAATATTCTATGTTTACACGTTAGAAATGTGTAGCATGCAAACTTCCTTCTATCACTACCACATGGTGACCCAATACTTGTTCAATTTAAGAATATTCATATTTATCCTAGGAGAAGCATCATCATTCCATGCGGTGACCCAATCCTCATCTATGGCTAGTCCCTTTTTGACACAGATGCAAGCCGCACCATTGGTTGACATAGAAGGAAAAAGGGACCCACCAAGTAGCCATAATAAATAATTGGTATCCACATGTCACAAATATGTTGCTTCCATATAAGACTCTAAGGAGACTCTTCTAATATCCCACTAAGATGATGCATGCCACTCCTATAGTGCCACACTCAAGACCAATTATGAAGTGCCAAGTGGAAACATGATATAAAAGAGGTAGTTGAAAGTAGTTGAGGGAAACTCAAGAAGCTATCAAATAAATTAAATATATAAGTGGCTAATTGACATTGGGATATACATTCATACCACCCTCTGACTCTATCAAGGAAATATTTTATTCCCATGTGCACATGTATCTAAAAGTGATCTTGCTACCAACCCTAGATCCAATCATTAGGCAGACTTTAAGAAGCATAACCATATCACTAAAAAAGAATTTAAAGCTATGACCACCACCTAAAGTGGAAATTTTATTGTAAAATAGGCTTTTTCTCTATAAAATCCTAGTCTTTCACTTGTAAAAGGGTTGACACTTTTCCAATAACCTCATGCTACTAAAATTTTCCCTCGATGAGAACTTATATTGGCTAAATCTTACAGATCAATGAGAATTAAGTTTACCTCTTTCTATTATTATATTTTTTTGTGTTATTTGTGTTTGTTTATCCTTGACTATGGGTAACATTTACCCCTCTCATCATTGTCCATTCCCTGCACCTCCACCTTGAACTTGGAACTCACTTGCAGGTCGTATCTTATGCACACTCAGGTCTTTATTGATGTTGTATGTGGACCATTTGTCATCCTTCTCAATATTTCATTTCATTCACATGCCTCTATGTGAATCACTTATGCATTTAGAGTGACTTGGTAGAAACTATGTGATATTATCTTATTCTCAAAGGTATACACTATGTTTATGGTAGTAGGAGCACTCACTCTATTCTGGGCACATCACCCCTTTTATGTTTTAGCATCTCTTACCTTTTCCCTATTTTTTCCCTAAAAATCTTAGGTTTAGATTAGTGGTATTTTACTTTTCTACTCTTTAGTCCTATGTGCTAGTCTTAAAATAGGTGCACTTAGAATAGAAGGAATCTAACCTACTCTGGAGGCTCATCCCAAGGAGTGCAAGGGTCCTACACCTTAGGGACATTCCCATAATTATGAAAAGACAATTGATGCTCATGTACACCTCTGAGTGATAATAATTCTATACATTGAGTGATAATAATTATATTCCTAGCACCATAGACTCTTGTGCCTCACATAAGGCCTCTACACTAAGTACCTCATTATAAAGATTCCCCACATTGTGAAGCATCCAAAGGTGTAGGTCTTGAATGAAAATAGTTTTTGACAGGTTCAATGGGATTTTTTTGCATTTTTAATCTCACTAAAAGGTTCTTAGCATTGCCTTTCAGTGCAATCAGCCTTTAAAGGCACCTTTTCAAACACCAATGGAGACTCCACTATGAATATCAGTTTGTATAAGTAGCCCAGGTACCTAATCACATTTATTTGGTATATATCATCCCCCATTTGATCAAAATGCATGTTTTTTCATTCCTTATCCTTCATATCAAACTAATAATTTTCATGGCTTCACCCCAAGTGGCCCTCAAGATTCAATGTATCAGCCTTGTCAAAATTTATCTCTCTCTAGTCAACTAGAAAAGAGTCTTAGGGAGATATGTCTTGATCTTGAAAATTAATTAAGAGAGGTTGATATGGAAGAAGAGTACTATAGGAAATGACAAAATATTGAACACCAATCTTATGTTTAGGAGTAGGAGTTGAAGTTTCAAGAAGAATACTTGGTTAGGCAAGATGAAGCCAAGAGGGAAAATGACTATCAATTGTTCTTAAGATAGAGAGAAGCCAACCCTAGACCTCAACTACCTTATCCTACTCCTATTCATGCTAAAACCCAACCCCTTATTCAAAGTTTTCAAGTCTCATCCTCATCATGAGCCAAACAAGTCATTGAAAACCATTCAACTGAGGAATATGAATCCATCCCATCTTGGATATTCTCCTATGCCAATGGCCCTAATTGTGTCATACCCTCTCTTTTGAAACCTCTCTCTCCCACACCTATTTATGAAAATGAGAAGGTGGACAAGCCTTATGCTTTCCCTTCATGGAAATCAATCGAGGCATAAAGGAGAGAAAGGAAGTACTAGCTGAGGTAGTCCAGGAACTAACTCAAGAAAAGGAGGTGTTAGCTTAGCTCAATAAGATTTCCATATAAAATTTCCATGACTCCATCTCAAGAGAGCCTTTAAAGTCCCTATCTGGAAGTATACCCTCCTAAGATACAAGCAAGGTGAACTTCTTCACCCTCTCACCATCTCCCTCTTGGATAAAGAGCCTATTTTGCAAAGAATAGAGAAGGAGATTGTAAGCATAGGTGAACCTAAATAAGACAACACAAGTGTCTATGATGAGGAGATCATGATAGGTATCCCACTCCATTTAGAGGAGGAGAAATTAGGTTTGGACTAGCTGTTGTGGTATGGATTTGATAGTAATGAATTAGAGCTTAAAGGTAGTACTGATGCCTTCATTTTTTAAGGGAGGTGTGTTCAACTTACAACCAAGAGCAAATTATATTTTAATTTTTTATAATATTTTCCATTTGGTGGGGTTGAATATAAGGATTATAAAAGTGCAAAAATTGATATGGTTGCAACAGTAAACTAGTCAGTTGATCAGGTTGAAGACGTCATAAATGAGCAAGAGAAAGAAATAAAGGAGAAAGAAGATCAAAATGAAGTATGGGAAAAGTTGTACCATGACTTAATAGACAAAATATAGGTTCTAAACTACCATATGCCTCCTCCAAAGCATAAAAATGAACATACAAATCAGGTTGAAGAATCTGACCAATCTCAATATGAATTGTCTATTAAAGGCAATACTAATGTCTTCAAAAATGAAGAAGAATGGTTAAATAAAGAGCCACAATAACATGAAATTTTTAACCTTGAAATGTTTTATGAGCTACCATATATATCCTTTCAAATTAAGCAAAACAAGTATGGTGTTGAATTTGGCATTATCTTGGATGACCAAAAGGAAGTTGCCTTTTGGGATGATTTAGAGATTTTCTGCCTAAGCCTAGACAATCAACCTTCATGTTCAAAGGAGACATAATATGAGGGGGTTGCAGGTGATTCTATAGTCCATTTTGGAGAAATCCTTGAAGAAATTGACCAATATGTCTACATTGGAGACACGTTTCTCCCATTTCACCCTCTTGAGAGCATGCAAAAAGAGTCAGCATCAGACATCTTAGTCCACCAGGCATGAGCTCACAAAATTAGGGTGACTCTCATCCTTGTCCATTACCAGTGAATCATGTTAAAATCTTCCCATTTGATCTAGAAGGAAAGATCTAAAAGTTTCTTTGTACATAGTAGTTTATTTTTTACCTTCCTCTAAGTGACTATGGTGTAGTTTGTGTTGTTTTATTTCCTCATTCTTTTGAGGTGCAATTTCAATTTTAAAATATTGAATCAAGTACAAGGCTAGGTAGGTTGCAACTATATTGCATTTTTAGTATGTGAATATTTTTGGATGCTTTTATGAATCCATGCCCAATGGATTGCTTAAGGCTACCAGATCTCTGCTTAGCAGGTAAGTGACCCATAGAAGTTACCAAAAGTGTTGACTTTCTAAGTTACCCCCTAATCAATATAAGGCCTCCTAAGGATTAAAATGATGTGCTACACTTATGATGCCCTAAGCATTCCAATCAAAAAGTGCATAGGTGCTTCCTATCTACACCCAAACTTGAGATAAAGGCATAGGTCTACACAATGATGTAGTAATAACTCGCACTGACATAAAGATCTCAATGCATGTCTTTATGCAGGATTTTATGGTACACAAGTCTAAGAGCACATGAGTTTAAGGATATAGGTCCCTAGGTCCTAGAATGGCTAAGTGGGAAGACAATGTAGAAGCAGCTATGAATCATGAAGGGCATGCTTAAGATTTTCAATCTTTATGTGTGCCTTTATTTTAAGTCTTCCTCATACCTGGCTAACATAGTCTTGTGCCCATTCATATGATTCTACACCCATGCCTTGGAAATGAATAGCATGCAACCTTCCTTCTATCACTACCATGTGGTGACCAATGCTTGTTTGATGAAAGGATCTTCATAATTTTCCTAGGAGAAGCATTATTACTCTATGTGGTAACCCACACTCATCTAGGGCTGGTCCCTTTTTTACATAGATGCAAGCTATGCTATTGGCTGGAGTAGAAGGAAAAAGGGACCCACCAAGTAGTTTCAATGAAGAAGTAGTACCCATGTGTCATGACTAGACTACTATCATCTAAGAATCCAAGGAGACTCTTTCGATAGCCCACCAAGATGATCCATGTTGGTCTTATATTGCCATGCTCAAGACTAATTATGAAGTACCATGTGCCAAGTGGTAGCATGATATAAAAGAGGTAGTTGAAGGTAGTTGAGGGAAGCTTGAGATATTATCACATTTATTAAATATAGAATCAAATACTTGACATTAGGATGTCCATTCATGCCACCCTCTGACTCTGTCAGGGAAATATTTCATTCCCCTATGCACGTATATCCATAAGTGATCCTACTACTAACCCCAAATCCAATAATTGAATAGACTTTAGGAAGGATGTCCATAGCTCTGTAAAAGGATTTAAATCTATGCCCACCACCTAAAGTGTCACATTTATTGTAAAATAAGATTGTTTTCTATAAAAGCCTAGTCTTTCACTTGTAAAAGGGTCACCACTTTTCTAGCAACCTCACATTATTGAAATTTACCCTCCATGAGAACTTGTATTGGCTAAGTCTTACAGATCAATGAGAATTAAGCTCACCTCTTTCTATTCTTCTATGTGTTATTTGTATTTATTGATCCTTGACTATGGGTAACGTTTTCCCCTCTCATAATTGTCCATTCTCTACACCTCCACATTGAATTTGGAACTCACTTGTAGGTCATATCATGTGTGCACTGAAGTATACATTGATGTTGTATGTGGACCATTTGTCATCCATATTAGTGTTTTACTACATTCCCATGCCTCTATATGAATCATTTATGCATTTAGAGTGACTTGGAAAAAATTGTGTGATATTGTCTTGTTATCAAGGGTCTACACTATGTTTATGGTAGTAGGAGTGCTCATTTTATTCTAGGTACATAACCCATTTTATGTTTCATAATCTCTTACCTTTTCCCTTCCTTTTCCCTCAAAATCTTAGGTTTATATTAGTGGTAGTTTATCTTTCTACTCTTTAGGCTTGTGCACTGGTCTTAAACTAGGTGTGCTTAGAATAGAAGGAATTTGGCCTACTCCAGAGGCCCATCCCAAGGAGCACAAGGGTCCCATGACTTAGGGATGTTTCTATCATTTTTATGATATAACCAATGCTCATGCATGTATTTAAGTGATAATACTTCCATGCCCAGTACCATAGACTCTTGTGTCTCATGCAAGGCCTCTCCACTAAGTACCCCACTGCAAAGCTTCCTCATGTTGTGAAGCATCCACAAGTGCATATTTTGAATGACAATAGTTATCATGTGTGTAGATAAATTCTTTATTTAAGTAGGAAAAATTATTCCTAGACCCTATATTCCCTTATATCTTAATCCCCCATGTACAAGTTCATCTACCCTACCTCTCATTCTGAGTTTGGCCCCCATTCTTATTATTGTCAACCTACCAATTACATCAAATTATGCTCACTTGAGCGAGCTGCACAAGTTAAAGTCTTATTGAATATATTTGGGAATGATTTAGTGATTCTCAAAAGCTAGTAATCACTCCATCCTAGGCCTTATCAGCCCTTCGAATAGCAATATCAATCGAATAGGTCTCCTTACCAACATGTTGTGTAGACTCAAAATCAACTCATATATAATAGACTTCCCTATGTGCCAAATATTAACCTTGTGAGCACTTCTAGAGATATTGTAATGGTGAAAAATAAAAATGGCATAGGACTATGAATGGTGATATTTAAGTGATTAGCCACATGATCAAGTCATGTGCATGAATGGGTTGATAAATGAGGTACCTATGATATAGAATGTTCCACCTCCTCAGGAGCCTCCATCTATTTCATAACAACCAAGGGATGAACCATAGGTGTGAATGAAAGAGTAGGATGGATCCACCCTCTTAAATTATCAAGAGAGTGACTTCAATTATGTGAATCAAAATAAGCATTGATTTCAAGAAGTAACCTAGTTTATTTTAACACAAGATTTAGGAAGAGAGAAATGGTGGAGGAACCTTCTTTATCACCTTAAAATTTTGTGCCCTAAGTTTAATGTGTATATCCCCAATTCAAAACACTTGTGTAAATTATGGTGCATATGGATCAAGTTGCATAGAAAGAAGGCAAGCCCCAGATTAGTGCACAAGCATGACAAGAAACTACAATTGTAAAGGCACAAACTAAAGGGACTCAAATTCCCTTTAACATAGTCAAACAGATGAATAAAATTAGACTGCACATTTCCATGTGGGACACTCTTGTTATTCTTTCCCAAAGGAATTTATTGCAGTACACCCTAAGGAGCTTCAAAATTCATGATACATTGTAGACTATGCCTAATATGCACACAAGTCTATGTCAACCTAAGCAATAAGTGCACATAAATAGCAAGTCATCCCCATTCTACATTTCTTTGATTATTGGTGAGCATCTCATACATAAATTTATGATAGATTTAGGTGCAAGCATATCATTCATACCAAATAAATTTGTAGACATGTGAAGCATAGCATATTCTCCCATCTCAAAAGGGATCATTTAATTAAATGGGGTAGTGGTCAAAACTATGGGAATTTTCAAGGATCTGAGTCTCACTCTACATGCATGTCTGAGCCTTTATATTATGTAGGACATCATAGTCATTGATTTATCCCATTTATTTTCTATATTCATTTCCTAATATTTCATTATGAATATAGGTAGATATATATCTTTGGATTATTTGCACATGTTGATTAGAACTAGATATGGTACCAAGGTGACTATCAAGGGTGAGCCTATTTTGAAGAATCACATAGAACCATACACACCTATATCAGTTGTTGAAAATTACACCTTGTCCTGTCAAAAGGAGAAATATATTCTTCATGAGACTTACACAACCCTTGAAGAGGTCTTGAATGAATTAATTGATGAAAGGGTTTATGAGCATTATGAGTGAAATCCCTATGATACTATAGAGGAAATAATACTAGGCACATACTATGTTCTTAAGGAGGACACATTATTGCCTAACCTTTTAAAAGTGCAATAAGACTTTGAAGGCATGTGGTAGTTATACTTTAATGGATCCCAAATCATAAATAGTGTGGGTGTTAGTGTTTTAATGGTCTCCCCTCAAAGGGAGAAATATTTTCATGCATTCAAATTGTAGTTTGGCTGCACAAACAATGTTATCAAATATGAGGCACTAATCTAGGATCTATAATTGGTGCATAATAAAGGAACCAAAGTGCTACAAGATTTACGAGATAATGAGCTATTCATAAACTAGATTAGAGCATAGAATATGTCCAAGAACAATCTACTAAGAGCTTACAAAAATAGATTATGGGACATGATCGAAGGGTTTGATGCTTTCAATA
Organism: Torreya grandis; assembly: GCA_037957365.1. Taxonomy (NCBI): domain Eukaryota; kingdom Viridiplantae; phylum Streptophyta; class Pinopsida; order Cupressales; family Taxaceae; genus Torreya; species Torreya grandis. Next base: position 674,951 of record JARHVA010000271.1, read on the forward strand.
TCCATTTCATACTAAGGGTGCAATAAATGATGTTGATAGGATCACAATTATGGGTGCATGGTATGTCATTCCATGTAGTATAAAGGATGAGTAAAAATAGATTGTAAGACTTGTAGTCAGATTATTAGTCTCAAACAATACAAATAATTGGCAAGTGCTCAAGAGCGATGAACAAATCATCAAATTTATAGGATGAAGCTAAGTTTTGTGTCAATAATTAGCCTCAAATCTAAGCTCAATATTAAAGGCATATCATTAAATTAAAGGGAAACAAGTTACCTAGGGGGTTAGTCATGCTTGAAAACATTTTCAATTTTGATGACCAACTGAAAGGCAAGAGGAGAAGAATGAGCTAAGCATCCATCTCTAATGGTAAACCCTTTTAGGCTGGTAATGTATGCTCCCCATCTAAAGTCAAAGAAGTCATTGAGCTAAGCAGAAGGTATGGTGACATATTTATGTGGAGATATAAAGACCTCAGAGGCTTTGATATGAGCTTCGCCCAACATACAATTGAGTTTGACCCCAATACTAGGCTAGTCAAGTAGAAGTAGAGGTTGTTTAATTTAGATCTCAAACCCTTAATGAAGAAGGAGATATCAAATCTCATTGAGGCCAACATAATATTTCTAATCAAACATTCCTCATGGGTGGCCAATCTATTCCTAGTGTACAAGAATAATGGAGATATCCATTTATGCATAGAATTTAGGGACTTAACCAAAGCCTCCCTCAAAGACCACTATCCCCTCCCACTAATGGAGAAAATTTTGAAAATAATTGTAAGCATAGAAAGGTTTTTGTTACTAGATGGTTATTGAGGCTATAACTAGGTGTTTATGTGGGAGTGCAATCAATTCAAAATAACATTCACCACTAAGTGTGGAACTTTTGGATACCAAAGGATGCCTTTTTTTTTAACAAATATAGAATCCACCTTCTAGAGGGCCATTGATATGGAGCTCAAGGGACTCCTCAACAACATCATCTTGGTTTACCTTGGTGACATAACTATTTTCTCAGAGTATGCAATGGATCATTTGGGTCACCTAGAGAAAGTCTTTGAAAAGTGCTAAGTGTTTGGGATCTCTTTGAACCCAAATATCTCTTTGAACCCAAACAAGTGTGTATTTGAAATGTATGAAGGAAAATGTTTAGGACACATCATCTCCAAAGAGGGACTCACAATTGACCCCAAGTGAGTCAAGTCCATTCTATAACTCCACCTCTTAGGTCACAAGAAGGGTCTCTAAAGCTTCTTGGGGAAAATAAATATTGTTAAAATATTTGTGTCAAGTTTTGTGACTCTATTCAAGCCCCTCACAATAATGCTTAGGAAGAGCATTGTGTTCAACTCAAGTTAACAAAGTTGAATTAGTTTAGAGGCCATCAAGTGCATTGTTATAGAAGCCATTTCTTTGATAAACCTAGATTATGATAAAGATTTAATCCTTTATACATTTGGTAGATATGAAGGCATCTGGTTATTCTTGCATAATAAAATAATGAGTAATTAGATTAGCCTATCACTTTCTTTAGCCAGGTGTTCAAGGATTATGATCTACACTACAACTTCATATAAAATCAGACCCTCATGATAATAAGAATGATCAATAAATTTAGGCACATTCTCTCCAATCACAAGATCCATCTCATGGTCTCACACTCAAGTATAAATGAGTTCTTACTCAATAAGGACATCGATGAGAAGATAATTGATTGGGCCATTAATGTGATGGAATATGACATTGACATTTAGATCACCAAACTAGTAAAAGGCAAAGGACTTTTTGAACAAGTAGTAGAGGTTGTGAAGAGTGAAAATTGTGCACTTGTTACACTATACGAGAGCCAAATAGAAGACCAAGGCACCCTAGTAAGCTATATTGAGAGCATGAGAATATTCTTTCATACTGGTGTGTGTTCTTAAGGCTTAAATAAATCCATGCATAGACACTTTAGATTAGAAGCCATTCCCTATGTGCTTTTCAATGGTGCACTTTTAAGAAAAGATACCAATGAAATCCTCTTTTGATGCATCGAGAAGAATCAGGTGAGTCAAATCCTACAAGAATTCCATGATGGATAATCAAGAGGCCATTATTTGCCAAAAACCACAATGGTGAAAATCATGTGAGCTGGCTATTATTGTTTAGCTCTATTAAAATATGTGCACACTTGGGTCTTATTCTATATAAAGTTCATATTATTTATAAGAAATCATAAATTGGTAACCCTAACCTTGTGCCCAATACAAACTGATCAACTATTTGAATAGTGAGGTCTGGAATTCATTGGTGTGATAAATTTGCCATCAAGCATTAGACACAAATGGATCTTCATGGCAACTGACTACTTCACAATATGGACAAAGGTGATAACACTCAAGGAATATAATGAAGTATCCATTCTATACTTATACAAAATCATTGTTTCAAGGTTTAGTGTCTCAACCACTATTATCTTAGATAATGCACTAACTTTTTCTAGAGTTAAGATTAGAAAATGGACTATCAGACATAACATCCATCTAAGTCCTCCTCAAACTATTACCCCCAAGGTAATAGTTTGGCCAAATAAACTAAAAATAACTTAGTTCACATCATCAAGTGAACCATGGAATATAATCAATGATCCTGACATACCCAGCTCAAGACAACCCTCTAAGTAGATCGAATAATGCCAAAAAGAGTGCCAAGAATTCACCTTTCATGTTAGTCTATGGAAGGGAAATGAGGTTTTATACTTCTTTTAAATTTACCTCACTAGAGATAGCTTATCAATTGGAGGTGTGCTAAAGTTACCCCATGACAATAATGTTAGTCGAGCTAATGGATCTTCAAAAACCCAAGACACAAGCCATGCATGCTATGGAGATTTAATAGGCACAAGCCAAAAGAACTTTTGATATAAATGCTACTAATAAAATCTTTGATGAAGGAGACTTAGAACTCAAATGGGATACAGATAGAGTAAATTCCAAAAATCATAGAAAATTTGATGTCATATGGAGTGTCCCATATACCATAGTCAATTGCAAGCAAGCCAGTGCATACCAGCTTACAAATCTAAATAGAGAAGTGTTGCCCATCTTAATCAATTGGATTCACCTCAAAGTATTTTATCTAATGATCATGGTCACCCTTATAAATAGTAATTTAAATGTTTTAATTTTTTGAAGTGCAATGTGCACATGTTTTTTAGAATAGTTTCTTTCCTCTAAGCATGTGTGTGTAGTTCTGTTAGCTTATTTTTGTCTTTCCTATAAGTTTTGTTCGATGTAGTTGTTTTCCTTATTTATCCTTGAGGAAGGTACCTCAAATATTTTTAAGATCAGGTGGGCTTCCAATACCTAATCATAGTTAGTAGGAAGGAGAGCAAGGGATTCTATATGACTCCATACCCAATGGATTGCTTCAAGGCTACTAGATTCCCACTAAGCAGGCAAGTAGCCTAAAAAGGTATCTAAAAGTGTTGAATTTATCTATCACCTCTATAGTAGGTGATAAACTCATAAGGACCACACAATAAGTTACACACTTATGCAATATCAAGTTCCCAAAAAATAAGTTTGCATGTAGATGCTTCCCATCCATGTTATACTCAGAAATCAGCTTAGGTTCACACATCAACTAAGTGTTAATCCATGCCTATTATTAGTTCCCAATGCATGCACCATGTAATATCCTTCATCACATCAACATAGTGCATGATTTATATCATGCATGTTGCCTTGACTTCAAGTAGTGAAAGAGAGAAGTGTGTAGGGATAAGTTATAAATTATGAAGAGTGCTCTTAATATCTTTCAATCTTATTGTGTGCCTTTATTGAAATACTTATTTGTATGCTAATGGTAGATTCCTGCACTAAATCATAGAGTTTCACATCTACACCTTTATAAAATAAAGACTACAATCTCAACCACATAGAATTCTCTTCATAGACCAATGTAAGTTTTAGATGAGAGCACAAACTACCAAGACCATTAGAAGGGACTTGGAATAGAAGGAGATTGGGCCTTGTACATTTACATAGAGAACCACCCTTTTCACCCTTCATGAATTTATGGCTTCACTATGTATTCATGCATGATAATCTACAAAGAAAGGAGACATGCACACCAACCCCACTACCTACACAAGATGATGAGGTAGAATCTAAAGATACATTAACATGGCCACATGTCAGTAGGATGATCTAGGTGGATTGGTAGGTGACCACCATAAATAAAAATGAATGTTGAGCTTGATTGGACAATAAGGGGACTAAATCAAAATTAAATTACATTCAAGGTGGCTATTAGGTTGTTAGAACATGGGCACACGACTCTTTTAATAAAATCCCAACCACTTCTCCACTCATCATCAAATATTGTAACCACCTAAATAGTGGGTGAGATTATAATTAATAACCCATGGACTTCTCATTGCCTATAAATCCTAGGCCCTTCATTGTAAAAGGGTCAACATCTTTTGAGCACTATCATACTGCCAAAATTTACCCTCCAAGAGCCTTCTCTTGGTGTAACAAAACTCCACCTATTTGAGTTTGTTGTATTTCCTTAGACCTTGGAATTAATAGCATTGAGTTATCTTCTTCATGCTCTATGTTTTGTGTACATTTTTGGTTGTTGATTTCTATTTATGGATATTTGTCCCTCTTATTGATGTCCTCCCTTTGCACCTTCACACAGAACTAAAAGTCTATGGAGGTCATAATTTGTGTATATTATTAGGTTGTGGAGCTAAAAGATTCACTGATGCAAACAGAGGAGGAGGTTTCAGGAAGGTTGTTGAGTGTGTCAGGCACTGTTCCTCCTAGTTTCACAGCAGTACCAAGGTGGGTGATGGATTGGAGAATCAACAAGGTTCTTCATGTATGTATGATCTTGGTCATCAGGTGAGCATGGCTACTTTAGGAGATCTACATGGTAAGTAAGATCATTGATCTATAGGTGTATGTGTGTGCAAGGTCAAGGTTCACAAGTGTGTAGAACCAGATTGATTTGCAGGTGTGCAAGATTAGATAGGACAGCAACACAACAGGGAGTAGGATTAGGTAGGATCTACTTAGAGTATAGGTGTGTACTCAGAGCAAAGAGGAAGGCAAGGCATTTCCTTCCATAAGTAAGATCAGATTGGGTTGCAGGTTGTTGTAGTTTAGGGTAGATCTACTTGAAGTATGCTTGTGTACTTGGAGTGTGTGGAGCACTTGTGGTGTGCATGGAGCACTGGAGAACTGGCAGTAGTGGATACTGGCTAGTTGGAGGTGAACACCAACTCTATGTTTGAGTTGGGTTTTGGGACCTAAGAGAGAGAGGTTTGAGGGAAGATTTACTGTTTATGCCCTAGAGGTGTGGGAGCCCTAGAGGTGTGTAAGGAAGAAGAATTGTGGGAGCCTTATTTGTTGTATTTCCTTCTGAAAGAGTTTTAATACAAGTTGTGTATTGTCTCTCATATCATGTGTTATTTCTGAATTCTAGTTACTTGTTGATTCTGGTTAATTTCCGCATATTAAGTTGCTTGGTAATCAATTGTGTGCTTCCATTATTTATCCCAACATATATATGGGTTTGTGTAGGCATTATTTGTGGACCATTTGTCCTCTCTTTTAGTTATACATTGTGTTCCCTTACCTCCATGTGAAACACTTATGCATGGTGTTTGGTTTGAATTTTATGTATTCAGGATATTAGTTTTATTATGTATTTAAGCAGGTGAGGTGCTCACTCTATTTTTGGTGCATCACCCTTTACATTATATTAATCTCTTACCTTTTCCCACCATTTTCACTTTATTTAGTCTAGGTTTAGCGCTAGCTATATATTTAACTATAATCTTTATAGGTTTGTGTGTTAATCCTAAACTAGGTACATATAGAATAGAAGGAAGTTGGCCTACTCTATAGGTTTATCCAAAGGAATTCAATATTCCCACACCTTTGAGGATGATCCCATTATTACAATGAGACACTGAATCACTCTATGATGTGCAAGTCTAAGGTGTTAGGCATGGAAAATCTATGCATTAGCGTACATAAGAGCCATTCTCACATGGGTATCCATTTTGAGTGATAATAGGAACCACATGAGATGCACTAAAAGGAAACTAAGTGGATTATCCACTACATTCAAGGTACTCATAGTTTCAAAATTAACTATGGAATAGGAATTGACATCGACTTGATTAGATATACAAATTTATATTGGTTTGGCAATATTTAGAATCATAAGTCTACTTCTGGCTATAGTTACTCCCTCAATTTAGATCTAATTAGTTAGTCTAGTAAAAATAAACATGCTATTAATTTATCGTCTACAAAATAAGATTACATAGGAGTTAATTCTACCACTGAGGCTATTTGGCTTCAAGAGATTCTCACTGCATTTGGCATGCAGTTTTTATGACCAATAGTCATCTTCTATGACAACCAAATCACAATCTATATCTATGAATCTAGTCCTAAATTGAATAATCATAGATATATTCACATGCATTTCATTCAGGATTTCATCCATGATAAATTCATTGATCTCCACTACATCCATATAATGGAATGAATTATTGATATATTCACCAAAGCTTTCACTGAGAGTAAGTATCATCATTTATGGGCTATTATTGGGGTTCAGACAAATCCATCTTCTTCCTCCTCTAGGGGATCATCTCTTTGTACTTGGGTAACTCATCATGGCTTTGTGATGGGACCCAATTCTTCTACCCACCTAAGCTAACCTCAAGGGGGGGGGGGGAGGGGGGGGGGAGGGGCGGGGGGCAGGTGTTGGTGTAGATTTTTTGGGTTTTATAGACATAGTCTTATTTAGCTTGATTAAGTTAAAGATAGGTCATTAGGGAAAATGTAATTTAAGTCATTTTATAATCATGAGTTTAGTTAATTACCTTTTTGGGTGACCTAATTCCTCACTATATAATGTGTTTTCCTATGCACTTTTTATATAATGCTCATTAATACAATTTTCTTAATGTGAAGATTAGCTTCTTCTTTTGGATTATTCTTTAGGTTTCACTAATTCATATAGATTCATCTTTGTGCATTAGACCCTATCTAATTGATCTTCATTATGACCCACTCTGATAGAATTTATCATAAGAATAAGGTTGATGAACAAGTTAGCTCAATAAAATATCAGAGCTTCACTATAATTATTTCACATGTTGAATTGTAATGCAAAGGGATTTATTTATAACAAATATGGATCAAGGAAGACCCTTCATCTTGAAATCAAGATGAACGGTTTTAAATGAGTCCTCAAGTATGTACATGGATTAGCACATGGATCTCTAATATGATCCCTTCATCTTAATCAAGATGAAAGGTGGAGGATGATCTTTAAAACTATCAAATAAGAATTAATATAAGCCCTTAATCTTGTTTCCAAGATGAAGGGTGAATGATTCTCCTCATAATATCTTTGTGAGATTTATTGTGGGTTTTTCATCTTGTTTCCAAGATGAAGGGTGGATAATCATTTTCAAGAAAGTACAAGGAATATCTCACAATATTCATTATGGGCCTTTCATCTTGTCTCCAAGATGAAGGGTGGAGTACAATCATGTACATTAATTCACTTATCAAATTGATTTTATCTCACAAAATCATATTCCAAATAATCCCAAGATCCTTTCTTATATGAATATGTCCACTTGGAGGAAAATAAGAATTAATTAACTGAAATGAAATTATAATTCTATTTGTAATAGACATATAACTAAAAGAATGATTAATTAAATTAATCAAAGATAAATTTAATTAATACAATGTGAAGAATTTAATTAGAATAATGTTTAATTTCAAATATAAATTTAATTAATACAATGTAGATAATTTAATTAGAATAATGATTTAGAGAAGATGGAATTAATTGCATTATTTGATTAGCAAAGGGGAATTAGTGAATTGACCAGGATAGAATAATTGAATAGAATGATATATGAACAAAGAAATTGATTAGAATGATAATTGAACATATCTAATATGGTGAATTATCCCACCTAGAGGTACCTCAAGATGAATTTAAACATGCACATTAGATGAATAGAATATTTTAGACTAGATTGTGTCTAATTGTGGGAAGTCATTCCATTTTACAACTTGACATGGAAGTGATAAAAATGGAGTGCCTACATTTTCACTTGTTTGGTAAGGCATTGCAAAATGTAGATGAAGTAAAATCTTCTCAAATAATGAGAATCTGAAAAAGGTGGATGAAAATTAGATGATGAAATAATAGATGTTGTAATTTCATCATTCCCAACTAACTAGTGCAGGAAATTGAATGAAAAGATAAGGATATGATTTGAATAAAATTAGTTGGGGATGATGCCCCCTCAATAGGGCATACAGATATGAAGTATGTGTATGGTGTCTTGAAAAGAGAGGACAATTCTAGAATGGAAGAGAAGATTACCCGTGGACAATATTATGCCACTTGAGCTAATTCTTGCATGCTTTGATTTTTGATGATGATGATGAATTGATTTGCCCCAAGCAAGGAAGAATTTAAAAGGAAACATACCTAAATGAGTATTACACTTTGAATTTCCCCAAACAAGGTGAAATCTACATTCTTAGGCATGATCTATCTTGAATATGAACTTGCACGCTTGATTTTCCCCAAATAGGGAGAAAGCCATGAGCTTGGAATGATGATGCACCCCAAACAAGGTGGATAATTAATGAACCCCAAATAGGTAAAATTGACTGATTGATTAGCAAGAATATATCAAGGATTCAACTCCTTACATAGATTAAAGATTATATGAATGATCTAGATTTGATAATGTGACACAAATGTGTGTGTTAATGTTCTAATGAATTTTTTTAGAAGCTACAAAAAATTGGAATGCACAAGAATGCTAAAGTGAGGAGAGTCTAAAGAATGTAAAAATAATATAAAGATTGGAGAATGATATGATCAGATTGAAATACTATGGATGTTAATATGAATAAAACAAGGGTGGTTGAGCTAACCTTAGAAATTGGTTGGTACTGAGTGCTACCTACATCATCTAAAACAACCTCAGATTGATGTAGTTCTCCCAAAAATTAGGATAACATAAGATGAAGAATAGACTAGATGATTATAAGAATAATAATGATTGACTAATATGTATGACTCTCTTTTACATTTTTATTTAGAGATGAATGCCTTGATTCACATATATAGCCATAATATTCAATCATTGTGATTTTTATCAAAGAAAAATATGATTATGTGAATCAATCAAAGATGATTGGATTTGATAAGAGATGTCTTGATTGATGGTATTTGAAATTTAAACCATTTTTAACTTGATTTTTTTTAGTACACATGATATTATGCATCATGATATAAAACACCATGATGACTTAGCTGTAATTTACATAAGGACTGAGCCTCAATCCAATAGACAATTGAAAAAAATGCACCAATGCTAAAAAACCATGATGATAATGTTGATGTATGCCAATGGATGAAATCAAGTACAAGTGCATGACAAGGGACACAATGACTATAACCTCATTAGCACAATATATTAACTCAAGGTAATAATAATAAAAGCAAATAAACAAACACACAAATAGGAAAACAAAAATCAACAAAAAATAATATTGTCTTTAATCAATTCTAATTCCACATGATAGGATCAATGATAATGACGATTAGAATGGATTCCCCCAAATAAGGATATATGTAAGGGGAAGAAGAGGGAATATAAAATCCCTAAATAATCTACATGATTAAACTTTCCCTAAATAGGGTGGAAGTGACGAGCTTGAATTAGAGTGATTTGATTTGACTTTACTCCAAATAGGGTGGATTTGGGAAGGACACATCCCAAGGATTTAATATTGATCAAAGATATTTGATTAGACCTAAGACAATACAAATGTTTTTGGATTTAGTGGCTTGTATATTTTTTAGAGATTTTAGACTTTATGATTTTTAGGATGTTTTAATGTTATGAATGTTTAAGATTTTAGAAAATTTTGAATGCTTTTGAGTTTTTGGCATCTCAACTCAATGGATAATTATGAGATGTAGAATGATTTGGCTCGTAAAATGGAGAGAGTATGGAATTAAATCATAAAATGGTGAGATCATGGAATTAACTTGCAAAATGGTGAGGGTGTGGAACTAATAATGGTTAGGAGTGTTTAGAATAATATACCCACATGGGATCACTAACAAAGGGAAAACTTGTTCTAACATTGGGATGGGATTTAATAGCAAATGATAGGATTGAATTGACTAGATTGGATAATAAAATGATAAGCAGATAAAGAATCTCCAAGTACCATGTTACATGGGAACCAAATGTTTAGTCACCAAAGTGTCACTAAGAGGACATGCTAAGATATTTTATAAGGCAAGGCTCAAAACAAATTCCATTTTCTTATTAAGATGAAGACATGAAGCAAAATTGGACTAGGGTAGGATGAATAGGAAGATGGTTTGGGATAAGGTGAAATGGTTAATATAATAAGAATGGAATGGATTTTAATGTATAAAATCATGTCCCCAAGTGTCAAGATACTTTTAGACAATGAATTATTTATCCATGACACAAGAAACATAATTTTGATCATGGTACTTTCCCAAGGTACCACAAGCATAATTTTCACCATTAGGTGAATTATTTATCTTTATATTTTGATTTGATTTTTTATTTTCTTATTTTTTTATTTTTAGCATCTCAACTCAATGGAGGATTATGATAAGCATTAATTTGAATGTTTAATCTCTAACCCATACCAATTTTGAATATCTTCTTTATTATAACTTTGTTGTTAATGTAGACTATAATAATGCTATTGTGATATTCATTAGTCATCGATTATACTTCCTCCAAACTTATAAATAAGGCATCTTCACAGTTTCTTTAAAAAAGAGTGTTGCCAGGGAATGTACATATGAATAGGCATTAGATAAATGATTTGATTGGATAATGGATTATAGGTCTTGAATGAATGATAGGATCATAATTGAATGTATAATGGTTGGGGTATAAATTAAAATTGGGACTTTCAATCACACATAATATTTATGATTTCATATTCAACTTGATTTTGGTTATGGTAGGGTCGATATTGACTTTAACAATGTCTTCATCAAGCAATGAGGAACTAATTGGCTCAGTTATTGATGCCTTGAAGAGATTTTTACTAACAAGGTCTTCTTAATTTTTTTAATTTGGATTGTCCAATAGCACCTTGAATAAAGTTTCACTAAGGGATGTTGATAAATAATTTTGATTTTATCTTAGCACCTTAAATAAGGTTGCACTAAATTATTTTGGTTTTTAATTCTACTTATTATCTAGGTTTCACTTTAAGATGTTGAGTTTAGACTTTGATTGTCCCCTAGAACCTAAAATAAGGTTTCACTAAGAGATTTTTCTTCTACCTACATATTGTCTTTGATCCCTAGAGATTCTACCACTGAAATGTCACCATGAAATAAGTTCAAAAATATGTGATTCTATTTGTCCCAATCAACATTTGTGGGAGATGGAATGTCAATATAATGGTTAGGATGGTTAATGGTAAAGGCATGTATAATGTCAAGGGGAAAAGGTAGCACAGTCCTCATAGAGGCTATTTGGATAATTTGTATCGATGTCAAAGAAAAATTCTTTAATAAATGTAGAAGGATCACAAATATTTTCAATCTGATCTATAAGAAGCATGTCATTGATGTCATAACATCTACTAAGATGTGTTGATTATGAAGTTGATGCAGATAATTATGACTCAAGTGGATATGGTAGAAGTGTATAACCAATGTTAGAATATCCATTAATATATTCTAATCTTGAAATTGATTCTAACTCAAGAAGATCTAAACCTGATGTTGTGATTGACGTTGATTATGTTAATGATGCTAAATTTGATACTGGTTTTAGATTGAAACCCAATTATGATATTGGTTATAAAATAGACCTCGATTTTGATGTTAATGTTGATCGTGATTTTGATTCTAATGTGGGCTATAAAATGGAACTTGATTCTGATAATAAATTTGATATTGATTTGGATTTATCCATAAAGAGGGCCTATTAAAGTGTATTGTCCACAAGTACCTTTTCACTGTGCACTTATAAATGGAGGATTTTGAACAGAGAAAATTTTGGAAATGAGGGAATTTATAGGATGGGAGAAAAAAAATTATGGATCAGTAATGGGTTCTTAGAATATGGATCATCGATGAATGGTTCATCAAATATAGGTGAATAGTCATAGAGAGGATCTTCAAAGTAAGGATCATCAAAAATAGGAGGATGGTCAAATGATGACTCAACAAATATGGGTGATTTAATGAGAATGTTGGAAATGGGTGATTTGTCTTGATCTTGACTTGAAAGTGAATGGGTATGATTATGATTAAGAAAGTGATCTTGGCATATCCATAGTGAGTTATTATCAAATTAGTGTGTACTTATTTATTCAATAATGAATTTCTCTTGGAAGGGAAGGCTAAGTTCAAGGAATTGGTGATGTAGGGGCATCACCCATAGAACAACATAACTGTAATTTTAGTCTAAATCAAGGGAATCTAGGGTATACAACATGTTTAATATGTTTTTTAAATGTTATGTGTCTAAACATGTACATTGGAATGCTCTCCAAGTGAATAGAGAGTGTCTAGGAAGGTTAGAAATTCAAACTAGAGTTTCCTGCCATTTTGGCAAATTTGAATATTTAAATATTTTAGCATGAAATGGTAGTTGTGGGAGGTTGCCAAGGGGTCAATTAGTTGTGGAATGACTATAAATTGTTACTTAAAGTCATATTAGTCTATGTTTTTAAGCATGGGTCACATTTTTATAGAATTATCATACTTGATATGTGTGTCAAGGGAGCACATCCTTCTAAGAGACTCCTTAGAGGTAGTTAGGGTAGTTAGATTTGGTTTAAAAGCATGGATTTTTGGTTTTGGATTCATTTTAAAAAATTATTCATAGGTAATGGGATCTAGTCCCAAGAAACAAAGGAGGAGCACCTTGAAATTTGATCAATGATTGTAACTTTATGTTTTGAATAAGGCAATAGTGAATGATTGGGTTGAATGATCAAAGAAAGGGAGTTTAACAATATTGTGCTTTTGGGTGATAATATTAAGTGGTGAGTTATAAATCTATTTTATAACTTTTTTTGTATGTTCTAGTCATTTTAATTCACATTAATTACTTAACAGTCCCTCTAACCCTATTGATTACTTATAAGCACAAAATAGTCAACATAAAACATTGTAAGTAGCATATCAGGGGTATTAAAGAGGTATTGTAAACTGTTATATCAGGAGTATAAGGTTAGTATGAATGATAAAAAAATTTATATCAAAATTTTAAACCTTTTTTTAAAGGGCTTAGACTCCAAATTTTGCTTTCAAAACGTCTGTAGAGTTAGATTGTATAGGCAGAGAACCAAGCATTTGAAGAAACAAAGTCTGATAAAATGGAATAGAGGAGGCACCAAGGTGAGTGATTATTCAATTTAAAAATTTATTTGGGATGTGTTGAAACCCATTTCAATATGTGGAGAGTTTAGGATTCCCTTTTAAGACTCTATGCCTTGAAACAACATTACACAGCCTATGGAATATGATTGTATGCTCATTTTAGTCAAGGAAATCATAGTGAGGTTGAACAGAGGATTTGTGTGCTTAAAAAATAGTTAGAAAAGGTTAATTTAGTGTTTTAAATCCTTACCAATCATCCATAAATTTTGAAAACTATTTTAGAACAAATAAACCCTAAATGAGCATTGGTAGAACCCAATTTGTTATAACTGTGTATGCAAAAAAATCAAAAAAGTCAAAGAAGAGTGGATTAGTAGTGTGTGTGTAAGATTATAATGATTTTTGAAAATGTATTAAGTTATTTTAGGCCCTTGACAATCATTATAAATCATTTAAACAATTTTTTTAGATTTAAATCTCATAAAGAAAGCTCTCGAGTTCCCATAGAGGCTGAAAACCCTGATCTAGGGTATCAACTTTCAATTGTAATTTACAAGCATTTTGACTAGTCAAATTCCTCAAATATTTTTCATTTGATATAACTCAAGGAAATAAAATATATTATAGTGTTTTTTAAGTGAAAGGGTGTATTCCATATGAGTTACAGACCCCTGTGTGTAATTTGGAGCAGGCTAGGCCTAATTAGGCCTAACAGTGGCCTAAAAAGAGACAAAAAGGGTTTAAAATAGGTGTTTGGGCTTGAAACTTTGTAGAGACAAGAATATAAATAGAGGTTATATGGTTTTATGTTTATTTTATCATTTTTAGTCTGTACAAGATTGTATATGCAATTTAACCAAGGAAAAGGCTATAAGAGTTGATAGTGACAAAGAGGAAAGTTGTCAAGGTAAAGTAAGAGGCGGTAAAGTGAGTTGCCAATGAAATGAGAGGTCTTAAGATACCATAAGGAGTATGATAAGTTTGAAACAACCCATTAAATATTCAAAACATTAATGAACTTGAGAGGGACCATATGAACCTAGTGTAGAGAGAGTACATTTAGAAGGAGTTTTGTGAAAGGTTGACAATCCTCTACATCATTTTGGTATCAAAGCAAGTTGCTCTTGGTGTGGGTAATTGGTTATTATTTCAAATAAAATAGGACCTTACAAGGCAAAGAAAGATTGACATCATGTGTTTAGAGCTCAACTATAAGATAGGTAACCAAGAACAAAGACCCATGGAACAAAGGGTAGATAAAGGCAACAGAAATCAAGATGGCATGGTGGAGTATTTGATGGGTTAGATGACACAACTGATTGCACCCTTGATTGTGAGAATAAAATTTATATATAATTATCTCAAATATAAGAGTATAGATATATAAAATATGGAAGGCAATGGAGGAAAACAAGGTCAAGAAGAACCTTTGCAGCCAAAGTTAGTAGGAGAAGAGAGTGGATCATGTTAGGACCTAGGAAGCACAACTGCTTACCATATACATTCAACTAACATGCGGAATTTAACCAAAAGTCACAAGTAACTAGAATTCATAAATAGCATAGAATATGAGAGACAATACCCAATTGTATTAATACTCTTACAGAAGAAAATTATAATAAAGAAGTGCCACAGTCTTCTTACACCTCCAAGGCTTCCCACACCTCTAGGACTCTCAGTAATCTTTCCTCAAAGCTCTCTCTCAATTATGGTCCCAACACACAACTCAAACACAGAGTTGGTGTTCACCTCCACTAGCCAGTATCCACTACTACCAGTACCACCAATAAGTGACAATCACTACCAGTCCAACTGAGTACTCCACGTACTCCAAATTTGAGTATGCACAGATACTCCAAGTAGATCTCCCATGAACTTGCAACAACCTGCAACTCAAATGATCTTACTTTGGAAGGAACTAGCTTGCCTTCCTCTATTGCTCTCCAACTGAGTACACACCGTACTCCAAGTAGATCCCACCTGATCTTGATCCCTGTTGTGTTGCTGTCACCTTGATCCTACTGCCACCTGCACATCAACCTAGTTCTGCACACCTGCAAACCTAGACCTTGCACACACATACACCTATAGATCAATGATCTTACTTACCATTTAGATCTCCAAACATGGCCTTGCACACCTACTGACTAAGATCCTACATAAATGAAGAATCTTTCTGATTCTCCAAACCAGCACCCATACTTGGCACTGTGGCACTAGGAGGAACACACCTTGCTCTCTTCACTCTGAAGGAGCTAATATTTGCTCTCTTACTCTCTAGCACAAATTAAAATACATCCCATGAGTCTATTATATATATCTCATGCAAAAAATAATTAGACATCTAATTACAATAATTAGATCCATGGCTTCAAGTCTAAAATTGGCCTTCTACATGCAAACACCCAGTTCGTTAACTAACTATCTATGAACTGGCAGTTCTGGAACCGCACAAGCGATCAACATCAGTCCCTATCTGCCTGGAGGTGACTGATGCCGACCGATCAATGACCAATTTCAGTTACTCTTCTCACTGTATATGATCGACGTTGGCTAATCAGACTGACGTCAGTTACTCTACAACTCAGCAACCTCCTCCATGTCTGCATCAGTGAAGCTTTTAGCTCCATAACCTAATAGATC
Source organism: Torreya grandis (assembly GCA_037957365.1). Lineage (NCBI taxonomy): Eukaryota > Viridiplantae > Streptophyta > Pinopsida > Cupressales > Taxaceae > Torreya > Torreya grandis. The sequence goes on from JARHVA010000271.1 coordinate 691,057, forward strand.
AATAGCCCAAGAAGCCATGAGGCCACAAAATTAGGTTGTATCAATACAAAAAGTAAAGAGGATATAGATTTATCCACATGAGCTAAGGCCAATTGCATTTGATAGAGTAAGAATAAATAATAATTTCATAAGACATAGACAAAGACCAGCTTTCCAAGGATTATTTTGGCATTGCAATAGAGAAGGACATAGGGCAATGGAATGTCCCTCACACATTGGTAGGGATGGTCAATAGAATGTAAGAGGATCACATGAAGAATATAGACAATTCAAAAGAGAGTCTTTACTCATGAAAAGAGTTTTTTGGCAGTAAAAGGGACAATTATAAGAACCAGTATAGAGGAGAAGCTTGTTTAGGAGTAGTTGTAAAACAAAAAGAAAGTGATGCAATGTGGTGATTGATGGAGGAAGTACAGACAATATAGTGTCTTTGGATATGGAACAAAATATAGGATTGAAGAGGATGTCACATCCACATCCTTACAAGGTAATATGGGTTTAAGAACATCAAATCATGGTAAGTGAGCAAAGTTGGGTGAATTTTGTAGACACCTAAAATTGGCAACCAATAACCTCCAACTAGGCTTTTGGCCAATTTCCACTTAAAATACACAATTTAGCCTAAAAACACTAAATCACATTAAAATATTTTAAATTGACATATTCAAGTGTTGATTTTGGCTAGAGTATCATTAAGTGGGGCAATGCAATTTATGGGCCAGCTAACTTTGATCATATCATTCCGAATCAAAATGCCAATTTTGCATCTGGGTGCTCTAGATTGCTCTTTCTTATCAAATTTATTGCACAAGACATGTTCCTTTGTTATTTTTTTTGGTAACATCCTAAATGGGATAACAGATCCAATGCATCTGACATCACCTTCCAATTCTAATCTAGTTGAATTTTGGACCAATAACAAGGCATTCTGATCAATTTGAGTAATATGTGCACAAAGTGCTTAATCATGCTTAAGAGATAATTAAACCAAATTAAGGCCTAATCAATAATTCCATGGAAACTTGTTGAATAATTTATTTTTATCTGCATCATCAGGTGACCTCATGTCTTGGGAAGACATCCCTAGGTCATAAATGCGACAAATATCAAGATTCATGCCTCCCATGCCTCATCAAAGCTCTCCATGCCTCTTAATTTTCCTTTCTTCCAATGTCATGATGAGGATAATTATAAACTTAATTCTAAAAATTGGATTAATCCTTAGCCACACATCTCAATCTTGAGATGGATGGTTCACGTTTATTCTGATCAATCTCAAAAATTTATAAATAGAAAGGCCATGAACATCATTTCTAAGCTATTTTAGTGCAAATTTATTATGCTCAAATATCTTCAAAAGACTTAAGAATACAAATTTATAATGCAAAAATGATTCCAAAAACCATTTCAATTAGTGTTGTCATGCCTAATTGATTCCAAGCCAAGCCAAGCCAAAGCCACAAGGTGCCAAGGAGAAGAGGAGATAGCCAAGCCTCATTTGATGAAGACTTCATGAGCACAAACCAAGAAAGCTACTACAACAAGCATTTTGGAGCATCTACAGAAGGTAAAAGAGAGTTTCTTTTGCATTTTAGTTGTGGTTTTTATTCATGTTTGTTAACTAAGCTCTCCCTAGTATCTAGGCATAGAGATGTTATGCTAGTTAGTGTGTTTCTTTCATTTTATTTTCATTTTGAAACTAACACCATACTAACCATCCTCTCTTGAATCAAATTATTATATCACATATGGCACACCCAGTGGGACAAGATGCATCCCACACATGAAGAAGATCATTTTTCAGCTTTAAAATATTCATTTGGATCATTAAAACTCTTGTAAATTGATTTTATAACTTTGTTTTTCCATTTTTCTTTGTCATAGATTTACACAATAACCGATGTTGGTTGGTAAAGCCATCATCAGTTGGATAGTCATCATCGATCACTATTGGTATAACTGATGTCAGTTAGATTACCATCATTGGTTATAAGTGTAACCATCATCGGTTATAGAACCAATGTTAGTCACTATGTTTTTCTTAAAACACAAACCTGAGAACTCTTTTTTTGAAGTTGATTGTTTCAAACTCAAAGTAGCTTCAAGTTAAAGGACATTCTAACATTTTTGTTGCAGGACCAAGCTTGACATTTGCTAAAAACATTTTAGATCACCTTTTGCATGCTTAAAAATGAATTAGGAACATTATTTTAGTGCTTAAAGTAACATTTAGGTGCTTAAATAAGTGTTTAAGCATTAGTTTTCAAAGTTAAAACTAAGACCAAGGGATCAAATGAACACCACCTCGTTTTCATTTAGGCTTAAAAATGAACTCATCTTTCCAAGATTTTTGTCTTCAATAGTTGCTTGATCTAATTTTTGTTTAGTAAAAAGAGGGGTGTTGTGTGTATTCTCTTCCATTTGTCTCGTTTAAGGAACCCTTAGAATCAAAATAACCATTCATATTTCAAATAGCCTAGTCCAAGGCTTAGAAAAAAAATCATCTAAAGCACTCCCCAAAAACTCGTCAAAGTTTGGGTGACCTTGAAAATGACCCTAAAGTCTTTCTATTTTATGTTTTCTTTATTTTTATGAAAACTTGGCTTATGAGGGGGACTTCATTACCTCCCATGATTTCTTTAGGGAAGATTTGACCCGGGGTTTCATCTCCCAGCATTGAATTCACTTACTCCTTTGGAGTTGCACATGGGACATATATGTATTTGGACATCGCACTACACTAAGCGAATAGCAGGATGTAGTAGTTGTAAAAAGGACTAGACCTTTTTACAACTAGCCAATGACATGGTCACCTAATTGATGTGCTTATCTTTTGCATCATTTGATGTGAAATTCATTATGCAATTGACTCCTCTAGAAACATTCAAAAGCTTGCTAGTTTAGTCAACTCCACATTGCCATACCCTTGCTAGGATTTGGATGATTATACTTAGTGTATTTTTAGATCATTTTCTCATTTGGTATGTTTTGAGACTAAAACTTGTTTGTTCATTCATAAAGCCATGTCAAAACTAGTTTTTCTATATGTCACTCTTTTATCTAAAGAAGTGTTATGCTAGCCATTTTACACCACACTCGTGCCTTGAAATTTTTTCTAAAATTGTTTGTGTGTGTGCCATTTGAATTGAGGAGGGTAGTGTTATGCTACCCAAATCATGTTAAAACCATTTTGTATTTGAGTCTTTTGAAGCATAACATAGATCACATCATTCGATCATGCTTACGCCATTAGTCTGCTCAATTTGTTTCAAGACTTGTTTCACCTTGTGCCAAAAACCATTTGTTTCACACCATGTCACATCAGTCATTTGGACCTCATTTATGTGTCATCATACTATCTAATCTTATCTAGTCTGTTTGGTTAAATCCTAGTTTTCAACATTGATTTTTCAATTAATCTTGTCAAGTTTGGATTCAAACATTGATTGATTTCTATTTAGGCCTTAATTTGTAGGGCTAATACATAGATCTTTCTCTTTTAGTTTGCATAACTTTGATTAATCGATTACCCAAATTTGAAAAATATTGATGGTTTGTTTATTTAGTACCTATCCTTATCATTTTTTGTGCCTTTATTTGGAAAAACACAATCTTTCTTCAAATAGACTTTTATCTTATGCCTTATGCCAACTGATCATGTTTATGTTTGATTATGTGTGTCAGGTTTATGTCAAAGTTATTTCCAAACTTGTTAGATTAAATCAAATCACATCAGCCTTTGTTTCAAGTCTAGAATTTGATTTTATTTAGCCAAAAGTCTGAGTGTATGTTTTTTTATTTGAGCCTGGCTTTTGACTCTGCATTTGGATAAAAGACCTAGTAACTTAACTTTTCTCTTTCCTAGTTTAGACCTTGTTTGGAACACTTTAACCTAGACCTTTGACATGCCAATTTTTATTCAAATTCTTGACCTTTTGTATTATGACATTTGATGTTAGATGTTTGACGTTAGGTTTTTTTATGCCAAGTCTTAGCAAAAACCATATTAGAGATACAACTCCACTTTCAAACAATATTAGAGATACAGCTCCACCCCTTCGACCAAGTTGGACCAATTTTGAACCATTTGTCCTTTAGATCATTTTTAAAAGTTTGTATAACACTAAGCTTTTTTATTTTTAGAGCTTTCATCATTTATGCAGATATGTCTAGCTACACTTATGGTGGAGTCATGTACAATCCAACTTATGATAGAATGGATGCATAAAATCCCACTAGGAACCCCTATAGAGAATGATTTTCTAAGGAGTTTTATTATTCTCTCTATAATACTCCATATGGGGGACATAGTCAAAATCCACAAAATCCAAATCAAGACCTTGATTGGCATGAAGAGGCTTGTGAGGAAGACTTTGAAGACCCAACTACAAATAATGTTGTTTGGGATACAGTTCCACACTCTCTTTACAATAATCAGTATGTGAAACACATTCAAGAACCAGCTTATGAGCCAACTCACAACTGGGATGATATGGTTTATGAGAAAGACTTGGATGCTTTGGCTTATGTGAGTAATTAATCTCTACCACATCATACCATTTTTATTCTAGGAACACAATGTCACACCATTCCCATACCAAGATCTCATCCTTTGGATTGTGTGAGCAACCAAGCTTCGCAACACCCAACCATTTCTATACTAGGACCTTGTCCTTTAGCTTGTGTGATAAATCAAGCTCCACAACACCCCTTCATCATTCCAAGACCTAGGCCTTTGTCTTGTGTAGGAATTCAAGCCCCATAACACCCTATCATTACCATTTCATGAATTCATCCTTTGGCTCATCCAAGTAATCATGTTGCATAATTCCCTATCATTATCCAACCATGGACCATTCCTCATCCAATACCAATCCCATCCAATCCTTTAAGGACCAAGATATGTTCAAAACTAGTATTTTCCAACTCAATGGAAACCAATCCAAGAGAACCAACCAATCCAATATATTTTTGTTGAACTAACCACTTGTGATAAGTCAATTTATGATGAATCACCTATTAATCTTATACCAGTTGTCAATGAGTCTCACTCTGATGAGCCAGTCTTTACTGAGTCACTTCTTAATGATTATAACTACCTTTGGGAAATCATTACCTCAACCATGTGCCTATTTTTCAAGATCATCCTATTAACAATATATTCTCTAAGGAGTTATCTCTTGACCTATTTCCCATCCTAGAGGAGTCTCACTTTGACAAACTAGTTTTTGTGGAGCCCATTATACCATCACAGGCTATTATGTGATGAACCTCCTACGACAGATTACCTCCTACAATAGATTTAATCAAAATATGTGAAAATAAAATAACTCTTACCAATAACAGAAACACAAAAAGCTTATATTGATCGCAGGCCACTTCGAGGGGGCAACCTCCTTTGAGCAAGCTCAATACAATGAATTCGTGGATGCCTTCATTGGGCCTCAACACTTGCTTATGTATTAACTCTATTCTAACAACTACTACTTCCCTTATATGTGGGATAATTAAAATAAGCTCTAAGGGATGACTTACAAAGCATATGCATCCATAGCAATTATTACGAGTAAGTCACAGGTTCCTAACATCCCCTCTCTCTTAAAAAAAAGCTTTGCCCTCAAAGCTTCAAATGTGGGAATTGTTGTTGAATCTAGAAGAGTGGTTCCCATGTTGCATCTTCTAGTTGCATGCTGTGCCATTTGATTAAGACCTCTGTGATGGAGTGGGATCGAAGTTGGCGGGTGCGCCGGTCCAAGATTGCTTCTGGCTCGAGAAGGATGGAGCCTTCATTATCAAGTGCTGGTAAAACTATCTACACTCAGATGTTGGATCCAAGAACTTGTTTCAAACAGGATACATGAAAGATGGGATGAACTTGGGAGGAAGGTGGAAGCTCTAACTTGTAAGCAACTGACCCAATCTTTTGGAGAACCTTGTATGGCCCATAAAACTTTGGAGCAAGCTTTTGGTGCCCTTTTAGTTTTAGTGATGATTGTTTGTATGGTTGTAGATAAAGAAAGACCATATCACTAGGTTGAAAGGTACGCTCAGACTGGTGTTGATCAGCCTACTACTTTATTCAGTTCTGTGCCATGTGGAGATTATCTGGCAAGGTGCGAAGAATCTGATCCTGATTTCAAAGAGTAGTGTCAACTGCCTGAACTGGTGAGCTACCAAGATTATATGGAAGAAGTGGTGGCAGTGCTTGACCATAAACTACTTCATAGGGAGTCATTTTGGTGGAAGTGTGGTATGAGGTATTGTACCACCATTCAGCTAGGGGAAGCCACTTGGCCCATTGATGTTGTTGTTCTGAAGCAAAGCAATGAAGGAAGGTCTCTAAGCATTTGTTGACTATTTCTATTTGGCCATCTGTTTGTGGGTGGTACCCAGAGCTCATTCTCAATTGTGTGCCTGTGTAATGAAATAGTTTCATCCAGAAATGGCTAGTGAAAGTGGCATCATGATCTGAGACAATTGAAGAAGGAATGCCATGAAGATGGAAGATCTGATCCAAGAAAACCTGTGCAATTATGGAGGCTGTGTATGGGTGGCTGAGTGCACAAAAATGACTATATTTGGAGAGGTGATCGACTATGACTAGGATCACTGTCTTTCCCCCAGATTTAGGGAGGCCCTCAATGAAATCCATGGAAATATCTATCCATATCCTAGTAGGAATGGGCAAAGGCATGAGCAAATCGGGAGTCAGCGTGGTTTCACCTTTGTGTCATTGGTAGGTATCACATTTGACCACCATCTGTTTAATTTTGGCTTTCATGCCTTTCTAAAAGAAGTGTCGACGTACCCACTCATAGGTTTTGAGAAACCCTGATTGCCCTACTGAGGGGGAAGCATGGATTTCATAGAAGATAGCCTGATGCAGGTCTAGAATTTGTGGAAGCACCAGATGACCCTTGTATCATAGAGAAGCACCATCCCATGAATAATGTGGTACTGCAAAGGGGTTAGTGGCCAATTGATGAATGAGGTAGCATATGGAGGGATCATTTGCATACCCTTGTTGGACAGATTCCAACCACTTAGGAATGGGCATGGAGATTGCAGAGAGGGAAGGATGGTCCTTGAAGGTTCTTGAGAGAGCATCAGCCATAACATAGTCTTTTCCCTTCTTATAGGTGATCTCATAATCATAACCCATAAGTTTGCTGACCCACTTTTGCTGAGCTGGGGATGAGACACGTTGTTCCAAGAAATATTTCAAACTATGATGATCAATTTTGATGCAAAAATGGTTTCCTAGTAATTAGGGTCTCCTTTTTTGTACTGCATGTAAAATTGCCATCATTTCCTTTTCATATGTAGACAAAGCTAAATTGCAGCCAAAAAGGGCTTTGCTAGTGAAGGCAATTGGTCGGCCCTCTTGGAGAAGAACAGCACCCAAGCTGATGCCACTGGCATCACTTTCAATGGTGAAAGTTTTGGTGAAGTCTAGCAGTGCCAAAATTGGTGTGCTACACATAGCCTGTTTGAGTTGGATGAATGCTTGATCAGCTGTCGCACCCCAGGTGAAAGCATCCTTCTTCAGTAAGGAAGTCAAAGGAGCCATGATCTTTCCATAATCTTTGACGAACTTGTGATAGTATCTTGTTAGGCCTAAGAAACCATGAAGGCTCTTGAGGGTGGTGGGTTGAGGCCAATTCTGCATAGCACTAATTTTTTTTGGGTCTACGTGAACCCCATTGGCTAAAACAATGTGCCCCAGATAGTCGATTTCTTCTTGACTGAATGAACACTTGGATTTCTTGGCACATAATTAATTATCTGCTAACAATTGTAATGCCCTGTCAATATGTTGGAGATGCTTGGCCCATGTGCGGCTATAGATCAAAATGTCATCAAAGAAAACTAAAATAAATTGACGAAGAAAAGGCCGAAAGATTTTATTCATGAGTGCTTGAAAAGTGGAAGGGGCATTTGTAAGGCCAAATGGCATGACAAGGAACTCATAATGACCCTCATGTGTATGGAAGGCTATCTTGGGAATGTCATCAGGATGCACTCAAATTTGATGATAGCCAGAATGCAGATCCAACTTGGAGAAGAATTTGGCCCCATGGAGCTCATCAAGAAGCTCATCGATGACAGGAATTGGGAATTTATCCTTGATAGTGAGGTGGTTAAGGGCTTAGAACTCAATGCAAAGGCACCACGACCCATCTTTTTTGTGGACAAGAAGCACTGGGGAGGAATATGGGCTGGTGATGGGGTGAATAACTCTAGACTTAAGGAGTTCCTGAACTAAGTTCTCAATTTTAGTCTTTTGCAGATGGGGGTAACAGTATGGCCGGATGTTGGGTGGGATGCTTCCTGGAAGGAGAGGAATGTGGTGATCTTCAGGGTGTGAAGGGGGCAAACCTACTGGTTCTAAAAAAATGGTTGCATGCTTGTCAAGTATGGCTTGTAAGTTTTTAGGGTGGTTAGTAGCAACAGGGGGATAGAGTTGAATGGAATGCAGCTGTTCAATGACCCCATGTGAGCCTTTCTTTAAAAGTTTCTCCATGTGATGAGAAATGATGATGCTAGTAGATCTTGGTAATAACCCTTTTAAGGTGTGCTTCTAACCATTATCTGTGAACTGCATCCAAAGCTCAGAGTAGTCCCATAAAATAGGTCCTGATGTGCAAAGCCACTGTGCCCCTAAAACCACATCACACCCTCCTAAGGGTAGGGCAAACATATCAGAGCAATAATTATAAGTGCTAAATGCAATACACACATTTCGACACTTCCCTTTACATGGCAATGTGCCCCCATTAGCAATCATGACTTCAAAGCTAGAACAAGGGTATATAAAGTAGTCTGCCACCTTAGTAATGTGAGGATTGATGAAATTGTGAGTACTACCTGAGTCAATGAGGATTGTGAGAGGGATATTTTTGAAGCACCCTTTGACCTTCATGGTTTGGGGAGTGGTGACACCTGCTAGTGCATGCACTGAGATCTCAAGTTGAGTCTCTTGAACCACTGGGTCCTCTTCAGTGTCGGGTTCTTCTTGAGCATCTTGAAATGCTAGAATATCAAGCTCACTATCTTGCTCGAGTGGTGACTCCACATCTAGCAAGTAAAGTTTTTATTGGATGCACCTATGACCCTTAACCCATTTGTCATCACAATTGTAACATAATCCTTTCTCTTTGTGAGCCCACATCTCTGCCTCAGTCAGGCGCTTGATTGGTGTGGTTATGGTTGTCCGTTGATTCACTGTGTTCTTTGCTAGGAAAAAGGTGGGAGGTCAACGCTGTGTGGAGAGTTTATCTTCTACTAACTTAGCTAGACCCAAAGTGCCCATCATATTTTTAGGTCAAAACATTTTTACCTCTGAGTGGATCGGCTCTCTAAGTCCACTAACAAAGCAACTTTTGAAGAAGTCATCTGACAACCCTTCAGTGTGATTAGCGAGTTTTTCAAATTCAATCTAACATTCACGAACAGTACCTATTTGACGGAGTTTGGTGAGAGCTCTTATGAAATCCTCAAATGTTGAGGGACCAAACCTACCCAAAATTAAGGATGCAAAATTTGACCAATCGGGTTCATCATTTGTCTTGAGATATCAATGGTACCACTGAAGTGCTTCATGTTCCAGATGAAAGGAAGCAATTGGGACTTTGTTTGTAGAATAAGTATTGTGGAGGTTGAAGAATTGTTCAGCTCGATATATCCATCCTGTAGGATCTATACCATTGAACCGTGGAAAGTCTAGCTTAGGTCCATGGGAGAAGTTGGAAGCAAAGGAGCGATGCTCTGAAGAAGACTCCTCTTTCTGCACTCTATTGAGCAAGATGTTATTCTGTTGATTCAAGCCACGCATCATATCGATTAACTCTGTAACTTGAGATTTCAATGCAGTAATTTCTTCCTCCATGACTTTTGTGCCTGCACGAGTGGTGACCATAACCAATTGTTAATAGCTAGGGATCCTTCAATTTTTTTGGACTTTTTTTTTGTGGCTGTGTTTTTTTTTGCAGTTGCTTCAGAAATGGATTGTCTGCAACTATGTGGGTGGAAATATCATCAACTGTGGATATGCTATTGTTTGCTCTCTGAACCTGATAAGTTAGATATGGACCCCAGGTTTGTTTGGCTGCCTAAAGGATTTTTAAATTCTCTCTGGCTACCAAAGCTGTCTGATCAAGTACCACTCTCCAAAAATTTCTAGCCGTGGGTTTACCCCTTAATGATAGCTTTTGGTTTACCTCATGAGTGGGATCTAGTCAATCAGGATGGGGTCATTGCCCTTTTCACTGGCAGGTCCTCTCAATGGGCTAGCTACTTTAGGGTTCCTGTGGTACTCCTCACAATGAGTTTTAGGGATTTTGCCCAAGCACTTCCCACAGTTAAGCAGATAGGTATTTACCCAATCTGAAATGATGGAACTTGCAATGAAAAAATGTCTTGCCAAAAATGGCGCAGCTCCTAGAAAGCCCTGCTTTAAAAAAAAATTGCTCCAAATCTACCCACAAAGCCAAGAAAGCACTCTGATACCAGATGTGATGAACCTCCTATGACAAATTACCTCCTACAATATATTTAATCAAAATATGCAAAAATAAAATAACTCTTACCAATAACAGAAACACAAAAACCTTATATTGATCGCAGGCCACTTCGAGGGGGCAACCTCCTTTGAGCAAGCTCAATACAATGAATTCATGGATGCCTTCATTGGGCCTCAACACTTTCTTATATACTAACTCTATTCTAACAACTACTACTTCCCTTGTATGTGGGACAATTCAAATAAGCTCTAAGGGACAACTTACAAAGCATATGCATCCATAGCAATTATGACGGGTAAGTCACAGGTTCCTAACATATTACTTGTCCAAACCAAATATTCAACAAGACATCATTATAATAGAGTACCTGTCAGATAAAGAATTAGAGTTAGATTCAAGTTATATTCTTGAACTAACATTATATTTAGCATCAAAATCTAAATCAACATCAGATTTAGAGTCCCTTGAGTTAGAATTAGATTTAGAAGAATAATATGGTTGTGGCTATTACAACATTGGTTACATATGCCTTATAGATAAATTTGAATACATTTGTGATCCTTCTATAGTTTTTGAGGATGAGTACTTTAATGTTCACATAATTTATCCTAGTATCTTTTACAAGGATTGTGATACCAACACCCATTTTGTTACCATTCCACAGGCCATTACCATCAACCAAGATAGCCATATTATTGACATTCCATCTCCCATAGTTATCAATTGGGATTGATATAATCACACTTTGTTGAACTAAATCCATGGCAATATAGTAGTTAAAGAAGATCAAGGAGGCCAAGACCACATTTATGTAGCAGAATAACACTCTCCTAGTGAAACCTTTTTAGAGGTGCTCAGGGACAATCAAAGTCACAACTCAACATCTTTTAGTGAAAAATTTTTAGAAGCGCTAAAATATAATCAAATTAAAAAGTTAATATTTCTCAATGAAACCTTCTCAAAGGTGATATGGGACTATCAAGACAACTTCTTTGGTGAAAACCTTTTTGAGGCACCAATAGCTGAGCATAAAAGTTCTTCACTACTTGATGAAGACAAAATCAAAATAACTTCCAATCTACAACCTAATTAAATGGTAGCTACTCTCAAGATCAAACAATAGAAAAAAATCATGGTCCTATCAAGAGAACAAGGCATCATCAACATTACATGTGACTAAAAGTCTTGATCTTCATTTGTTTCTCCACCATTCCACATTCCATTATCATTTACCATTCCATTTCAAAATCAAACCTACCATCCATTATTTATCATTGTTTACCATACATGGACACACTTTCCTTTACAGAGGCTACAAAGATACCTTGTCTCGACATTTGAAGGAATCAAAATCAATGACCAATGAAGATCATAAAAACATTTTTGACAACCAATTCTTGACAGAGCAACTATTCAGACGAGGTGTGGGATATCAATTAACATGATTGAGTATTATATTTGTATCATTTTTTTATTAGGACATGCATCTCCATCTCAACAAGAAAAATAGAATCATATGCCATTTACCACACCTAGGCCAAAAACATGTACCATATTGTTTCACATTGCCATGCCATGCCATTGCCATTGTTACATATGCCTATTTACCATTATCACAAATCCTACCATTCACCCCATCACTTAGGGGAAAACCTACTACCATTTTATCCAATCTATCCAACCAATCATTATCCTTAGCAAGACCATACCATCCTATCATACCATTCTTATCTAGACCAAAGCCTATTTTTAAGTCATTCTACCCAATCATATTTTGATCTTGGTTCATTTGGTTCTTCCTACACCTATTATGAGGGGATTTTGATCAATTTTTAATAATAAATAAAATTTATGTTTATAATGACATTTTATGAAAGTAGTGTGATAGTTGATCCGGCAAGATATCTTTCATCCTATCAAGTTTGTTTATGTGAGCCTGATTATAACCACCTATGGGCAAATTAGTGTTTCACCAGTCTTGCTACTAATTATAATTGCCTATGGGAAAATTATTATTATTAACCTATGTTGTTGTATCCTAGTTATAACTACCTATAGGCAAATTAGGGGCAACACTTATTTATCATGCATTGCTGCATCACCTTGCCATTACTGTTTTCATTTGACTGGCCATTTGCCAATTTTGAGAACTTATTGGGACCTAGTTGGTTTTTCCTCACATTTTGTGTGGATGGAATTACTATGACTTGAAGTCATTTTAGGACTATGTATTTCATGTTCAATTCATGTTGAGGTCAGCTCAGTCCTCCTTTCCATATGCTCTCACCATTTTGTGAGTAACCTAAGCTAAATGCTCTCACCATTTTGTGAGCAACCTAAGGTAAATGCTCTCACCATTTTTTGAGTAGGTATCTTGTCATTCTCAATCAATTTAAGATACCTCAAAATGCCAAAAACATTCAAATATTTCAAAAATCCAAAAACTATCTAAGCCTAGTCAGTTATCCTCGATCTGCCTTACTAGGGCATTTCCATTGTTAGGATGCTTTTTTTTCTTTTATTTTTAGGCTTTTTGTTTATTTGTTTATTTCAGGTTGTTTGTTTATTTTTTTGTTTGTTTGCTTTCCTATTTATTTTCTTTCAACACTATTACCTTGACTCAATCTATATGTGTTCATTAAGTGATTCCTCGAGCACATTATTCTTGAGTCCATCCATATTCATATGTCAACATTATCATCATGGTTTTTATCATTGGTGCATTATTTTTGAGTGTGTATTAGATCAGGAGTTAGTCCTTACATATATTTTGGCCAAGTCTTCATGGTGTTCTATCATGAAGCCTACCATCACATGCTACAACAAAAATCTACTTCAACAAGGTCTATAATCAATGAAGATGCAAAAGTTTCTCCTTGGCACCTTTGCAAATTCTTCCATCCCACCCTTGATCAAATCAACCCAATGACCATTCTAGTTGTATCATTGCTAATCAGGATGAGCATCTCCTCATTGATAGGTACAACTAAATAATTTTTAATGATCAATCTTATAGCTCTATCCATCTCTTTCATCACTTTACACCTTCTCATATTTAATCTATATTCTAGGTTATATCCTTGAGTTATGCTTGTTAATCAGCCCTAACTTCAGCACAATCATCTTTAACCAATCTAGGTCTTCTTAATGATTATAACTACTTAGGGGAAAATCATTATTTTGACTTTTATTCTTGATTATAACCACCTTTAAGAAAATCAGTGTCCTTTTTACATCAATGCATGCAAGCATTTTCTCATTTAGATTAATCTCAACCATGGGTTAATTTCACATTTCTTCTTGTTTCTTTTCAAAGGACCATCCATTAATAAATTTAACGGCCACTCCCTCAAGGGGGCATCATCATAGGCTTCCCAAAACCATTTGGAGCTTTGTTCTTTAGTCATCATCTTTTTTTTGACATACAAGCCATTTATCATTCTTTAAGAAGACATTACTTTGCCTACGGTTTGCAACATCTTCTCAAATAAAGGCAAATTGTAGATACCTAAAATTGGCCACCAATAACCTCCAACCAAGGTTTTGGCCAAAATCCACTTAAACTACACAATTTGGCCTAAAAACACTAAAGCACATTAAAAGATTTAACATTGACATATTCAAGTATCAATTTTCGATAGAGTATCATTAAGTGAGACAATGCAATTTATGGGCCAACTAACTTTGATCAGATCATTTCGAGTCAAAATGATAATTTTGCACTTGAGTGCTCTCGATTGCTCTTTCCTATCAAATATCTTGCACAAGACACGTGCCTTTGTTATTTACTGTTAGTAACATCCTAAATGGGATAACAGATCCAATGCATTAAATATCGCCTTCCAATTCTAATCCAGTCAAATTTTGGACCAATAATAACGCATTTTGATCAATTTGAGTAATTTGTGCACAAAGTGCTTAATCATGCGTAAGAGCTAATTAAACCAAATTAAGGCCTAATCAATAATTCCATGGAAACTTGTTGAATATTTTTTTTGTAAATTAATATTGAATATCTACATCATCAAGTGTCCTCATTTCTTGGAAAGACATCCCTAGGCCATAAAAGCCATAAATATTAGGATTCATGCCTCCCATGCCTCATCAAAGCCCTCCATGTCTCTTAATTTCCCCTTTTTCTAATGTCATGATGAGGATAATTATAAAATTAATTCCAAAAATTAGATAATTTCTTAGCCACACATCTCAATCCTGAGATGGACGGTTCAGTTGATTCTGATCAATCTCAAAAATCTATAAATAGAGAGGCCATGAACATCATTTCTAAGCTATTTTGGTGAAAAGTTATTATGCTCAAATATCTTCAAAAGACTTAATAATGCAAAAATAATTCTAAAATCCATTTCAATTAGTGTTACTATGCCAAATTGATTCCAAGCCAATTCAAAGCCACAAGGTGCCAAGGAGAAGAGGAGATAGCCAAGCCTCCTTTGATGAAAACTTCATGAGCACAAATCAAGCAAGCCACTACAACAAGCATTTTGGAGCATCCAAAGAAGGTAAACGAAAGTTTATTTTGAATTTTAGTTGTATGTTTTATTCGTGTTTGTTAACTAAGCTCTCCCTAGTGTCTAGGCCTAGAGATGTTATGTTAGTTAGTGTGTTTCTTTCATTTTGTTTTTATTTTGAAACTAACACCATACCAACCATCCTCTCTTGAGTCAAATTTTTAGATCACATAGCATCATCATAGGCTTCCCAAAACCATTTTGGAGCTTTATCCTTCAATCATCATCTTTTTCTTTGGCATATAGGCCATTTCTCATTCTTTGAGAAGACATTGTTTTGCCTACAGTTTGTAACATCTTCCCAAATAGGGGAAAACTATAGACACCTAAAAATGGCTACCAATAACCTAAAACCAAGATTTTGGCCAATTTTCACTTAAAATACATAATTTGGCCTAAAAACATTAAAGCACATTAAAATATTTGAAATAGACATATTCAAGTGCCAATTTTGGCTAGAGTATCATTAATTGGGGTAATGTAATTTATGGGCTAGCTAACTTTGATCAGATTATTTTGAGTCAAAATGCCAATTTTGCACTTGGGTGCTCTGGATTGCTCTTTCCTATCAAATATCTTGCACAAGACACGTGATTTTGTTATTTATTGTTGGTAACATCCTAAATGGGATAATAGATCCAATGCATCTGACATCACCTTCCAATTCCAATCCAGTAGAACTTTAGACCAATAACAAGGCATTCTGATCAATTTGAGTAATTTTTGCACAAAGTGCTTAATCATGATTAAGAGATAATTAAACAAAATTAGGGCCTAATCAAGAATTCCATATAAACTTGTTGAATAATTTGTTTTGAAAATGAATATTGAATATCTGCATCATCAGGTGACCTCATTTCTTGGGAAGACATCCCTAGGTCATAAATGCCACAAATATCAGGATTCATGCCTCCCATGCCTCACCAAATCCATCCATTCCTCTTAATTTCCCTTTATTCTAATGTCATGATGAGGATAATTATAAACTTAATTCCAAAAATTGGATTAATCCTTAGCCACACATCTCAATTTTGAGATGGACGGTTCAGGTTGATTCTGATCAATCTAAAAAATCTATAAATACAGAGGCCATAAACATCATTTCTAAGCTATTTTGGTAAAAAGTTATTATGCTCAAATATCTTCAAAATACTTAAGAATACAAATTTATTATTCAAAAATGATTCCAAAAACCATTGCAATTAGTGTTACCATGCCAAATTGATTCCAAGCCAAGCCAAGCCAAAGCCACAAGGTGCCAAGGAGAAGAGGAGATAGCCAAGCCTCCTTTGATGAATACTTCATGAGCACAAACTAAGCAAGCCACTAAAAAAAAAATTAGGAGCATCCAAATAAGGTAAAAGAGAGTTTCTGTTGCATTTTAGTTGTGTGTTTTATTCATGTTTGTTAACCAAGCTCTCCCTAGTGTCTAGGCCTAGAGACGTTATGTTAGTTAGTATGTTTCTTTCATTTTTAAACTAACACCATACTAACCATCCTCTCTTGATTCAAATTATTAGATCACATATTTCATATAGATAGATATAAGGATAGATTTTTGTGTGACATAATGCCCATGGACATTTTCCATTTTTTTCTAGAGAGGCTATGGCAATTTGATAGGAGGGTTGTTCATGATGGGCAAGCAAATACTTACACTATAGAGATATATGGGTGGAGACATGTTATTTTACTTTTGAAAAGTGATGCAAGTAGATTGGAACAAATAATGGTGTTTATGACAACTAAAGAGTACTTTGGTAAGGTTGAGGAGAGTTTGAACTTGATCAAGGCCCCTAAGAAGGAAGAAAAGGCAAGTTGTCTTGAAATGGTGAGTATGGAGAGGTATGAGTCCACAAATTTATACAAGGAATATAGCCAACAAGAGAGTATATTTTTGGACAAGGTCACTAAGTTGGATGAAGGAAGTGATATTTGTGAGAAGGCATGGGTAGATAACATGAAATGTAAGAATAAGGGGCTCAAAAACCAAGAAGGTAGAGAGTATACCAAAAGAAGAGGGGAAAAAATTGTAACTGAGATGGATACGAAGTGTCTTGGGAATGACACCAAGCAAGAGATGAAGTTGGACAATGAAATGTCTAAGAAAGAAACACAAGGGAGAGCCATGAGGACTCCAAATTTTGATGCTAACAATATGTTTTGTGATGTATATACAAGTGATATAAAGGTAGCCACCAAGAAAGTATTAGAGACAAAGAAGTTATAGATGTTAGTGGTTACAATAGATGAGGTTGATCTTATAGAGCCTAAAACTCATCAAGAAGTGAAGAATAAGGAGGGAGAACCCTACCTAAAGGTGCAAAATAATACAAAGGAACAATGTGAGAGAGGAGAAGATGTCATATGTTTGGATACTTTCAACTTGTAGCTAAAGATGAAGATTGAAGATAAGGTAGAGATAAAGTCCCAAGCCTAGGATTTATTACAACCTTATGTGAAGAATAAAGAGCAAGATTATAACCAAGAGAATATCCATGGAGGTGAGAATAAGAGTGATAAATTAGTTATGATGTTGTAATCCAAAGGAGTAGATAGGCGTATATTATGGAAAGAAACTCCACCCAAGGGAAATGATCAAGAAAATGTTGAGTAGGAGAAGGTATATTTCACTCAAAGTCATGTAAATCTAATTGATAAACTTGTATTCTTATGTGTGTGAGAGAGTGATCTTGCAAGTCAAGAATCTAAGAAAACAAATCAAGAAGGTGGGAAGCATGAAGAAGATCAATATCAAGCCATGAAGATAAGAAGAAGCCAAGAAAATATTATCAAAGGACTAAACATGAATTTGAAAGAAGAATATGCTTAAGGTACATTCATGAAATATTTTGAATTTTATGCTTTTTGTGTTGAATCTTGGCCTAGTGGTAGATATGCAATATGCACAAGTGATGTGAGGAGAAATCATAAACAAGATAAGAATTTAGATATGAAATAATATCATAAAATCTTTTAGGTTATTTAATTTTTAGAGCATGACAAGGCAATCATGTCCAAAGAGGATATATGGGAGATGGATAGTGAGGAAACAAGGAGAAGGCTTCACATTGACTTGCCAATATAAGATGACAAAAAAAAGGTATGTAACAATTTGGAAATTATCTTTCTAAGACTATAAAGTGTGAAGGATGCACTGCATCATGATATGAGGTTGAGAAATGGTTATCAATAGTCCTTACATATTGATTTACATGAAAAAGTACATTGTTTGTTGTTTAAAGAAGAAATATCTAGTAAAGAAGGCATGAGTCAAGTTCAATATATCTTGAGAAAACCTTATATGTTGGAGGAGATTATAAAAACATAAAATTTCAATCATTACAGAGTACAAATGATAGAACACTCAGTTATGATAGAGGCAAAATAATTAAACTACCTTAAGGAGTGGAACATTGAACTATGTATTGGTTCAACACATGATCATGATGTTGTAAGTGTTTGGAATAAGTAGGTATATAATAATGAATGAATGAGTGCTCAATTTGAGTCACAAACTCAAGCATTGGAGGAGATGTGTAAGGTTGCAATAGTTATACAAAGGAGAGGAGGAGTGATTTGGATGCAACGTGAATAAATAAGTCATTTTAAACAAGGTGTTGATGTGTTTTGTTCTTTCTTGCCTTTAAAAAAATTTCATAGTGTTTAAAGAAGACAACCAATGGTATAGGAATTAGTAGGACCAATCAACAGAATAGAGTACAAGAAGTATTGTTAGAATTGGAGGAAGAGGAAGAAGCAACAAATAGGGCATATCAAGCTAAGACTTCAATTTATCCATTTTAGTCATGCATATGGACAATAGTTGCATAATGGTATAGGTATTAAAAATCACTTTAATTGTTTTATAAGAATTAAGTAGTGTAAAGGCAGCAAGTAAATTGGATACAATAGGTACATGTTGGGAAAATTAGTTGGCTCAAATCAATTTAGCTAAGGTAGAATGCATTTTGGATGAGAAAGAGAATGAAAGAACTTCAAACCAGTAGCATGACAATTTTAAGAAGCAACCATTCATTGAATACCATAAAAGGAAGAATAATGATGACATTAAATATATAAGGAACAAGATGGAATAGTTTATGAATAACAAAATCTCTCAAAGTTTCACTTTTTTTCCCTTAGGAGTATGAAGCAGGGGCATCACTCATGGATCAACATAATTATAATTTTAGTCTAAATCAAGGGAATATATGGTATAAAACATGTTTATTATGTTTTTTAAATGTTAGGAGTCTGAACATGTACCTTGGAATGCTCTCTAACTGAATAGAGAGTGTCTAGGAAGATTAGAAATTCAAATTAGAGTTTCCTGCCATTTTGGCAAATTTGAATATTTTAGCATGAAATGGTAGTTATGGGAGGTTTAAAAGGGGTCACTTAGTTGTGGAATGAATAGGAAGTGTTATTAAACTCATTTATTCTATGTGCTTAATCATAAGTCATATTTATACGGAAGTATCATCCTTGATATGTGTGTCAAGGGAGAACATCCTTCCAAGAAACTCTGAGGAGGTAGTTAGGGTAGTTAGATTTGGTTTAAAAGCATGTATTTTTGGTTTTGGATTTAGTTTCCAAGTTTTATTAATAGGTAATGGGCTCTATTCCCAAGAAATAAAGGAGGAGAACCTTAAAATTTGATGAATGATTGTAACTCTATGTTTTGAATAGGGTAATAGTGAATGATTAGGTTAAATGATTAGAGAAAGGGAGTTTGAAAAAATTGTGATTTTGGGTGGTAATATTGAGTGGTGAGTTATCATTCTATTTTATAATTAAATTTTTGTGTTTCATTCATTTTGATTCACATTAATTACTTAACAGTCCCCCTAACCATATTGATTGCTTGTAAGCACAAAATAGTCAACACAGAACATTGTAAGTAGCATAGTAGGGATATTAAAGAGATATTGTAAAAGGTTATATCAAGAGTATAAGTTTATTATGAATGATAAAAAAATTTATATCAAAACCCTTGGTTAAGGGATTAGACTCCAAAACTTGCTTTCAGAACGTCTGTAGAGTTGGACTGTATACGTAGAGAACTAAGCAATTAAAGAAATAGAGTCTGATAAAATGGAATAGTGGAGGCACCAAGGTGAGTGATTGTTCAATTTAAGAAGTTAATTGGGATGTGTTGAAACCCCTTTGACTATGTGGAGTGTTTGGTATTCTCTTTTAATACTTTAGGCCTTGAAACAACATTACATAGTGTGTGGAATATGATTGTATGCTCATTTAGTCAAGGAAATTGTAGTGAGGTTGAACAAAGGAGTTTTGTGTTTAAAAAATGGTTAGAAAAAGTGAATGGAGTTTTTTCAATCCTTTCCAAGCATCCATAAAGTTTAAAAACTATTGAATAATAAATAAACCCTAAAGTAACACTGGCAGAAACTCATTTGTTATAACTATATATGCAGGGAAATGAAGAAAGTCAAAGAAGAGTGGAATAGTAGTGTGTGTGTGTGTAAGCTACTAATGATTGGTGAAAATGTATTAAGGTAGGGAAATCCTTGAACAAGCCTCATAATGTGTTGAAACCAATTTTGGAGCTTTAAAACTCATAAATAAAGCTCTCGAGTTCTCATAGATGTTGAAAACCCTAATCTAGGGTTTTGACTTTCAATTGTAATTTGTAAGCATTTTGACCAATCAAATTCCTCAAATATTTGTCATTTGATATAAATCAAGGTAGGCAAAGATATTATAGTGTTTTTGAAGTGAAAGGGTATAGTATGTATAAGTTATAGACCCATGTGTGTAATTTGGAGTAGGGTAGGCATAACAGTGGCCTAAGAAGAGACAAAAAAGGGTTTAAAAGAGGTGTTTGGGATTGAAACTTTGTAGAGACAAAAATCTCAATAGAGGGTATATGGGTCTATGATTATTTTGTCATTTTCAATCTGTACAAAACCAAACATGCCAATTTATCCAAGGAAATGGCTACAAGAGTTGACAGTGACAAAGAGGAAAGTTTCCAAGGTAAAGTAATAGGTGGTAAAGTGAGTTGCCAATGCAATTATAGGTCTCAAGAGACCATTGGGAGTATGATAAGGTTGACACAACCCATGAAATAGTCAAAGCATTAATGAACCTAAGAGGGACCATATGAACCTTGTGTAGAGAGAGAACATTTAGAAGGAGTTTTGTGAAAGGTTGACCATCCTCTGCATCAATTAGGGAGCCAAAATGGGGTTTTAAGTGGACATGTTTTTCCTAAAAAACATGAAACCTTGACTTTTAGAAAATATTTTAGATATCTACACTCATAATTTGAAGATGTCATAGGAAGATGAATTATATCATTTCGAGTCTAGTTTCTAAAATACTAATTTGTTTCTAAAATGGTTAAGTATAAGTAGGTCAAACATAAAAAATTCAAAGATGTGATACTATTTTTTTTAAAATCATACTAGATAGTTGTTTGTGCGTCCCACCATTGTTTTAACATCATTTTCTTTTTATTTAAACCCCTTGGTAAAAAGATAGGTAAGATCATCTACTATGCAACCTATATTTTTAAAAATTAATTAATGAATTTTTTTTTAACTAATTTCACAAGTCTTTATATCCTAAAATATGATTAAAAATGTGTAATCAACCATGTGCCCTTCCTAAATACCTCAAAAAATATTGAAACTTAGATTTTTTAATGTGTACAGAATTAGGTCTAGTTTGTAGCCATATGTTTTTTTCCCAGTTTGGATTAATGAATCAAAATATACATGGACAAATATGAACATGAATAATCATGTAATATATCACTAAAAAGAGATACTTAGTCAATAAATATAAATCACAACATTAAAGCAATAAAAATATAAAAAATTATATATTTAGAAAGAGGAGACTTAGTTGATGTTGTAATACTATTTTCAAGGAAAACTTTTATAAAATGGATAGTGTCTAGCATGGGTGAATTTAATTTTTTTATTATTGGTATAAAACATGCATTCAAATATATATGTCATAGGTCCATGCTTGAGGCTCGAGAATACAATCCATTCCCAATCATGAAGGCATGTGTTGATATGTCCTAGCAAGTAACTGTGTATGCATAATTACCATGTATGCGAAACTTCTAACTTAGGGCTTAGGGATCAGGGTATATAGGGTTTATGTTTTAAGGTATAAAGTCTAATAAAAAATTCAATAGGTCATAAAATAAATGTTGTTTTATTAGGGATAAAATGATTTTTTATAGTTTTAAGAGTTTATGATTTATGGTTTAGGATTTTGGGCTTAGATTTTTGGGATTAGAACATATGATTTATGTTTTAGGGTACATAAGGTATAATAATAAAGGTAATTGGGCCAAATTAAACACTTTGAGCTTATTTGTGACTATATAATGTGATTTTGGGATCAATTGGCCCCTATGTCACCATAGATTGAGTGAGTTAGTCAATTAAACGATGCAATTTGGGCCAAATTAAGCCCTATGAAAATAATTGAACATTAATGTAAAAGATGTTAATTATGGTTGAATCATTTGGTTTAGGGTTTATAATTTAGGGATTAGGGCTTAGGGATTAGATTTTTTGATATATATGAGATGGGGTTTAGGTTTTAGAGTCCAATCACGAAGGTAATTGAGTATAATTTGAGTTGATTGAACCTAGATTTGAGACCATAATGTGTTTTTGGGCATAGGGTTTATGTTTTATGATGCATTATGTCTAATCATAAAGGCAATTGGGGATAATTTGAGCTATTTTAACCTATTTATGACTATAGAATTGATTTTGAGCTCAATTAGTCCCTACATCACTATAGATTGAGTGAATTAGTCAATTAGGGTAATGAGTGATGCAATTTAGGCCAAAGTGAGCCTTGTGAACCAAATTGTTATTATAAATGATGTTAATTACATGATTAAATCATTTGATGTGGGGTTTATAGTTTAGGGTTTATGGTTTTGGGATTAGAGTTTCAATTATATGCAATATCTAGGGTTTATGGTTTAGAGTCCAATCAAGAAGGTCATTGAGGACAAGTTGAGTTGATTGAACCTATTTATGACAATAATGTGTTTTGGGGCATGGGGTTAATGTTTTAGGGTGAATAAAGCCTGATCACAAAGACAATTAAGGCTAATTTTAGCTCCTTTAACTTATTTGTGACTACAAAATGTGATTTTGGGCTCAATTGGCCCACATGTCACCACAAATTGAGTTAATTAATCAATTAGAGCAATGAGTGATGTGATTTTGGAAAAATAGATCCCTGTGAACCTATTTATTACTATAAAGGATGTTGATTTCATAGCTAAATCATTTGATTTAGGTTTTATAATTTAAGTTTTAGGGATTAGAGTTTTAGGTATATACGAGATAGGTTTTAGGGTTTAGATTCCAATCATGAAGGTAATTGAGGATAATTTGAGTTGATTGAACCTATTTATGACCACAATGTGTTTTTAGGCATAGAGTTAATGTTTTAAGGTGAATAAATTATAATCAAAAAGGTTATTAAGGCTAATTTAATCTCCTTCAAACTATTTGTGACTACAAAATGTGATTTTGGGCTCAATCAGTCCCCAATTCACCACAGATTGAGTAAATTAGTCAATTAGGGCAATGAGTGATGAAATTTGGGCCAAATTGAGACCTATGAACCTAATTATTATTTTAAAGGATGTTAATTACATGGATTAATAATTTATTTTAAGGTTTATAATTTAAGGTTTAGGGTTTAGGTATTAGATTTTTAGGTATATACGAGATAGGGTTTAGGGTTTAGAATCCAATCATGAATGTAACTAAGGACAATTTGAGCTGATTGAACCTATTTGTGACCACAATGTGTTTTTGGGTATAGGTTTAATGTTTTAAGGTGAATAAGGTCTAATCATAAAATCAATTGAGACTAATTTAAGCTCCTTGAACATATTTATGACTATAGAATGTGATTTTGGGCTCAATTGGCCCCTAGGTCACCATAAATTTATTAAATTAGTCAATTGGGTTAATGAGTGATGCAATTTGGGCCAAATGGAGCCTTGTGAACCTAATTTTTATTATAAATGATGTTAATTGCACATCTAAATCATTTGATTTAGGGTTTATAGTTTAGGGTTTAGGGTTTAGAGTCCAATTGCAAAGGTAATTGAGGATAATTTGAGCTAATTGAACCTATTTGTGACCATAATGTGTTTCTGGGCATAAGGTAAATGTTTTAGGGTGAATAAGGTCAATCATAAAGGCAAGTGAGACCATTTTAAGTTCTTTGAAGCTATTTATGACTAAAAAATGTGATTTTGGGATCAATTGGCTACCAAGTCACCATAGATAGAGTAAATTAGTCAATTGGAGCAATGAGTGATACCATTTAGGCCAAATGAAGCCCTGTGATCCTAATTGTTACTATAAACTATGTTGATTGCATGACTAAATCATTTGGTTTAGTGTTTACAATTAAGGGTTTAGGTATTAGAATTTCATGTATATGTGAGATAGGGTTTATGGTTTAAATTCCAATCATAAAGGTAATTGAGGACAATTTAAGTTGATTGAACCTATTTGTAAACATAATGTGTTTTTGGACATAGGGTTAATGTTTTAAGGTGAATAAGGTCTAATTACAAAGGTAATTGGGACCAATTTAAGCTCATTAAACCTATTTATGACTATAAAATGTGATTTTGGGCTCAATTAGCCCTCAAGTCAACATTGAAAGTAAGTAAATTAGTCAACTAGGGCAATGAGTGATGTGATTTGGGCCAAATTGAGCCCTGTGAACTTAATTATTACTGGAAAGGATGTTAATTGCATGGCTAAATCATTAGGTTTAAGGTGTACATAAGGTATAGGGTAAACTAGAGATTAGGGTTTAAAGTGCTTAGAATTTAGGGCTTTCGATTTACAATTTAGGGTATAGGGTCCAATCATGAAGACAATTAAGGATAATATGAGTTGCTTAAACCTATTTATGAGAATGCAATGTGTTTTTAGGTCTGATTAGCCCCCACATCATCACATATTGAGTGAATTAGTCAATTGGGGCAATTGATGATGTGATTTGGGCCAAATTAAGTCCTTTGAACCAAATTATTATTCTAAATGATATTAACTAGGGATCAAATGATTAGTTTAGAGATTAAAGAGTTTACCATTTATAATTTAGGGCCTATAGGGCTTAGGATTTAGTGTTATATTTTTAGGTATTTGGTTTATGGTATAGGGTACATAGGATTTAGGTATTAGGGTTTGAGGTTTAGGATGTAAGGTATAGAGCTTCGGGTATAGGGTTTAGGGCTTAAGGTTTAAGGTATAATGTATAGGGTATAGGGCTTACAGATTAGGGTAAGTGTTTAAGGCTTAGGGCTTAGGATTTAGGGTATTTTTCATACACTAATTACCATGTACATGTTATTACTATGTATGCAATTATTTCATTAATAATAATTTAAAAAATAGCAACAATCATTTTTTACTTTGAGAGAACTATTCCCTACTTTGTTGCATTCTGTACGCTATAGGTCTGATTGTAAATGATTAAAATGTTGTCCACATCTTCAAAAGCACAAATCATTTTCTACTCACATGGTTAACTAAAGAGTCTATAGGACTATTTTTAATTATTTTTGAATAATTGGATTGTTTTTACAATTTAGTAATTCACATTTGTAGGTCTATTTTATAATAATTGGATTTTTGTCCCCACCCTCAAAAGTTTTAAAATTTATGCAATCATGGGTGATTGATTTTGTAGTAGGAGGAATAGGTTAAAGTGCAAAATGTTGAATGAATTAGAAGTGGTGAGAGAAAAACAAAGGAAATGAATGAAAAAACTTCATGTAAGTAAGTCTACATTCCCTAATAAATTTATTGTCACAAATAATGATACTATAACAAATTGTGAAAGTCCAATTGTCAATTCTAATAGTATACCCAATTATAATGTAAGTCCACATTTAAATTTTACTATTTTTAATTTTGATGATGATGATAGTATGCATGATTATGTGAATTTCATGGAAACATACATTGGAAAAACTACTAATGATGAAAATAATATGGAAACACCTCATGGAGAAAGTTACAATGAAGAAAACAATATGGGAACACCATTGAATGAAGAACTTAATAATAGATAAAATAATGTGGAAACACTAAATCAATCAAATATACCACTAAGAACACCTCCTAGGATTTATAAAATAAAAACAATGTATTTTTTTAAAATTGATGAGGCCATTTTGAAACCAATGCCTAAAAAAATGTCCAAGCAGCATATGAAAATAAAAGCTGAAAGAATTTGGGACTGACACTTTCAAGATTTAAATGAAACTTAAATATGCTAATTTTTTGTTACATTTATGAAAGTAAAAAAGATGAGACCTACAATGAATACCCTAGGACTAAGAACATATAATATTTATGGTGTAAACAAGGAAATTGTTGAAAATTTTCATAATGCATACCATCAAGTAAGTAGGTGTGAAGAAATGCACCAAAAATGGTAACATTGACTGACATGTTATTAAATTTTATTTGGTAAGTGGTAAAGCAAAGAATGAATGATTGATTAGAAAACAAGCTGAGCTTTGCACATAAATAGAAAAACACTAATGAAAGCAATTGGGAGATGTACAAGACTTGATGTTGATGGTAATAATGACTTGTGGGTGTTCTCTGGTAAACTCCCATGGAAATACAAAGCTATAGTTGATGCCCTAAAAGATTTAATTTTAGAATTTTGGAAAGATGACACAAGGGTATCACCTAATATTAAAGATGTAGTGAAAATAAGAGTTGTTTCTCGTAATCATGAACCACATCCAAAAATATTTTTGGATATGACTCAAACACCATTTTACTCTAAATTTGTTGAAAAATATCCAAAAATTTCTATAAGTCAAAGGTATTTTTAAATGGCCAAACACTTCTGTGTGAAAATCAATCACACACATACTACTTGTTATTGTAGGCAACATGTTAAAATTTCTATGCATTATGATATTTTTCATCATGTTCATTGTACTTTGCATACTAACAAAAAAATTTAGGAGTGTGGAGTGGAATCCCAAATAAAATCAACAAGATAATTCATTCCAATAGTCTTTTGTGAAAGACCAGATAGTCAATTATTTTATAACAGTGCATGTTTAGATGGAAGTTGAAACATTTGTGGGGGATTACCAAAATTGAAAGCATGTTCCCATGAGGAGAGCACACATGGAATTGGAAAAGAATTGGTTGGTTATAGTAAATATAAATCTTTGGTATATCAAATTAAATATGGAAATAAATCTAAAAGGTGTGAGCTTGTTATAGAACAAATACTTGTTTCCAAATTTATGGACAAATTTAGGGATGAAATTATATATGAGTGTGCAAGGCATACACATAGAGATTGATGGCTAAAAGAACAAATCAAGTTAATTAAGGACACATTCCTAATTGGTACTATTGTTTCAATAGTTGAATTTGTAGAGAATTACACATTACAACCACAAAGAGAGGTTTATTCACAATACTACAATTCAATACATGTTTCAATTTGTGTGCCTATAACATTCATGCTTTCACCTAATAATATAGAGAATGATCAAAAAATATTAAGGAGTACCACTTTTATGTTATCAATGATCGAGCACATTCTTCAGAGTATGTTTAATGTTGTTTTAAATTGTTTTATGGAAATTTGAGTGAAAGGAACATTACTCAATCAATAATATATATGGTCAGATAACTACACATCATAATTCAAGAATACACGAATGTTCTATTGGTTGAGCATGATGCATGTGAGCACTAATGTACAACATATTTGGATTTTCACTAAAGAAAGACATAGAAAAGGGGAGCATGCTATTGTCCAAGTGAAAATTTGATACCAATAGCCATTATCTCCTGCAAGATGAGTCTTAACCCTTTTCTTTGCTTCATTCCTAAGTTTTCTAATTTTGTTTAAATATGAATAAAACTCCCAAATTTTAAATAATGATTCTCATATATAAAGGAATTCATAAGGCATTTTATATCTATCACTTACTACTTTGGTACATTAGACATAATAAAAAATTAGTCAATAGTATAGCTCAACTTGTCTACATCACATATAAACTTGCATGCTTCATTAAGGAAGGGCCTAAGAAAAATTCATTCATCTATCATGTGTATTTATTATGCACATTATTTAAGGGATAACTACATTAGATTTGAGACCCTAGCTTGAAGATTAATGTAGGCAACAATTAGAACAATAGGGGTTCTTGATTGTGTGATCACTCTTCCCTTAAACCAATTTTTCCCCATTTTGATTTTGATGTATTTATTATTTTCATGTGTGTAGATGAATATAGGTATTTAAGATTTAAATATACCTAAAATGAGATTTAATAACTTTTAGCCCCTAAAATTTGGTATGTAGGCTCATATTGACTAGGCAAACAAAACCTAGAAAGCTTAGATCCTTAGGACAATATCTCTGAGAAGGACTATAGCACTGGACATTAGGGTGTCCTATTTATAGCACTCTTATCTAATCAAAAAATAGATGCCAAATTTAGATTCTTGATAGTGTGTCATATTCGTTCCTCTATTCCCAGCCTCAAAATCCTTCATTTCAGTCCTAAACTAGATAAGTTTATTTCTATTTCTCTTGCATAATTGTGCAAGGCATACACATAGAGATTGATGGCTAGAAGAACAAATCAAGTTAATTAAGGACACATTACTAATTTTTACTATTGTTTCAATATTTGAATTTGTAGATAATTACACATTGCAACCACAAAGAGAGGTTTAGTCACAATACTACAATTCAATACATGTTTCAATTTGTGTGCCTATAACATTCATGCTTTCACCTAATAATATAGAGAATGATAAAAAAATATTAAGGCAGTACCACTTTTATGTTATCAATGATCGAACACATTCTTCAGAGTATGTTTAATGTTGTTTTAAATTGTTTTATGGAAATTTGAGTGAAAGGAACATTACTCAATCAATAATATATATGGTCAGATAACTACACATCATAATTCAAGAATACACAAATGTTCTATTGGCTGAGCATGATGCATGTGAGCACTAATGTACAACATATTTGTATTTTCACTTAAGCAAGACATAGAAAAGGGGAGCATGATATTTTAGGATCATGTATTAAAAGAGTGCATGCAAGAGAGGAGTTGAAGTTTGAAGGTGTTAATTTATCAAATGTAAAGAACATAGTTGAATGGTGTAATGAATATATGGTCCATGGTGTTATTCCATTGTTCATAGATATTTTTGGCTCATGGATTATGAACAATTGGAAAACTATAAATATTATATGATAGTAACAAGATTGAGAGAGTTTCACTCATTTCGTAGCTCAAATGCAGGTTCTTGGATGGTTCATATGAGGCATATGGCATGTTTTTATTCTTCATGAATTGAATTTGTTTGGAATGAGTACGAGTCATAAGAATGGGTGGATGAATGGAGTTATATACCTCTAGTTCTAATTGACACTTATTAAGTTCCACCAACATTACAACTTACAAAGATGACATCATCACATGACTTTGACCATGTGTCTAATCTAGTGAAACTAGGTACCATATTATATTTGACATGTGTTTCATGTACTAAATTTGGTAAATATATCATCATATCATGTTATTAAATCATGTTTTTTTTAATGATACAGGGTATGTTTATGTAGGTATTGTAGATGATGATAATGAGGAGGAGATAGACTACTAATTGTTCTAGTGTGTAAAGGAAAAATAAAGATTAAATTCTACAGTCATAGATGGGGAAAACATTCACTATCCCATTGGGTCTATTGTAGTTACTAAAACTTGGATTCAATGCTATCTTGTGAAAAAAATTGATGTATCATTATTTGAATACTTTGAAGTACATAAGAAGATACTCCATTACTCAAATGTTTAGCTACACAAATATCGAGGTAGGCCATTGAAAAAGACTCTATGAAAGGTTTGTGAATCTAACTATGAATCAATTATTTATACTAAAAAGAATATAGTTGATCCTAATGGTTATATAGATTAAACCCCCAAGGTATGCTAAATTCTCAAATGTAAATGTATTTACTTTTATCAATTTTTAATTATTTCTTAGGTTTTACATATAAATTTCAATTTAACTAGATACTAACATATGTTTTTAGACCTTAGTGGTTCCAAATTAACTTCCACCATCATGTCATTGTCACCATTAGTAGATAATTCCATATTCTTGAATCTAAGAGAAGCTTTTGGTTCTTGTAGGTCTAATTATCAGTTGACAACATTTATTGTCAATGTTGTTTGATGATGTCATGGTAGCAAATGAAAATAGTTCATAACTTGAGTTTTAGTGAACTTAAAAAGTGAATTCTTTTTCTTAAAGGTCTAGTTTGACCTCCTCTTCACTTCTTCACTTGACAAAAACCTCCCAAAATGCATGAATATCAAGGAAAAGATGATTTACCAGTCGGCTATATATGAGAAACACAGACTTGCTTGAGTTTATAAACATATGTTGAGAATTTTTTCTCTTCAAGGTCTAAACTCAAATCCTATATCTCTGTATGGATACCCTACAACTTTTTTCTTTGAGGATCATGAAGTGATTGTGTATAGATATTTTCCAACTATTAGCTTTGTATTGAAAACTATGCTCAGAGCTCTGTTTTAGGACAAGACTTGACTAAAACTTTCAAAATATCATGAAAATCATTGAGAACAACATACCAAATCAATAATAATGTTCAAATTCATTAGAATGTCATTCATACACATGTGGATCTTATAAAAATATGTTTCTTCGCTTCATTCTTGAGTCAAACTATGTTGCAAAATTATGTATCCATGTGGATTCGAAGGCCATGGAAGTGGAAAAGAATGTAATTTTCACATTCTAATGTGTTAAAAGCAATGAATTTTTAATCTAAGGTCCAAGAAGTGAAAAGGTCTATTGGAGGTAAATAATTTGTCTCTTAACTACATAAAAGTTGCATTGTAGGACTGACCATAGAATATTCTACCATGAATTCCTTGATTATTTTAAATTCATGGGATTATGGATGCACATGGAATACTTATACATGCATATGATGATTTTTTTGGTTCATGTATAGGCTTAAGATTTCTATTTTGTGCCTATCCAAAGTTTGCCTTAAAATAATAATTTTATCTTATAGGGAAATGTTGTCTTAAGGCCAGAATGGGGGCTTCATATCCTAACCAAGAGTGTTCAGAGGCCATAAATGTGATACTAGATGTTAATAACCACCCCTGACATTTTGGTAATGCTAGTTTTCATCCATGAGACCCTATAAGTAGAAATCTCCAATTTGGCTTGCATGTTGATAACATTTGTTGTCAATGATATTTGAGACCAAAATGGGTGCTCCATC
Organism: Torreya grandis; assembly: GCA_037957365.1. Lineage (NCBI taxonomy): Eukaryota > Viridiplantae > Streptophyta > Pinopsida > Cupressales > Taxaceae > Torreya > Torreya grandis. The sequence continues at coordinate 722,492 of JARHVA010000271.1, forward strand.
TCCTGACCAAGAGTGATTAGAGGCCAATAATGTAGTAATAAACATTAATTTCCACCCATGATGTGTTGTTAATGCTAATTTCCATCCACAAGGACCTGAAGGTAGTGATCTCCAACTTGGATCGCATGTTGACATCATTTGTTGTCAATGTTACTTGAGGTCAGAATGGGTGGTTTGTCTCCCATCTGGGAGTGATTAGAGGCCAATATTGTGTTCATGAACATTAATCACCACCCATGACATGTTTTAGATTCTATTTTTCATCCATGAGGCTCTTAAGGTAGAGATATCCAACTTGGATCGCATGTTGACAACATTTGTTGCCAATGGTGCTTGAGGCCAGAATGGGTGATCCATCTCCTAAATAGGAATGCTTGAAGGCCAATAATGCAATCCTAAATGTTAATTACTACCCCAAACATGTTTTTTATGATATTTTTTATCCATGAGGACCTAGAGGTAGACATCTCTAACTTGGATTGCATGTTGACAATATTTATTGTCAATGTTGTTTAAGGAAGGAATTGTTGAAAATTTACACATCTACATGGATTCCAAAGCCATGGTAAAGATAACACATGAATTTTTTACATCCCACAGCATTTTATGTGATGGATTCATAATCGGATATCTAGGAACTTGGAAATGTCTATTGGAGGCAAATAATTTGTCTCTCAACTACATAAAAGTTACATTGTAAGACTAATCACAGAATCTTTTGCCATGAATTCATCAATTATTTTTTATTAATGGGATTTGGGGTGCACATATATTAATTATATATTCATAGGATATTTATTTCAGTTCATAGATATCACTTATGTTTTCAACTTTATACCTATCCAAAGTTTTCTTTAAAAACATCAATTTTGCCTTATAAGGAAATGTTTTCTTAAGGCCTGAATGGGTTCTTCATCTCATAAATGGGAGTGATTTAAGGCCAATAATATATTAATATATGTTAATATCCACCCCTAATGTTTTTTCTATGCTATTTTTTATCCATGGGTCCCCAGAGGTAGAGATATCCAAATTGGCTCGCATGTTGACAATATTTGTTGTCAATGTTGTTTGAGGCCAACATGGGTGATCCATCTCCTAATTGGGAGTGATCAAAGGAAAATAATGTGTTATTATACATTAATATCAACCCATAACATGTTATTAATTATATTTTTAACCACAAATCCACAGAGGTGGAGATCTCCAACTTAGCTCACATGTTGACAACATATGTTGTCAATGTTGCTTGAGGCTAGAATGGGTGTTCCATATCCTAACTGAGAGTGATCAGAGGAAAATAATGTTTTCATAGACATTAATCATCACCCCTAATGTTTTTTTATTCTTTTTTCATCCATGAGTCCCCAGAGATAGATATCTCCAACTTGGCTTGCATGTTGACAACATTTGTTGTCAATGTTGCTTGAGGCCAAAATGGGTGCTCTGTCTCCTAATTAGGAGTGATTAGAGGCCAAGAATGTGATAATATATATTAATCACCACCCCAAACATGTTTGTGATGATTTTTTTCAGAAATTAGACCCCATAGGTAGAGATATCCAGCTTGGCTCACATGTTGACAACATTGTTGTCAATGTTGCTTGAGGCCAGAATGGGTGTTTCATTTGCTAACTAGGAGTGTTAGAATGTAAATAATGTATTCCTAGGAATTAATCAACACCCTAGACATGTTTTAAATGTTATTTTTTAGCCACAAGGATATGGAGGTAGAGATCTCCAACTTAGCTTATATGTTGACAACATTTGTTGTCAATGTTACGTGAAACCAGAATGGGTACTCTGTCTCCTAATTGGGCATGTTCAAAGGCCAAGAATGTAGTCCTAGAATCAATGATCATCTTGTGCATAATTTATTAAATGATCATCCACCTCATAAAGATACAATATGATCCCAAGTCACTTCAAAACACCTCTATGTCCCTTACAGGGCACCAAACATGTAGTTTAGAAAAAAAAATTGTTTGGGAATTTTAAGAGGAATTTCTAAGTTTTTATAACTCCCATAGGTATGTCCCATGAAAACCTATCCAATGAGATCAATAAGGGATTATATGAATTTTAAAACTCGTTTTTTAACCTCTAATCCAATTCATGGCTTCTTAAGGCCTAAAAAGACCAATTTGGGTATTTCTGGGAGTTTCAGGTGGAGTAGAAGGATAAAAACATGCATAGAGGTATGTACCAACACAAAAATTATGTTTCAATACTCATTAGGCATATTATCTTCCCATATAATATTAATTAAAAAAATTATATATTTTCAATATGCATTTGATAAGCATGTCAAGATGACAAAGTGAGCATACAATATATCATACCTATTGCATCAGTTTGAGGAGTTTCACATCATCTCATGATGTGTCAAGAAGAGAGAAATGTGGAGGTAGTTATCTAGGTGTGTAACCCCTCATTCAATAAGGGTAGAAAATTTTCAAAAGGAAAATGACATATCTCCTATGCCAACTCTCTAGAATGCCATCATAACACCAAGTTAACACATGTTGAGAGGGATGATAAAACTATTTCTTGCCTCCTTTGAACATTGTAATTGACTTCATGAGTAATATAAGACCATCATCCCTTTTGGCTAGTATCTTGTTTCACCAAAATTCCCATAACTTTTGTTTGGTTCATATAAAGGGCATGTCTATGAGAGGATATATGGCCAAAAATAAGTCCCAAGAATCCTAAAACCCTATTGGGACATGTATATAATAGAGTGTAACTATTAGGCCTAGTCATTGAAGCCAACAAGGGGAAGTAAGTGGATAAGGTGGAAGAGTGGAGATCTAATCTTGTGATAATGGTTGTTTGATATTGAAATGAGTATGATAAGCATGAGAGTGGGGTTAGGAGTGAGCAAGAAGGTCCCAGTAGAAAGAAGTATCTTTGACATACTTTCATAATAAGAAGCCTGGGTAGATTGAAAATAGCACGTGGTGCTAAGAAAGCAAATATTCTTACCATGTTGAACCCATTTCCAAACAAAATTCTGAAGCCAAAAAGGGATATGTGTAAAGTATTTTTGTCTTCTTTTAATATATATATATATATATATATATATATATATATATATATAGTACTTAATGAAAATAAATTGTTGATTGTACTTGTGACACCATTCCATATCCTCCTAGAACACACTTATATATTGTTTAATATATATTTACTTATAATCTTACTTGTAACAAGGGGTATATCAGATTCATACCTAAGATTGATTATCACTTAATTTAATCAATGTGATATTTTAAATTATGAGGAGGGGATTGTTGGTGGACTTAGACCTAAAATCAAGTTATCATTCCCTTAATTGGCCAAATTAGATCAAGGAGCAGAAAGTTGGATCAATTATGCCAATCCACCACAAACCCTCTTTACACATGACATATAAAGTTAACATAATGCAATGAAAATTATGAAAACTAAATGTATGGCTTCCCTACTTCAATTTTTGAAGGTGGTTTGGAGGTTAGGGTAGGTTTATGAGAGGAGATATGGCCAAAACTCAATCCCAAAAAAGGCAAAAACCCTAGTGGGATAGGTCTATAATAGAGTGTAGTTTTTAAGCCTAGTCTTTGAAGCCAACAAGAAGTAATAAGTGGATAAGGTGGAATATTTGAGGTATAAGCTTGTGAGAATAGTGTTTGAGATTGAAATAAGTTTGATAATCATGAGAGTGGGGTCAAGAGTGAGCAAGAAGGTCGTAGGGGAAAGAAAAATCTTTAAGAACATGAATTAGGCCTATTAGGCCTTATAGCCCTACTTGGGAAAAAGTGGAAGATATGTATAAGGAAGACTTAGGGACTTCAAACGAGGTTGGTTGTCATGTTTTAGGATAGGTTAGGAGGTTTCAAGCTATTGGAGTTTAATTTAAGTGCATATAGGTAAGGTAGATGAAAATAGACCTAAATAAGCCTAGAAGGGGCATTGAGAGAGTGAGACAAGATTGATTACAAAAAGGAGAGTGGAGATTATAGAGTGAGTTGAACCTTGAGAGGTGATTGAGTTGTATATCAAAACCTGAAGGAAGCATAAGAGAGTGAACTAGAATCGACAAGAAGAGATTCTAGTGAGGAAGTCTATGAACTTAGTGGAAAAGAGCAAGGATAAAGCATTAAGCTAGGTGAGTTTGGGATCAACATTGCAATCATAGGTGGATGTTTTGCATAGGTTTATAGATTATCATATTTTACTTAAATCAAAACCTAGTAGTCTTGTAATACCAATACAAGATAATATAGTATGAAATATTGTAAACAATGGTTTGTGAAAGAATATGAAAGATATTCAAAATCAGAATAAATTATTGAATAATATATTAACATAATTATAAGTAAATTGTCCATGTATTTTAAAAACATTCAATAGATTAAAATGTTTAAAAGGTGAAATTTTGAATAATATATGTATATATTTTTTATCCATAAAATCCATAAAGGCATACAAAATGTGAACACAATACAATATATGAGGTCAATGTCATATAGGCATATACAACATGCCAAATAACTATACATCAAGCCATATAGGCATACAACAAAATGTCATAAGACATGATCTCCTAATAATAAAAATGAATCACTCTCTTTGACTTAATTGTTGAAGCATCTCCTCTAGATGCCTTGTTCATAAATGAAGGTCTCTTAGTAGATTGACTATGAGTCCTCTTCAGCTCCAAAATCTCTTGTAGCTCCAACTGTTCATATGCAAATATCGTTATAAATTGTACTTGATATAACAATATTCTTAAAAAATTAACATGTTAAATTTTTCAAATCATACAAAAATTATTAATAGGTGCACTTATCGCAAGCTGGTAGTCACGGTCAATTTGAGACTAGTGCTCAATAGGGTCGATGATAGGTTCACATTGGTGAACAAGAGTGTGAAATGAATCACTACTATGAGTCAGTGACCTATTCCTAATGATGGAAGGTGTAGGTACCTAAAAATGTATATATACATACAACATAAAATTTCAAAATTAGCTCATAAACTAAATCATTGAAATACAATATGAAAAATTACAATTTAAATTGTCTAACTATACCATGTCACCCCTGCTAATCATTTTGATAGGACCAAAAGACATCACTGGAGGAGTACGTAGATAAATTTTTTATGTGTTATATATTTACAAAAGTATAGAGGAAAATTAAAAAACACACGTCCATATTTACAATTAATCATTACGTAATATATAATTGGATCATGTACCTTGAAGAGTTGTTGTGTAGAGGAAATTACAACAACACCTACATTTGTTCCCTCCTTAATAGATGATAAAGTGTCTTCTATGTTCATCAACTGAACATAAAAATATCATTGTCAGTTACTTCAAATGTGTGTGTGCATGTGCACGCGCGCGCGCACACACACACACACAACATATATGTATAATGAATAATAACCTTAATTACTTATTGTAAATTACCTCCATATAGGTATAAACTGTAGGTGCACACTGAGCAACACACGTGCTCATCTAGACTCCACAAACCCATTTTAACATAAAAATAGTTCATATACATAAAATTACTTTTAAAATTGTACAAATATTTTAAATTTAACAAGTTTGAATTTTTTTTGTAATAAGTAAAATATTAAACATACCTAGGAAGTGTTAGGCAAGGTGATTGGATGAAATGTAGATGGTTGAAACATAGACATATTGATATCATCTAGGCCCATAGAAAAACCACTATGTGTGAACTACATGAAATCCTCCTCATCCTCATCAAGTCTAGTGCATGCAATTCCACATGAATTACATAAGCAAGCTCATTGGGTATTAGCGCTAGATAAAGCCTCACCATGTCCACCCTCCTCAAGGGGAGTATGAGAAACCTAGCTTGTATGTTGGATAAGGGTGTCATTAAGTGCATGCAAGGTTTCAATCTCTATGATCTCCTTGACTATAGAGGGTATTGTCTCAGGAGCATAGGGTTTGTCAACATGTGCTCTCTCTAGTGAATTAGGTACACGTCATGCCCCCGACATATCCTTTGTAAATCCCTTTCCTCTATCTGGAACTCTGAAAAATAAAAATAATTTGAGATTTCATTAAACACAAACTCACAATACAAATTTCTCATAAAATAGAGCGGGACCTCATTATTGTTTCAAGGTGAGTGATCAAAGACCATCCACCATCGGTCCTAAAAAAATTGTTTGAACAAATAATGAGTGTACCAATGGATAGGAATCCATTTGGTTGTCACATCAAGTGGTGCACTAGTATTCCCATCACTAAATAGGGAATAAATTTGGGATTTGTTTATGTGTTTAGATTTTAGAGTGACTACCAATAGTTTGTTATAATATTATGCCATACATCTATTTCTATAGTCATCCCACCTATCAATTTGATTTGTTAATGACTCAACTTGATCTACTAATATATGTAGCGTGTTTTTTAGAGAAATTTAGTAGGATTTGTTTGAGTGTGGATCCCTTAATGACCTAATTAGAGTCTCAAATTCGAGATTATTTTCTACTATGTGGCTTGCTAAATCCTCTTGACTACCTTGGGGGGCTTGTGGAACTATAGGAGGGCTAGGAAGGTTTGATGGGGGAGGAGGGTTGGGAGGGTTTTGCATGTGAGGAGGGATTGAAGGGTTAGGAGGGATAGGAGGGTTTTGGGGGTCAAGTCTTGGCACATTAGCCACTAAACATGAAGATGTATGCACTAAAAAACATAAAAATAAAAATAATTTTAAGAAAAATACAACAAAATTGAAAAAACTAGGGTCTAATTACACTAATACATGTTGGTTTACCTTTATTTTAGTGTGGTAATATCGAATTGAAGGGTGGATGGCTATAAAATGTGAAATTTTTCTTGCTCAAACTTACTGCTCCAAAACACAAGTTTTGTATTCCTTCTTTTTTTCATGGTTTTTACTATGTGAAATGTCAAATGATTTTGCTTTCACATTTTTTTAATTATATAAAAATTGCATACGCAGTTTTTATGCATACAAGATTTTTATGCATACACAGTTTAGCCTCGCTAACCATCGAGGCTAAGTTCAAGAACCAAATATGCAATTCTAATAACTGGGTACATGAAATAGTTTTTTGTGGGAAAGGCATAATTTTGTTTGATTTTTATCCCCTCAACTTCATGCATACACTCAGAAATAATAGGATGTGATTAGATTGTTGTATTTATTATTGTTCAAATGTTGAATGGGCATTGGAAAAAGGTGCCAAAATAGTTTCCCTTTTTCTAGCATCACTAGGATCAAGTGAGTAATTAGTAGATAAGATATTTGATGGATGTATCTATAAAATAGTATGACTACTACTTAAGATAGAATATAGATTTTTTAAATCAAACTTTGTAGGTAGTCGAACACCTACTTTGAAGAGTTGTAAAAAAGATCATCCTTATTTTCAAACATGTATGATTCTTGATCCAGTGTGAACTTCATATAATTGAATGGAAAGGTAATATAAGATTGATCAAAGGATTCCCCCAAGCGAGTATTCATACAAGGGAAAAGATTAGATTAGAATTAAATTCAAATGAGAGAAAGGATGGATGTCATGATTTCATCTTTTCCAACTGACATGTATAGGATATTAAACAAAAAGATAGGATGTGATTTGAAAAAGAGAAAAAAATGTTTGAATTGAATAGATATAACTTTAGAATAAACTGAATATGATTAGATTTGACCAACTATAAGGGAATAAAATGTAATCTTCATTCAAAATGACCTTAGAACTAGGGACTTAGGAATAAGACTAGAATAGTTTCAAGCTCACACAGATAGAGTAACAAGATCCTTTCAAATAAGAGAGGTCTGGTTTGACACATAATTTGGACACAAGTGGTAGACATGACCAATTTGTAATTAAAATGTGTATAGAGTAACAATATAATTTCACACAAAGAAGAAATGAAATGTACAAGTTTGAAAAACTTTGGACTAAGAATATGGATAGAGTAATGCATTTTTGTGTAGGTGTATGAAAATTAGGACATAATTTTGACACCATAATTAATCAAGATAATACTCAATATATTGACCCTATTTTAGTGACTAACATGATTACTCCACATTCATCGAGTCTTTTGATATACATGCCTTGAGAGAGGATAAAACTTAAGATAAATTAAAGAAAATATTGTAGTTATTGGTAGGGTTTTTACACCCCCTTTCTTTAAAAAATTTCATATGTAAAAGATATTTTTGAAGGCTATTAAACTTTGCACCCTTGTATCAATGAATGTGTTGTGTTCAAAGAGGCTTAAGCTAATATTTTTTGGGCATTACTAGATGGTCTTGATAAACTTGTTGTATGTGGGTGATTTATAACTATCTATTAATTGGATGTTAATCTGTATAGCTTGTTATGAAAGGGTTTTGTCCCTTTCACAACCACTTCATCCATAAATTGCTCAGTGAAGTGTGATGTCTAGTATCTACATACTTTGAAAACCTATTAGACTTTTCAAATTAATCACTCAACCACTATCCAATCGAATAGTATGCTCAATTTGTATACCCCACTAAATAAGTGGGGTTGGTATGATGTTGTGAGATGAAACCCCAAGTCAATGCATCCCTATAGAACTTAAAAAGAGGTGATTAAATCTTGCTCACTTTTTAAAAGAAAAAAGGAAAGGTATTGGCATTCTAAAGCATGTAACTTCCACTAAGATCGAATGAAAAGCATAATAAGCAAATCTTTAGGATTTAAAATAAATTGAATTTTTGAGTCACCCAAAGGGGAGAGCATACATGTAAAATATTTCCACAACACACTTAAGAAGCAATAAAACAAAAAATAAACTATACAAAATGAAAAATCTATGGAAAATAAGCAAGTTTTCATAGAATCCAAAACAAAATGTGACTTGATTTTTAATCACTAAAATGAAATGTGAATCAATTTTCATGCACTCAAAATTAAATGTGAATTAAAAATATGATTTTTTGAATAAATCATCCCACCCTTTTTCAACTTGAAATAAAATAATGTAAGTAGTTTTTCTTGGTGGTTCGTTGGCATGCATAAATCTTTAAACAAAATGTCAAAAGTAGTAGTCAGTATTTGAACGATAACTTGTAAAATATAAATCAATTTTTCACAATATTTTTAGAAGTTTTTTATAGGATAAATATTCACACACCTAAAAATATTCAGATAAAAATATATAGCAGATCAAAATTCATGATTAATTTACCGATCATTTTTAACCAAAAAATAAAATTAGAAAAAAAAATAGCAGTTAGCAATTCGATTATAAATCATAAAATATACATCAGTTTTTAAAAAAAAATTGAGATATTTTTTATATGAAAAATAAGCATACCTCTAAAAAAATCATATTCAAAAAGAGAACAAATTAAAAGTTATGATCAATTTACCATCCATTTTTAGCCAAAAACAAAATCTGAAATAAAAGATAGTAGTTGGTAATTTGACCATAAATCATAAAATATACATCATTTTTCAATGAAATTTTGAGAGGTTTTTTATAATACAATTCATAAAATTCACTTAAATTTTAAAATTAAAAAAGATAATATATCAAAAATTATGAGTAGTTTACCAACCATTTTTAACAAAAACATGAGTTTCTTCAAAGGAAGATTGCTAAAGAGGCTCAAAGAAAGGTGTAGGGTGCTAGTCCGACCAAGCATGTCATATGTATAATTACAATGTAGTTTTATCAATATTTTTACTAAGTTTTAAAACACAAGAAAATCAATAACAAATATAAAAATCTACACCTAATACCTCGTGAGCAAAACAAATAATGAGACAACAATGTTAAAGATTCAAACAAACATGATGCAAACTTTCATTGGAACTCATATTTGTTGGGATTTGACTTAGGTGTAGATTTAGATGGTATTTATCAATGCCAATTATGTAAGTACATCTCCATAAAATTTATGGATGTTGTTGAATTGATTACAAGAATAAGGTTGATGAATAAGTTAGCTTGATAAAACGTCAGGGCTTCACTATAATTCTTGAACATATTGAATTGCAATGCAAGGGGATATATTATAACAAATCCAGATCAAGAAGGACCCTTCATTTTGAAAATAATATGAACAATTATAAATGAGTCATTAAATATACATATGGATCACTAATGTGATCCCTTCATCTCAATCAAGATGAAAGGTGGAGGATGATCTTTGAAAATATCAAATAATAATTAACATAAGTCCTTTATTTTGTTTTAGTAAAGTATTCTCCTCATAATATCTTTTTAAGAGTCATTGTGGGCCTTTCATCTTATTTCCAAGTGTAGGGTGGATAATCATTCCTAAGAAAGCATATGGATAACCAATGTGGCCCTTCATATTTTTTCTAAGATGAAGGGTTGATAATACTCCCTAAAATGTCTCAAAAGATTCAATGTGGGCCCTCCAAGATGAAGAGTGTAGAACAATATTGTACATTAATTCACTTATTAAATTTATTTTAGTTCACAAAAGCATATTCTAAAGAATCTCAAGATTCTTTATTAAATGAAGATGCCCACTTGGAGGAAAAGAAGAATTAATTAATTGAAAGGAAATTATAATTATATTAGTAATAGAAATATACTTAAAAGAATGATTAATTAAATTTATCAAATATCAATTTAATTAATACAATGTGGATATTTTAATTAGAATAATGTTTAATTAAATTAATCAAAGGTAAATTTAATTAATACAAGGTAGAGAATTTGATTATAAGAATGATTTAGAGAATAGAGAATTAATTACACTAATTGATCAATGAAGGGGAATTAGTGAATTGACCAAAATAGAATAATTGACCAGATAAATTGACTAGAATGATAATTAAATAGAGAATTGACTAGAATAATAATTGAACAAATCTAACATGGTGAATTTTCCCACCTAGAGGTGCCTCAAGGTGAATTCAAACACATATATTACAAAAATAAAAGATTATGGACCAGATTGTGTGTAATTCAAAAAATCTTTCTATTTTTCAACTTGACATGGAAGTGATAAAAATAAAGTGTCTACATTGATCTTACATATATTTTATGGATACAATCTTACAATTAAACCTAGATGATTCTATATCAAAACACCTAATAAAGTTTTGTGCCCATGAAAACCATCTATCCATCAACATTTCCTAACTTTTAGGGGATTCAAATTGAACTTGATACATTTATATTTAATTTGGTATCATGTGTTGTAGTTAGGAATACAATAAGGATACATAAATTTTGAATTTACTCCCATCCACTCTCAAAGATGGAGCTCTATGTTGTTTCATGGACCATAGAAAAAATAATGTGAGTAGTTGAAAGGAATTGATAGATAAATTCCTTAAAAAATACCAAGACTACTATGATGATAAAGAACCCTGAGGAGATGGAATTATAATAATGTCGAGTATTTTTCATTAGAGGATAACATGGAGAGATTACAATTAAGTTTGCAGAGGTCAAAAAAGCAAGTTAGATGTCGAGTCCCTCAAACTATTGTTTTTAAGAGGCAAAAATGAACAATGTATTAAATATTTGGAACCCATTGGACTTTGAGATGTGATGATCCATTTGAAGGAATTATTAAAGGTCACTAATAAATAAAACTAGGAGAAATGGAGTTGTACCTTCATCATCAAAATTAGAAAATGGAGTCACAATTAGTAGAGAACATGAAGATGGATATTATCAACTATATGCCCATGTAACTATATATATTTTATGCAAGAAGAAAACAAGAAGAGGCAAAAAAAATATTTGGCATTTTGTTGTCTTTATTACTATAAGAAAAGGGCTAAATGTAGATGCCATGTTACTCATGTAAGGGTGGAAATAATAATGGAGGTGAGATAAGTTTAAAAATACCCTCATATAATTGAAAAATTAAGGTGAAATTTTTTTATTTATACCCCAAATAATACCTTAGTTACTAAGGCAATAAAATGTAAATTCTCATTTTGATAATAAAATATATGTTTATCATTATAATTATTGGTATAAACATAACATTTAAATTAAAAAAACAAAAATAAAATAAAACCCAAACCTTTGTTCCAATATTGCCACAAATTAATGTTCCAATTGGAGTAAAACCAAGGGCAACAGTGGCAAGCCCAAACCCAATTGTAGTAACCCCCCAATCAATGGAAACATCCAAAAAAGGGAAATTAGATTTGGTAACAACATAATTCTAGTTTTGTATATAAAAAATAGACCTAACAATATTTTATACCCCCAAAAAAATATAAAAAATACCAATGACCCCTAAAGAACAAAAATTGTGTACTCAACCTTTACCCAATCTCAATAACAATTTAGCTAAACTAGATTTTAAAGATAAAATGTTGACATAACCAACCTATCTAATCCATTTATCTAAATTTTGTTTAGGAATATTTGTTGAAAACCCATCTCATCCATAATAAAATAACCTCCTTGAGATATCTTTTTACCCACAACAAATAGACCACCCCCAAAAAATTAAGTAGTTATTAAATTGCATCCATCAAGAAGTCAAGTTGTACCACCTAACCCTACTTTTCATAAACACCTTGCACATCAATGAGAGGAGGATAAACCATAGTTTGGGAGAGTTAAATAATGTATGTTTTCACATCCCACTATTCCAATGTATCAAATGTGTACCCATCTTTACAAAGTTAGTCTAATAACTATGTTTTATAAATCATGGTTAGGAGAGGAAATATCCTAAAATTGTTGATCTTATGCTTGGGAAAAATGTTCCTCCCAAGTATTTAAACTTAAGAAAACATGTTTTATATGTGCACATATATGATCTACTTATTAAAAATACTTGTATTGACTATGAAGTTGTTGTTAATAGTTAGGTCCCAAATAAACCATGGAACAACAAAAGGTCCAAGCTCTGAATGGAAGAAAGATCCATAATTAAAGCTAAAATGGTTATATAATACCTTATTGTCATCATGGATGCATGGTAATACCTTGAATATTATATTATATTGTATCCTAAGGTTAATATGGTAGGGTACCCTCTAATTAGAGGGAGACCTTGGTTGTCTATAACTGATGCATACATTAGTTGTATATAGGAAACATGATAATTTCAAATATGAATAGCACAAAGAACCTAATGTTTTATGCACATTTCCAACCCTTGCATGGGACATAAAAACCTATATATCTTGGATTTGAGTATAATGACCAATCTCTTATCTAACCTATTATCCCCATTGATCATGACCTATCTTAAATCTTAAACCAGATGAGAACATAATAGTCTCAAACATTTTACAAAAATTTTACACACCAAATATATCTATAAATAACTTCCTTCAATGCATTAACTATCGAATTCAATAATATCTATCAAACTAAGGGATCTTTGGATCTGAGTGGAGATGTCATTTTTCTCAATCAACTCCTAGAAAATGAATACAACATTATAAAATTATTGGGTAACATAGATGATATGTCTTCGCTTTCATATATAATTGACATATTTCTTGGATGACCCCTCAACATAAGCATCCAATTACATAAATAACAACAATATTAATTAATCATCATGATTCAAAATAAGAAATTTAAACTTTCACGAGATTACCATGACATGAGGGGCATTCACCTAGATCTCTGCATCCACCACATCTACATCAAAGATGAGTGCAAACCTACTCAAAGACTAGAAAGACAAATGAATCTTTGTGTAAAAGATATTGTTGATACTAAATCATAATTTATCTATTATATATTTATTTAACCTATTTATGATAGCCATTGGGTATCATTATTAATCATATTCCCTAAAAAGGATGGGAAATGATACATTTTGAAATCTATAAAAAAATTAACACCACTACTCTAAAATACCACTATCATTAAAAAATTATTTATTGGGTTCTTATTTATTCTTGACACATTTTATAAAAATAAATAATTTTATTTCCTTCATGGTTTCAATGGTTATAACCAAATCATAATTTCATCAGAAGACTAAGATAAAACTACCTTCACATTCCTTTTGGGAAAATATGCATATTTATGTCCTTCCCTTCATATTATGGAATTCTCTAGTTACATTCCAAAACACTATCCTAAACATATTTCCTAATTTATACTATGATTATATATAAATATACACGTATGGCTTTATCATCGCCTATCTACTATCTAGGGGGTTATATATCATATAGTCCTCAACTTGGCCAATTTCAAGAATGCCTAATATGGTAAGTTGTATTATTCATTGTTGCTCACTACACTTCATTTGGTTGAGTGCCTAAATATAGATCTCCCTACCAGTCGAACCCCTCATTTCATTTAGGGAAGGTTCAGATCTTTCAATCTCATGTTGGGAGGGATGTGACCTATGTCAGGTCTGTAAGATACCACATCTATAATGTTCTATGATTGACATCCAATTGAATGAACTTGGCCCCATAGACATAGTTAGGGAGGGGGAAGGGGCCCCTCTATATAGTTGAGGTCTCTCAGCTCATCTAGATCCATATCCATCTAAAAGGGGTACCTCAACCCCAACCTCAAAGTTTAGATAGAGGTGATAGTTATATATATAGGGTCATTTCCAAAGATATATAGATAGAGATAGGGATAGGGATAGGGATAGGGATAGGGGTCCCCATATATAGATATATTTTTAGTCTCTATGAAGATTCCTAAAATTAAGGCATCACTAATTTTGATAAACTCCTTTAATAATGTTAAGGAAAAAACTCTCATTAAAACATGAGAAGTGAGATATGTTGATGACTAAGTGTTTTGTGTTAGGACATCATATTTCACCTATAAGAATAAAGGTATAAGTTATATCCATCATAGAGTTAAATAATCAAAATTTTCCTCACATCACAAAATACAAACTAGGTTATAAGTTTTCAAAGATATGCAAGTTATAATTGAAAATGTTAGGAAAAACATATTAATGTTAACATTATAGTTTGTATAGATTAATATATAGAACAATATTGTAATGAAATATACATGAATAAAACTCACTATAAATAGTAATAAATTTATCATAGGGAAAAATAATAAGGATGAAATAGATATGAGGGAGAATAAGTTAAGATTGTTGATAGGGTCAAAAAATTTGAGAACAGAAATATCCTCTCTCTCTCTCTATGTGTGTGTGTGTGTGTGTGTGTGTGTGTGTGTGTGTGTGTGTGTGTGTGTGTAAAGTTCTCATATTGAATGGATGCTCGAATGAATTAAGTATTAAGTTTGTTCAATTATTAACATGGTATTAAGAGAAGTTGATTCTTTGGAGGATGGTCTATTACTCTATGGAGGGGTAGCTCTATTCTATACCCCATTTATCTCTATCAATGACAGTACACTCCCATCCACCTAGATCTTCCATCACATTATTGGGCAATTACTATGTGTCTTATTCTATCCCATGTGTATCTATTTAATATCACTAAGCATCTTGTGCACCTAGTTTCATAGCTCAAACTCACAGCTTCTATTTTAGGTTCATTTCCTCACTTCACAACATTCAACCCATTTCTATTGAGCTCAGACTATCTGCAAACTTGCCACATTGTTTCTTGTTATTCTATAGATACATATTACCTTGATATTCTATTTTAATAGAGTCCTTGGTGTATAAATTTGTAATCCAATCTCAAACAACATTAGTAGAATCCCAAACCATGAAATTTCCATGTTTTCTTCACCATTTCATGCAAGTCAATCATGGTATTTTTATTATTTAGTATAGTTGTTACCAGCATTTCACTACTTCGTATCTCGTTTCTTTAATGTATAGTTTTGATCATTAAAGGGATTGTGTAGTTTTGTATTTCGGTTTATACGTGTATTAAGGGTATAGCATTATTTTTTTAAGTCCCTTGAATAGTTTAGATTTAGTAGTCATTTAGATGTGTCAATTATTCATATGTTATTAATATTAAAATTTTAAATCAATAAAATTTAATATAAAAAAATAAGGTTATTTTTGTCTTATTTATTTATGTTTAGTATTAATCAGTATTCTAATTATTTTACATATTTAAAAGTGTCAAAAAATAAATTAAAAATTAAGAAAAAACTCACATATGCATTATTGCTTGTATGCAACCTTTAAATTGTGAGGGTTAATATAATTGAACTTCAAGACTTATTTTGATAAGTAGCTGAAACAGTAGGATGGAGGAAATGATATAAGGATGACAAATAATATCCTCTCGCAAGTCACTAGAAATGGGGTTTCATAATGCAATAGTGGAAAATTAATTTCTTAGAAATGACTATGTTGAGGATGATCACTAGTGGCAGTGGTGTTATATATGTTGTACAATATTGAGTGACAATAATTATGTGCAGAGGCTACAAAAGAGATGATGAAGATTTAATCGTCATTTTTAGTTTTTTCACATTTTTTTGTTTTGTGTGATATAATAAGTGAGCAATTTCAAATGTAATCCCCTTATGTAAAAATATAGTGGAATATTGATCAAAAATGTTGTATCAATCATGATACTTATAAGGATTATTAGTAATCATGTGTAAAACCATCTTTAAGGGTTTTTGGTCAGCGTATGCAAAGCTATCTATAAAGGTTGTTGGTTGAAATCTATGTAAAACCATCTATATAGGTTGTTATTTATTCTATAAAACCTTTTGGTTATTTAGGCTGTTGGAACCTATGTAAAACCATCAGTATACAGGTGTGGAGGATGAACATAAGTGTGGGTCCCTGTTCATATCTAGGTGGTTATTGTAGCCATCCGTGAAATTCACTTGTCAGAATATAGTTTTGGAGAGTTGTGAGATGACACATGTGTATCAAGATCATGAGCAAGTAGAGGTGGCATGTTGTAGTTCTAGAACAAGATATTTACTACCATGTTTATACTAAGGGGAGGAATGTTAAGAAAAACATTTTAGTGCTCACATTATAGTTTATGTGGGTGTGTGTGTGTGTGTAGTGTAATAATATTGTAATGACTTGCATGTGAGTACAACTCATTCTATATAGTGATAAAGTGATTCTAGGGAAAAGGAATAGGGATGAGATAAATATAAAGGAGAATAGGTTAAGATTGTTGATAGGATCAAATTCCTTGAGAATAGGAATATCCCTCTCCATATATATAAATATCTCATATTGAATGGATTATGTGAATGAATTGAATAGAATATTATTTGTGTATTAAGATTGTTCAATTATTAACAGAATATTCATTAAAAATTTTGAAATATTTGCACTTGGATTTTTTGCATTGGTATCTAGATGTGACTTTTTTTGGATTAATGCATGTAAGAAATGTTTCAAGATTTAAACTATATCCTAGTGTTAACACCTATTATAAGAGGACCAAATAGGAAACCCACTTGCCATATTCATGTATATGCATTTGACATATAACTAAGGGCTGACATTGGACAATAAAATGTAAATTTTAAACCATGTGATATATTTCATAAGAAAAATTATTTTTGGCATAAAATTAAACTATATAGTAACTGAAAATTAATTCATTGTTGTCTTTTTTGTTGTAAATAAGTGTCTCCATTAATTAATGGTCACCATATTTTTATGCATACAAATCATTCAGCTATAAATTATTTAATGGAAAGACTAGTACTTAATGTTAATATCATTAGATGGATATATTATTTCTTAAATAATATGACATTAACATATTAAATAAGTTTGGAAAATATAACATAGTTTTTAATTTTATTTCTTGAGTAACATCTAATGAAAAAATCCCACTGGTGGATGATTCATTCATTGATGAACATTTCTTTACTCTTTCTTTAAAATCTCCTTGTTTTGTATATACAAATAACCACATGGTTGTATGGAACTTTCCACAACATTTCTCACTAAAGGAGAGGCATAATTTAGTAAATTGTAATGTACTCTTTTCAAGGATATTTGGCTCTCTTTCTTGTTAAGCATAACTCAATAATGTGCTAGTATGTAAGAGAAGATGAAGTATTTCATACCCTATGAGCTTATCATGATGGACCCTAAATAGGATATTTTATAAAAATCAAGACAACCACTAAGATCCTTATTATAAGGTACTACTGGCCTAATTCACACAAAGATACAAAAGAGTACATTTTCTAGTGTGATATATGTCAATATATGGGGAAACCCACATGCTCTGATGAAATGTACATTTACTCTCAAATTGTTGTGGATCCTTTTGAAAAATGGGGGATTAAATTTGTCGGTTCCATAGACACTCCTTCTAAATAGAAAGAGTATATCCTTATTTTCACTAACTACCTCACCAAATGGGTAGAAGTGAAGGTACTAAAAAAATGGAAGATATAAGAATGTGGCTGATTTTTTATATGATTAGATATTTACAATGTATGGACTATCACATGAGATAGTTATATATCAAAGTTCATAGTCTACATCAAATATGAGTAAAACCCTTGTTTATCAATATGAGCTTCATCACCACAAGTATTCTCCATATCATCCATAATCCAATGGATAATTATAAGTCACCAACTAAGAATTGGAGAATATACTAACCAATAAAATAGCCTAACATTGCCTTGATTGGGCACACTAAATTCTATAGGTTGTTTTGACATACATAACTACATGGAAAACTAGTATAGGTTCTACACCCTATGAGTTGGTCTATGAAATGAGGTTATTATTATTGGTGTAAATATTATTCAATCATGTTTATTTAATTTAACTTAGGGAGTTATTTTTTACATTAATTCTAGCTACTATGCACATGTCTAGGCTTAGATAAATGTGCATTTGATGCTTACTTACATCATATGTGCCACCAAAAATTAATATGCCACATTTACTGAAACTAATAATAAAATGAGGGATAGCTCTTGTTTTAGCTATATGCACACTCTCTTGTATGTACACTATAATATACTTTTACAATTATATTATGAAGGCAATACGTATTGTTGTTTATTTGCATAGTGTTTTAGCTTGGAGTGAGTCATAACAATGGAGATATAATCTTAAAGTCTTATTGTTTCTTTCACGTTATGAGAGCCAAAATTTCCTAGTTTGAGTTGTGGATCTATACAATTTTAATTGAGCTAGCATTCTCATAGTACATCAAGCCCCTAAACAGATTCTGAGCCAATTCATGTTGTGGGTTTTGAAAATTACCATTCGGGTATATTTTGTTTGAGCCAAAATTGAAAAATATGGATTTTTTCTACAATTTTTCAATTTTTAGGAAAAATAATAATTTTTGAGAGAAAGAGAAAAATTTTCCCGAATATTAATCAAAAAATTAAACAAATTTTTAAAATGGATTTTTTGAGTTTTTGGTGATTTCTATGATTTTTTAAAGTTCCAAATCTACATGACAAACGATGAATAGTAGGTAAGATAGTGGAATGTTTTCATTTCTTTTTTAATGTTTATTCAAGGTCTACATCATCAAATTTGTCTTGTCGATAAATTTTTGAAAAATATTAGTTTATATAAAATGGAGCATCGAGGCACTCAAGGCGAGCATTTGAAGATCACAACCCAATTTGGAGGTTGCATTTTGTTCAGTGGTCACTACTCAAGTAGAGCACCACCCATATCCACCACTCCTAGCTCCACCATCATTCTATGCCACACCATTCTTGTTGGGTCAAAAAATCAATAGATTTACTTTGTAAAGTATAATATTTATCATTAATATGCTTGGGCACTTATGTGGCATGTTGGCCACCCTAATTTTGTAAAGGCTTTCTTTCCCCAAGAAGTTATGGGTTTAGGTTCAAATCCCTCTAAAATATTATTTTTATTACAGTTTATAATGATCCTTAAGCACCCATGTGACCAACCACTCAATTTTTAGTCCCTACTTGCACCAATGCAATTTACTTGTTGAGCAGTGAACTTCCCATGAGAATAAATTTTGTTCCAATAGTCCAAGTTTTTGGAACCTTCTGAGGGATATATCTTTTGATCTACTCATCAAATCTAAGTGTCATTTTTTTTAAGTGTTTATTTTTTTTAATTTATTATTTTTTAATTTAAAATCATAAAATTATATTTATTTCATTTTTTTACAAAATTTACATTATAAAACTACTTGTATCACACTATTTATAAAGTGCCACCTTATTTCTATTGGGGGGGAGGGAATTTAATTTTGTGTGTAATACAGAATCTAGGCGGTTACAAGGCACAATTGAGGTGCCTATTTTTATTTTTTGTATCTTACTTATTATAAGTATTCTCATTTCCTTGAGATTGTTGCATTTTTTTGCATAATGACTAAATCTAAGAATTTTGATCTACTAACTCCACATAACTACCACACATGGAAACCAAAGATCAAACAACTATTGTAATATAAATATTTTTGGTCTATTTTCAGTGATACTCAACCAAAATTTCAAAAGGAATATGAGTAATTTATGTATATATGAAAAAAATGATGAATCCATAGGGCACATTGGAATACATGTTTTCAATAATCCATGGTTTCCCATCAAGTAATGCACCACACCAAAATAAGCATGGGACAAAATTTTATAATTGTCTAAGAAAATAAATGAATGTATAGCTTTGAAAATAGATTTATATTTATCCTCTCTTTGTCCTAATTAATTTCCTTATATTAAATACTTTATTACCAAATGTAAGTCCATTTATTCACAATGAACAGTTTGTGGTAAGGCCAAGAAGGATAACGATTGTGTTTTTCTAATTCTAAGTTAAATGGTTAATTTCAAGTCTTTTCCTCTAACTTTTATTCCATCATGGATACCTTCCATGATGAATTCAATATTCCTTATTTTGAGACCTTTTGTGAACATATCACTAGGGAACAGTCAAAACTAGTTCAACTAGATGTTATTCCTAGTTCCAAGGCATTAGTAGTCAATACTCCTAAGAGGAAACATATACTAAATCCAAATCCTAATCCTAATGAAAAGCCAAAATCCACTCAATCTTATACAAATCTCATTTATAAATCCACCAATCCTACTTTTATTTTTAAAAAGACATCTCAGACTAAAAATATCTCTAGTGATAAATGTACATTATGTGGTAAATTACATCATTAAAAGACACAATGTTATAATAAAATGAAAGTGTTGGAGGAAGCATTGAAATATAAAAACATTAGGATTCATTATTATTCATATTCTTCTTCTAAGGACAAAGGGAACACACGTTTATCATGGACCTTGATTACATATATAGACAATTGGATACTAGATTAATGTGTGTCATATCATATGACACATTCACATAAGCATCACACTTCACAGACTCATTTTATCACTTCACATATCTCATATGAGGATTATACATAAATAGATGTTTTGTTTTCATTAAATATTTAGATGTAGGATGGATGCATCTATGATTTACTCTTGGTTCCTAAAATATCAAATAATCTTCTTTCCATCTATCAAATTTTCAATTCTGGAAATATGAAGACTATGGATTTTTATCCTCACATTATTTTGATCAAAGAGTTTCAAAACCTAGAGTTTGTGATTTATTCAGGTGGTGTTGATCATAGATCACACTTGTGTGTGTTTGATGTTTTTTATTCTTCTTTATGGAAATCACTCATTGCTCATGTTGATTCCTTGAGTAAACTTCGGCATGAAAATTTTGGGCACTTTAGCTCTAGATATTTAGAGAATATAAGATCGTATAACTTTGTGCTAGGGATTCCTAAGGGGTATTATATATATGGTGTTTATATAGGTTGTATACCTATAAAATGCCATTGACATCCCTTTCCAAATGAAATTATTTTCAAGTTAAGGCTCCCTTGAGTTGGTGTATAGTGACCTTATGTCCTTTCCCACTCCCTATTTTTCTAGGGCCAAGTATATTCTCACTTTTATTGATGAATTCTCACATTGCAAATTAGTGTAAGTTCTTAAGTTAAAACTTAAATTATTTTATCTCTTCAATTAATATCATTTATTGATAATCAATCCTTGTTTCCTATTAAGAATCTACGCATAGATAATGGTGTGAGAGTATGTCAGTCAAGCATTCTGAGAGTTTTTTACCAAGCATGGTATTTAGCATCAGTACATAATACCATACACTCATTAACAAAATGGAATTTTTGAGAGGAAGAATAGGTATTTAGAAGAGATGGTTGATTATATGATCCAGTTCAAAAACATGGTACCTAATTTTTAGGCTGAGGCAGTCAATTATGCCAACTACCTCTAGAACCTTCTGCCCCATAAGGTAGTGTAATACATGACACCCTAGAAGGATTTCTCCCATACTAAGCATGATGTTTCCACATTATAATTTTTTGGTAGTGATGATTGGGAATTTATTATTGATAAAAAATTCAAATCCATGGAGAAAAAAATTCAACCACTCATTTTTGTTGGCTAATACAAGGATGTGAAATATTATTGTTTGTTTGACCCCATCACTCATGATGCTATGTTTCAATGGAATGTTTAAGTTGATGATAATTTCAACCATCTAGAGTATTCTCCATCACCCACTCCTTCTTCACATATTGATGATTATTTACTTCTTGACAATGATATTGTTATTGTTGATCCTCCACCTCCACCTTCTATTATAAATTATATGCCCAAGTGGGTTCTCACTACTCTCCAACAAGTTAGTTCTTGGGTGAGGAATCCTACATAAAATCATATAACTCATTCATATACATTTGGGGTTTATCTTCTAATACATGTTATTTTATACGATGCATAAAATTGTTCAAATGTGGTAGGTATACTAGAGTGGGATAAAGCAATGACAAAGGAGTATTCTTATTTGATGAGTAATCACACTTGGGATTTTATTTCTCTTCCTAAGGTAAGAACTTGTGTGTGATTTAAGTGGGTGTATAGGAAAAAATATTCATTATATGGTTCTATTGACAAGTAAAAGGCATGTATTGTAGTAAAACTAATTCACAGGTTGAAGTAATTGATTACTGTGAAACTTTTGTATTTATTTCCAAGATGGATTATGTTTGTCTTTTAATTTATCTAGCTACATCAAAAGGATGTTTGATACATCATATGGATGCGAAGAGTGAATTTATACATGGTAATATTCATTAGGATATTGATATGGAGCATTCATATGGATTTTTATAGTATTCTTCATCTATTTTCAGGGTTTTTCATTCACTATGTGGTCTCAAACAAGCTCATTGATCTTAGTATGAGAAGATGAAAAACTTCTTTCTTACTTCTATTTTAACAAGTTTCCATTCCAACCATATAGTCTACATTCATAGATATGGGGATTACCTTTTGATATTTTTCCTCTATGTGTATGACTTGATCCTCATAGGCAGTTCCTCTTCCATGATTCAAGATTATGACATAGATTAATGGAGAAGTTTGAAATGACTGACTTGGGACTTTTGAATTATTTTTTTAGACTATAGGTCATTCAATATTTTGATGGTATCTTCATTAGTTAGTATAAGTATGCTCGATAATTGTTTCATCACTTTGGCATCATTGATTTTAAGACTTCCCCTACACCTTTTTATTCAAGTGTTACAGTGATATCTGTTTGAATTAAAATGACTAAGAGGGGGGGGGTGATCAGTCTTCAAATTTTCATATGCAAACTTACTGAAGCAATCATAAATAAATTAGACAAGCATATACATTTTATCAAGCATAGACATCAATCCATAATATCATGAAACACATGAATATAAATTATATGTGGGAAACCCTCAAGGGGAATAAAACCCATTGAAACACAACTTGGACAACTTTTCCTATAATACGTTGAATCAATTTTAGTTGAGCACCAACCCAACAAGGAGTACCAACCCCTAAATTTATCAAGTACCAACTTATTAGGAGATTACAACCCCCTTCCTGCTTAAGAACCCACTCAACCAACACTCTGATACTATCCACCTTAATCTTGTTTCCCTCTCAAAAATGATGATGGCCTTTTTTTTCTCTATCACACTCAAAACTGCCTCTCACACAATCAAAATTGTCCTTTACCTACTTCACTCAATTAGCCCTTTTATGGATTGAAACTATAATGAAAGCATTATTGAAACCCTATAGATGTCTATGACTGATTCATATCATTTATTTGATATGTTTCACCACTTTTTTAAGCTCACACAATCCTCTTATTCTCTTTACATCTACACACTCCTCATTAGGCCTAAAAATGCCTAGTATATATACAAGACTTTTCTTATTTGTATCCTTTTCAATCGGCCAAGAACTCTTATCCTTTTAGGTAATCCATGGAATGGACTTTAGAATATTTCATAGGCAATAATAAAATGTGATTTGAGTCCCTTTAGGTCTTACCTTTCTCAAATAGGCCTTATTTCTTATTTAGGTCTCATGGAGACCTAATCTTATTAGGCCTAATTAGTACATGTTACTCTTTGATCCTTTTGGAAAACATTCAGACACTTTGTATGGAAGGATCACATAATATGCCATTCCAATAGACCTATAATAATCTCATCAAGGCTGTGTAACACTTTTTAGGTTAAACTACTACTTGGACCACATAAATAGCATAGTCCATATAAGTCATGTGTTTACACAAAAAGTCTATCAACAACAATTGAATCTCAAACATAAAGTTTCCAAAAAAATATGGAACAAAAACATATATCTATAACCTTCATGACCTCAGGGTCATCACCAACTTCATTATACACTTAAACACAAAGCTTAAAGCCTTAAACTCACTCCTGCAACATGACCACTTATAACTACTTGAATGCTTTAAAACCCAATCATGAACAATTAATTGCCAACATATATACAAGGACATTTCATGTTTCTTAACACACTCATATGAACCTTAGATACCTTTAGAACATTTTCATGTGTATTATACTCTTCAACTCAAGTCAAATCACCTCATACTCATCTCTTGTTAGATGACTATTCAAACCACAATCATGAAAATAATGACTTATAACACTTGTAGAATCACTATCATGAACTTCCTATGGGTTTATATCATCCTTAAGCATAATTATATCAACTTAAAATAAATATATCATAGTCTCAAGTAGAAATATTAGTCTTACAGACCAATCTCATGTCTTCACTATAGACAGGCCATACTATGCTAGACAAGTTAGTTTAAGAGAAACTTTATGCTTATATATAAGCATCTCCAAATATTATATCCAATAGTAATATTTGTTAAATGTATTGAAAAAAAACCCTATGCAATTGGATCCATCCCTAATCTCATTCCCACTTCTGCCTATTTTTCTCACTATCTTCCTCACTAGTCCTTTTTAGTGATAGGTTAACTTCCATGTCTAGTTTAGCATATTTGAATTATAGAACCAACTTATAAAGCACCATGGGCATAAGATATTAGTATCAATCTTAAATCTCCATCCACTTATCAACTTTTACTTGGTCAACTCTACCTACAATAGCAAATTTTTGATAAATATGGATTTTCCTATAGGGTCCACTTACTCATCTAATATACCAATGACACCTATAGGTACCTTGGAGAGTCTAATACATGATCCAATAATAAAACTAGGTCATCTAATCCATTCTGATCCATTTCTAATGATATCTTCCATATTGGGTCACAGTTAGGGTTTTAAAGAGGGTTTAGACCCCCCTACAGTCTTAATGATCATTCATAAAGCTTAGGCCCTTAATATATAAAAAAATGCTTGGAAATTTGAGATAGGATTCTTCTCAAAATTCCATTAACTTATTATTATCTCATTCAAAGTTTTCACATGTTAATGAGCACAAAAAAGTCTATCTCAAGTCTGTAACACCTCATTTTGTGCACATAGGAAACCTCAAAACCACATTTCATGCTTTCTTCTTCAAATCAAGACCTAAAAATTCACAAACACTCTTGAAAAAACATGTAAACCCTATATCAATACTTATTTTCCATTCATGCATTGGTAATTGAACCTCATACCCTATTTGATCATCATCTATCTTTGGTTCTTTAGTCTTTAGATCTATAGTTCATGTTAGCCCTCAAAGGAGACCTTCTAACTATTGTTGAATCACTCTCCACCTTAATCACATGTCCAAAAAACATTCTAGATTATCTACTACTATTTTTTATCCTTCATAGGTCTTGAAACACTTCATGGTACCTTATTGGGTTAGTCGGGGTCTAGGACTAGTCTAGTTGCAAGCTTAGGTTTAAGACCATACCCCTATAGGCTTACATTGAATATTTCCAGAGTGTTCCAACATTTCATATACATGATTGATCATATTTAAACATCCAATCATACCTGTGTATCTATATTACCATACTAGCATCTTCATACCCTCTCACAGGGTCTTTTCACATGATGATCTGTCATGACTAGGTTTCTCAAGTTATTAAAGCTTGACAACTAGACTTGAAAAAATCCTTGATGATTCAACACCTTGATCATATGCCTTGTCTTCTCTTTAGATATTAGTATACATTTGTATGCACTTATTCATACACATGATCATGTTATGATAATGATCCTCAAGCTTAGTGCTCAAAAGTATGCGTACCTTATATCTTGATGTTGACCTTAAAAATATTTCATCAACCTTAGAAGAATCATCAGGTTTCCTTCAAATTCCATCTCAACAGAGAGACAATAGGTTGCCTTCAAATTCTCTTTTCATAATATTTCCTTGTCACATACCACTTCACCATGCATCTTTACTAGATTTAATTTGACATCAACTTTGATCTTGACACTAATGACATTAATTTTGACCTTGACATCAATGACAACACTTTTAAACAAACCCCCCCTTGTCATTGATGGAAAAATATTCTCCAAACTGATCAATCATCTCCCCAAGATGTTTAAACTCCCTTCTTAGACTTTTTCCCCCTTTGACATTAATGATAAAGGGTTTTGCATAGATCATATGGAACCATACCTTCTTGTTATAGTATCCCAACATGCAAAATATGAAGCATCAAGGCAACAGGTTCCCCCTAACTACAAGCATATCTACTTCAGATGAATTTTGATAATAAGGCCATTTTTCAACACACAACAATCTCAATCACAAACATGAATAGCTCCCCCTCAAACCATGATTATATCCTGATTTTACTAACTTAATAGTGTCTCCATGAAGCTTAATGGAGTCATCACTTTTTATAGGGCACTAAAACATTACAAGTTCATTATACTCCTAGATCTTCATGCTCTCATCTGATTAAATGTCCTTCAATACCCTTTTAATCTTGATTTGCATTATAGGTTTGATCTCTTCATCATCCATTTGATCAATGTGGGTTGATAGTATGTATTCTTGACTTGTTTTCTCATTTGAATAATGGTTTATCATATCAAGTAGTCCATTTGAACTTGTAGACTTATCATGACTCCTCTTTATTATCTTTGGTTTCCAAACATTCATTTGTCTTTTCTCTAGCACCCTAAAGGCTTCAACAATCCTATTTTGATTTAATGACCTTATAACCTTGTTAGGATAGAATCTTGCAATGTGTCTTACATTATGACACCTATAGCAAACCACCTTACACATACCTTTTGACTGATGTGAGTTTTTACTTCTTCCATAGTTCCATGAATACTCATTCTTGGAGGGTCTTCTACATTCTCTTTCTCTATGACCAAACTAATTGCACACAAAATAGAAACCATTAAATTAATTGGTATACCTTAGCTTTAGGTTATTTAATAGGTCTTTTCATGTTGATATTTGTGTCTTTAATAGTCTTCTCCTTGATTTAAGGTTCCTCCTTTTGGTCTTCTAGGTCTTTTCATGTTGATATTTGTGTCTTCAATAGTCTTCTCCTTGATTTAAGGTGCCTCCTTTTGGTCTTCTTTAAAACCAAGACCTATTTTGTCACTTGAAAAAATTCAAAAAATCAAGATATAATCCAATGCTTTAGTTCTCTTCTCAAAATTCACAAATATCCTCATCTTGATGCTTGATTCAACTCAAGTTTTAAATATTTTTCTTCAGTTTCAGACCTAATGCACTCTTCCTCTTTATCCCTTAGGCTTGCATGGACTAAATCCATTTGTGCCTCAATTTGATTATGTTGAAGAGATGTCAATGATGTTATAGAAGTGTCTAGGTGAGTGTATGAATGAGTGGATGATGTACCTTGATAGTCTAAGTGACAATGAAAAGGTGGGCAACATGTTTATCCTAATATGCTTGAAGTTGGCTTGGTTGATCTTCAATTTTGGAATGGTTAGGGATGCTTAGGGATAAGTACAATGATTTGAGGATGTACAATAGGTCCTATAAGAGATATTATATGTTTTTATTGATTGTTTGAATAAGTGGAATTCATCTGGTAGTTCATAGTTTTCATCTAGACATTTTGGTCCAATGGAAGAGAAATCTGAGTGAGCAGATTGATGATGTTAGCATTTGTATGTGTGAATGAGTCAGGGGGAATTGGTCATATGGTTGTGATCACATTAGTCCAAAGTTTTTATGATCCAAGTTTTAATTCATGTGATGAAATGCAATAAAATATAGGTGGGTACAAAGTTGGCTTCTCAGACAAAATTCATTAAGTTCCTATACTTATGCAAATTTGGAGAGGTTCAAGCAGAACTAAGCATATTAATGTAATCATATTTTGAATGCATAGAGGTGTAAGGTATAAATGGTCATGTGATGTAGCATGATAAAATATATGCATGTGTAAAGTTGGGTTCCCAAGTATTTTGATAGTGTTTTTTAAGTTCAAAAAAGAGCCAACTAAGTAGTTTGTTGATGTCATATCTCTCATGTGTGACAGTATCAAGATAATATTCACATATGTATGGAATACCCTATGTGAGAATATATTATGCACTAAATTTTAGGTCATACGACTAAGTGCAATAAAAGCTATGCAAGTGTAAAGTTGGCCTCCTAGGCAATTTTTTGACATAGTTGGCTCTGTGGCAGAAAATTTTGAGAAGGCACTTTAATGGAAATATATCTCAATCATGTGAACATTTAAATATGAGTTTAATATATGGTTATATTCTATTTTTAAATTTAATCACAGGGTCTAAAATTTAGATCATGCATATAAGCACAGAAGAAGTTATTGAGGTTCAAAGTTGGCTACTTAGACAAATTGTAGTGGTCTCCGTAGTCAATTTTACATAAGGTAATGTTTGAGAAACTCTCAAAGAGATAAATGATGAATATTTTATCTAATATTTTGGGAATAAATAGTATGTTAGTAATTTATTGAGGTTTAAAATTGAGCAAATATAAAAGATAAAGATCTAATAGCTCATGTTTTATCATGAGTTTGAGATCAACGAAGCATAGTAAGTCAAAGTGTTCAACCTATTTGAATTTTAACATCATTAAAGTTTGATATCCTTAAAATAATATAAATGAAGTGTGTTGGGACAAGATGAGCAAGGACATGAGATTATATCAAAGTGGTTGAGGTTTAACTATGATTGTTGGCATTCGAATATTCGAATTTGCAAAGGGAAAAATAAGAGCTCTGTATTTTACTTATAACTTTTGATCTAGGATGAATTTCTTGATGGAGTAAAAATAAAATTTGAAGAGGAATCCATGGAAAATATATATAATCTAGTTATAAGGTTTTAATGTTTGTACAGTCAAAGTTATTGATCTCTAAATTTGACTTTGTATTTTACTGTGTTGTATAAGTAACCCAAAAAGGATAATTGAGCTTGTTTTGATGTTGTTCAGATGGATCTTGATGAATTAGATATTGGATAGTATTGTATACTCCATGAGAGTGTTCTATGTTTATTTTTATTTTTTTACCAACTCATATTCAGTATGAATAAAGGCTAAGAAGTTGATTGTTTGTTCATTCATGATGTTCTTGTGTACAAGGCTAATGTTTGAGCATATTGTGCATATGCAGAGGTGAGAAAATTTGACTGTAATCACTTGAGGATATTGAAGGGGTAATTTTGAGTGGAACTATGTGTTTGGATAAAGTTTTATGTTCTTAATTTACTTAATGAAGTGATAAATAATTGAATAGGTCTCTGCGAGACCTATAAAGGATAGTAAGGCCTATCTAAAAGGCATTGTTGCTTGAATGTGACCCATAGATGCTATGACCGACCTTGAGGAATGTATTGATCCATGTATTTGTGTGAAATAAGATTTAAGGGTTAATTCAATTCTAATATCTACCAAGAAATTGATAAGCATGAAGGCTCTATAAATAGTGAAACCAAAAGAGATGGTTTCTAGGCTTGTGAGAATGGAGTAAGAGCAAAGAGTGAAGGAAAGAAGAGAGGTGGTGTGCCCAGTGGATGATTTGATGAGTTGAGAGGATTAAGGAGTGTGTGTATAACCTATAGGTCATAATTTTGACGATAGAATAGTCTTCTTGTAGATTGAGGATGAGTGAAATGTAAAGTGATCCAAAAGGCAGCTTTGGATGCATTATGAGTGTGTGAAGAAGTAAAGGAGGTTATGTTATCATAGGTCCATTATCAAGTGTAGAAGACATCAATTCAAAGGTGGAGGTGTTCATATCAAAGGAGGGTCAAAATGAATTTATCATCCTTAGGGGAAGGTGCTCATTGTGAAATAGGAGTTTCACTAAATACCTTTGGTCAAAAGGACTTGATCAAGGTTCTAGGTTAGAAGAACTTGACCGAATAGGTGTTTAGAAGGACTTGATCATCTTAGAGGTAGGTCATCCTTGTGAAATATATATTTCAATAAAGGTATTATGTTATAAGGACTTGGCCAAGGTTCCTGGTTAGAAGGACTTGACCAATATCATGTTTGTGATCATCTTATAGGATTGTAGTCCATGTGTTTGTAGGCTTGAGAGTGGGTTTTATTCGCCAAGAGGGTTTCCCACGTAGATCTTGTATTGTGTATGTGATCTTGCTTTATCCTTATTTTTCACTACTATGAATGATTTATATTCTTCACAAATGATTATATTGAATTCTTAAGTATTTTAAGGATTTGAAAATTGAATTGAATTGTTTGCCCCCACTGATTCACCCCACCACCTTTCAATGGATTGTACCTCTAATATTTGGTATTAGAGCAAGTCATTTGGTAAAGACTTGATATATTGAAGGTGATCCAAGGTAAAATATGGGTATCCATCAAGTAGGTTTCTTTACTAAGCAATCACTAATGTTTAATGGATCCAATTATGCATTTTGGAGTGACAGGATGAGAACATACATTATGTCCCTAGGGTTTGATGTATGGTAATCCATTGTGGATGGTTATGTTGTTCTTACTATTCCTCCATCTAGTGCTACAAATAATAAGTTGTTTGAGAACAATTCCAAAGTAATGAATGATATTACTTGTGGTATTTTAGAGACTAAATACACTAAGGTAATCCATTGTAAACCTACTAAAGAGATATGGGACAAAATGTAGATCATTTATGAAGGAGATTAAAAGGTCAAGCTTGTTAAGTTTTAGCCTCACAGAAGGAAATTTAAAATTCTCAAGATGAATGAAGAAGATTATGTGGCATCCTTTCTACAGAGAGTTGATGAGATTGTGAACATCATCAGAGGACTTGGAGAGAACCTTGAAGAAGATACTATAATTCAAAAGGTATTAAGGTCCCTATCCCTCAAGTTTGATCCTAAAGTATCTGTTGTAGAATAAAGTCATGATCTTACTCAGCTAAAGTTGGATGAACTGCAAGGCATCCATACTGCCTATGAGATGAGTAATAATAATGATATAGCACCAAATAACGAAGAAAAATTCAATACTAAAATGAAGCCAAAAAAGTTACAAGGTAAGAAACTCAAGGAGGATGACATATATGATATTGTTGAAGATGAATTAATTAATTTATTTACAAGAAAATTGAAAATATGCTTAGGTAAGTATAAGGGTAAGCTACCCTTAAAATGCTTCAATTTTGGAGAGGTAGGACATTTTTATATTAAGTGCCCTCATAAGAATAAGAAGGATGATGATTAAGAGCATGGTGAAGACCAAGATGAAGACAAGTAGACTTATATATCTGGTAAGAGGATGAAAGGATTCAGGAAGTATGATAACAAGAAGTCCTTTAAGAACAATAAGAGTCTCTACACCAATAAAGATTTCATCTCATCAGATGAGAGTGAAGATAGTGACTTAGAGTTTGATCATGAATATAATGGTCCTGTTGAAGATGAATCCCTCTTCATGGTTGAGGAAGGAAGTTGTTCACATCAAAAGGATGAGGTGGACTATGATATTGAATTAATGAATGCCCTTGAATAATTGCAGATTGAAAAAATATTAACAATAAAATGAAGTCACAAATCATGGAATATGAGGAAAAATTTAGTGTGTTTGAGATAAGATTGGTTGATGACTCTAGAGAGCATGAAGGTGTTGTCATGTTTCTTAATTATAAGTTAGAATTTATGTCTAAAAGTCTAAGATCCAAAGAATAAGAATGCTCAAGGTATTTAATTGAAATTGAGTCATTAAAAGCTGATATAGAGAAGACATCTAGTAAGGCAAAGTCATTTGTGAGATTTGGAAAAAGCTCAAGTGATCTAGACAATATTTTGAGTGGTCAAAATCATGTAAGTGATAGAACTAGCCTTGGATACAAAGAAGAACTAGAGAATGCCACTCAAGACAAGATAAAGACTAATGTAAACAAGGCCAATCAAACTATGAAGACAAATCATCAAATAAGGAATGAAGATGCTATAAAAATGAAGATAAATTAGATTAAACAACCAAATGCCATGAGGTATGCAAACTTCAATGGTTACTATTGTACTTGTAATCAGCTTAAACATAGAGATAAAGAATGAAAGATACCTATTAGAAATTATTTTGCATGGAAACATGATGGGGGTCATCAGTCCAAAGGTGTAATCAAGGTTGAGTGTTTCAATTGTCGTGATGTGGGACACTTTGTTAAGCATTGTCTAAATAAGGTAAGGCAAGGTGATTCTTCTTCAAAAGGAGTAGTTTGTTTTAGTTATTTTGACATAAGACACATTGCAAGATTTTTTACATATCAGGTAGGGTAAGTTGAGTTCACTTCAAGAAGAATGGTTTGCTACAAGTGTAAATAGATTGGTCACATTGATAGGTTCTATAAGCAAAAATCTACAAGTCATTATAAGATCAATCAGGTTCGTAGAATGCAAGGGAGAAGATAAGTTAATACATGGAAACCAAAGGTGGTAAGTATGAGTCATGATGATATTTTATGTCAAATTAATCTATTTGCTATGGTGGAGAATGATACAAAAGCTAAAGAATGCCAAGGGCTTTCATTTTCTGCTCATGTTGAGAATGAAGAGACCAAGGTACTGGTTAATGTTATTTTTAAGGTGTGTATTGATCTAATTGAACATCTTGTTATTGTTGAGAAAGTTTCTTGCAAAGAACATCAATTATCAATGCCTAGTAATGAGGTTCCAAACTGCAAGGAAGATTCTTCAGTTGAAAAGGTATGTCATGAATCAATGTTGTCTCCATGTGTTGTCAATTATATCATAAAAGAGAAGGAGAATGTTGTGGTAGAGGAGCAAGTTATTTATCTTAAGCCTAAGAAGAAGAAGAAGAAGGGAAATATAGCCTATAGCTACAAAATTATTTAAGTGGTACTGAGGAGATGTGGGCCACTCCTAGATTCACTTTGTTTTAAGACATTGTGGTGTAGATGAGGTCTTTATCTATGCTTCCTACGAGATGTCTTTTAGAAGAGAAGCAAGTGTTGATGTGTATGCAGTATTTGCAATATCAGAATGGGTGTTTTAGGTGGAATAATGAGTTTTATGGAATGATAAGAATATTTTGGTGCTCATAAATATTTTTGCACTTATTTATGATGTGTTCTAGTTGTTTTTGTGTCTTGATGATCCTATTTGTGCTTTTTGGAGGTTCTTGTGTGCTCTCAGATTTATCTTTCTTGTTGAAGGTCAAAGACATGGTATAGTAAATTAAGGTTCCCAAAGGTGTGAGGACATAATTTTTGGTCCAGAAGTATGTGATGCTTGTCTCCAAGTGTGCAAGAAGTTTAAGAGGTGGTTTATTTAACCTTGTTTATTTTGAGATTCTAGGGTTTTGGAATTTTCTAGAAAAGTAGTTTTCCTTATTATTTGAGGTATAAATATTCTTAATAGATTGAATGGGACAAATGGGTTATAAAATTAAGCTTCAAAAAGATTTGAAGGTTTGTGGTTTTCAAGTTATTCTTGTTTTTGTCAAGATAGAGGCTTAATTGGCAAATACATTTTTGAAGGAAATATGTCGAAGAAGATGAGCTAGGTGATGAAAATTGGTGTGCTTTAGGGGGCATATGAAAGTGATCCAAATATGAAGTTTTAGGTCTTGAAGATGTGTTTATTGAAATTTGTGGTCTCTATAAGTTCCAAGTAGGGCTACAAGAAATTTAAACAGGCCTAGTGTGAATATTTGATGTTTTGCTCAATTTATCTAAAAGAGAAAGGCATGAGTAATTCAAAGTGAGTTCTTAGATTGGTTTAGAGTATGTTTCATTTTTGGTGAGTGGCATGAAATTTTGTTGATTTTTCTCATGGTTGCTTGAGAAATAAGGCTTATAAGTCTATATAGTGGTTCTTCATGATGTGTGGAGATCTGAAGATGCTTAAGAGGTGCAATGGCTTAGAGATCTTAATGGGAGTCCCTCTCAGATTTTCTATTGGTGAGTTTCATCAGATTTAGTATTTGTATGTGTTCTTTCTTCTTTTGGTGTTGTGCTTGGTTGAAGAGACTATTGGCATGGAGCAAGAGGAAGTTATCAAGGCAAGAAGAGGTTGGCTCAAGGTAAGGGGGAGTTTTTACTATCTTTCTAAGATAGTATTCTCCTGCTAGTAGTCTTTTTAGGTCCTTAAGATCAGTTGGCACCTAATTTGTCATTGTGTCAAAGGGGGAAAAAGTTCCTATGGTGAGAGTACTTCAAGAGAAAGAAGGAAGGTGAGTTATTTATTGTTTTATGATGGGTGTTGACATCAATGATAAAGGGGGAGATTGTTGGAGAGTTATCATTGATGTCATGGTGATGTCATAGATTTTTCCAAGTGAGTGGATTAAGTGCCTTGATATTCTAAGTGATAATGACAAAGTGTGCAATGTCTTTGTCTTAGTATGCTTGAAGTTGGCTTAGTTGATCTTCAATTTTGGCATGGTTAGGGATGTTTAGGGATAAGTATGGTGATTTAAGGATGTGAAAGAGGTCCAATAATAGGTATTATATTCTTTGATTTCTTGTGTGCATAAGTGGAATTCATCTGGTATTTCATAGTTTTCATCTAGACATTTTGGTCTAGTGGCAAAGAAATCTGAGTGAGCAGATTGATGATGTTAGCATTTGTACGTGTGGATGATTCAGGGGGAGTTGGTAATATGGTTGTGATCCATTAGTCTCAAGTTATTATGGTCTAAGTTTCAATTCATGTGATGAATTACAATCAAAGTTATGTGGGTGCAAAGTTGGATTCTCAGATAGAATTCACTAAGTTCCTATACTTTGCCAAATTTGCAAAGGGGTTCAAGTAGAGCTGAGTAAGCATATTGATGTAATAATATTTTGCATGCATGGAGTTTTAAGGTGGAAATGGTCACATGGGTTTCTTCAAAAAAATTCCTAGTTTATATTTTCTAAATTTTAGTTTATATGATGTATCACGATAAAAGATATGCATGTGCAAAGTTGGGCTCCTAAGCATTTTGACAGTGTTTTCTAAGTTCAAATAGAGCTAAGTAAGTAGTTTGTTGATATCATATATCTAACTTGTGAAGGTTTTAAGAGAATTTTTAGATATGGATGAAATCCCCTATGTGATACAATATTATGCACTAAATTTTAGGTCATGCGACTAAGGGAAACAAAAGTTATGCAAGTGTAAATTTTGGTTCCCAGGCAATTTTTTGACATAGCTCTGTGGCAAAAAAATTTGAGAAGGAATTTTAATGGTGATATATCTCACTCATATGAAGCTATAAAGATCAATTTGATATATTTTTGGATTTTATTTTGAAAGGTGATCATATGTTCTAAATTTTAGATCATGCATGTAAACACAGAAGAAGTTATTGAGGTTCAAAGTTGGTTACTCACACAGATTACAATGGTCCCCATACATAGTCAATTTTGCACAAGGTAATACTCAATAAACTCTCGAAGAGATCAAAGATTAAAATTTTATAAAATATGTTAGGAATTAGTGAGATGGTATGAAGTGATCAATGTTTAATGTTGAGTAAAGATAAAAGATAAGGATCTAATGGTTTGCATTTTATTGTGTGTTTGAGATCAACAGAGCATAGTAAGTCAAAGTGGTCAACCTATTTGAAATTTAACATAGTTAAAGTTTGATCTCCTTCTAATACTATTTATGGAACATGTTTGGCCAAGATACATGAGGACACAAGATGATATCAAAGTGGTCAAGGTTTTGTTGTGACCATTGGCATTTGAATATTCAAATTTGTAAAGGGAAAAACCAGAGCTCTGTATTATGCTTATAACTTTTGATCTTGGATGAATTTTTTGCTGGAATAAAAATAAAATTTTAAGATTAATCCATGGCACATCCTTAAAACCTATTTATAATGTTTTAATGTTTGTATAGTTAAATTAATTAAACTCCAAAGTTGACTATATATTTGATTGTGTTCTGTAAATAACCTGAGAATGATAATTGAGCTTGTCTTGATGTTGTTCAGATGGATATTTATGAATTAAATATTAGAGAGTATTTTAGACTCCATGAGAGTAGCTTGTGTGTATTTTGGATGTTTAAAAAACTCATATTTAGTATGAATAAAGGGTAAAAAAATTATTGTGTGTCTGTTCATGATGTTCTTGTAAACAAAGCTAATGTTTGAGAAGATTGTGCATATGTAGAGGTGAGAAAAATTGAATATAATAATTTGAGGATGTCAAAGGGGTCATGTGGAGTGGACCTATGTGTTTTGATAAGGTATTATGTTCTTAATTTGCTTAATCAAGTGCTTAAGAAGTGAATAGGTCTCCATGAGACCTATAAAGGCTAGTAAGGCCTATTTGAAAGGTGTAACTGCTTAAGTGTGACCCATAGATGCTATGACTAAACTTGAGGAATGTATTGAGATGAGTATTTATGTGAAAGAAGCCTTAAGTTTTAAGTCAATTCAAATGGCCAACCAATAAATTGATAAGCATGAAGGCTCTATAAATAGTGAAACCAAAGGAGATGTTTTAGAGGCTTGTGAGAGTAGAGTAAGAGCAAACAATGAAGGAAAGAAGAGAGGTGGTGTGCCTAGTGGATGAGTTGATGAGCTCAGAAGATTGAAGACTATGTGTATGACCTATAAGTCATAATTTTTATGACATAATAATTCTCTTGTAGGTTGATTATGAGTGAAGTGTAAAGTGATCTAAAAGGCAACTTTAGATGCATTATGAGTGTGTGAAGAAGTAAAGGAGGCTATGTTATCAGAGGTCCATCATCAGGTGTAGAATACATCATTTCAAATGTTTATGTGTTCATATCAAATGAGGGTCAAAAGGACTTGATCATCCTTAGGGGTAGGTGTTCCTTGTGGAATAGGAGTTTCACTAAAGACCTTTGGTCAGAAAGACTTGATCAAGGTTCTAGGTGAGAAAGACTTGACTGAACAAGTGGTCAGAAGGACTTGATCATCTTAGGGGTAGGTTCTCCTTATGGAATATCTATTTCACTAAAGTCTTTAGGTCAAAAGGACTTGAACAAGGTTCCTAGTCAGAAGGACTTGACCAGTCTCATGTTTATGATCATCTTATAAGATAGTAGTCCATGTGTTTGCAGGATTGATTGTTGGTTTTATTCCCCAAGAGGGTTTCTCACGTAGATCTTGTGTTGTGTATGTGATCTTTCTTTATCATTATTATGCACTACTATGAATGATCTATATGCTTCATGAATCATTGTATTGAATGCTTAAGTATTTGAAGGATTTGGAAATTGAATTGAATTATTTTCCACCACTGAATCACCCCCCTCCCATTGGATCATATCTCTAATAGATTTATGCTCTCATCATAATATTTAGAAGCATTACTCAATCTTTCCCCAAACAAGCCAATTTGCTCCTCGTAGTCCTTAACAAGTGCTCTTAGTTTGTGATTCTTTTTCCTTTGGAACTTCAATTCCTCAAGTGCACTTACCAATTCTGCTTTAAGATCTACTTTAGCTTCTTCTTCATTTGATTCCACATCAACCATAATGCCTTTCCCACTTGAAAAACCCTCATTGTCTACTTATAAGGCCATAGACAAAGTTTCATTATTGTCATGTCCAAATTCATGACTGCCATTATAACTATCATACTCACTTGAGTCACATCAAAAAGATTCTCTTCCTTAGTGTAAAAGCTTTTCTTGTTCTTGAAAGTTCCCTTTTTGCCTTCATACTTTCTAAACTCCTTGTTTTTATCAGGCTTATAGGTCTTCTTGTCATCTTCATGATGTTCATCATGTTCTTCATCATGCTCATACTTGTCCTTATTGGGACACTTGGATGCAAAGTGACCAATCTTACCACAGTTGAAGCATTTGAATGGCAACTTACCTTTGTACTTACCAGATCCAAATCTCAAATTTATTGCAAACATAGCTATCAATTGATCATCATCAATATCTAAACTTTCCTCATCCTTGACCTTCTTGGATTCTGACTTCTTCTCAACTTTGAAAGATATTTATTTCTTTGGAGGTCTACCTTCATTGGTTCTCATCTCATAGGTAGTCAAGATGCCATGAAGCCCATCCATCTAGCTTGTCCAAATCTAGCATCTCTTCAACTGTAGATACCTTATATTCAAATTTAGAGGTTAGTGATCTCAACACCTTTTGAACAATAGTGTATTCTTTGAATTCTTCTCCCAATCCTCTAATGATGTTAACAACTTCATCAACATTCAATAGGTAAGATGCAATGGTTTCATCTTCTCTCATTTTTAGGCTTTCAAACTATCTTTGTTGGGTCTACAATTTAGCCATCTTCACCTTGGTGTCACCTTCATAACTAGTCTTCAATTTGTATCATATATTTTTAGCTAAATCACAATGCATTACTTTCACCAGTTCTACTTCTAATAGGCTACAAAGAATGGCATTCATTGCCTTGGAGTTGTTTTCACTAGCCTTCTTAGTTACTACATCTATTGGAGGAATAGGAGGAGTTGTATAACCATCCATAACTAAATAAAAAATATAATGTCCTTGTGACATCAAATATATATTCATTCTGACACTCCAAAATGCATGGTTAGATACATTGAACAATGGAACCTTACTAGTAGAGACACCACCTTGGGTTTGTTGACTAGCCATCCTTGATTTTAAGATCTCCTTTAGGTTTTTATACCTACTTCAAAGGACCAGGATCTGATACCAAATTCTAGAATCAAAATTACTAAGAGGGGGGGTGAATTAGTCTTCAAAATTTCATATGCATACTTACTTAAACAATCATAGATCAATTAGACAAGCATGTATATTTTAGCAAGCATAGACATCAATCCACAAGATCATGAAACATATGAATACAAAGTATATGTATGAAATACTCAAGGGGAATAAAACCCATTGAAACATAGCTTATACAACTATTCCTATAATAACATGAATCAATTTTATTTAGGCACTAACCCAACAAGGATCACCAACCCCTAAATTTATCAAGCACCAACTTGACTTTAGCAAGCACCAACTTGTTGGGAAGCCATAACCCCCTTGATAATCAATCACCCACTCAAAAAACACTTTTATCCTATCCATATTTATATTTATTACCCCTCAAAAATTATGATGGTATTTTTTTGCTCTATCACACTCAAAAGTGCCTCTCACATAAGCAGAATTGTCCTTTACCTACTTTGCTCAATTAGCCCTTTTGTGGCTTGAAACTATCACGAAAGCATTCTTGAAACCTTGTAGATGTCTATGACTAATTCATATAATTTATTTGATATATTTAACCACATATTTAATTTTACACAATCCTCTTCTTCTTCACTTTACATCTACACACTCTCCATTCTCATTAGGCCTAAAAAATGCCTAGTATATATATAAGACTTTTCCTGTCCATATCCTTCTTGGTTGGCCAAGCACTCTTATCCTTTTAGGTAATCCATGGAATTGATCTTATAAAACTACATCATAAATAATCAAATGTTCTTTTAGTCCCTTTATTTATTACCTTTCTCAAATAGGACTTATTTATTCCTTAAGTCTCATGGAGAACTAATCTTATTAGGCCTAATTAGTACACGTTACTCTTTGATCATTTTGGAGAGAATTCAAACACTTTTTATAGAAGGAGAACATAATATGTCATCCAAATATTCATATTATAATATCATCAAGGCTCTATAACACTTTTTAGGTTAAACCACTACTTGGAACACATCAATAGCATAGTTCATATTAGCCCTGTGTTTACACAGAAAGTCTGTCAACAAAAATTGAAGCTCAAACATAAATTTGACAAAAAAAATATGGAAAAAAACATATATTAAAAAAAATTAATGAAATTAGGGTCATCACCAAATTCATTATACATTTCAACATAGAAATTAAAGCCTCAAACTCACTTCTTCAACATGACCACTCAGAACTGCTTGAATGCTTTAAAATGTAGTCATGAATAATTGACCACAAACATCTATACAAGAAAATTTCATGACTCTTAATTCACTAATATTAACCTTAGAGACATTAAAAACATCTTCATATGATTTATACTCTTCAATTCTAGGCAAATCAGCTCATACTCATCTCTTGCTAGATGACTATTCAAAACTATCAAAAACTTCAAAACATAGTCATGAAAATAATGACTTAGAACACTT
The DNA here is from genome assembly GCA_037957365.1 of Torreya grandis. Lineage (NCBI taxonomy): Eukaryota > Viridiplantae > Streptophyta > Pinopsida > Cupressales > Taxaceae > Torreya > Torreya grandis. Next base: position 763,263 of record JARHVA010000271.1, read on the forward strand.
GTAAAATCACCATCATGAACTTAATATGGGTTTATATGATTATTAAATATTTTTATATCATCTTAAAACAAATATATTATAGGATAAAATAGAAATATTGGTCTTATAGACCAATCTCATGTCTTCGCTGTATGAAGACCTTACTATGTTAGATAAGTTAGTTTGAGAACAACTTTTTGCTTATAAATAAGCATCTCCAAATATTATATCAAATAGGGATATGTTTTAAATGTCTTGAAAAAAAATCCTATATAATTGGATCCATCCCTAATCTATGATAATACATCCCTAATCTCATTCTCACTTTTGCCTATTTTTCTCACTGTATTCCACACTAGGCCTTTTAATGATAGGTCAACTTCCATGATCAGTTTAGCATATTTGAATTCTTACAACTACTCCTAAACCACCATGGGAATAATATATAAGTCTCAATATTCAACCTCTATCCATTTATCAACTTTGATTCGGTCAACTCTACCTACAATAGTAAATTTTTGAGAAATATGGCTTTTCCTCTAGGATCCACTTACTCATCTGATAGACCAATGCCATGTTTTTCATGAGGTTTTTGGGGTTTTATTGGAAGCAACTCATTCTAACCATGTATGTACTAACCTAGACCAAATCCCTTCCAATCACACCTATTAAGGTATGTCTGGGCAAACTCTAGTTTATCTAGATAGGAGAAATTGGAGGTGAAACTTCAAGGTGAAAAAGAGGTGGTGGAAGTGTCAAGGGGTTTATCAAGTCCCCCATAGATTAAATTAGTTTTAAAATTTGAGGGACCAAAAGGAATAATGGTTCTAATATTAGGGTCATAACTAGGTTTGTGGTCAAGTTTCCCATACTCTTGGGGAGTATGGAAAGCATTAAGGGTCAAAAGGAGATATTCCCCAAGTGAGAGACATTGGAATGTCAATTCTAAGGGGTTTGTTATGGGGATTTGGGTGGAAGGGGTGAATGAACTAGTGGGTGCTTTAGTGGTAGAAGAAGATGGCATTTCATATTTTACTAGTGAAGTTTTTTGGGATGGGGGAGGAGAATGTCATTGGGTCAATACGTCATGTTGCATGATGTAAAGGGACTTGGGTCAGCTTATATGGTAATAATTTGACCTTTGTGTTCAAATTTGATGCATCAGTGTAGGGTGGATGGCACATAACCATGGAATGGATCCAAGGTCATCCTATCAAAACATTTTACTATAACTCAACTTCTATTATGTATAAGATCTCAAGAAATGTACAAGGTCATAAGTGAATGTGAAGGATAATAGTTCCTAGAGTCATGGCCATGGTATCATTGAATGATTGGAGCACTGTTGAGGTTTCTAACATAATGTTCTTGGGTAATTTGAGTTGGTTGTATGTGTGAAAGGAGATAATATTGATGCTAGCTCCCACATCAATCATAACCCTCTTAATGTGGGTTTGGTTGATGTACATAGTAATGAAGAGGGGAGGATTTGGGTCTTCTAGATGGATGGAGGGTATTTCCCAATCCTTGAAGGTAATAAGGTTAGAAAGTTGAAGATATTCAACAAAGGGTGCTAGAGGTTATAGGTCTTCTAGTTGGACCTATATGGATTGAAAATACTCTATCATTATTTGGTGGTGATGGGGTGAGATGTTGATCAATTCATACAAGCTCATCTTCATCGGTGTTTGGTGAAGCTATTTCAAAACTACTCATTGGATTGATTTAAAAGGATTGGATTGAGAGGGTCCCAAGATGGACACTTTGGGTTTGATTGAAGGTAAAGGTGTTTGGTGTTGGTCAGGTGATTGGGTGGTAGAAGAGGGATATGTCCATGAAATGGACACTTTTACCTTTCCCTTATCCTTTGGTTGGGCTTGTGATCATGTGACCACATGGATGATATGGATTGGGGGAAGAGTCAGGCTAGAGGATTGTTTTGGTTTACCCTCACTCTGAGGTGAGATTGGGGGAATAGGTAGGGATTGGGTGCCTATTTCTATTTCTTGGATTAGTGGTGGGCTCATGGGAGGCTCATCTAACAATAAATCATTCTCATGGTACAGCTGATGGATCAAGACTTGGAGAGCCTTATAGTTCTCTATGTCACGCCCAAGTGTTCTATGATATGAGCACACTAAGTGGTCATTATACTAGGATGGTTTTGGACTAAGCAGCTTAAATAGTTTGATAGGTGGTGAGGTTAAGCAAGAAACTTGCAATAACCTTGTAAAAATGGTTGAATAAGACTTGGTCAATGTTGGAAAAGGTATAGGGGTCTTGGTTTTGGGAGTTGAGGTGGAAGCCCTTTTAGGAGTGGGTTTGATGGTCAGAGATTTGGCTGAAGGATCATTCTTGGTGCATGATTTTGGTATGGATTTCTTTGGGGAAAAAGGTGTTAGGGTAGACGCTTGAGAAGTAGGTGGTTTAGTTATAGAAAGTTTGGTGAAAATGGGTGAGGATGAAAGCAGGCATGATGGTGTAACCAAAAGTGGTGGTTGCATTTGGGTCTTGTTAGGGAAGGTTGCTTTCATTACAAAGGTAGAAGGGTGAGGTCCTAAAATAGAAGTAAAAGTGGAAGGGGGAAGCAGAGTTTATGTTTGTGGAATCTTGGGTGTTTTTGCCTTCTTTATTGGTTTGATTTGGCGTTTCTTTGATAGGTTTGGTGAAGTTAATTATAATTTCAATGAGGGGTGAGTAAGGCCCTGAATAGGGGATATGCCAAGGTTTTTAGTAGGCTTATTTGGAATGGTTGAAGATAGATTGGTTATTTTAGGTGGACTCAATTTGAACAATTTAGGGATGGTTTAGTTGATGGAGGTTTCCAATGGCTCACTTATGGGGAAAGTGGTTTTGGTAGTGGGATTGAAAGGTTGGAATGATGGTGTTATGGTTGGATATTCTTGCTTGGTTTGGTAAGGAAGCCTAAGATGGTGCCAAAATGTGGCATGATCTGTATTGGCTTGGGATAAGTAGTCCAAGTTTTGAACTAGTCTAGAGAAGGGCTTATAGATGGGTTTGATTCCTTCGATACTGAGCTCATAGGTCAAACCCCTGGGTGGAGAGAGATAAGTGGTGACCTCATCATTTTTCTTAATTAAAGGCTCTAAGGTCTAATAAGGTGAGTCTCCTATGGGAGAGGTAGGTGGAGTGATCTCTTCCTTAGGGGTGCTTTCCAAAGGAAGAGTGGATTGTAGTATGATGAAAGAGAAGGACATGGTGGTAGTGGTTGCCCCTTTTGGTATGTCTTTAAAAGGTTGGGTTGACAGCCCAAATACCTCAATGGGTGGAGAAGATAGAGAGGTTGTTTCCTTAGTCTCATTTTCTAAAGTAAAGGAGAGTGACTCCACTACCTGATCCGTAAACTAAATTGATAAACTCAAAGTGAAGTATTAAGTATGAATACTAAAATTCTCAAAACTTAACAAATTCTCAAAAAACTCAAAAGAACTTGCAAAATGTTTGGCAAAAATGTTCTCGGTTGTTGAGTTTGATTGGAATTTTCAAAAGACTTGTTACTTCCATTTACCAATTAAACCAATTTTTAATAACGTTATGTTATAATTGTCGAAATGAAAATTACTTGCATGAGTTCATGTACTAATTAAACCAAATCAACAAACTGAAACAAAATCATGCATCAAAATGACAATTACCAAAACACAAAATGTGATAATGGATTTTGGCTCAATATTTGATGCCTACATCTCCAGGTTCTCCAAAGGAGTGGATCATTTAGATTAAGGGCACTTCAAACACCTGGAAACAATAAATAACTTTCCTACAAGTTGATATCTCAATGCAAGAATTTGCCTTCACCGTGACTGAAATCAAGCTCGGCACCTTAAAATTTTGTGAGTCTTCATAACACCTGTAAAGTTGCTTCAAAAGTCCTAAAAATATCCTCTATGGGATGAAAAATACTCCTCCAATATGCAAATTGACTAAAATAGAGTATTAAGACTGTGTATTGTGGTCGGAAGATGGATAAAAATCCATTACATAAGCTTTTCCAATATTTTACAAAGTCTCAGCGTCTTAAAAATAAAAAACACAGTTCAAAAAATGATAACTTCAAGTAGAAATTTGTGCCTTTAATAGCACTTCGACCCCCATAGCACAAGTGGTCAAGGCTTATCCCTTTTGGATGGTAGGTCAAGAGTTCAAAACCACTGCCCTCCTTTTTAGGCGCCGAACTTGAAGTTTGAAATCTTCTCCTCCTTGTTGGGTGCACTTTGACTTATTCTTTATCCCACATGTGTGGGTTGACTGGTTAAGCAAGGATTGAAAAAGACTTTTAGCACCATTTTCTCTCGTGGATTTATCCCACATGCAATGCTTTGGAATAAGTCTAGGCTTAAAATAGCCTTCAGCTGCCCACTTATCACATGGATTTGGTCACATAAAAGCATTTAACTCGGGCTCAGGCTTGGTCTCGATCTTGTGGAATGGCATTATCTCAAGCTGACTTGGTAAGGCATGTTGGTTTTCTATGTGACTCAGCTAAGAACCCTCAAACTGTTCTCCTTCGGTCTCGCCACCTTGCTTGGTCGAACTTATCTCACGCTTGACTCCATGTGGCATGTTGATGACATGGCATGTCATCTAACATTTTTTGCAAACCTTTCATTTTGCTAAGTGTCGACCTCTGATAGGTCCAAATGTTGAAACCACCTCAAAACACGTGCAACATGTTGTAAGAGACATTTTTAACCAATATTCAAATGGCCATAACATGAGCTCCCAAACTCGGATTTACGTTCTGAAAAATACATCAGAAAGCTCTCAATGAGCTCTACAATGTGCCACCACTAAAACTTTGACTTGAAACCATTATTAGAACCAAATTTTGAGCTTTGACTTGGCATGTGTATTCTCACATTTTTGGGACATGGCAGATGGATCATGAGCTATGTGGCTTGGTAAAGTGTCTGGTTTCTCCCATGTGGCCGGGGCATGATATTACCAAACAATTATCCCTCTTCATGTGGGATTTATATGGACTTGCAATTTCAAATCTACGGACTTGTGATTTCAAATCTATAGACTCGTGATTTCAAATCTACGGACCCATGATTTCAAATCTATGGACTCCCAATTTCTGATCACACCTCCCCAATGGAGGGCTTTTGGTCTCCAAAAGTCCAATATCCCCTAAAACTACAAACTGGTATACTGCATCCATTAAAATAGAACCCAATCATAGCAAGAGGTATAAACAATTGCATTAAAATGATTCACAATCAAACTACAAAAATGCCTAATCCCAAGGCATGAGTAAGTGAATCTGCAACTGCCAAAGTGATTACAACATACCAAAACTGCCTACCCAAATGTCACATCCTGTAAAGTGGTGAATTGCCAAAAATTGAAACAACTCCCAATGTAACTACAAGACAAGTTTATAATGCTGACAACATACAATAAATGTTGTGGACATGTTGCAATACAATGCCCTAGTATGGGACTTATATGCTAAGCAAATGCAAACAACCAAAAGTGTATGGTGCCTAACATCTAAACATGCCCATAGGGTCTTAACAATGCATCTATACATCCATGTGCCAAAAATAGATACATTCAAAATAGCAGTCAAATAAGTGTTGTAAGGAATTAATTCAACCTAACCCATGCATTTTGCTATTATCTCCAACTGATCAAATGAGTTCAAGTCCTCTAGACAACTCACACAGCATAAATAGGAGATTCAAAACTTAGAGTTATCAAAAGTGAGAATTGAAAAAACTTCATATGATAAACCTATCTTGAAGTGTTCCCACCAACTCTAATCTACATCTATCAAAGCTTATTCATTCCCTTAGGTGAATTCATAACCATGCTTTGCAAAAATAATGTAGTGATAATCCACTTAACCCTTTCTTTCTTCCTAGTGAAATTGATTGTCTTAGTGGATTCCTTAGCATCATTATGGATTGAATTAGCTTCATTAACCTTAGTGAGAGGTTTGTAAATCATCTTAGCTCTAACATTACTTGAATGTGAAGATGAATGAAGCTTAAAAAATCTATCAATCCTATGTCCACTCACTTTACAATGAGTGCAAACATCCTTCTTAGGTGAGGGTCTCCTTTTGCCAATTCCCATCTTATCATGAGAATGGTCTTTCAAACATGCAATCTGCTTCAACAAAGCATTTCATTTCCAACAAGTCTTAGCACTATGGTTATTCATCCCACAAAAAGTGCATGGAAATGATTGCATTATCTTTTGTACATTATATCCAAATTTCTTAAAAGTATCAATTGGATCAGAAGATTTAGTGTAAGAATCAGGAGGTGGAATCTCAATACCTCTTTTACCTTTACACCTTTGAACTAGTGGCCTAGAACCTTCGCTATTGGAAGCTTGTCTTCCTTTAGCCATGGAAGAAACTTGTCCATCATCCACCTGAACACTAGTATAACCCAAACCTACATGAAGAGGTCTATGTTCAACCTGAATTGGGTTAGTTATACCTTGGCTATCTCTACCAAGTCCTCCTCCATTAGAACCAATTTTAAACAACAATTTAGATCCTATGCCCTTAGTGTATCTTTTAAAATCACCAAAAACAATATTACTAGAATCTGAATCTGAAATGGTAGAAGAAGATGAAGATTCTTGTGGTGAAAAACTTACACTGCACTCAGTCATAGTTTCTGCATCTGAAGTTGAAGGCTTTACCTTTTCACACTCACCACATTGCAATCTAATCAAGAGCTCATCCTTGGATTTGAGCTCCGATTTTAAACTTGAAATTTGCTCTGACTATTGATGCTTTCTCTTGAGAATGCATTCTCATCTTGAATCTGACTATTGATGCTTTCAAGCTCTTCCATCTTGGCTTTATGTGACAACTTGCCCATGGTTTCTTGCAAACACACTGATTCCACAATTGCACACTACAATTTAATCAAGTGATATGGATAACCAATAAACTGAAAGCAACTGTCAAATCATAATCAGAAGCTAACCCAGCTTTCTAACTACTCTGATACCAACTTGATCCATAAACTACACTGATAAACTCAAAGTGAAGTATTAAGTATGAATACTAAAATTCTCAAAACTTAACAAATTCTCGAAAAACTCAAAAGAACTTGCAAAATGTTTGGCAAAAATTTTCTCAGTTGTTGAGTTGGATAGGAATTGTCAAAAGACTTGTTACTTCCATTTACCAATTAAACCAGTTTTTAATAACATTGTGTTATAATTATCGAAATGAAAATTACTTGCATGAGTTCATTTACTAATTAAACCAAATCAGCAAACTAAAACAAAATCATGCATCAAAATGACAATTACCAAAACATGGAACGTGATAACAAAGTTTGGCTCAATATTTGATGCCTACATCTCTGGGTTCTCCAAAGGAGTGGACCGTTTCCATTAAGGGCACTTTAAACACCTGGAAACAATAAACAACTTTCCTGCAAGCTGATATCTCAATTCAAGAATTCACCTTCACCATGACTGAAATCAAGCCAGGCACCTTCAAATTCCACGAGTCTTCATAACACTTGCAAATTTACTTCAAAATTCCTAAAAATCTCCTCTATAGGATGAAAAATACTCCTCTAATATGCAAATTGACTAAAATAGAGTATTAAGACTGTGTATTATGGCCGAAAGATGGATAAAAATCCATTACATAAGCTTTCCCAGGCTTTTACAAAGTCTCAACCTCTTAAAAATAAAAAACACTGTTCAAAAAATGATAACTTCAAGTAGAAATTTGTGCCTTTAATAGCACTTAGACCCCACAGCACAAGCGGTCAAGGCTTATCCCTTTTGGACAACAGGTCAAGAGTTCAAAGCCATTGCCCTCCTTTTTAGGAGCCTAGCATGAAGTTTGAAATCTTCTCCTCCTTGTTGGGTGTGCTTTGACTTATTATTTATCCCACATGTGTGGGTCAAGCAATTAAGCAAGGCTTGAAAAAGTCTTTTTGCACCATTTTCTCCCATGGGTTTATCCCACATGCAACGCTTTGGAATAAGTCTAGGCTTAAAATAGCCTTCATCCACCCACTTATCACATGAATTCGGTCACATAAAAGCATTTAACTCAGGCTCAGGCTTGGTCTCGATCTTGTGTAATGGCATTAGCTCAAGCTGACTTGGTAAGGTGTGTTAGTTTTCCATGTGACTCGACTAAGAACCCTTGAACCGTTCTCCTTCGGTCTCGCCACCTTGCTTGGTCAAACTTATCTCACGCTTGACTCCACATGGCATGTTGATGACATGGCATGTCATCAAACCATTTTTTCAAACCTTTAATTTTACCATGTGTCAACCTTTGATAGGTCCAAATGTCAAAACCACCTCGAAACACGTGTAACATGTTGCAAGAGACATTTTTTAACCAATCTTTAAATGGCCATAACAAGAACTCCTAAACTTGAATTTACATTCCAAAAAATGCGTCAAAAATCTCTCAATGAGCTCTACAGTGTGCCACCACTGAAACTCTGACTTGAAACCATTATTAGAACCAAATTTTGAGCTTTGACTTGGCATGTCTATTCTCATGTTTTTGGGAGGTGGCAGATGGATCACGAGCTATGTGGCTCGGTAAAGTGTCTAGTTTCTCCCATGTGGTCAGGGCATGATATTACCAAATAATTATCCCTCTTCATGTGGGATTTATATGGACTTGCAATTTCAAATATACGAACTTGTGATTTTAAATCTATGGACTCATGATTTCAAATCTACAAACTCCCAATTTCTGATCACTACCTCAATAAGTGGATGGGTAGGAAAGGTGGTTTTGTCAATAGCTTCCTCAGTAATGATTTGACTAAGAATTACATTAATGGTATGGACTTCATGGTTGTGAGATGATTCTGCTCTATTGTTTTCATTGTTCACGAAAGGGGCATGGTTAGGAAATGGCTATTTGAAGATGTCAAGTGCTTGATTTGGTGGTGCATTGGGGTTATAGAACACAAGTTCCCCTTGTCTATGAGATTTTAGATGATGTTCTTGAAGGTATTACACCTACTAACATCATGCCCAATGACATGGTAAAAGGTGCACAATTAATTCTCCTTATGCCAACTAGGTATAGGATGAGAGGAATCAAATTGTTGTGGGGGTTTGATCAACAACAATTTTATGATATTCACTTTAAACAACTTCTCCAAGACCAAAGCATATGACTCCCCTAATAGATTAAATTGTTTTTGGTTGTTGTAGTTTGGGTTTTTAGTGTTTTGATTGGATGGATTGGAAGAGTTGGATTGGTTAACAATGGGTGGAGGGGTGGTCTTAAATATAAACGCATTCATGGTTCCCTTATTTTTGGAGTTAGTATTGGTTTGATTTTTGGGTTTAGAGGAGGAAGTCTCATTTAATTTGAAGGTAGATTTCTTGTTCCTCAACTTCAATTTTCCCTCTTTGATGGATCTATATTCTAGTTTTTATGCCATGTTAAAAGCTTCATCAAAGGTCTTGAAGCTCTAAACCCATAAGGTAGAATAAATATTTTTGGCACAAGCCCAAGCAAAGAGTTTAATTAGTTCAGGTTGGGGTAAATAAAAAGAGTTGATTTATCAAGATTCTCTAATGGGCTACAAAGTTGGATATGGATTCATTTTCAAATTATCGAATGAAGTAGAGATCGATGATGGAAAAAAATTTAGAGATGTTTATGGAAAAGTCATCTAAGAAAGTATGAGCTAGTTGGGGAAAAGAAAAGGAGTGCCTTGTAATAGCACTATACCAATCTAGTACCAAACCTGATAGAGACATAGGAAAGGTGTGGAGAAGGAAGGCATCATCATGGGTGATCAAATAGCAAGAATGCCTAAATGCTCTTAGGTGTTGTTGAGGATCTTCCTTACTTTGAAATTTAAAAAATTTGGGAAGTTCCCACTAAGGAGGATAGGGTTAAATGGGGATGGATGGGTGAATCAGTTCATTAAAAATTTGGTCATATGATAAAATATTATGAGCTCCAAGAATGGATGACTCCAAAGTAGTCATTTTGTCCATTAACATTTTGACAAGGTCCATTTTTGGTTGTGCACCCCTATAATTGTAAGCTAGATTGTGTTGGGTTTGGGTAGGTGTAACATATGTATAGTTAGTGGAGGGTTGAGAGGTTGCTACATATTGGTATGTGGATATGGGTGGTTGGGATGTGCCACATACAAATACATGGAGATATGTGGTTGGATGGAAGGTAGAGGTAAATACCCTTGTGAGTTAGGGATGTAGCTCAAGTTTTGTGTAATGGGTACTTGTTGAGAGATTAATGTAGGTTGGGTAGGAGGTGTGGTTGGATTAGTAGATAGAGGGTAGGTGGTAACTTTGATACTAATGTGTGGAAGGGTAGAAGGTATGGGCACCACCAAGCTCTAGAATGGAGTGGAAGTAGGTAGGTTAGAAATGAGAGGAATGGTAGTGACACCAATAGAGGGTACTCCTATGGTAAGGGAAGTGCTAGAGCCCAAAGGTTGGGTTACTCCTAAACTAGGAGGGTTATTAGTTGGGGAAGAAGGTGTTTGGGTGTTGCTTGATTGAGTAGGTTGGTTTTGGATGGTGGTGTTAGTGGGATTATTGGTAGAGGAGGATGCATGGGTGACTAAAGGTTGGGGGGATATGGTGGCAACAAAAGTGTCACCTATAAGGTGGGATGGCATGCCATAGGGTGGTTCAACAAGTAGAACCAAAGGAGGGGTATAGTGAGATATGGTGTTAAGGTAATGTTCAAGGGCTATGGGTTTGTTATCTAGAAAGGTGGAAAAATCCACATCACCTTAGGAAACCATCTAAGGGATGGCAGGTCTTCCTGGGGATGGGGAGAACTCTCTACTCTGAGATGTATTCCATGGATGAGGGAGAAGAGGAAGATGGGTGATTAGGAGGTGGGTCCTGATATACTTGTTTCCTTAGTTGTTGCTCAGTTAAAACCATGCAGATAAGGGAAATAAGAAGACATAGTCAATCTCACAAATCAAATAAAAAGAAGACAAGAAAAAGTCAAGGAAACAATACACACACTAAATCATGTTAAATCCTAAGGTTCCTTTTAGTCTCTTTTGTGGCTTGTGCCTTCAGCTTTAAGAATTATGTGACTCAACTTGTCTTGTAGAGTGGGTACTAGAAAAGAAGTCTATGGTTGGTTTCAAGTTGTGTTTAGGATCTCAAAAGGATATGTATTAGAAATCAATAAATGACTTGATATTGGGGCCTACCCCCTCACTTCACACACCACAACGATAAGGGTGTCAGGTGCTTAGCCAAGATATATTAATTGTCAAAGATTATACTTAGGTAGATAATTGATTTGGTTCTCCTCTTGGTAATGAAATCCAAGTAAGATAGTTGAGAAAGGTGACTGCTAGGTGATGAAATCTCAGTCGGGCCTTATGTCAATGTTTTTATGCTTGATTAAGTGTAAGTGGTTTAGTTTTATGTGTGTGATAAGAGTGAAGCTAAGATTAATTCACTTGATTAATTAGCTATGTGAACTAAAATAAATAATCAAACAATGGATACAGTCAATTTTAAGCCAAAAACAAAATTTTAATTTTGTTATATGAGCAAAAAGATAAGAAGAATCACCTAGATGCAACTATGGATCCAAGAAAAGACTCAAGGGTCCCACCAAGTGTACCAAAATGTTTCAATAAAATTTTATTTATGTTCTTTGGAAGAAAAAGAGAAGAAACTCGAGAAGGGTATGGTATAAAAACTTAATATGTTGTGTGCATGTTGATCCAGGTGATTATAAAGACTCCTCTTTGGCTTGGGAGGAATGACTTGCAGATAAGAAATCACTAAAGAGACGGTTGATTAGTTAGATAGTAAGGTGGATTGCCTAACAAGATAAATCCAAGAAGCATAAGCTTCCTTAGAGGCTGACAATCTAGATTTTTAAACAATCAAGTTCAAAAGACAAATTACTTGCATCAATAAAAGAAGATACTAAAATCAAATACAAGAAGTGCTTGATAAATGAGTAGGTTAATTTGACTAATTGTAGTAATAAGAATATTGATATTAATGCTAAATGAATCAGGTGTGGTCTATAAAATAGGGTGAAGCTTTATGATTGGGAAGGGGATCTAAAATTAGGATTTGATTAAGGTCTGATGGGTGAAAATATCTTGTTGTTTATTTGTTACATAATGATCATCGATGGTTAGGGTTACCATTGGTGATTGATGACCATCAATGATTATGGATTGATCATCAATAGTTACTATGGGTTCTGGGTTGGTTTAAGAAATTGGTTGATGGGGATGCACAATGGATTCTAAAAGGTGGGTCTAGGTCAAAGGTTGGTTACAAGAGGAACAATATAATTAATCACTAAAAAAAATAGATACTTAGATTCATTGTTTGTTTTTGAGGTGAGTGGCTAAGAAATCTATTAGTGGATCCTAGAGCAATTTTGATGGAGTAACGATACTTGGTTGTTGACTGATGAGGAATGATACTTCAAATCTCTATCGTACTCATTACTAATTCATTAGGAGAATACCTGCAAAATAAGTTGTAATGCAAGAGGCTCTTGATGGTTGTTGATGATCTCTAATGGCTCTGGTTTTGGATGATTTTATTGATCCCTTTTCACATCCTCCTCTCTCATTATAGGAAGAAAGGAGAGGTGAAACAATTAGTTTAACAAATAATTTATTTTTAGTGTCAACATGCATTGATCCCGTAACCAAAATAGATGTCTAAAAATAAAAAAGCAAGTTATCATTGGGCTGAAGTTTAACTATTTAGACAGTTAAAACCTGACCATTGGTGGTTAGGCCTAACCGTCGGTGGTTAGGGTGACCGTCAGTGGTCGATGGGTCAAAGGTTAAGTTGGTCAAAGTTTAGCCAGGGTAAGTTAGGTTTATGGTTAATAGGTTGTGGGATAGTCCCTAGGGGGTCCCAAGGTGGTCTAGGATTTAGTTTGACATGTATAACTATTGTGTGTAATTTTTTAGTGTCTACAGGGTGTTCAAGCCTCCTCACTTAAGTGATAACATGGAGACTCTTCAAAGGTTATGGGTGACCATATAACTGAAGAGAACTTATAGGTAGGACTAAATCCCCTGATGTATCATGTAGGACCAATCACTACTCTATAATATTGAAAGGAAAAGGGTGAAAAAAACTATGAACTAAAGGGAGGTGATACACCAAATGTTATGACCACTACCATTGGTTTGCATGTGCACTAAGACCTATATGACTAAAATAACATACACTTATCTTAAAATAACTTATCACATCAATGATTTTCAAAGAGGTAAGGCAATATGAGATTAGAAGGGAAGATATTTTCCACTTCTAATCCACATGAAACCCTTGATGACACTATTCACAACATGTAATAGAAAAATAAACTACAAGAAGGCAAGAAGAATAGGACAACAAATCAAGGTGAGCTAGGTTTGCACTTGCTTAGATCAACCATTCAAAGCTTCACACCACATACAACCATAGAAGGAGGTAAAAACAGTCATATTATTGATTAATATGTATAAAAAAGAATAAGGATACACCATACTATTAGTGGAAGGATCCCTTATAATGTCAAAATTGGGGATACATATAAGAAAAAGGAGTGATAGAGATAAGAGAGGTGTCAAGAGTGTTGGGTTCTCTTTTTAGGTCAGCACTAAATCCTCTTCCCAAAAGGATAGCACGTTGGCCCTATCACACAAGGTTTTAGTCTCGTGTACTCACTCGAAGTGTGCAATGAAAGATTGATTCTTGAAGACTTTGAAACATGACATGCATTTACTCATTTCTTATCAGCCAAATATCCTACTATAGTTTATCAATAGATTTTACTACCATTACTAGAAAAATCTAAAAGAAAGGAACTCATGACTTTATTTACTTAACACATTTCAATATTCAACACAGTCCATTGCTTAAAATACCATATGATAAACATTGAATTCTTATTAAGTACTTATGGATTACAAGACGAAATGCTCTATATCCTTTCAAAGGTTCACACCCAAGTCAGGATTTTTATACTTGTTTTGCCTTATCCAAGTGTTAAGTTACCAACCCAAAATAGACACATGGCACATGGACTCTTAACAAGCTGAGTGTCGTGGCTCTTACAATTAATTATTCCTATAAAATGAGGCATATATGCCCCTAGATTCCTACTCCATGTTATACATTTGTTTCTAAGTGTTCCATTCCTCACAGGTTATACAAGGCCTCTAATCGGTGGGGTCAGCGTGTCCTATTTTATTTTTTCTTCAAAATTCTCCCACATTCCTCATGCTTCCCTAGTCTTTCACTTCTTGTTATAGATCCTTTGTTCTCAGGTTCCTCATGCCAAATTATCTTGACTAAGTCTTCTCACATTGGGTCTTCCACACCATTTGTCCTTTCAAATCCTTCAACTCTCACATTTCTAATCTTGTTCCATGGTCCTCTTTTTCCATGGTTCTCCCATGTTGTGGTTCTCTCGCACTGTGCCAGTACTTACATGAAAATGGACAATGGTCCCTCTGCACTGCTTGTCAAAATCAGAATAAATACTTGGTCAAAATTAAGGGGCCAAAAAAGAGACAATGATGATTTTAAAACACTCATGGAAAATTTAAAAACAATATCAGATACCAAAGGATAGTTATGAAGTCTTTCATCAACATGTGTGCTCCTTATTTGATGATGACTTGATCAAGGTAGCTTAAGAGATGCTTCATTGCCTTAGTGACTCACCTTCTTCTTAAAACTACCCTCATTATCTGGTTGAGGGGTTATACATTGAATAAATACATAAAACACATTACCATCTCTTCTTTACACCTCATGAGATGATGTGAAACTACTCAAACTGATGTAAAAGGTATGTCATCTCATATGCCCATTTTGTCATCTTGCCAAGCTTGCCAAATGCATAGTAAAAACCTAAAACTTGAATAATTCACATGATTTTTGAAGATAAGAGTACTAATTAGATTTTAAAAATAATTTTCATGTTGTCATAGACCTCCATGAAACTTTTTATCCCTCTATTCTACTTGGAACTCCCAAAAATACCCAATTTGGTCTTTTTAGGCCTCAAGAAGCCCTGAATTGGCTTATGAGGTCAAAAATGCATTTTAAGAATCACCTATATCACTTATTGGGTTAATTTGAAAGGTATAAATTTGGAATAATTTTTGGAGTTAAAAAAACTCAAAAATCATTCATGAAAGTCCCAAACAGAAATTATTTCTAAACTGCCTATTTGTTGCCCTGTAGGGTTGCCTAGAGAAGTTTTGTAGTGCTCTAAGCTTATTTTGCATTAGATTTCAGTATATAATAATGTATTTAGTATTTCACAAGGTTTATACACCTTATAATAATATTTTTTTCATTCAAAAGGTCTGGAACACCCAATTCACACTTCATCCATGAGGAAAACCTCAAGAAACCTTGATTTTCTTCATAGTACAGACCTATGTTTTGGCTATTTATCTATTTTCATGAACTATACAGACATAAAACCACTTTTAAATTTTTTTATATGTTTCTCCCAACCTTTATTTCAAATTTCATGAGTTTTTGAGCTCTAAAACTCAAGTTATGACATTTTTAGTGTTGTCTCACCTTGCATTTTCTCATTTTTATATGACTATATGTCTATGTTTTGGAATTTTATTGAGTTATATGAGATATAAATACCTAATTTATTTTTAATTATAACCTATATGAACCACACCATCTATTAAAATCTATTTTGGTCATGATCAATTAATAAAATTTTCCAAAGACACCTTTTTAGACCTGTAACAACCTAGAAATTGAGAACAATGGTACCTAGGAAAAGAGAAATGAGCATATATTGAGTTTTATGAGGTATAAATACCTAATTATTTTTTAAATTGGACCTTTATTATCCCTTATAATCATTTAAACCATTGTTTACATTCAATCAATTACATAAAACTCAAAAAAACACCTTTTATAATTGTAACACTTGCATTCTTAAAACCCTGCAACCTGTACCTGCACATTTTACAACTATTTTCATTGAAAATTTGATTGAATAATGTTTATTAGGGTTATTTATTCCAATTAATATCTCACATAACTTTATATTTTCATCAATGGATTCATAAATTCACTCAAACAAGAAAAAACCGTGAGCTTGGGGTTTTGGAGGGGTTTAAAGAACTGCAAACACTCTTAGTGATTGTTCATAAAAAAGAGGTCCTCAATATCTGAAGCAATTCAAAAATTTGTAAGGCCATTAATTTCCCCTAATTTTCCTAATATTTTTGGTTCCAAATCCCTCTCTCCACCACATATTGAATATTTGAAATTGACCCTCACAAACTTGCCAAGAGCTTGATAAAGAAGCTGAGAGATTTTTTATCTTTCATGAACCTAAAACTTCTTCTTAAGCATGGTTTGAGATTTTAAAATAGGAATGAAGCTATGGTATACCATGTGGGTCCTCCATAACTTGTGACATTTAGAATTCACTTCAATGTAGCATCTTATTTTCTCACAATATGACAACTTTAACCTACCAATTTCATGTTGAAAACTAACATAAAAGATTTGACATGTGTGTACGACATCCAAGTCACTTATTTTAATTTTAAATTTACCCTAAAAATATTTAATCATGTGTTTTAGACATAAAAATGACTTTGGAAATAAGGATTTGCATAAGGAATGACTTGGATAAGTATAAAACAATGGAAACATCAACCTTAGCTTTTGCAAAAATACTTTAAACTATGTTAATTAAACATGTCAATTGAAGGGAGTTTGACTCAAAAGGTCCAATTACAATGAATCAACATTAGTTTGAACATGATAGGGGTCAATGGTGGAAATTTTTTTCAACAAGTAGGTTACTCATGTTTACTATGTGTTTTTTATCTTTTTCCTATTATAGATTTTTCCCACATTGGTTAGGATGTTTTACTCCTTATTTGTCCTTGACTATATATGCAAGGCCTCTCATTTCTAATAGAATAGAATAAGTTTGGATATAATATATGATATTTTTTACTTTTTTCTACATATCAGTTTGCAACCCTTTATTTTACAGAAATCTCTTTTTGTGATATTCTTTATTTTCAACACCTGAGATTATGTGGCTTGGAATGATCTAGTCATCATTAAATTCATGGTATCAAGGGGTGTTAGAGTAGGTTACTAATGTTTACGAGGTGTTTTTTCTTTTTCCTATTGTGAATTTATCCCACATTGGTTAGGATGCTTTGCTCCTTATTTAGTCTTGCATATATATTCAAGGCTTCTCATTTGTAACAACATATAAGAAGTTTGAATGTGGTATATGATATTTGCTACTTTGTTCTGAATATCAATTTTTTACCCTTTGTTTTATAGATCTCTCCTTTTGTGATGTTCTTTTTTGTCAACACCTGATATTTTATGGCTTGGAATGATCTAGTCATTGTTCCTTTCATTGTTCTTCATGATATATCCTCTCAACTCATAAATGACCACTTTTTTATGATAATTTCCTCTCTTGAAGAGAAATAAAAACCATTCAATGTGGCTATGTAGTCTCTTGACATTTTTTGCATAGCTTCAAGCTCCAGCATGCAGTGGAGTAAAACCCAATGCTTCAAACAAAGTATGATTACCATGCAATATTGGTTACACCAATACAAGTGGAAATGGATTCACAAAGGGGGGAAATTAAATTCATTGGGAATTTACTTTGCTTTTGATAGATACCATATGTAACTGTGGTAATATATCATAAACAAAGTGGAGAAAAAGGTAGCATATTGGGTTACCAAACCTATCTCATTGGTAAGGAAATTCCAAGTGTGTACTAAGATTATGGCTACTACTCATGTATACTACTCCTATTTGGCCCCTTTAAAACCTCCTGTGAATTATTGGCTAAATTTCACAAAGACTTTCTTTGTTCTAATGTCATAAAAACTTAGGGGTTTCATAAATTTTTTTGGAATATTTTGTCTTTCTCATGATAAATGAGGTATGGGGACTATTGGCATCTTTAGATAGAGCATTACCTTATATGTTAAGTGGGTTTATAAAACCATTAAAGGTAATAAATCTTGTAAAACCCTCCTACATCATTTTGTTTCATCTATATCTCCTTACCATAAATTGAGTTGGAATAACATTGGTTTCCACATTCTATTGATCACTTTTTCTCTTGTCAAAATTGAAGGCTCATTTGTGTCAAAAAATATTTGTAAATATTTTTAAGTGGTTATGCTTCACTTAAAATAGGTTGGTGATGGATTTCATTTGGAAAGCTTTTGAAATGGTTAAGCCTCACTTAAATTGGGTTGGTGATGGATTTCATTTGGAAAGCTTTTGAAATGGTTAAGCCTCACTTAAATTGGGTTGGTGATGGATTTCATTTGGAAATCTTTTGAAATGGTTAAGCCTCACTTAAAATGGGTTGGTGATGGATTTTTTAATGGTGTCTCTTTCAATGACCACAATCTCTGGTGGTATTTAATCATGACCAATATTATCCTCCTTTTGGGTAAAATACTTGGCATAAAATCTTTGAGACCTTTTTAAAAAATAATTAAAACTATAATATATTTGGTTTCTACTCATGACTGGCCCCTTGAACCTTGCTAAAATTGAAATTCAATTTAATCAATTATGACTTACTAGTTATTCCCTGCATTTAAGAATTAATGCCAAATGTCATGCTCCATAAGTTGGGTTTGTAACCTCCATGTTCATGCTGGAAATATTAGAGGTGGAATTGTGATACTCATTTCAAGAATTATTCTTCAATATTTCTTTAATAGGTCATGATCCCTTTTTCATCATCTCTTGGTAAGCTCAATAGGTGTTAGAACCTTAATTCCTCACCTAGGATGTGGATTTCCTAGCTCAACATAATTTAGATTGCCAAGCTTGAACCCAAGCTAGCTCATTTATTATGGTGTCTATTCTATCAAGGCCTTCCACTTGGGAAGTGTACTTCCCACCTTGGATTCCTCAACCTAAGTGTCCAACCTACTCTAGAGTTTAATCCTTTTAGCTCAACTTTTGGGCATGCACCAAAGCCTAGTTTTCTATATAGTGTATACACAGTCTCTTTCATCCCTACCATCCTAAACCTTTCTTGTGCCATTTGACCCTCCTTGGGTATTTTTATAATTGGTAGGCATCTACATATGTTTTATGGAATTTATTTGAAGCTATTTTTTTTTAATAATGAAAAGCTAGAAACTATGATTTATTTACTAATGATGAATATTCTTGTCAATTCTCTATTAATGACAAGGTATATATATTATCTTCAACCTACATGTAGGTTCAAGTCCAAGTAGATAAATTTTTCATGGAGGTTTAACATCTACAAGTGATTCTTGACCACTAAGGGAGCACTCCCTATATTGTGAGGTGTGCCTCCTTGAATCATTTACCATAGGGCCTGCCACATTTAGCACCTAGACACCAACAGATTCATTCTCACATTTGCAACCATTTATCCCCTCACCCTCAATGGGGGGATGGATTCGACCTTGACTACATGGTAAATTTGTCACTAGTCCTTCTTGGTGGGGTTCACTAGCTAGCCCCACCCCTATCATAGTGTGGTACAACCTCCTCCTGGGTTGGACATTTTTTTAATTTATATCCTTCAGATCCCATGGATGTATGGGTGGATTTGAATCCTCCCTAAATTAAGCCTTCATCTTGGAACACTCTTCTACCTAAATATGATCCTCCACCTCTTCCTTTTAGTGTGGTAGCATGTGCCTAGTTTCTTAATGTTCTTGCCATAATTTTTGTGGTGTTGTTCTATTTTCATGTTTTAACCGATGTTTATACTTGTTTTTATTTATTTTAAGCTAGCATTTTCCTCTATCAGGGAGTCTAAGTCATTAATATCAACTAAACTTACTTTGTAACCTTTTTTAAATTGTTATTTTTATTAGCAATAGTCTTATTGAAGCATTCCAATAGTAAAACTATTTATTAAATGTTTATTTAAATTTATCCTAACAATCTTAAAATTTATATGAGTGTTTGGTACTTATTTTCCTTTTAAAAGATAACCCATTTCCTAATATTTTTTCATAACACTTTAAATAATGTCATTTTATTGATTATCATCCATCACAAACTACATATAAATTGGTCCTTAATAGTCTCCATGACTTAATTTTTTGTCTCATATTGAAACAAAACTTGAATACTTGTAGCTTAACTCAAGGCTAGTTTTCAAGGTGGACATGAGGAGAAGGAATTCAAAAAAAAATATGGTTGATGTAATCACTTATGCAACTATTTAAGTGATAGAGTTAGGATTTTATTTAACCCTAAATTAGATATGGATCCTAATGTGATAGATAAGGTTAAGAATATAAAAATTAATAAACACAAGGGTGATAAATATATCTATAGTAGGCCAATTAATTACAAAATTCAAAAAATACATATACTAAATTTATTATATTGAGATATGCTAAAAATAAGAAACACAACTGTGTTAGATATTACAATGATAATGAAAAAATTACTTAGTTTATCCTCATACTTATACAAATCTAGATCTAGAATGGGCAAGAAGCACACTAGAAGAATATTATAAAAAAAATCACAAAATTTTGGATTAAGTGCCTCTATAATCTCAAACACTTACATCAATGTGAGATAATTACATCGACACTACTGTCTAGATCAGACACATGTCTACTAGGAAATACCTATTGAAACTAGATGCAACCACCTAGATACTTTTGGGTTCTATGTCACCTTCACTATAGTGAATTTAGATCTAGGTCATGGATTGTCACTTCCTGTTAAATGAACAAACCCTAGTTCTTCATATTCATAGTGGCTATGGGAAAAATAGGTTAGTGGGCACATGGTGTCAAGCTAAAACAAAATACCCCTTTGACAATGAGTGTTACCTACATATCCACTGCTCCTAAGAGGGCCTCAAACTAATGTAAATCTCCCCTAATGTGTTGGCTTGTGTGTACACAAGGGTTTAATATGTGTAAATCAAGTACAATAGTGACATAGCTTTTAACTTGAAAAATATAGCTATTGGGATTATCCTTCAGTAATTAAGACTTATAAATGTGTTGTCCCTATGATTAATATAGAAATAGAAGAAAATAGGAAAGATTTTTTCACTTGGGTGCTTGATAATATGATTTCAGTAAGTTTTCTTGTGAGTAGGTAAGAAATTTATAAGTGACAAAAGAATGAGGATTGATCTTATATTTATATAATCCATTTGGAGAATATCTCATATTAAATCACTTAAACTAACGTTTAGGATATGTTTCATTTTTAAAATGGATGACTTTAGGGCACTAGACACTTGTGTTTGGGTATGACACTTGTGTCGATGTAGGCATTTGACTAAGATGCAAGTGTCTAGGTAGTTATAAAATAAATGCAATTATAGAACTTGAAAAGGTGGAAGATAATTAGGTTTATATCATTTTGGAAAAGATATAAGACCTAGGTCATCAAAATAATACTATTTGAACTAATAGATAGGCAATGAGCATAGAGAGATAGTAGATATGAGACTTGTAGAAGAGGAAAAGATATAGACCTGAGAGGAATGACTAAGATTTGTAATTTTCAAGTCTACAAGACTAAGGTATTATATAATTCATAAATATCATCTACATTTCCCTCCCACTTAATCTAGTAATAGAATTGTTGGTTTAAAGGAGAAGGAATGCATACTTGGGTGTGTATAAAACACCTTGCCTTTGCTTGAGTCCAACTTGAGTGAATTTATAGAGACTAACCTACATCCATGAACATGTTATAGTATATAATTAGTGCGTATAATTTGAAATTTAAAGTATTGAAATGATTGATTGTAAGAGAGCAAGGTTTAAGAGTACACATGTATTGATGCAATTATCTTGCCTTTTGGTGATTTCATTTGATATATGTATCATTATGAAACACTAAAAATAATATTAGGATAAATATAAATATGGAAAGTGCATAAATATAAGGATATAGAAAGATATATGGGAACATGCCCCCAACCTTGGAGAAAAGGTGGATTACCACCTAGCAGTTAATATTAGTTCAACCATCCAACCCAATCATACTTATAACCTGGTGAGTGTGATTGAACCAATTCAACTCACACTATAAAATTAGTGAGGCTAGATGATACAATCAAGTCCAACCTATAAAATTGGTAAGATATCATGATTTTATCACCTCAACCATACCAAAAGTGCACCAACTACTGTAGTAGATTGGCTTAATATAGTTCATAAAAATCCAACCTAATGGATGATGACAATCTATAAAAATGTTTTAAATCTAAAACTAATTTGATTTCATAATATTAGGCACACATTGTATAACATATTCACCTTATATATGTCTCATACTTAAATTGTGTATAAAAAAGGTACCAACGTATATAATTCTGCCACAAATGTGTATCTAAATCATATAACTATTAATCTGGCCAATCTAAAAATTGTGTGTGGAGAACATGTTTTCAAAACATGAACCCACTATATATGGGGAAATCTGAAAACTAATATAAGTGCTAATGTGGAGGACATGTTTTTGAATAACCCCCCACTATAATCTGGGTATACTCCATACTAAATAAGTGTGGAGAACATATTTCTAAACATACCTCCACTAAATCTAAAACTATGAATATGTGGAAGCCATGTCTTTATGACATGCCTCCTCTGATATGCCCCATTTCTTTGAGGTGAGGGAAGATATAAACTACTAGTTGCCTCATCTCAAAAGGATAAATAACCATATATCTGTGAATGAACCATGTAGCATATAGAAGGACATGTCTAGGTAAATATATCATTGAAGCACATAAAATATGATCACATTAAGGTCTAATATACATGAAAAATATCATAAAAACATATAGATAAGAACAATACAAGTTTAACAAGTAATCAAGCATGCACAAGAGAACTCAAAAGTAAATTAAAAAACAATGGTCTAAAGAGACTGCAAATAAGGGGCATGTTCAATTGTTACACAATTGAATAGATATGACTTAGTCAAATGTCCATAAAAGTGAGGATGACATATTCAAATTTTCATACAAGCAGTGACATATGAAAATGTCAAATATTAAAATAAAGGCATAGGGGCCAAAAAAATGAAACATATTCAAATGCTCAAACAAGCAAGATAAGACACTCAAAAAAGTGTATAAATGAAAACATAAGAAACTAGCATAAACTTATCATACTAGTCCCTGGATATATGTGTTATAAAAACATGTCAAGTATATAGCATATCAAGTACACTGTGAAATCTATAAGCATGGATAAATACATGTGTAAGTACATATATAATCTCAAACATGATAATGTAAAGTGACCATAGAATTATATAACCTATATGTATCATGATCAAAGAAGAAAATGTCCCCATTTCTAAATGACATGAGTAGAGGTAAGAACTAATATCTGTAAGTGCATATATTATGTATTTGTTTATGTCTATATCACACTCAAAATATGTGTGACACACATGTATATATGAATCATTGATATGTTATCTACCAACATAGAACTAGCATCAATTAAGCAGCTAGTAGCAGCTCTCAAACCCTAATCAGCCTATAAGATGTGGTTGTGCATTCAAAAGTGGAAGACCTTACACTAGAGGAAGAGGTAAAGGATTCTGGGGTAAATATTTGAAATGCAATAAGTATGCAAGACATAGGTCTTATGAGTTTCTAGAGAGCTCTCAACAATTTATACAAGGATAAAGGGTAGCAATTAGATTGTTCAGCTAGAGGAAGAAAGTGTTGGGTCTCCATCTCAGGAGGATGTACCTGAGGTAGTAAAATCATTATTGATGAAAAGAGTGTTGATAAAACCAAAAAAAGAGATCAAGGAACCACCACAGAGAAAGATCTTATTTGGGACTACTTGCATGTCAAAAAGTAAGTGTTGTAAAGTAATCATTGATAGTGGGAGTGTTGATAATTTGGTTTCTCTAGATATGGTATAAAATTTGAATATAAAGAATATAATTCATCTCACACCATACAAGGTCTAATGGCTACAAAAAGGACATCATATTCTAGTGAATGAGTAATGCAAGGTGGAATTCCAAATAGGAAGCTATAAAGATGAATTTTTTGTGATATAATGCCTATGGGCATTTGCCATGTTCTATTAGGTAGACATTGGAAATATGATAGAAGAGTTATTCATGATGGGAGGATTAATACTTATACATTTTAAAAGGATGGTAATAAATACATACTTATTCCACTAAGATATGAAATTTCACTAGTTGAAGACCATACTAAAGTGAAACTAACTAATGGCAAAGAGTTCTTATAGCTCATCAATGAAGAGGAGGTATGTTATGTTTTAGTTGGTAAATCCAAAATAATAATTACAACTACTCATTTGATTGATATATTCATAATGTGAGATAAGAATCCAAGAGGGGAGTTATTCAAGTGTTAGTATGATTAAAACCAATAAAAACATACTAAGAATTTAACACCACAATCCTATACACTCAAGGAGTAAGACAACAATACAACTAACTAACAACGGAATACAAAACAAGTATTGTTTACCTTCCTTGAGAGAAAGAGTTGCATGTTGGCCATGGAGGAATGTGCTCAAAGAGTGTTTGACAATGGTGTTCATTGCATCATCTCTCCTTGTCACCTTGACAATATTTGTCTTGGCTTTGGGAAGATGTAGCAATCTATCAATATTTTTGCATTAGAAAACTAAAATAATGCTTTGTCTCTCAAAAATTGAACATTATAAAATTACACAAAAAAGTTTCCTTTAGAAGGACCCTAGCACTTTTACTTATTAGCCTTTCAAACTAACCCAAACCCAAGTGTAGTTAGGCTAGCTTTAACCATGGTTAGGTTTAGTTTAACACTAGTTGAGTTAAGGAGGGGATAAGTAATTAATATTTGGGATAGAGATCCTATTTATTAAGCATAGCTCTTTATTTTTGAATTTAAGGCTATAATGGAGATATTTTAAATTCCTTGACTTTGATGATGATGACATCATCATGACCTCAATTTTATTAGAATTTAATTTTTACAAAATTTATTTTCACTAATTGCACATGGAAATTTCACTTTAAGTATTTAATTTGATTTGCTTAGTTAATTCATTATGCTTAGTATTTTACCTTAGGAATTGTTTAAGTATCCTGGTTAATAGAACAAAAGGCCAATCTATGAATATACTAAGTCGTAACTCAATTAAGGATGAATTCATGAGATGTTGTTGTTATGGATAGGATAATACCTCAAATAGAGATGCCTCAACATGATTATGGGTATTGTTGGCCTTTTAGGCCCACATACTAAACTTACTTGAATACAGTGTAGTTTCTTAAAGATCAAGTATGGAGCAAGGCTTGGACAAGATTTTTGGATGAAATTACTGGACCAAAGGGATCATACAAAGTTCAAATTTTTTGAAACACTTTGAGATTTATTAAAAGTGTATCTTGACAATTTTTTAAGGATAGTTCTACAGTTGTAAAGAGCAGGTATCTGAACAAATTTTTATAGTGACTGAGCCGTCAAAGATCAAGCTATAGTTTAACCATAAGTTTGGAGGAGCCTAAAAAAAATATAAGTGACAAACCTTGTTGGGTAAATCCTTATTGAGAAAATATTTTGGGATTTCCTTTTGCTAGTTTTAATTCTTTCTAACCTTTTTATTTGGCTAAGTGTTATTTCTTTTGGGTCTTTTGGGCTAAGTGTCAGGAATTGTTTCAGACATTTTGTCCAAAACAAAAATCTCGAAGGAACATTCTCTCAGATATGTACCAAACAAAAATCCTGAAGGGTCTTTTTTCAACCAAAGTGGTCCATTCAAAAATCTTGAAGGGTATTTCTTTGCCAAAAGGTCTAAAGAAAAAGTTATGAAGGGTACTTTTCAAGCAAAGTGTCTTAAATATTTCCCTGAAGGATCACTCTCATAGCAAAGTTTCCTAAGGCAAAAAACCTGAAGGGTCATTTTTTTAGACAAAATTCCCATAGACAAAAGTTTAAAGGAAATAGCCTAGGGAATTTGTGATCCAGTAGAGAGATGATGGGTGGAAAACTGACAAATTCAAGCACAAGAAATGACCATTAAAATTCAAAATGTATTGATAGGTGCATGGATGTCATTGGCATTTGTGCAAACATCAAAATTCAAGCTCTATAAATTAACTATTTGCTTTCAAAATATCCTTAAAATTTTTGAATTTGGTTGAGATCTAATGGTTTGCATGAGCCCACATACTGACACATAAGATATAATGATCTGTACTATAATCAAATGAGTCAAAATGTCCTCAAGTTAAAGCCCATAAAGAGTTTCAAATTGGATTGATCCAAAGGCATTGGTTATTGAAGCCAAGATCCAATGGTGTGCATTCACTAGCAAGAAGGTGGGTCTAGGCTAGATCAATGATCCACATTTGATCGTATAGAAGATCCAACAATAAGCAGTGACTGATAGGTTAATGGGCCCAAGCAGATCAACAACATGCATTCAATCATGAGAAAGATCTAATGGTGAGTGTGAGTCAAAAAAATTAGCAAATTCAAGGAGCAAATGCATGCATGATAAGTGGCACAAGTGCATCTAATTGGCATAAGATCAATGATCAATGGTCATTCGGATGAGTAGGATCTAATAGAGTGAGATTGGTTAATATGTCAATGATACAAGTCAATTTTTGATAGCCAATAAACAAGGGGCAAGACCAAGACATTTATGATGAAATTCGACGAGCCAGTTTCTAGTCGAGACAAGTAAATACAAAGGATTTGAGTTCAAAGTTCACTTAGGATTGAACTAGAACATATATTTCAGGATCGAATGGAGCCATTAAAGCTCATTAGTAGTAAAATAGGTCTTTATAGGACCTAAAGTAGACTAAGGGTTAGCGATTATTGTCAAAGTAAGATTGAATAACTAGCAAATTCCATCTCATTGACATGATAGCTATAGGAAAACCAATAAATATGATTGGTTTTCAATCTATAATGAAACTTGTGTTTATATATTTCCTTGGGGTAGATATGTAATTAATGGGAAGCTTCTTGTCCTTCGACATGATCATTTCCTAGACAAGCAGATATTTATAGTTGCCCAAGATAGACAAAACATGGCTTTGTCAGTTTCAAGGTATAAAGTTTTGGTCCTCAAGAAGATGGTATAGAGTCTTGAGATGAGACTTGTCGGTTGGATAAAGATCAATTAGCATTTAATTATTTTATGAGGACCTTATTTATTGATAGAATCATGAGTCAGCATCCTCAAGAATTTTAATCCATCGAAAGTGGTTAGGCATTTTTCAATGCATAGATCTATCTCTCTCTCTTTCCCTTTTCTATAAATATAGGCTTCCATGCCTTGAAATTTATCCCTCTTTTTGGTATGACTAGACTCTGTCAAACTTTGTACTATGACACATTTTGATGCAATAAAGATTGATTTCCATCCTTTTCTAAGTTGGATTGAAGTGTGTTCTATTAATTCATATTATGTGGTTAAGTGAATGTATTTTCCTTGCTTATGTATGAGTTTTTCTCACCTTTAATAAGTGCTTAGTAATTCTTATAGGTCATTATAAGTGCAATTTATAGTTTATTGTCTAGCTTGAAAGTGGATATTTTCCCTTTTTTATTGATTTGATAACTAATTAATGCCTTATTCTGAAATATTTATGTGAGATTTTTATTCTTTAGTCTTGAAAGTGTCTCATATTGTGTATTGTGTGAGTTTGAGAGACCAAATCATTGGTGTATCGCATCTTTTACATGATTTATAAGTTATTGTCAAAATATATTTCCCTTTTCTAAGAAAGTGCTAGTTTAGGTTTAGTATAGGTAATAGATCTAGAAGGAAGTTAGTCTTTTCTAGAGGTTTGATCCATTATTAGGATACCTAGCCTAGGATCAATCCCATGTTAGACTAGATTTGAGTAGCAAGATCTGAATAATTCCCTCTTTAGCTAGGGAGCAAATCTATAACTCCAACAATTTTGGCACACCTGGTGGGACCCATTAGAGCTTGTCTTGGTGAAATTGCAATTGAAATAGTGTTATTCATAAAGAATTTGGTGATCCCAAGCTCAAGTAATTATTTCTAAAATGTTAGGCAGTTTCCAAGTAAGTTCATTTTCATTGCACTATCATGATGTTATTTTCATGGCTATGTATGAAGGAAATCCCTATGTAATACCTTTTTATCATCCCTATGATGAATCATACCATCCCTATCATGATCCATATGAGCCTTGTTATGATCTTAATCATCCTTACTAAGAATTTTATCAAATCCATGACGAGCCTTATCAAGTTTCCCATGATCCTTATTATCAAGAGCATGACTCTTACCTTCCTTATAAACCATATCAGTCTCAAGATCAGGTTTCACCTTTCCCATATGGATATAATGTTTCACATGAGAAGTCATGTATTAAAGAGAGAATGCATGAAATAAAGCTCAAAATACTAGCATATGCCATAAAAGTTTGTTTAAATTCTCAGTATGAGGAAGTGAACGGGTTGTTTATAAATGTATCCAATAATCCAGAGGAGAGAAATGAGTTGTGTATTTTTGTATTGGAGAAGATGGAGGCTTGGGAGAAGCAGAAAGGTGAGTTAAATCAATTATCTAAAGAAAGCTCTTGTATTCCTTACCAATCTTCTTATGTTCCTTATTCTCATAAAATTCTTAACCATGTTCAGTATGAGCCAATGGAGATTCCTAGTTGGAGTTAAGAACCTATTCAAGAATCTATTCACATGTCAATTCAATATCCTATTCAAGAAGCTAAATCTTCTTATATTCCCCTTTCTTCACCACTTACCCCCCAAGCTCAAGTTGTCCATGAGGATAAAAAGGTTTTAAACCTTGATAAAGTAATAAACAAGTGGAATGAGTAGAATGTAGAAGTTTTTAAAATCTTCTCTTTCTCTCCTCTTCAAGATTCAAGATTCCATAAATGATTCCATTGTCCTCAAGATCACAAAATTTGATCTTGATCAACCTCCCATGCTTCATTCTCCCTCTCAAGCAAATGAATTTCATCACCCTCACACCATCTCCCTTCATCAAGAGGAGCCTACTCTATGGGAAATAAACAAAGAGGTTGCAGCTGCAAGTCAAGTTTTTGGAGAATATGAAGAAGATGCTTCAAGTGTGTATGATGAAGAGTTTCTCATTGATATTTCACTTGAGGTACAATTTGAAACTGAGATTGTAGTTGATATTGAATAAGTTATCTCAAGTATGCAAGAAAATTTTGATCTTGATATGGAAGAAATCCATGAGGAATTTGTACAAGCTGAAGTCATAAATAATATTGAGACATCTCCACTTGAGAAAGATAAATATACCTTTCAAAATGATCTTATTCATATTAATCAAAGTGGAGAGCAAAAAGATGATTGGTAGTTGTATCTTGGATCTCTACAAGAGATTGAAGATCTTTGTAGAGATATGTTGCCCATTAAAGAGCATGTTATTGAGAAATTTGATCAAGAATCACCTATTCAAGATCATGATGCAGCTTGGATTGACTATTTAGATCTCCTTGAAGAGATGGATGAACTTGAAAATATTGATAAGAAGGATGAGGTCACTCAAGGACCATGCACAAATGAGATGTCACTTGACAAGGTTGTAGTTGACAAGCAATATGAGAAAGATCCAGAAGTGCAAGATGAGTTTGTTTTTATTGGTGACTGGTTTACTGTCAAGGACTCATTTCAAGAGATGTTAAGGGAAATAGTTGGCAAGAGGAGTGCCTCTTCAAAGGTCATGTTCAATAAACACCCTGCTTTGCAACTTGTACCTTCTCTTAGAATGAGTAAATTCATGAATTTCCCTTTTTGATCCAAGTGGATCATGTTTTTTCATCATTAATTAGATTAGCTTATCTATATTTTTTGTCCCAAATAAGTGCTTTATTTGCACATTTACTTTATTAGGATAGTTTCCCTGATTTCTTTTGTTTCCTTCCCTATTTTGGTGGAGTCTATTATCTTTACAAATCAAGAGGTTTTCTATAGCCATTTGTTATGAGTCAAGAGTCATGTACATGGTCTGAGTTCAAACATAGCAGGCATGTTTCCCATCTGAGTTGCCAAATATCTTGGCCACTTTTGGCCCACATACCAAACTTGTCTGAATGCAGTGTAGTTTCCTAAGGATCAAGTATATATCAAGGCTTGGACAAGATTTTTAGATGACATTAATCGACCAAAGGGATCATACAAAGTTCAAATATTTTGAAACACTTTGAGCTTGCTTAAAATTGTATCTTGCCAATTTCTGAGTGATAAGTCTACAGTTACAAAGAGCAGGTATCTGAGTAGATTTTTATGGTGTCTAAGCCTTTAAAGATCAATCTATAGTTTAAGCATAAGTTCGGAGGAGCCTAAAAAAAGCTAAGTGACAAACCTTTTTTGGTAAATCATTAATTAGAAAATATTTTGGCCTTTCCTTTTGCTAAGTTCAATTCTTTCTGACCTTTTTATTTGGCTAAGTGTTATTTCTTTCAGGAGATTTCTTTCAGGTATTTTGGGTTAAGTGTCAGGAATTTTTTTGAACATTTTGTCTAAAACAAAAATCCCAAAGGATCATCCTCTCAAAAATATACCAAACAAAAATCTTGAAGAGTCTTTTTTTAGCCAAAGTGGTCCATTAAAATCCTGACAGGTATTTCTTTGACAAAAGGTCTAAAGCAAAATTTATAAAGGGTAATTTTCAAGAAATGTGTCCTAAACATTTTCCTGAAGGATCACTCTCATAGCAAAGTGTCCTAAGGCAAAAAAACTTGAATGATCATTTCTTCAGACAAAAAACCCGTAGACAAAATTCTGAAGCAAATTGCTTAGGGAATTTGTGATCCAAACGAGAGATATGATAGGTGTGAAAATGTCAAATTCAAGCACAATAAATGATCATTCAAATTTTAAATATAGTGACAAGCATGAAATTATCATTGACATTCATGTAAACTTTAAAGTTTGATCTCCGTAAAGTAACCATTTGGTTTCAAAAGGTCCTTAAAAGGTTTGAAGTTGGTCAAGATCTAACAGTCCATGTGAGCCCACATACTGACACATAATATCTAACAATCCATGCTAGATTCAAACAAGTTAAAAGGTCCATGGGTTAAATCCCTTAAAGAGCTGCAAGTTGGATTGATCCAATGGCATGGGTTCATCAAGCTGATATCCAATAGTGTGTATTCACTATCAAGAAGGTGGGTTTGATCCAAATCAATGATCTGTATTCAGTCATATAGAAGATCCAATGGTGACCAGTGACTAATGGGTTAATGGGCCCATGCAGATCAATGACACACATTCAATCATGAGAAAGATCTAATGATGAGCGTGAGTCAAAGAAGTCAGTAAATCCAAGGAGAAAATGCATGCATGACAAGTAGCACAAGTGCATCTAATTGGTAGAAGATCAATGATCAATGGTCATCCAGATAAGCAAGATATAATAGAGTGAGATTGGTCAATATGTCAATGATCCAAGTCAATTTTAAACAACCAACAAATAAGGGGCAAGCCTAGGACATTTTTATGAAAGTCAATGAGCCAATTTCTAGCCAAGACAATTAAATACAAAGGAGAGGAGTTTGAAGGTGGCCCAAGATTGAACCAAAATGTATATTTTAGGATCGAAGGGGGGCATTAAAGCCTGATAGCAGCAAAATAGATCTTCATAGGCCCTAAAGCAAACTAAGGGTTGGTGACTGTTGTCAAAGTAATATTGAATAGCTGACAAACTCCATTTCATTGACATGATAGCTACAGAAAAACCAATAAATATGATTGGTTTTTATCTATAATGAAACTTGTGCTCAGATTTTTCTTGGGGGTAGATATGTAATCAATGGGAAGCTTCTTATCCTTTGACATGATCATTTCCTAGACAAGAAGATATTTGCATCCACCCAAGATAGACCAAGTATGGCTCTATTAGTTCCAAGGTATAAGTTTTTGGTCCTCAAGAAGATGGTGTAGATTCCTAAAATGAGACCTGGTGGTTGGATAAAGATCAATTAACATTCAATTCTTTTACGAGGACCTTCTTTATTGATAGGATCATGAGTTAGCATACTCAATAATGTTAATCCATCAAAAGTGGTTGGGCCTCTTTCAATGCATAGTTCTCTCTCTCTCTTTCCCTTTTCTATAAATACAAGCTTTCATGCCTTGAAATTTATCCCTTTTTTTGGTATGACCAGACTATCAAAATTTATACTGTGACATCTTTTGAAATAATAAAGATTGAATTCCATCATTTTCTAAGCTAGATTGAAGTATGTTTCATGAATTCATGTACTGTGGTTAAGTGAATGTATGTTCCTTACTTATGTCTAAGTTTTTCTCACCTTCAGGAAGTGATTAGTAGTTCTTATAGGTCATTATAAGTGAAATTTACAATTTATTGTCTAGATTAAAAGTGGATATTTTCCCTCTCTTGCTAATTTGATAACTAATTAATGCCTTATTATAAAATATTTATGTGATAGTATTATTCTTTGGTCTAAAAAGTGTCTCATAGTGTGTATTGTGTGAGTTTGAGTGATAAAATCATTAGTGCATCACCTCTTTTACATGCTTTATAAGTTATTGTAAAAATATCTTTCCCTTTTCTAAGAAAGTGCTAGTTTAGGTTTAGTATAGGTGATAGATCCAAAAGGAAACTAGCCTTATCTGAAGGTCTAATCCATTATTAGGATACCCATAGCCTAAGATCAGTCCCATGTTGGACTAGATTTGAGTAGGAAGATCTGAACAATCCCATCCTTAGCTAGGGCACAAATCTAGAACACCAACAAGTATTAATATCTGATGTGTGCATGAAATTATCTTTTTGAAATCCAGTTGGAACATAGTTGTGCCCAAAATGAGGTGTCTATAGTTTGCCCCTATTTGGGAAGGTGTTACTAGACATAGGCATAATAACATATTTTCAAAGAATGAGAAAGTTATTAATGCCTTGGTTAATGCCCCAGAAATTGATGGATGAGCCTTGGATTACCCCATAAGGGATCGAGTGACAAAATAGAGTTAGTGAACATTCCCTTGAAAATAATAAAATGATGCAACCTATAGGTAATGGGGGTAAAAATATTAATTTTCCCAAAGGTGGTTATAATCAATGACACAATGAGGTGACCCAGTAAGGGAGAAGGGTGAAGATCACGATTTGCCCAAAGGTGGTTATAATCATTAGCACAATGAAAATGCATCATTAGGGTGGATGGAAAGGAGATACAATTTGTCTTTGCCCTGGTAGGTAAGATATAATCAAGGAAGGTCTACATAATTCATCGTAGTATGGCAAATTGAGAAAGGGATTTTATATATTGAATTTGTATTCATAGAGTAGCACTAAGCCAGCACAAAGTATAGGCATGAATTTGGGCTACATTCTAGTATGGATATGCACATCCTAACTAGAAGTGATTATAATTTATTTTTTTTAAATTAATCTATATTTGGGTAGTGTTAGGGTAGGTCTGAGATTTGCTAGGTGTGAAGGAGTATTGCACACTGCATTGTTGAATAGATCTTTTGCCCTGATTTTGTTATAGATAATGATATTATGTATCATATTTATAGAAAATTATAATAACACTTTGTATCCAAATCATGGAAAACTCAACTTAAATACAAGTACAAATCACTTAGGTATAAGAAATGAACAATCAAATCTCAAGTGAATGTACTACAATAAACTAAGTGTAGAATTGTACACTAATTTACAACACAAGTATAAGATATGGGTAATCGATACTCAAGTGTAAGAATCCTATCAAAACTGAGAAAAAAAGTCAAATAATGCAAATAAAAACAAAACAAACAAATAAACTAATAAAAAAAACACCAATTAAAAGAAAGAAACACACAACAAAACACAATAAATAAAAATAAACAAATAAGACCGCAAAAAAAAAATCAATAAATAAAATAAACAACTAAACAATTCAAAGCAAAGAAAAGTTAAATAACCAAATTATTCTAACACATAAAGGAAATATACAAATAATGGTTTTTCATAATTTTAGTACAAACATAATACAAATTATTCATGTATGTGTAATATAAGTGTTACTCTTGCCAACAGGGTAACCTCTAAGCTAGGTAGCAATGACACAGGTAGAATAACATAAGAACAAAAGACTAAAAATGTTTCCCCTAGACTATAGGGAACAATGACATAAACAAAAATAAAATAGGGAGAATAGAAGAAAAAGAAGGGGTAACCGAGTTGGCTCCAGATGCACTAGGCAAGTGGGCATTGCCTACATAGTCCTATGGACACAAGATCCAATGTGAACTTCAGGTCAAATGTAATTTTCCCAAGATATGGAATAGAATAAAATATATGATAAGAAAATATGATTGATGTGTAGATAAAAATTGGAATGGTCTGAAAAAATTGTGAGGGAATAGGAAAAAAGAGGGATGACATTCACAATCATGAAAGCGTCAACACAAATAAATCACACAAGCATGAGAGTATGGTTTAAGTTAAAACCACACTAAAATAAAATAGACAAGTGCTCACACATGAACTTGGTTTATAATGCTTACTACATCTAAGGTTGAGAATGAGAATAAGCTCATAAAATAGTGGGAGCATAAAAATTTGATGACTCACAAAATAGTGAGAGCATAAATAACTCACAAAATGGCAAGAGCATAAATAAATCGCAAAAAAATGAGAGCATAAATAAATCATAAAATTATGAGAGCATAAATAACTTGGAAAATAGCAAGAGCATTTTTGGAGACAAACCTAGAGTAAGGAATGATCCAAGAGAATGGTGAATAAAATCAGTCACTGAAATTGGTCGTGTTGGCTCTAAATGCATTAGGCAATTTGAATGTTGCCTACATAGTCCCATGGACACAAAGTCTAATGTGAAATTTAGGACAAATTTAGTTATCCCAAGAATGGGATGAAATACTATCAGAAAATGGAAGAGGCAAATGGAAATGTTCATGACAAAAACCATGAGAATGCTTCAGTTATACCTGTCAACTAGGAGATGGACGTACTAAGTGGCAAGGATATAATTTGAATGGCCCAATGTTGAAGGTTGGCATGTTTTTGGGTGTTTCTAGGCATCTCAACTCAATGGATAATTATGAGACATGGAATGGGTTAACTCACAAAATGGCAAGAGCATGGCATAAATATGCTCATAAAATGGTGAGAGCATTTAAACTTAAAGTGCTCATAAAATGATGAGAGCATAGCAAAGGGGTCACTGTGTTGACCTCAATGTGAATCAAGCGTTGCATACATAGTCCTAAAATATCTCAACTCAATATAGTTCTACCTTACAATGGAAAAATTTGACTAAGAAGCAGTACGTTCGTGAATAATCAAATTATAAATTATAGCACAGTGATGTGGCAATGTGGATAAAATAGAGTTGTCCCTAATTTTACCATAGGCAGTTATAATGAGGAAACAACAACATGGGTCAATGATACTAATTTTCCCAAAGGAAGTCATAATTAGTATCACCTAGAATGGGATAGAATGTGACAACAATGAATAATGTAATCACCAAACCACTAGCATACTGCCCTTGTTTTGAAAATATGTGATCAATGAATCGCCATACTAAATCAATCATTGAAACTCCCTCTAAATCCAACCTATGAAGGTTCTTGAAGAACCAATGGATTAGAACCAAGGTCAAAAAGGGTGGGTAAGGGGGGGTAAACAACTTTGGCCAATAGGGAAGGTATGGAAGGAATGGTATATAATATAGTACAAGGAAGGTGATATTATAGTATGATGTAAATGATCCTCAGATAATATCTCGGGTCTCTCAAGTGAAATATGTTTGAGATGTATTATGTTCATAGGTTCACCAAGCTTGTATTATGTTAGGACAACTAGCTATAATGGTAATAAAATTTCCCCAAGGTGACAAGGTAAGGTAAATGGTAGGGTAAAGGGCAAGGCATAGTAAATGATCCTGTTGTTCCTGTTGATGTGGAGATGCACATATTAATCAACATATGATACAGCTAGAATAGTCAATTGTTTAAATTTCTAGTCCATGCCCCTTATGAATAGCTATTCTATCAAGAACTTTATGTTGATTTGAATT
The DNA here is from genome assembly GCA_037957365.1 of Torreya grandis. Classification (NCBI taxonomy): domain Eukaryota; kingdom Viridiplantae; phylum Streptophyta; class Pinopsida; order Cupressales; family Taxaceae; genus Torreya; species Torreya grandis. Next base: position 799,344 of record JARHVA010000271.1, read on the forward strand.
CCATTAATGTTATTGTGATCTTCATTGGTTGTTTATTTTGTTTCCTTCAAACTTCTAGACAAGATCTCTTCGTAGCCTCTATAAAGGAAAGTGCGGCCAGGGTGGTAAATAAGGATAAACATTGGTTAAAATGTCTGATTTGGAAATGTAATATAGGTCTCAAATAAATAAATGGATCATAATGGAATGTATAATTTTTGGACAACAAATTAAGATTGAGATTTTCAGGAACACACAATATTGTTGATTTCATATTTGACATAATTTTGGTTGTGGCAAGGCCAAAGACTTTTGAATATGCTCTTGATAAGACCACTACATTTTTTCTATTATTTGGCCCTGAGATATGCTTCCATCTGATTATGTTGTATATTATAAGTTGTATTGATGTTATCTTTAATAATGTTTTCATCAAGAATTGAAGAACTATTATGCCCAGCTATTGGCACCTCAAAGAGGTTTTCACCAATAAAGTTGTCTTGATTGTACCATAGCACTTTTGAAAAGGTTTCACTAAGGAATGTTGACTTTTTAATTTGATTATCTTTTAAATCCTCAAACAAGCTTACACTAGAATATGTTGAGTTTAGACTATGATTGCCCCCTAATGCCTCTGAAAAGTCTCACTAGGAGATATTTCTTCTACATGAATGTGGTATTGGTCCCACTGATATTCTACAATTGATATGTCACCATGGATTTAGTTCAAAAAGGTGTGATTTTATAAGTTCCAATAAACACTTGTGGAAGGTGAAATGTTAATGTAATGTCTAGGTTGGTTGGTGGCATTGATGGAAAGTAGAATGGTAATGGAATGGTAAGAGGTAGCACAATCATCATAGAAGATACTAGAACTTGTGTCGATGCTGAAATAATCATCCTCAAAAATCATGAAAGGATCACAAATGTATTGAAATTGATCTATAATTCATGTATAACCAATGTTGTAACAACCATGAATATATTCTAATTTTGAAGCTAAGTCTAACTCTCAAGGGACTCTAAATCCGATGTTGAGACTGATGTTGATTATGTCTCTGATGTTAAATATGATATCAGTTCAAAAAGAGAACTTGACTTTCATGTTGATTCTTCTTCTAGTGTTGTGACAAAGACGTTATATTAAATACTTGGTATTGGATGAGTACTGGTCTAGGGTTGAATAACGGGCTCTCAAAAATAGGCTCAACTAAGAAAGACTCCATAAAGACTATCTTATCAAAGTGAGGCTTCTCAATAAAAATAAAATGGTTAACAGGTAACTCCATAAATATTGGCTCATCAAAGTGAATCTCCTTAAAAATAGGGCAATGGTCAAAATTATGATTTGCCCAAAGGTGATTATAATCATTAGGAGATGACTCAACAAAGACTATCTTGTCAAAGTGAGACTCCTCAACCAAAGGGAAAGGGTTAAAGGGTGATTTAACATAGGATAACTCATCACAAATAGGTGTTTCAACAAAAACATCATGGATTGGTTATTTTTTTTGGCCTTGGCTTACAATTAGTTACAAAATATTAGATCTAGACACATGTTGGTTTTTAAAGGATGACTCTTGGAAAATTAATAATTAGCTTTATTATGGCTTGACAACTGGCTTTGATTTTATAAAGTGGGAAAAGTTTAACAATGTATGAATAATGACATGTGGTTCAATAATGATCTATTTTTAAATATTCTCATCTAATATGGGCTCAACCAAGACTCATTGTGGGTCTGAGATGGTAACTATGACCCATCTAGTTTCAATTGTGCAACCTTGTTAGGATAAGGAGCTACTATATTTTGAAGGGCTTGGGTGGTTATAAATGGGTATTGAAAAGTGTGGTTGATGACACAAGCCAAAGGAAGATGTCCTAGAATGTTAATCTTTAAACATTGTGGAGCTTTGTTGCTAACGCAAGCCAAAGGAGAATTATTAGCATAAGTAGGCGATTGCGTATTGTTATCAATGAAATAGCAAACTTGGTACATTAATTAAATCAAATAAGGGCAATCCTATCATATGATAATCATCATGGTTGGGTTTGGAAATTAGCCCAAGGGGGGTAGTCTTGGTCTACAAAAAATGGTCTTGGTATAGGTCTATGTTTGAAAGTGGCATTGGTCTAGGAATAGGTCTTGGTTTGAAACAAAATGGGACTTGGAATACTACTTAATCTATTGTTTTAAATGGTTTAAACTTGGCCTATAATGAAGCTCTTATCAAAAATTATCAATGGAAAACTTGATCTCAAATGGCACCAATACTCTAAGGTATCTCACACAAACGGTCAAATAAAAGGCAAATTTGAATCTTGGACTTGGCAAAGTGTTACAAACAAATCTAGTTTAGGTCTAAAATGAAAAATACTATGTCTTTGGTCAAAAGTCATAAATCTAGACTAAAAAATGCATGATCTAAATCTGAAAACTTGAAGGCAATGCTAGGTCTTTGGTAATACATCACAAAGTTAGACTTTGAAACAAACTAGGTCAAGGTAAAAACTTGCTATTAATATAACTCTAAGGCAAACAATTCAAAACACTTTGACTCAATCTCATTACATGGATTTTAAAACAAATTTGACCCTGGTATAAAGCATTCATTCTAGGCACACACCTAAAACTAATTGGAAAAGTCAATCTCAAGTAATCAAAATAAGAACAATGAGTAAAGCATTCAAGCCCAAGTGATAAGTAAGGATCCAATGTAAACTAATTATGCTTAGACTTATAATTAAAAAGTGAGTTTTGACCTTAGTTCAAGGCATCAAATAGACTCAATACTTACAAAAATAAACCACTTTCTATATCTAGGAAAATGAGTCCTTACATCAAGTAAGGGATTAGTCTAAATTACATAATTCAAAGGTAAGAGGTAAACACCCAAGCCAAAATTTAAGCAAGACTGAGGTGTAAACCAATCAATTTTCAATCTAAACTTCTCAAGATAAAATCTGAACTTGGTTCAAAAGATTTGGATTTTTCAAATGGAGAACATTCTAGACCCAAATAGACAACATACTGACATCATTTTTAAACCAAAGGCACACATGGTTTTGAACTTGATTTGAAATAAGGTAACATTTTTAAAATAACTTGAGTAGTGTAAAACTCCCTTGAATTAAATGGTATGACAATGGTTTTGGACTCAAAACCCTAATGAAAATTTTTGGGATGAAATAAGCAGCGTAACGATGCCCCACTTAAACAAGTGACACTTTTTTTTGGGATAAAAAACCCTAAGGCATAAGTGTGACACCAAACAAGCAGAATAACACCTCTTAGGCTAAAGTGGTGTAAAAAAAAAATGCAATGGTTTATGAATTATTTTGAACAAACAAATAAATAGTTTTTAGTCTCAAAACACACATGTAAATCAAATAAAAATAGAAGTAGCACAAATGGCTTGTCATATCTTTATAACTGACATGGGTGTATGTAGCTTCTACTAAAATTCCCACCGATATGCCAATGCTTATAAGGAATTAAGTGTTAATCTAAAAATTAAAGAACATGTGTAGGTAGAGTTTTTACACCCCCCTATATCTCTCAAGCATTAGTATGTGGCACGAACTTAGAGTGAGGAACGCTCAACATATGGCAATAAATTATGTGGTAAGTGGGGTTAACTAAAAAATTATAAGTTTTGAACGTACTAGATGGTCGCAAGTGTGGCTAACATAAGAGCATAATCATGTCAATTGGATTCATACCTATTAACTTACTATGCAAAGGATTATTCTTTTTCATAGCGACTCCAGCCATTTACTACTCAATAGAGTCTATTGTTTAGCAAGACCTGACCCAAGTTTTCATGAGGATTAGAGAGGCCATCCACTCAACCCCTTGACAATCCCAATATCTTGTGCCCTGATATATATACCTTGCCATAGAGTGGGGTTGGTATAATGATAGGAGATGAAACTATAGGTCAATGCACCCATAAAGAAATTGTGAGGAGGCGATGAACTCCCATCCACAATCCAACTAAAAGAAAAGAAATAAATGAAAATGGAAAGATTTTAGAGGTCACTTTTGAATCACCCAAGTAACTTAGCTTAGGGAGAGCATACGTGGCATTCTTTCTGACAAGACTTATCAAATAATAGCAATAAACCAAGTATTTTTGGTCACCTGAGTTCCCTAAAGGGGACAACGGGAGAGCATACACACTCTAGTTTCTTTTTTCCAAAAATAAAGAATCTAATCTAGAAAATTTGAAACTATATTAAAGAACTAACAAGAATTGAAAAAGCTCTTAAGATCTCTAACTAAAATGTAGGTTCTTTTTAAGAGCACCAACTTAAAATGTGTTTGAAATTTTGGCCCCTTGGCCTTGTTTGTACTTGTAAAAAGTTTGGAAAATTCTAAAAGACAAATTATTAAGTGATTTTTAGGCACTTTAAACAAATGTGAATGAATTTTAACCTTTGTTTGTGACATTTTGACTTTGTAAAAAGAAATTTTGATTCAAAAACACTTAAACTTCCTCTTTCTTTACTCAATTATTTGCAAACAAAGTTAATGGATTAAATTGTACTTTAATCTAAGGTGAAATCCTAGGGGTTAGCTAAATAAAACACAAAAGTTAGCTTTTTGGAATAATTTTACAGCTACGTAGTAAACTATAAACTACGTAATTGTTTAAGCATAAAAATTTCAGAAAATCAGAATAAACCATTGACTTACAGAGATTGATTTTGTACTTTTAGAATGATTTCACAATCCAACTTGTTGATTTTGCAACTGTAGGAAAAAATGCAAAAAACACAGAAGACAAAGAGTTACAATTTCATAATTTTCTAGTGATTTCATAGTTAGACTAATGATTTTGAAACCTAGAATAATAATTGTGCAACCTAAAAATGTGATTTCACTACTACAATAAAAATTTTACAATTGAAAAAGATGATTTCAAAAAATTTAAACAATTTTAGAATTAACCAAAGAGTAGATAAAAATGCTATGGTTCCTGTAGGATGAATTTGTAGTTTGCCTTTATGATTTTGCAACTTTCTCTATCAAATTCACAGCTTTACAATCACAAATTCCTAGTTTCATAGTCAAAAGATAAACGCATAAAAGTTAGATAAAAAAAGTAATTAAATTTTAAAATGAATGCTTATTGGCTCCAATAAGGTCCAATGATACTCTCATTATGCATGTGGGATGTGTGGTCCCACTAGTTGTTCCATCATGTGAGATAAGAATCCAAAAGGGGAGTTATTCAAGTGTTAGTATGATAAAAACTAATAAAAACACTTTAAGAATCTAACACCTCAAGCCTAGACACTCAAGGAATAAGAGAACAATACAAGTAACTAACAATAAAATACAAAACAATTATTTTTTACCTTCCTTGAGAACAAGAGTTGAATGTTGGCCATGGAGGAATGTGCTCGATCATGTGCTCAAAGAATCTTTGGCAATGGTGCTCCTTGCATCAATTTTCCTTGTCACCTTGGCAATGTTTGGCTTGGCTTTGGAAAGATGTAGCATTATATCAATATTTTTGCATTATAACACTACAATAATTCTTTGTCTCTCAACAATTGAGTACTATAACATTACACAAAAAAACTTCCCTGAGAAGGACCTTGGCACTTCTAATTATAGCGTTTCAAACTAACCCTAACCCAAGTGAAGTTAGATTAGCTTTAAATGTGGTTAGTTAAATTTAACCTTGGTTAAATTAAAGAGGGGACAAGCAATTAATAATAGGGATAGAGATCCCATTTATTAAGCATGGCTTTCCATTTCTAAATTTAAGGCTTTAACAGAGATATTTTCAATTCCTCGACTTTGAGGATGATGACATCATCATGACCTCAATTTTATTAGAATTATTTTTTTACAAAATTCATTTTCACTAATTGCGCATAGAGATCTCACTTAAGTATTTAATTTATTTTTCTTAGTTAATTCATTATGCTTAACATTTTTACACTTTAAAAATTGTTTAAGTGCCTCGCTTAATGGGTCTAAAGGCTAATCTGTCAATTTGTTAGGTCCCAACTTGTTTGGATATGAATCTGTGAGAGGTTATTATTGTGTACAAGATAATACACCCAAATAGATATGTTTCAACATAATTCTATCTACTAATATCTGATGTGTAGATGAAATTGAAACATTCAATGATTCTTAGACTTAATTTATACTATTAGGTAGAAACCAATTTGAAGTTTGATTGGAACATAGTTGTGTCCAAAATGGGGTGTCTACACACAGAAGTTTAAAACATGCATAACAAATTTGTGGACATAGTTGTATATGAATTTCCAAATGAGTTAGCTCCAAGGAGAAGTATCAATCATCATATAGACCTCATTCTAAGAGCTAGCCTACCAAACAAGGTAGCCTACAAAATGACTCCAAGAGAGAATGAAGAAATCAAGAAATAGGTGTAAGAATTATTGGATAAGGGGTTGGTTAGAGAGAATTTGAGTCCTTGTGTTGTTCCAATTGTCTTGTCACCGAATAAGGATGGGGGTTCATGAATGTGCATAGATTCAAGAGCCATAAATAAGATCACAATCAGGTACAGGTTTTCATTACGTAGAATTGATGACCTCATAAATTTCTTGAGTGGTGCTAAGTACTTTTCTAAGATAGATTTTAAAAGTGGATACCATCAAATCAAAATCAGAGAAGGGGATGAGTGGAAGACAACCTTAAAAATAAATAATGGACTCTATGAATGATTAGTTATGCCATTTGGACTGACCAACGCTCCAAGCACTTTCATGAGACTCATGAATGAAGTACTCAAGGCCTTTACTGGTAAGTTTGTTATTGTATATCTAGATGATATCTTGATTTACAGCCAACCAAAGGAAGAACACCTTGAACACCTTAGAATGGTATTGATCAAGTTGCAAGAAGAGAGACTACTAATCGATCTCAAGAAATGTAGTTTTCGAGCTAGTTTATTTGAGGTTTGTTATATCTAAATATGGATTGAAAATAGATAAAGAAAAGGTCAAATAAATAATGGAGTGGCATACTCTAAGGAATGCATTTGAGGTAAGTGTTGGTGTCTTAGGTTGTACCCTAGCTGAGAAGGGGATTGTTCAGGTTCTCTTGCTCAAACCTAGTCCAACATGGGAATGAACCTAGGTTGTGGGTCACCTACTCTTGGGTCAGACCTATGGAGAAGTTCAGCTTCTTTTTGGGGCTATCACCTATGCGAAACCTAAACTAGCTACTTGCTGGGAAAAAGGGAGAGAGACTAACAATAATCTATGAAAGCATGTAAAAGGCGGGTGATGCACCAAATTGTTTGATCCTTATACTTGCATAAGGCACACTATAGGATTCATTTAAGACTATTAAACATAACTTCATTTAATATGTGATTAGATTCCACATAAGTATTTCATAGAAAGGCATGGATTAGCTATTGACTTAGCATGGGAGGGCAATCATCTACTTCCAAACCAACCAACAGACTATATATGCACTTAGAATGCCCTGTGAGAACTAGCAAGACACTGCATGAAGGTGAGAAAACTTAGACATAGGCAAAGGAAATATACATTCACTTAACCACATCAATGAATTCATGAGACACACTTCAATTCAGCTTGAAAATAGAGGAATTCAGTCTTATATTGTATCAAATAGGTGTTACAGTACAAATCTTGGTAGAATCTAGTCATGCCAAAGAGAGGGGTCCTTTTCAAGGCTTAGAAGCTTGTATTTATAGAAGAATGGGATGAGAGAGATGGGGATCATGCATAGAAGGATGGAGAAGGGAGCATAATGACCCATATTTCCCATCATTTTGGCATTGATACAGTTACAAATGATCATAATGTCTAAGACTACTTCTAAAAAATAGCTACAACAACTGTATCAGTCCCTTTCAATCTATTTTTGGACTACATTGATGTTATTTATGGTTACAATGATGGGATCAAGTCATTTGAAAGCTGAATTCCAACATCAAAATATTTATAATAGTTAGATCAATCTATTGTGATCTTGTTCTGGCATATATATATATCCCTACTCATTCATTTTTGGCATGCAAGAGTGGAGAAAAGGGTCATAATCATGTTTCTATCTTTGGTGACGAACCCATCAAAACTGATGTGTCTACCTCCGTAACATCCCTTTGAAATATTTGGTATGGTTTGGCCTCGACCGCATTTGGCTTTGACTTTTGATATTGGCCGTTGATCTTGATTTGGATTTTTAATAATGTGTTATGTGGTAGCTATTCACTCATTTTTAGGATCCTACTATTAGTCTATCTACATTCATGCTTGCACCATGTGATGGCCTCACATTCAATTTGGGCTCCTTGTCCTACACACCATTGATCTTCCTTTACATGGATTGAATGTGGTTTGTTGATTTATCTGATAGCTATCATGGTCATGACACTTGGCAAGAACTTGTTCATCCTTGGGATCCTTTGACTCTTTGACCTTTGATCACCATTGATCTACTTTGGTACGATGGATCATCATCGTCAATCATTTTAGGCCCACTGGCTCTATCAGTTGATGCACACCATTATATCTCTATTCAGGTACCTAAGATCTTAACACTTATCAGCTGCATGTTCATGATGACTTTTTGATTTGATGTTCACCATTGATCTTCGATGCATGATCAAATGCATGCCATTAGATCTTTGAGATCCACTGACATCATCAGGTTGCCACTCATCATTGAATTTGATCTTAACTTCTAAGATTTAGATACTTACAACCATGCTAAAGAATAATCAAAGCTTCAACTATTCTAAAGGAGTAAAGAGTTTTGAAGAAATTAAGAAAGCCGTGTCTAGTGCTCCTACACTCATGAATCCAAATTTATCAAAGGAATTCATTTTGTACACCTATGCTAACATTGACACCATTTAAAGAATTCTTATGCATTAGAACCATGAGGCCTTAGAGCAACCAATAACCTTCCTCAGTTAAGGCTCTAGAAGAATATGAAACAAGGTACTCTTTTGTTGAAAATCATGTACTTTATATTATTAGGTCTCTCAATAAATTTAGATACTTGTTGTCTAATAATAAGATACATATGATGGTTGTCCATCCAAGTATCAAAGAATTTATCTTGAACAAGGATATAAATGAGAAAAGAGCTAGTTGGATAACAAAATTAATGGAGTATGATGTGGAGATCAAGGTCACAAAGTTGGTTAGAGGAAAAGGACTTTGTGAGCATCTAGCCCAAGACTTACAAGAAGCCAATGAGGTGGTTATGGTGTCAAATGATGAGGAAGTTGTAACTGATCACACCTCACCTTCTATCTAGTTCCAAGACATAGTAAGATACCTCTATCATGGTATTTACCCTTCTCATCTAAGCCCTTCTAAAAGAAGATATTTCAAATTGCAATTAATTCATTTTCTTCTTGTTGATGGTGCCTTGTTTTAAAAAGATATCAATGGCATGTTACTAAGATGTATAGAGCCAAACCAAATATAGAGATTTCTTGATTAGTTCCATAATGGACATGGTGGAGGACATTATTCAGCAAGGACCACAACCCACAAGATCATGAGAGGTGGGTATTATTAGCCAAGTTTATTTGTTGATTGTCATGCATGGGTTAAGAAATGCAGATAATGTGTTATGTTTGTAGGATAGGTGAAACTTACAACCTTATCTCTCCAACCAATTGCAATGGATCATCTCTTTGTTCAATGGTGATTTAAATTTATTTTTCTCATTAACCCCCCTTCAATCTCAAGTCATAAATACATACTAATTGTCATGGATTACTTCACTAGATGGATAGAAGTAGTGGTATTGAAGGATGCAAACGAGACCAATGTTCTAGATTTCTATGAAGGTATGCTTACTAAGTTTGGAGTCCCTTCAACTATTATTTCTAACAATGTTATGGCCTTTTTGGGGTCTAGAATCAGCCAATGGAAAGTTCATCATGGGATTTATCTCAGTACTTCATAAACCTACTATCCCCAAGGGAATGATCTTGATGAATCCATAAATAAGAACATCTTGAAGATCATAAGAAGAAAATTTGAAGATAATCAAAAGTCATGGCATCTCAAATTAAAGTCAACTCTATGGGATAATAGGATCACCTACAAGAGGTCAATAGCCAACTCTCCCTACAAGCTGGTATATGGTAAAGAAGCAAGAATGCCTATTTCTCTTGAATTCCCTACCCTAGAATTGATGCATTAACTTGAGTTGTTTGAGAATGAACATATGGATATCAGATATGTTGAGCTTATGGATTTGGAAGAGACAAGACTTCATTCCATGCTAGCCATGGAAAGCCATCAAGAAAAATTGAAGAAAGCCTTTGACAATAGATCTTCACAAAATTTCAAGGAAGCAGATTTGGTCCTCAAGTGGGATGAGGACAGAGCTAAGTTAGGAAGGCATACAAATTTTGACTCTCTTTGGAGTGGTTCATACACAATCTCCAATTGCAAATCCCACAATGCCTTCCAACTTGCAAAAATGGATGGCAAGGAGCTTCATATCCCAATTAATGAGATACATTTGAAACACTACTATTAAATAAGTTGAGTTCCCTGTACATAGTTAATTTGTTTTGGTTTTCCTCCAAGTGTTGTCCTAACATATTTGTTTGTTTGTTTTTGCTTTGTTAGTTTCCTTGTTTTTTGTGTTTCCTTTCTTGTTTTGGTGGGAGTTGCCTTTTCTCAAGTCAAGGAGGTTGTTTATAATCATGGATTAGATTTTTTATTGGTGAATCCAAGAGTCATGTAAATGGTTTGAGTTATCAATCATAGCAGACATGCTTCCCAACTGAGTTTCCAAAGATGTTGGCTAAATTTGTCCTACATACCAAAATTTGCCTAATCTAGGCTAAGAAGCTGAGTAGGGTCCTGATTGAAGAGTGATAAAATGTCACAAAGAGTAGATGGATTTTAGGATAAGATCACTTGTCATTTGTAATGTTTTAAAACACTTTAATTAGGCTTAAAATGTGAATTTGGTGATCTTAGACAACCAAATCATCATCAAATGTCATGCACAAATGAATAAAATAAGTTGGTTGTGCATTTAATAGATTCACTTGGAAAGCCTCTCAGGCCAAAAGATCACATGAACATGAAGTCTTTCATGCCTAAATCATGCTTTACAAATTTTGTGTCTTGATGAGCTTCTTATCTCAAGATATAAACTTTTAAACTTAGAATTGCAGAGTAAGATGTGCACAGGGATGTCAAGTTAAAGCTACAGCAAATAGCTATTTGAATTCAAAAGTCCCAAGGTTGAATGCATGACTGATAAGTGTCCAAATCTCAGAAGCTAATATCAAATCCAACATTGAGTGACAACTTGATGATGTTAATAGAAACTGAATATATAATGACATGTATTTGATTGTGCATCAAAGATCAACAATGAGCATCAATTCAAAAGGTCAGCATGAACATGTTGTTGACAAGTGTCAAGATCTTGGGTATTTGAATAGATATCTAACAGTGTGTGTCAATTGATAGAGCCAATGGGCCCAAACCGATCGATGGTGTGTGATCCATCATACCAAAGCAGATCGATGATGAGCAAAGGTCAAAGAGTCAAAGGATCTTAAGGATGAATGAGTTCTTCCCAAGTGTCATGACCATAGTAATTATCAAATTAATCAATGGATTGTATTCAAGCCATGCAAAGGAAGATTAATGGTACATAGAACAAAGAACCTAGATCAAATTTGAGGCCATCATGTGGCACAAATGTGGAAGTAGATAGACTAACAACAGGATCCTAAAAATGAATGAAGAGTTGTTAGGTGGCACATTTTTAAAAACCCAGATCAAGATCAAGGGCCAATATCAAAAGTCAAAGCCAAATACAGTCGAGGTCAAACCAAAGCAAATATTTCAAAGGGATGTCATAGAGGTAGACACGTTAATTTTGACAAGGTTGTCACCAAATCCAGCAGTATGATTATGACCCATTTCTCCTCTCTTGCACACCAAAATTGAACTAGTAGGGAGCAATCCATGCTAGAAAAAGATCACAATAGATTGATCCAGTGATTATATCTGCTTTGACACTAGAATTCATCTTTCAAATGACTTGATCCTGCTGTTGTAACCATAAGGAGCATCAATGTAGGCCATAAACAAATTGAAAGGGACTAATATGGTTGTTGTAGCCATTTTCCAAAAGTAGTCTTAGACATTGTGATCTTTTCTAACTATATCAATGTCAGAATGATGGGAAATCTGGGTCATTATGCTCCCTTATCCATCCTTCTATGCATGATGTTCATCTCTCTCATCCCATTCTGCTATAAATATAGGTTTCTAAGTCTTGAAAAGGATCCCTCTCTTTGGCATGACTAGACTCTGCCAAGATTTGTATTTTAACACCTATTTGATGCAATAAAAGATTGAATTCCTTTATTTACAAGTTGAGTTGAAGTGTGTCTTATGACTTCATTGATGTGGTTAAGTGAATGTATATTTTCTTTTCCTCTGTCTGAGTTTTCTCACCTTCATTTAGTGTTTTGGTAGTTCTCACAGGGCATTCTAAGTGCATATATAGTTTGTTCATCATTTTGGAAGTGGATAACTGCCTTCCCATGCTAGGTTGATAGCTAGTCCATGTCTTTTTGTTAAATACTTATGTGAGCGTTGATCAAAAATGAGTGAAGTGATCTTCTGTAGTCTTTAATGATCCAAAAGATTTTTTTAAATTATGATTTTTAATTATTTTCCCACCGTAATTTCTCTATTTTTTTCAATTTCAAAATAATCCTAATATCCTATTATTAATAGTTTTTTTTAAATACCATGAAATATTAAATCAAAATTTAATTTAATTATCCTATTTTATGGTTTTATTAAACCATTAGATAAATTTCAATTCAATCTCAAATTTTATTATCCCCACCTTTTTCCACATGAAAATTTGCATAAGATATTATTTATAAAACATTTACTTTATCCCCATTTTATCTTATCCCAACGTGGAGATTTGCATGGAATATATTTCTATAAAAACATGATGTCAAGATCTTGCTCTACCAATTAGAGTACATATGATTACTTCTTGTATTAGCAACTAATCACGGAATTTAACCAGAAATATAAAGTAACTAGAAATATGAAACAACACAGGAATTGAGAGACAATACACAATTGTATTAATAATCACTTAGAAGAATATACAATAAGGAAGATGCCACTTCTTCCTCCACCTCAAAGGTTTGCCACTCCTCAAGACCTTCTTCCCTCTCTCTCTTGGTCACAACAATCAATTTCAATACAGAATTGATGTTCACCTCTCCAACCAGTCAGTAACACGCTGCCAGTTCACCAAGTACACAACCGTACTCCAAGTAGATCCCCTGCTCTCTGCTGCTACCTGCAAATAACTAGACCTTACTCCCCATTGTAGATCTCCTATAGAAAGTCATGCCCACATGCTGACCAAGATCATACACCCACGAAGAACCCTTCTGATTCTCCAATCCAGTACCCACCTTGGTACTATGGCACTAGGAGGAACGCACCATTACTCTCTTCTCTCTGAAGGAGCTTATTGCTCTCTTACTCACTAGCTACAAGATTACAATACAGCCCATGAGTCCATATATAGATCTCATGCTTACAATAATTAGACTAACCTAATTACAATAATTAGACTCGCAACTCAAGACTACGACTAGCCTTGAACATGCAAACTAACAGTCCAAAAATAGACTCTCCCAGATTCGTCATGCAAACTGCCTGTTCTCGCACAGGCTGCCGACGTCGGCTCCTCCATGACCGATATCGGCCGACTGGTGATCGACGTCGGTTGCTTCCTCTTGCTGTTTGACCGACGTCAGTTGATCAGACCGATGCCATTTTTCCTGCAACTGATTCTGCAACTCTGCATCCTCCGTGACTTCTCCTGTTTGCATCCTAGTGAAGCTTTTAGCTCCACAACATAACACATGAGTCCAAAATAAATCTTTTAAATCATTAACATGCATGTTAAAAAAAAAATCCTTGTCCACACTTTATTCCCACTTTGAAAATTTCTCACATGGAATTCCATTTGTCTTTGCATTGGGGACAAATTGGTTTAAATTAAAAATGTTTTAATAAACATTATCTTTTAAACTTAGCATGCACGTCAATATCCATTTTACAAAGGGGATGGTTTTGGGTAACACGGGAGATGTTTTTTTTATTCCCATATCTTTATGTTTGGCATTGAATGAATTACCCATGGAATATGGCATGGATTTATGGCGTAAAAAGTGGAAGGTTGTTAGGATTTGTTTTAAACATTATTCTCATGTTTAGCGCTTTACTCTTTAAACATGCACATTGCTCACCTTTCATTTCCATGGTTAAGTGGAGCGTGGATAAAGATTTGTTTTAATTAAATTCCATGCTTTATTTCAACCTTTTATCTCTTATATGGAAGCTTTCACTTGTCAATGGTTTTTGGTGCGAAGTTTTGGGTGAAGATCATAGTAATGTAAAATATTATTTATGGGCAAGTGTTTTGATAAATTAAATATGGAGATTTAACGTCTCATAAATTATGGGATTTTATTTATTCTTCTTTTCAAACAGCTTATCCAGAGTTTAACCATACTTCGCTAAAAAGAAGGTTGTTAGCTAACATTGGCTATTAACAGCGTTATTTCATTTTATATTGCGGATGATGATCCAGAGACAGAAAACAAAGTGAAACAAAGAACAAAGGAAATACATATTGTATTTTTTTTTACAAATATAGAATTTTGATATAGTCGGTTGAGGCCATTTTACCTATTACATAATCTTTTTTAATCTATATAATTACAAAGAAGGATTTGTAAAACTAGAAGGTAGTTTCAAAACCTTTTAAGAGTGTTTTGCCTCTTTTGAGAAAGAGAAATTGTTCATTTTGGAGATATATATTTGCATATGATCATTTTGGGAACGAAAGATATTTGTGATCTGAGATCAGAGTTTTTCAGAGGTTGATCAACCAATTGCAAGTTATTCAGGCATGTAAGTTTAATCATTGTATGTACATCTTATTTAAATAGAACGGTTCAAATGAATCCAGGGATGTAGCCATTTGGTGAACCCGTAAACAAATCTTATGTGTCATTTTTTTAATTTCTTCTCTGTGATCTAAAATTCTTTCAATTTCTTTAATTAAACTATGAGAATGTTTATAAAGTAATTTTTGAATTTATTTAAAGGTAAATTGGAAATTAATATTTAATTTTAAGGGAAATTAGAAATTAATATTCAATTTTCATCCAATCTAAGCAAACTGCAAAAGTCTTTAAAATCTTGGATTATTTGCACAAAGGATAAAAATATTATTTGAATGTGTTATTTGAACAATAAAATCATATGAGTTTACAAAATACTCATTCAGAATTGTTCGATTAATTTTATATTCATATTTAAATAAAAGTCAATTCCTTCGATTTGAATTGAAAATTGAAAGAATGACTTATTATTAAAAATCTATTCAAATAAACAGTATTGATTAGCAGGGGCTAATTACTGTTTATAAATCAGTTTGGTACATAGTAGTTAAAATATAAGGATTAGCTTCTGATTGTGTGAAAATTTGATTACAGTTTTAGTGTTGGTTGGATTCTTTGCAGACTATTGTTTACTCTATTTACAGTGTTAGAATTACAGGTTGTTTGCAAGAACAAAAAACCATGGGCAAGTTATCCAAACAAGAGAAGCTCGATGAGCTCGAAGGATTTAATATTCAGATTCAATAAGAGAACTCTCTCTTGAAATCAAAATTCTACTTCATGGAAGAGGAGATTGAAAATTTGAAATATGATTTGTAGACCAAGGATGAGCTCTTGGCAAAGTTGTAGAATGGTGAAAGAATGAAAGAATTGCCTTCCACATCAGATGCAAAAACAATGATAGATGAATACATTGTAAGTAATTTATCATGTAGTACTTCCTTTCATTCAGTTTCAGATATTATTTTTGGTGATTTTAAAAAACACACTAAGGGTATTGAGTCTAAACTGTTAAATAAAATAGGATTTGAAAGAAGAGGCCTTAGTAAAATGGGAATTGGAGAGAATAGACCTCATTTTGTAGGTTTGGGGCATACTGGTGAGCAAATGGGAATTGGAGAGAATTCCAAATCCATAAAAGGAAGACAAGCTTCCAACTATCAAGAATATAAGCCACATGTGGATGAGAGGTGTAAGAGAATTGGAAGAAGATGTATTGAGATTCCACTTCCTCTTTCTTACACAACACATAGCACTAAGAATTTGGTAAATTCTAAAAATTCTAATGCACTCTTTCAGTTTGAATAATATGACTATGGTATACAAAAAATGTGGTATGTTTCTCCTTGTACTTTTTGTGGGTTAAGTAATCATTATGTTGCTTATTGTTGGAAGAGAAAATCTTTGCTAAAGAAGTTGTTGCCTTTTGTGAAAGATAAGGCAGGTGCTAATGATCAATCTCTTCATTTAGAGACAAGAAATGGTAAACATGTTTTCTCATCTAAGAAGAAGGACAAGAGGAACTTTTGTACTCATTATCACAAGAGTGGACATAGAGTTGAGAAATGTTGGAAACCTCAATCATCACACTATCTTAAACATGGTAAATATTCTAACATATGTTTCAACTATGAAAATAAAGATTTATTATCACAAGATTTTTGGTCTAAATATCCATGCAATTTTTGTAGATTAGATAATCACTGTGTTGCCTTATGTTGGACAAAAAATTAATTAGTAGGATATTTGTGTTTTCTAATGAGAAACAAATGGGTAATAATTATTTTACTCATTGTAATTTAAGTGGTCACTGAAATGATAAATGTTAGGTATTACATCCACAACTATGTCCTAAGTATTGCAAGAAGACATCCATGAAAAATGATGCATTCATAAGCAAAAAGGAAGTTGTTTTAAACCCACCAGTTTCAGAAACAAAATAAGAGGAAGACCGCTTCTCTACTGATTATCTAAAAATGACTCCATTCATTTTTGATTTGGATGGTAAAGAGTATTTGTTTTCTAATAGTAATTTTGCATAGTTATGATATTAATAGCATGCATATATTCAAAGCAGTTTTGATATTTCAAAGAATATATTTTGATTTTGAATAATTTTTGGAGCTACCAGCTATGAGAAAATCCGAGTGACAGGTTTATCATATTTGGATTATTTTTCTCATATTTGTGGTTTTGCTAAGCTCTATTTTTAAATCTCCTGATAATTTTTTAAGTTCTTAATACATTGAAAAATGAATTAACTCATGTTTAAACTTGGAGATATTCCCAAATGATTTAATATTTGAATTTGGTTTATTGGATTAATTTGTAAAGAAAACCCAAAGGACAAGTTTATCATACTTAGATTATTTTTCTAACATTTGGGTTTTGAAAAAACTTCAATTTTAAACCTTGACAATAGTATATGCAGATTCTATGGAACGTGATCAGTATGTCTATTTTGAAAAAAATTGCATTTCAGTATATGTGTTGTTGTTTACATTGTGCAAATAGAGGCTTATAAAACCCTTTTCAAGCACCGTTTGTAATTATAATAATTATACAAACTTTTTTTAGCCATGATATTTGCATATTTATAAGTCCCTTATTCATTGTGGGTATTTGTCTATAACTATCAAAAATGGTTGCAATTAGCATGTATATTTATTACACTAACAAACTGATTTGTAGTTGCACTTGGTGATCATTTTGCAAATGATTCACCATTTTGAAGATGTGACATTTGAGCAGACAGTTTGCTTCTATCTACAATTTGGGGTTGGGTAGATATTTCTTTCACTAGCATTTCAGTGATTCGATTTGATTTTTGAATCATTATTATGATATTTTGCAATGATGTTTTGCAGATGATCCGTTTAAAAATTTAGAGAGTCATTTGACCTTTTGGGGACCAAAAAGGTGTTATTGTGGAGGTTTGCTTTGAAATATTTTTTTTAATTATGGGTTTTAATTATTTTCCCACCATAATTCCTCTATTTTTCTTAATTTCAAAATAATCCTAATATCCTATTATTAATGGATTTTTTTAAAATACCATGAAATATTAAATCTAAATTTAATTTAATTATCTTATTTTATGGTTTTATTAAACCATTGAATAGATTTAAATTAAATCCCAAATTTTGTTTTATCCCCACCTTTTTCCACATAAAAATTTGCATCCGATATTATTTTTAAAACATTTACTTTATCCCCACTTTATCTTATCCCAACATGAAGATTTGCATGAAATATGTTTTTATACAAATATGAGTCCAAAATAAATCTTTTAAATCATTAACATGCATGTTTAAAAAAAAAAACCTTATCTACATTTTATTCCCACTTTGAAAATTTCCCACGTGGAATTCCCTTTGTCTTTACATGGGAGGCAAATTGGTTTAAATAAGAAATGTTTTAATATACAATAACTTTTAAACTTAGCATGCATGTCGATATCCATTATAAAAAGGGGATGGT
Organism: Torreya grandis; assembly: GCA_037957365.1. Taxonomy (NCBI): domain Eukaryota; kingdom Viridiplantae; phylum Streptophyta; class Pinopsida; order Cupressales; family Taxaceae; genus Torreya; species Torreya grandis. The sequence continues at coordinate 817,781 of JARHVA010000271.1, forward strand.
TTTGGGTAACATGGGAGATATTTTTTTTATTCCCATATCTTTATGTTTGGCATTGAATGAATTACCCATGGAATATGGCGTGGATTTATGGCATGGAAAATGGAAAGTTGTTACGGTTTATTTTAAACATTATCCTCATGTTTAGCTCTTTACTCTTTAAACATGCACATCATTCACATTTCTTTCCTATGTGGGTGAGTTAAGTGGAGCATGGATAAAGATTTATTTTAATTAAACTCCATTTCTTATTACGATGTTTTATCTTTTATATGGAATTTTCCACTTGTCAAAGATTTTGGTGGAAAGTTTTGGTTGAAGATCATGATAATGTGGAATATTAGTTATGGGTAAGTGTTTTGATAAATTAAGTATGGAGTTTCAATGTCCCATAAATTATAAGATTTTATTTCTTCTTGTTTTCATGCAGCGTATCCGGAGTTTAATCGAAAAAATGAAGGTTGTTAGCCAACATTGACTATTAACAACTTTATTTCATTTTATATTGTAGATGATGATCTAGAGATAGAGACCAGAGTGAAATATAGAACAAAAGAAATACATATTGTATTTTTTTTATAAGGGCAAAATTTTGATATAATCTGTTGAGATCATTTTATCTATTACAGAATTTTTTTTAATCTATATAATTATAGAGAGAGATTTGCAAAACCAAAAGGTAGTTTTAAAAAAAAATGATAATGTTTTACTTCCTTGGAGAGAGAAATTGCTCATTTTAGAGATATATATTTGCAAGTGATTATTGTGAAAACAAAGGACGTTTGTGATCTGAGATCAAAGTTTTTCAGAGGTTGATCAACCAAATGTAAGTTATTCAGGGATGTAAGTTTAATCATTGTATTTATATCTTATTTAAATGAAATGGTTTGAATGAACCTGGAGACGTAGCCATTTGGTGAACCCCGTAAACAAATCTTCTATATCATTTTTTAATTTCTTCTCTGTGATCAAAAATTCATTCAATTTTTTTAATTAAATTATGAGAATATTTATAAAATAATTTTAGATTTATTTGAAGAGAAATTGAAAATTAATATTCAATTTTAAGGGAAATTAGAAATTAATATTCAGTTTTCATCCAATCTCAGTAGACTGTAAAAGTCTTTATAAGCTTGGATTATTTGCACAGAAGATAAAAATATTATTTGAATGTGTTATCTGAATAATAAGATCATGAGTTTACAAAATACTCATTCAGAATTGTTCAATTAATTTTACATTCAGATTTAAATAAAAGTCAATTCTTTTGATTTTAATTAAACATTAGAAAAATGAGCGATTATTAAAAATCTATTTTAAATAAACAATATTGATTAGTAGGAGCTAATTATTGTTTACAATCATTGAATGTGTCTCATAGTGTGCCTTGTGCAAGTATAAAGATCCAAACATTTGGTGCATCACCTCCTTTTTATATGCTTTCATAGATTATTGTTAATCTTTCTCCCCTTTTCCCAGTAAGAAGTTAGTTTAGGTTTAGTATAGGTGATAGACCCAAAAGGAAGTCGACCTTCTTCAAAGGTCTAATCCAAGATTATGTGACCCATAGCCTAGGGTCATTACCATGTTGGACTAGGATTGAACAAAAGGACCTGAATAATCTCCTTCTCAGCTAAGGTGCAACCTAGGATGCCAATAGTAAGGGGCTTTCATGGATTAGTCAGTTTCTATAAAAATTTCATAAAAAATTTTAGTACTATTTGTGCATCAATTGTAATGACAATCAAGAGAAACAAGCAACCCTTTAGATGGACTGAGATAACTGAAAAGAATTTTCAAATTCTTAAGAAAAAGATCATAGAACAACATATTCTTGCATTGCATGATTTTAGTAAACTTTTCCAAGTGGAGTGTGATGCTAGTGGAACTGCGATAGGGGTTGCTTTGAGTCAAGGCAAACCAATCGCCTATTTTAGTGAAAAACTAAATGAATTCAAGAAGAGATACTTAGCATATGACCAAGAATTTTATGATATCATTCAGGGTTTGAAGAAATGGAGGTATTACTTGATGCCTAAAGCGTTTATATTACACATTAATAACTATGTTGTATAGTTCATTAGTAGGCAAAATAAGTTTGATCAAAGGCACATGAAGTGGGTTGAGTATTTACAAAGTTTCTATTTCTGTTATTAATCATAAAAGTGGACAAACTAATAAGATTTCATATGCTTTAAGTAGAAAGAGTTTGATTTTGCAAGAGTCACAAGTAAACATCTTGGGATTTGACTCATTGAAGAACTTGTACAAGGAAGACATTGATTTAAATGAGACATATGAGGCATGTGAGAACCCATTTAGCAGAGGTAGGAGTCCATGGATGGACTACATGTTGCAAGAATGTATGTTATTTAAGGGTAGCCAGTTGTGTATTCTAAAAAGCTTAATGAGAGAATCTATTGAAGAAGAAACATAGTGGTAGCTTGACAAGACACTTTGGAGAAGCAAATTCTTTAGCTCAACTAAGTGCAAATTATTATTGGCCTGGAATGTAGAGGGTTGTGAAGAATTTTTTTGAAAAATGTAGGATATGTCAATATGCCAAAGGAACAAGTCAAAATGCAGGTTTATATTAGCCTTTGTCAATTCCTAGCAGACCATGGGATTCCATCAATATGGACTTTGTGATTGGAATACCAAAGACTCATAAAGGTAACGATTTTATTTTTGTGGTAGTTGATAGGTTTTCCAAGATGGCTCATTTCATTCTTTGCACAAAAACTAGTGATGCAACTCATATTTCTAACTTAATCTTCGAAGAGATTGTGAGACTACATGGGCGTCCTAGAAGAATTATATCTAATAGGGACACTAAGTTTGTTAGTCAATTTTGGATAACTCTAAAAAAAATTGGGAACTAATCTAAAATTCAGCGAATCATACCATCCTCAAACTGATGGTCAGACTGAAGTAGTTAACAGAAGCTTGGGAAACATCCTTAGAAGCTTGCTAAGTGATCATCCAAAGTAGAGAGATCAAGAATTTACTCAAGTAGAATTTGTTTATAATGATTCTCCAAATAGGAGTATAAGACTTATTCCATTCTACATTGTGTATGATATTCACCCAAGAGGGGTGTATGAGTTGAGAAACTTGGTAAAACAGGAAAGGAGAAGTGCAAAAGGTGAGGATTTTGCAGTAGCTATGCAAGAGTTGAATGAATAAGTGAAACAGAGATTAAAAGCAAGTTCAAGAAAGTACAATAAGAATGATAATTTTAAAAAGAGAGAAGTCAAATTTGAATTTGGAGACATAGTGTTGGCACACCTTAGGAAGGAAATATTTGCAAAGGGGGAATACAATAAACTGAAACTAAAGAAAATTGGAGCTTTTAATGTCAAAATGAAGTTTTCAGCTAATGCCTATGACTTAAAACTTCCATTTGATATTGGGATTTCTCCAATTTTCAATGATGCATATCTATATCCTTACAAAGGAGAGGAAAACTCAAAGAAAATAGTCGAAGACACAATTGATCAGACTATTTAGTGGGAGCAGCAGTTGCCAAGAGTACAACTTGATCAACCTGAAGCTATTATGGATAATAAAGTGGTGAAAAATATAAGGGAAAAAGAGTACTTTAAATGCTTGGTCAATTGGAAGGACCATCCTCTTGAAGACTCAACATGGATGACACCTACAGAGATCATTAAGCTTGGTAGCAGCATTAGAGAGCTCATGAAGAGTTCTTTTGCACCCTGGTTTGATGTAGGAACATGCATATATTATATCAAATTTGGTTTATTTTGGTGTGATATGGGTCTTATTAGTCTTTAGAGATCAATAAAGATCCATTTCTAGGTTGTTGGATGCATTTGTAGGCCTTAAGATTGAATTCTTGGCTTTCTCGTCAGAAATTGTCCTTTAAAAATTTAAATTTTGCTTAAGCCTTATAGTGACTTTAATATGTTTTTTTAAGTGGAAAATGATTAAAATTCATGTTCTTAGGGGTATTTTAGGTGGAGTTATGTTCTTAATAGATTAGCATTCTCTTGGTCATGATTTTTATGTTTTAACCTTGGTTTAGGCCTAAGCATGATAATTTGTCAAGTCTTTTCCTACGTTGGAGAAGATTTAGGTGTAGTTGCATGAAAATGGAAGCATGAATAATTGTTGGGAGACTAAAATAAGGTTCATTCCAAGGTGGTGAAGAAATGATCTTAGAGAGGAACCAAGAAAGTGCCAAGAAGCAAAGGGAAACTCTATTCTGTTGTATATGCAATTCTGGTATATTGTGTTATCAATGAGTCAATGAAAAGAAGCTTTGCAATTCATTTACAAGATCTCTCAAATTTTAGTACATGCGAGTAATTTGATATCTTCATTATTTATTTTTATTCTATGTTGTTTCAATCAATTCCCAGCTTGCAAATTTGTCATACATACTATAGACAAAAATGGAGGAATTATGTTACTACACAATCACAAGAAACAGGTTAGTAATGTCTTTTTGATATTTATTCAAGTGTGTTTGAATGGTGTAAGTCTTAGAAATAGTAGAGAGTCTCTACTTGATGAAAAAAACCTTTTGAAATGCATATGCATAAGATTTTGTTCAAAATTTCATTGAAAAGTAGACACAGGCTTGTAAGTGACACTTGGAACTCTGCAAATTTGCAATTTAGAGCCTTACAATGATTGTCCAAGGCAAAATAACTCTTGGAGAAGCTAAGGTAAGGTGTAAAATTCCTTAATCAATGATTAAAAGTGGTGTTAATTGTTACGAATTTGAAATTTACCCTTTTGAAGGCTCTCAGGCAATCACATGCCTACTAAACCCCAAACTGGGGTTTTCAAATTCAAACATGAATATCTCATGATTCAATTGAACAAATTTGTCAAAAATTTATAATCTTATGTATTTTGACATGATTTTAAATATGTAAGAGGTTTTAGAATGGTACAGGGGTATACAGTACAAATTATAGAAAGCACATAAGAGACTAGACCTAATTGGGCCTAAAAACATAGAGTTTTGCAAATTTCTTGTTGTTTTGAACCTTTCCAAAGGAATCCAAGGCATAGTAGAGTTGGAACACATGAGATTGAAATTTTGGGACATGTCTAAAATCTAAACAAGTTGTTTAGATTCATATCAAGAGAAAATTGAATCAAAACAAGGCTATAGGACTGCAAGATTCAAAACAAGGCATAAAGAAGTTTTGAAAGAAATAAAGAAGAAGAAGAAAAACTCCACATCAAAATGGGTTTCATAACTATTGAGTTTCATAACTACCATACGATAAGGGAACAAAAAGCTATATCTAATTAAGTGGAAGGAAATCCCTAAATTTGATAATAAAGAAAACTAATTAAGTATAATATGACAGATAAGAGTGGGATCCAAAGAAGAAACTAATTCAGTATAATTTGGCATCCAAAGAAAAGACTAATTCAGTGTAATTTTGGATCCAAAGAATAAACTAATGACGTATAGCATGACAAAAGTTCCCCCAAAATTTTGACCCAGAAGGTTCAACTATCTTCAAACAAAGGGAGGATGATGCAGATCAAAATGGGCCACATTGACTATTATTATTAGATTTTTTTTTTAATTTAACGAATGTTAGGTCCTCACATATTTGTTACACTATTATAGAGGTTGAGAACCATTTTGATACGACACCACATTATCAAGAAAATTTAAAGTGTTTGTTAATGTGATTCACCTAATTCACTAGTGAGATTTGAATTTAGATTCTTATAAAAATGTAACCACTTAATAATTAATATATTGTGCTTCTGGAACAATTGTGTATAAATTTTGGTTCTCGACATTTTGAATCAACATCCGTGATCCATCATCAGAAGAAATAAAAAATGTATGATCTAGGCGGATCCACATTCACTCTGAAACAGAAGTTGGCAAATCGCAGATTGATCAATGGCACAACGTAGAGCTCATCGAGAGCTTTTTGATGCAATTTGAATGGATCAATTTTGAGCCCGTATGCGCAATATATCATGCATTGAAGTTTCCAAATCAACAAGGCAAAAAGGTTACACAGGTTGATGTGGCGTAATCCTAGCCCGCTAAGTGGACCAATCGTGTTACGACACATGGCAATGAGTTCATGCGGTAAACATATTGGTTTATATATTTCATCTTTGACAGACGTACGTAGATGGCATAAAAAATAGGCCGACTACAGGGACCGTAGCCGATGGAGTCCGCTTTTGTCTCAGAAGGGGACCTAGTTGCCGATAGAGCTATGGAACATCCATCCAATTGGACGTCGACAAGTGTCGAACAAAGAGTGGTCCACATGGTGGGTCCTCAAGCCACCACGTGGCTTGCCACCTCTATATTTCTCCATAGTCAAATTTTATTAATAGTCACCTAGTGACTATATTTCAATGCCAACTCAAGCATGTAGCCACGCTGAGTTTTGAGTTAGAGAAGCAGAGGCCAAGTTGGGGTGGAGAGATCGAGTTGGGATGACCCAACTTACCCTGAATGGGTCAAAATGAGCACGACATGGTCTGGGTTTAAATTTAACATGGATGCCACGAAACACGGTTCAACAATGTCCACCCTGACGGGCTCAATCAAAACGATCGAGCTCACTTGTCATTCGAGAACATTCCAACCGAAGGTTCCATCAACAGATAAACTTGCCATGGGCCGACAAATAACCCACGTCAACATGCAAAGATTGGGTCGTGACACCACTGAACTTTCCAACATTATCCACATGGATGGAGATGAAACTGCCCCTGCCAATGCAATCTGAGTCACCTCGATTAAATCAAGATTGGGGAATCGAATCAAGCCCAACATAGCTCGTGGATTGAGCCAAACCAAACGCCTTAGCCAATAAAAGGCTTACGGCAACTACGAAAGTGGAGTTCAAGTCTTTTAAAAGACTTAAACCGTTCAACACTCCCTAATGTGGGACAAATGATTTGCCTTAGCCCAAAAATGTTGCCAATGGGTTTCGAACCCTATTATTTTGGTTACAATGATAGGGTTCCCACCGCTGCACCCATGGACCAAAGCACTATATAAAGTGCATGAAATTGTATTTAAAAACAAGTCTAGGCAGATTGTGTATTGGCCAATATATAGAGCAATTTGCCAAAATCTCAAGATTTGAAAGGCTTGGAGGGATTTTCAACTCTTGGTGTAAACTAGGGAATTGTCCTAGACTCCGAGACAATTTCAACGGTATGTTAAAAGCCCTGTGAATATTTTAGTAAAGCCATTTTGTAAGTCCATTTTTGAGACTTTTTGGCTAAAATCCACAGGGTTGCGAGATTGCATTGACGACAGGAAAGTGGAAGGTCAGTCCATGGATTTTGGGGCTTTCTAAAGGTCTGTTGCCAATTTGTATGTAGTCTTAAGAGTGTCCATTTGACAATTGTGAGGGTTGACCATGTACTCACTCTTTAGGGAAATGGATCGGTTCGTACTATAAGCAAACCCAAAAACGTAGGCATTATCGAACTCTGTTATTATGTGCTTGTTGTGAGTTGATTCTATTTGTGCATTCTTTTTTTGCATTTTGATTAATCTTGTTTATTAATCAATATTGAATGTCTAAATAGCTAAAATAAGAACCAAATGTTATACACAATTGTTCTAGAAGTACAATATATTAATGTATGCACTGTGAAAGCATAAAATCACTTAATAATTATACTACAAGCCAAAATAAAATTATTATTATTATTAAATGTTATAAAAATTTAAAGAAAAGTTTAATATTTATTTTGATTGTTTGTCATGATGTCGTCTAAAAGTTTTTTAAAAAAGTTTTAATATTTATTTTGTTTATTTGTTATGATGTCACCTTTAAAAAAAGGGGGTATCATAATAGGCATTTTATATTGATGAAAAATAAAAATTGGGGGGAGGGGCCGGGGGGAATTGTTTATTTAATAGAATTATTATGAAAAACTGGTGGGGTCATTGATTTAAAAGATATATAATTACTATTACTAGATGTTATAAAAGTTTTTTAAAAATCAAAATCAATGTTTATTTAATAGAATTCTTATTAGGTAGTAAAAAGTTTTTTTTTTTAAATTAATATTTATTTTATTAAAAAAAATAAAACACATTGATGTTTATTTAATAGAATTTACTATTATCAAATGTTATAAAAGTTTTTAAGAAATAGAATTACTATCATTCGGTGTTATAAAAGCGTTTAGAAAAGAAAATTTAATCTTTATTGAATAAAGAATTACTATTTATTAAGTGTTATAAAAAATTAAAAAAAAGAAAATTTATTGTGTTTATTAAAGTTTAAAAAATAGAATTACTATTATTAGGTTTTATAAAAAAATTTAAAAAATAAAATTTAATATTTATTTAATAAAGAATTATATAAAAGTTTTAAAAAAAAAAAGTTAACGTTTATTTAATAGATAATTATTATTATTTTAATAGATGATGAGGGTTGGAGGGTCCCTCTTCCATTTATTAAACGAGATAAACAAAATTATAAAAAATGGGTAAAAAAATCTTCAAGAAAAACCTTCCAAAGAAGGAACCAAAAATATAACACCTAACCACGAAGGGCCGTCAAAATAGGAAACCAAAACACCTCTAAAGGGTGACAACAGAAAGAAAATAATGATGAAAACAAAAGGCCACGCCCCCATCTAAAACATTACTGACTTCACCATTGTCGCCACCACCAATAGTGGTGAAGCCACGAACGGCCACACGAGTAGTAGAAAAGCCCTTTTTGCCACGTCCTTCCTTTAACTTGTCCACCTCAACAACGTTTCCACTTGGTGCGTGGCCAATGCCCCCTGCCTTCATGGGAGTCTTCTTCCAACAACGATGTCTCACCCTGCTAACTCTACATTTTAGAATAACCCCTCGCACGCTTGGAGAAGCATTTCAACCATCCAAAAGGGCCCTAATTTACGTGGTGACCACCCTATGGGGTCCTTAAAATCTGAGTTTTGAACCTAGAGGACCCTGCTAAAGGGTTCCCCTGAAAACCCTAAAAAGGCATTTGACTATTGCAACAGCGCTTGAAAAAGCCCCCAACGTAACACTACCCCCACTGAAGCCATGGGCACATGAATTTCTTCCAAGTCCAACTCAGGAATAAAATGACCCTCTAGGCCAAGGTTCTTTGGACATGACTGTGCATGCTCCAAATGCTTCACCACCACACAAAACCTAGCTTCCAATTTGTGAAATGTTCAAAGGAACCAACCCTAAATCATTGTGAGTGAAGAAGGGGAGTGAGTGTTGATCGTCACAAACAAAAGCCTCCACTACACCCTCCAAACCGTCCCAAATTGCCAAACGCATAGTTCAACTAGCAACCGTCAATGTTTGTTGTTTGTTCTACGAGAAGAGAAGGAAATTGCCAATGAAAGTTGACACTAGCAACGAGTTAACCTTCACCCTGCAAGTCGTGTCCAACGCAACATTAGCAGATTGGACGATGAAAATCCATTTAAGGCGTAAATTGAATACATGTCCTTTGAAGGCCACTTCCCTCTTAGTCGCCTCTACCTACAACAAGGGTTCATTGAAGGTGATTTGAAGCATGGGATCCATGGAGGTAAAGGGCAACAAAACAAAGCAGGATGAAATGTTTGAGATCAGAAGCGAGAAGGATAGACGAAGTGCAAGGCTTACACCATTCACCACATCTGCATTCAATAAAAGGATGTCAAGAGATTGCCACGTGTGTGACACAAGCCTCCCAAGGGGAATGCAATCTAGTGATGGGCGACAAATCCATCATGAAATGGAACTCCTCCCAATTTCCCCAAATTTGCACCATTTTTTCAAGTGTCCCAACTTGCCCAATCATTGTCTACGATTAGATCATCATGTTGGTCAATTCCTTTATTGGCCAACATATCCATTGTGGAGTTTGCTTCACGAAAGCAATGGGACACTTCTAAAAGACGTAAATTGCCCAGCATTCTCCAATCACAATTGAGAATGTTATTGATATTCCAAGACCCTACTTTCCTATTCTTTATACCTTGAATAATCACATTGGAGTCATCTTTAATAATCCATCGATCAATCCCACAGTGAGATATTAATTCCAAGGCTAAGATAAAGGCTTACCCCTGAACCTTATTATTGGTGCCATCAACCAATTTTTTGAAGCCAACCCGATTGAAAAAACTCGCACAATCCCGAGTCACACTTCATACACCAAATGCCCTTGTATTTCTCTTCGTTGCTCCATCAAAATTTAATTTGAAAAAAACAAAAATAGAAGCACTCAATCTATTTTGCCAGCACATCTCGATGGTTTCAAAAATACCATCAAACACATCATTAAGTGTTATAAAAAAATTTAAAAAAGAAAATTTAATATTTATTTTTCAAAAGTTTTTTTTTAAAAAAAAAATCGTTTAATAGAATTACTATTATTAAATGTTATAAAAGTTTTTAAAAAATATTATTAAGTGTTATTAAAAAAAATCAAAAATATAATTACTTTTATTAAGTGCTATAAAAGTTTTTTTTATAACATGAAAATAAATCAAAAGAAAAAAAGAAAATTTAATGTTTGTTGGGTTTGTTTGTTAAAGGGTTATCTTAAAAACTAGGGTGGGGGGTAGAGGGGTTGAGACTAGATAGGAGACAAAAGAAAAGAAAAAACAGAAGTTAGACTACGAAAAAGAAGACATCAGAAGAAAAATGAGGAGAGACCTGGCCTCTCCCTCCCATCTTCTTTGCAAGCTCTTTATGTTGTAACTAAATTTTAAGCTCTTAATGTTGTAGGAGCTAAATGTAAAAGATTTGAAGGTAAATGTAGGATGAATTACTTGTATACTTATTTTTGCTATACATTGTTGTGATTGGCCTATTATTTGTTTTAAGCATTCCTACATTACTGTGAATGGCCCATCATGTGTATAAATATAAATTTGTGTGAATGGCCTATCATGTGTTTAAATTTGTTTCAATAGTTTATTGTGTGTTTAAACATTTATATATTGCTTATGAATGGCTTATAATGTATTCATACATTGATTATTGTGAATGGCCTATCATGTGTATAAATTTGTGTGAATGGTCCATCATGTATATAAATTTCTGTGAATGCTTTATTGTGTGTTTAAACATCCACACATTGCTTTGTGAACGGCTTATTATATGTTTAAACATTCATACATTGCTTTTGTATTTTATTGTATTGGAAAAGTATCTGGATGGCATTCATGGCCCATAATGTGTATAAATTTGTGTGAATGGCCTATTTTGTGTTTAAACATCCACACATTACTTGTGAATGATCTATTGTATGTTTAAGCATTCATACATTGCTTTTGTATTTTATTTTATTCGAGAGAAGTGTCTGGATGACATTCATACATTGTATTTGTATTTTATTTTATTAGAAAAGTGTTTAGATGGCATCCATACATTGTTTTTATATTTTATTTTACTGAAAAAATGTTTGGATAGCATTCACACATTGCTTTTGTTTTTATTTTATTGAAAAAGTGATTGATATGTTTTTTTTAATTATTAGAAAAAATTGTAATTTCTGATTGGGAATCATGTTCATCTAATCCATACATTGCTTTTGTATTTTATTTTATTGGGAAAGTGTTTGATATGGCTCTTTATTTTATTTTATTAAAAAAATGCCCCACAGTTTTGTCATTATTCTAGTTGGAAATTATGTTCATCTAATCTATACATTGCTTTTGTATTTTATTTTATTGAGAAAGTGTCTGATATGACTCTTTATTTTATTTTATTAGGAAAGTGTGAGAATTTTATCATTATTCTGGTTGGGAGTTATGTTCATCTAACTTTAAATATGGCTCTTGTATTTTATTTTACAAGAAAAAATATCTAATGATTTTTGTCACTATTATTTTATTAGTAAAGTGTCTGATAGTTTTGTCACTATTCTGGTTAGAAGTTATATTCATCCAATTTAAGTTAGGAGTTATGTTCATCTAACCTTACATATAGCTTTTGTATTTAATTTTATTAAGAAAATATCTAATGGTTTTTATTGCTATTCTAACTAAAAGTTATGTTCATCTAACTTTAAAAATGGCTCTTCAAAGAGAAGAGCCATAAGACCTCATCTTACAAAAAGAAAAAAAAGAAAGGTATAGACTATTTTGATTAGAAGTTATGTTCATCTAACCTTAAAGACAGCTCTTCAAAGTGAAAAGCCATAAAACAACCTCTTAAAAAGGAAAGGGGGTGGTACGGTGTAATTATTAGATATTAGCTAACTATAAATCAAATTAGAAAAACAGGGTGGTTGTGTTTGCTTGAGTCTAGATGTATCAAATTAAGAAAATAAGGTAGTTTTCATCATTAAGATAACCCTATAAATAGGGTAGTTGTCCTCATTAAGATAACGCTATTCTAGTTGGGAGTTATCTTTATCTAACCCTAAACATTAGCCACTTTATATATTGATGAACTCTGAGTGTATCAAATTAAAATGTAATTATTAAATATTAGCCACTTTATATATATATGAACTCTAAGTGTATCAATTAAGAAAACATGGTGGTTGAGAGTGGTGCATCATTAAGATAATAATTACTCATATAAGAAAACATGGTGGTTGAGAGTGGTGCATCATTAAAATAATAATTACTCATATAGGTCAGCTTGGTCAGCATACATCATTTGATAATAATTACTTATAGAAGTAAACAGGGTAGTCATAAATAATAATTACTCATAAAAGTAAACATGGTAGTCATAAAGGTTAGCATGGTCTAATAACTACTCAAAGGTAAACAAGGTGGTTATGAATAGTGCATCATTAAAATAATAATAATAATAACTACTCATAGAAGTCAGCCTAAGTAAACAGGGTGGTTATGGATAGTGCATCATTAAAATAATAATAATAACTATTCATAGAGGTCAGCCTAAGTAAACAGGGTGGTTATGGATAGTGCATCATTAAAATAATAATAATAATTACTCATAGAGGTCAGCCTAAACAAGGTAGTTGTGAGTACTACTCATAGAGGTCAGCCTAAACAGGGTAGTTGTGAGTAGTGCATCATTAAAATAATAATAATAATTACTCATAGAGATCAGCCTAAACAGGGTAGTTGTGAGTACTACTCATAGAGGTCAGCCTATACAGGGTAGTTGTGAGTACTACTCATAGAGGTCAGCCTATGCAGGGTAGTTGTGAGTAGTGCATCATTAAGATGATAATAATAACCACTCATACAGGTCAGCCTGGAATAACCATACCAGTAAAATCCCACATAATAATAATAACCACTCATACAGGTCAGCCTGGAATAACCATACCAGTAAAATCCCACATAAATTAACCATCTAAGAATGAATGAATTGCACTAATGAAATAACTATGAACTCTATATTAATAGAGAAGAATAATTCATTCTTACACTAATAAAATAAGTATGCACTCTATTAATACAGAAAGGAAAAATCAAAACAATATCCAACCAGAAATCAAAACAATTCATTCTTACACTAATGAAATAAATTAAAACAAAATTCATTCTCACACTCATGAAATAACTATGCACTCTATTAATAGAGAAAAGAAAAAAAAATCAAAACAATATGCAACCAGTGGTTTGCCCAAATTTGCAATTATAAATTATCTTCCCAACTAAATAGATTCTTTTGGCCTCCTACTTGACCACAAAAACTGCCGTCATTCAAGAAATACTTTAAAGCAAATTCACACAATCACTCTCTTAATTGAAAATCCAATGCTAAATTATAGCATTAACACCGTTTGATTCGTTAAACATTCTTGTAAAGAACCCAAACATGTCTTTAGGGAGTACCTCAATCTAAGCATCTAATACATTACAAAAAGACAACTTCATCTCGTCTTCAGTAACATCTTAAGAATCAAAATGGTATCAGCAAAGAATTGCCATGGCATAAGCGTTTAGATTTTTTTTTGTCAAATATGTAGAACTCATGACACCACATATTAACACAGTAGGTTGAACCTGAAAAGGACCTTCAACCAATAGTAGGATCATATTCCGTCTGACCGGACTGTAACCTACCATGACACATTTGACGGTATTGTCCACAACCTTCTTTTTACTTATCTAGTATACCTGGTGAGAATATTCAATACAAAAGACACTCTCTCAGGCTATGCAACTGAGGCATTACTGTCTACTGGGGTGTGCCATTGGTAATGGTGCAAAATCTATTTTTGACATAACATGCAGGAGCTACTTAAAAACTTAATTACCGAACTAATAATTACCGAACTAAACTGAGAAGATTTATTTCAAAATCCTATTACTTTTCAACATACACCAAGCACTTTCAAATAAAGATATACTCTTCCTATCTACAACAACACTTTTCTGTAGTAGAAAGGAATAGCGTGTTCACTTTGATGCCATGAGTTTACATTAATATTCGAGCAACACAGGCATATTCTCTTCAGTGACCACATCCTGGCTCTTAAAAAATATAAATCTTTCGAACTTCTTGTTTTAGTAATAAATAGGGCATATTTTTAATATAAGAAAACTAATATATATATATATATATATATATATCATAGAAAATCAAATGGTATTATTTGCTGCGTATGTTGTCAGAAACAAATAACAAAATATCTGGTGGAAGCCTTAAATTTTTTATAGCAAATCCATGTTTAGATTGTTATTGGGTTAATCTCACAATTTATGAAAACTTATCCATAGATCTATCTCAGTATCAGAAGGACCACTATCTGGGTATGAAGGGTGACTTATAAGATATTACATGCTCCAAAATTTGTCAAACCCTCAATTATTTACAGTAAATCCACTATGCTTAGGTTGTTATTAAGTTACCCATAGATCTATCTCAGTATCAGAAGGGCCCTATCTGGATATGAATTCTATTTTGGTTGATTTGTCAATGGTTTTGGAGAAGGGTTTCAAGCCAATTCTAGTAACCTTGAGTACTCCTTCCCACCTATTAACCCTCAACTTCAACTGCAATGATGTTCTAAGTCTCAGGTCTTCCTTGTTAGATCTAATGATTGCATTCCACCATATACTAATCTATAATGTTAAATCACCTATCACGTATCAGAACACTCATATCCAACACCTATCAAGATAATATTTGCGGAAATCAAGAATTAAATCACACCCATTACATCAATGTGTCTAATAAGAGCACCCCAAAAAAAAAGTAACGAATCCAGTCAGAAATTAAGCCCGAGATAAGCAATTGAGAACAGATACCTGTAGCAAAGGTTTACTGAAGCAGAGAGAAATAAGAGGGATATGTAGGGAGGGCTATAGGCATGGGAGGGTCCGGCAAAACTATACTTCACACTCATTATGATTCTTACTACTCCATGAGCGAAGTTTTTCCGTTCCTCCCATGCCTCATGCCCTACTGCCTACAGCTGATCCCTCTGTAATCCCACCAAACTTGCCTTTCCGCCCTTCAACTGTGGTTACCATTCATGGAATGTATATATCGCCATTTTCTAGGGCACGTGGACGGCAATCATCGAACCATGTCATCGTTTTTATTCCGATGACACATGTTGAGAAGACAGTTAGCTACTACAAGGGCACTAAGGGCAGGAATCCTTCCCACGGGTAAAGATCATTGAATCAGTGTTTCCAATTTTCTTTAATTGAAGGATAAAGATTTTAAATTTAGAATCTTGTTATCTTATTTTATTTGATAGGGTAAAAGATATTTTTAATTTGGTGTAGAGTAGTTTGGGTATAAGTAGGAGACCCAGAGCTCCTAACTATCATCATCTAAAAAATATTAAGAATAGCATCATCAATTATACACACAAATAATATTGATGGGATGTAATAGCCAACAACATCGTCAGTGGTTCAATCAACAAATACTATCAGAATATAGATTTCGTACATAATATCGATGAAATGCAATAGTTAACAACAACCTCAACCGCTCAAACCATCCAAACAACACCACAGATCACCAATATACCACAAAGAAGTGAGGGTTTTGATTATTGAACCCACAACCAAGAACTAGAGGGCTTGAAGGGCCCTACAACCATAATCGAGTACAGTAAGAGGGTTTGAAGGATACCACAACCATGACAACACTGCAAGAGGTTTGGAGGGTCCCACAACCTTAACCAGGCACAACAAGAGGGTTTGGAGGATCCAACAACCATAGTAAGTTAGCAATCTTCCACTAATATTCCGCTTCTTTGGAACAAAAGCACCTCTTCTACATAACTATAGCACTATTAATGGGCATGCACTCCCACTCATCCAAGCAATCGCTGAAATCCCTCTAAGAGGAAGACACATAGAATTGTTCCTCACCTCAGAGGAACAAAATAGAGCAAAAAACAATGAACAATAGGGCATCCAACTACCCATACAGGGCTCAAAAGAACATTGGAATGAATCTGGACCCTTCAGACGAGGACCCTGACCAAAAATAGCGATCCTCCCAAAACATCCAATAACCAAAAGATTGGGATAGAGAGCAAACCCCTATCCAGGTCTGGTATTGCCCTCCATGGCAAAAAACTTAACAATGATCAGTGACCAAACCCCCTTGATCGCCCTCTAGGCACAAGCTGAAGTAGACATCATGCGTGGTCTGCAAAATGAGGGTTCATTCCAGATCCTATTGTTGATGCCTTAAAATTGCGCTTGATCTTAATCAATCAACAATGGGAAGTTTCAAGCTGTGGGACAATGCGGCTTGAAACAACCTCCGGATTTTAGAGAAGCTGGTCTCTTCTTTTATATTGGGTGTTGGGAAAAAGGGATAGGAGACTAAACAGAAATGCAAAATGCAGGAATTGAAACCTAACTATGGCGATGCGCCTGAGTGTAATCCTAATCCTAACCTGAGCACAGTGAGACTATTATATGAAACTATTACATTTAAGAGTAGATAAGTGCATGATCAATGTAAAAGATTGGAATAACAGAAACAGAGGCTCATAACAGGGGAGTCTTTTGCTGAGATACAGGAATTGTCAACAAAGGCATAGTGTTCAATCTTTTTAATAGAATCTTCCAATCACATTTGAGGCGCAGAAGTCACGCATAGTTATGTAGAACTTCAGACTCCAAAATATGGGACATAAGCAAATAACATTTCCAATCACAACACTAGAAAATCTACAGCATAGACTACTTTTCAAATGACACAGATTACATCAACAAGGGCATAGTGTTTAATTTTCTTATTGAATCTTCCAATCATACAAAAGATGCAGAAACACACACAGTCATATAAACCTTTCAACTCAAGAAAATGTAACAAAAGCAAATGATATTATTGGTCAAAAACTCTGAAAGTCTAAAACTATGAGAATTCCCCCCTCTTTTTTTGATTTTACAATCCTGCTTATATAGATTCGGATGTCTCCTTCGATCACTTTCTTTCCCGCACAATTCCACTCCGTCTTTCACTCGTAGAGGACAAAACAGACGGTGCATTCAATGCCTTGGATGCATCCTGGTCTTATTAAGAACTGCCCTGACTGTGGCATGGCAATCCATGTCTAATACCTCTCTTTGCGCTAGAAATTCTTCATTCCATCATCTGTTTGGCCGCTCAACTGTCTACTCTACCTCTGCTGTTAGGGGACAAACGGATGGCATTTTCAACGCTTGTAAGCCCCAAAAATCTACCCGATGCACTGTTATATCTACCCGGAGTAACTCTCACCGAATTTCCCCCCATTTTCACTGTAACAGGTAGATGGGCACTTTGAAACGGAAGAGGACACTTAGTCAATTTATGAATTTTCCCTCTTGTTGTCTAGAAGGCACCAGAGGATGACACTTGGCCGCTTCCGCTTTCCCTATATTCTGCTCAGGAACACTCTGCCTTCGACAACTGTCACAGCCTACTTCCTCAATACTTTGCAGCTTTATCAAACAAAACTTATGTGCTCCTTGCTTGGGCAACTTTTAGGAAAGTATGGATGCACGTGGCAGTCTTCACTTGTTGACACTCAGCGCTTCCTCGGTCCTTTGAAATAATGTCCGAGAACCCACCACAATCTTTATTTGGCAATTAGGCTCAAAGATGGTCTCTCAAAAATTGACACGTGGCGATCTCCACTACTCCTGGGAAGATACGTGGCATCTTCCACTTCTCTATCTGGGGAATGTGGCGTCTTCCGCTGCCTTCTTCAAAAAGGTTGTTTAGGGTCTTCGCAACTGCCACCTGGCATTTTCCGCTCTCTATGGTGCTTGGTCCATTGAAAGTCTTTGTCAAAAGGTAGAATGAAACACGGGTGCCTCTATGAGACTCGGACGCTAACATGTGGTGCGTTCTGCTTAGCCGTTATTAGGTACGTGGCACATTCAACGACCTTCCCAAAAGTTATAAAAGGGTGTTTGGAGGATGCTAGTTGTCCATCTTTGTCTCTCAAAAATTGACACGTGGCGACTTCTGCTTGAATTCGATACTTGGGCAAAATGAGACGAAGGAAACAAGAAGGGGAAAAAGACCCATGTTCGAAGGGCGACACTTGGCAGCTTTCGCTGCACTTCGATACTTAGGCAAAATGAATCGGCCCTCTACTTCAAAATTATGCTGCGACATCCAAGGATTCGTAGGAACCAAAATTTCAGCGCTTGAATCAAAAAATAAACTAAATACGACGTAGAGTAGGAAATTACTCTACAGTTATTGGTGACCTCCATGACTTTTGAGCTTGCTCAAAAAGAACCCGACTCCCACTCAATCAAAATTTCAAAATTTACAGCTTTAAAAGAGTTGTTTGGTATATAGACCACTCATGGTCAGATAATCCTTGCTTGCTCTGCAGTTCCATGAAGGCCAAATCAAGGTTGATAATATCCTTGTGTGAAAAGGTTTACAGGATTTGGATTGTGGCTTTCAGCTTGGATTCTAGCTGGAAAATAGGAATTAGAACAGTTTCAACCTCTGGGGCTGAGGAATCATTCTGCAAGCTCTAGAAAATTGTCTGATCCCTTTGTTTAGCCAACAACAATGGTTAAAGTTGATCGACCATCAGGACCGTCTTTGCATCTGAAAATTGGGAAGGCAGGCCTAGTTGCACCAAATCTTCAATGTGGTGTCTCATCTCACCGATGCCTTCTTTCACGACATCGAGACAGCTTCTGCAACTGTTGGCCACGGCATTG
This sequence comes from Torreya grandis, assembly GCA_037957365.1. NCBI lineage: Eukaryota > Viridiplantae > Streptophyta > Pinopsida > Cupressales > Taxaceae > Torreya > Torreya grandis. The sequence continues at coordinate 836,879 of JARHVA010000271.1, forward strand.
CGACTGAACTCCTCATTGACCCATTTTACAGTGGTCATTCTGTCTGGGATTCCTATGGCTGCCAATGTTGCATCCCTTGTGTCATAGAGCTTCTCCAACAATGAATGAGAGTCTGCGACTCTTTTGGGGATCGTGGCTAGAGTGTTCTGTACTAAATTTTCTACCCTTTCACACAGTTGTTGTGCAATGAGTAGGAAGGTGAAAAATGGCCTGAGCTGGAGAATCTTAAAAGAGATTCTCGCCCACGCTGACTCGTAGAGCTCCTTCACCAGTTGCACTACTCTGATACCTCTTGGCCTATTGGTAAGCTCAATTGCTAGTTGTGCTGTCCTTTGTTGCTCAACCTGGAGCTGGGCTTGAAAAGCCGCAGCCTTGTTATGTTCTTCCAGCAGCCCTTGCTATGATTGGGTAACCTGCAGTTGGAGTCCTTCGACTCTTCCCTGCAATGTTGCATTTTCCCATCTTAGAGCTGTTAATGCATCATTCGCAAGTGCAAGCTCCGTCTTCAATGAATCATTTTGGGCTTGAATTGCCTGTTGAGTCTAGAGGGAAACAATATCTTGCAACTATTTTTGTAGACTAGCTATCTCGTTGTCTTTCCTATTTATTTGTTCAACCAAACTATTATAGTTTGCCTTCTCCTAGGCCAAATCGGCCTCCATCTTCTGCAGTCTCCTTGATTTCTTCAAGTAATCTTTTGTGACCGCAGAAGTGGATTCGGTCAGCAACTCGACTCTATCTTGAGCCCTGAACAGGGACATGTCAATGGCCACTGTGTTTATGGTGTAGTCTTCTGACTACATTTGTTCGCTCAGCCTGGCAACGTTGGGCGACAAATGGGTCACCGTCAGTTGCTGTTGGATGGGGTCAAATTGTGACCTCAAATGTGGAACAGTCGGCATTTTATTCTCCTTAATCCTCTTCTTCTCCAATTGGGCTTCTCTTGCCTTCCTAGCGGCATCAGCTTGCATCTAGAAGGTGGAAGGGGATGCAATATGTCCCCCTGCGAAGGGAAATCCTTGTGGCAGGCCGTATTGGAGAGCCATTGGCTGGTTAGGGGTGAGTTGTAGGGGCATCTTTCTTGAAACAAAGGGGGAGAAATAGGGTAATGTTAAGGCTTGAGGCATCAAGGATGGGCTGAATTGTGAAATGGGAATGGCAGTAGTGGCAGGAGGTGTCATTTGGCTGGGTGGAGGCACCATGCCGATAGGGTGAGGAATGGATTGAGAGGGAGGAGGGGGAGTAATTCCTACCTGAGGAGAAGTTGTAGTGCTTTGCACTGGGCACTGTGAAGGCTCTTCTTCCTCTTTTGGGTCCAATTGGAACTGCACCCTTCTTCTCTTCTTGGGTGTTTCTGCCTCTAGCTACGTTTGTTTCCCTTCCACCTCTGTTGTTGTCGGTGGCGCATGTGGAGAACTGGGGACTTCAATTACTCTCAATGATGTGAAGGCTTGTGGTGGTGAAGACACCACACTTCTTTATTGCTTTGTGGTAGCTACAGCTTGCTCTAAAGTCTGCGATTATTGGCTCGGTCCTGCTCCAGCTGCTTGCCCCGCCCCAAGTGTCGTTGTTTGGCTTGTTTTTAGGCTAGACACGGGGGATGGATGCCATTCATCCCAGAGTTCCTACCACCTTTCATCTGAGTCTACGCCTTCAAAGGCATGGGTGGTTTGAGAAATTTCTTGCCTATATTTCCAATAGGCCTCAATTTTTTTACATCCCATCCTTTGTTCCTCAGCGTCCTTCTCAAACTAGAGGTCATCCTGACTTTGGGATCATAATCCCTCTGTTTATCATAGAAGGTCTCCCACGGCCTATTATGTGGGGGTGGCAAATCTGTTAGCTCAACATAGAGACCAGGGGCGTATTAAGCAAGATTCTTCCTGTTCTCCCAAAAAGGGCAGCCTTCATGTGCAATTCTGGCTCCAATTCTATTTGTCTTCACTACGGAGGCTATGTAATTAGCTAGGTCATAAACCCACTTGTCCTCGACCAACAAGAAACCCAGGAAGGTCAGTTTCCTCAGAAACATGGTCTCAGCTTCTTTGGCTTCTAGGCTCATGCTGCCTGCCATCCACGGGAGATTGTACAATCTCCTCTTCTTCTTCCCTGAGCCATATTCATTATCAACCACCAACACCTGCTTGGTGATTTCTAGCAAAGCTAACCAAAGAGTCAAAACTTTTTGTAGCAACACTGGCTCCCCACAAAATCCATGGACCCTTAAGGTTGTGTGATGGGCTCCAAAATAGAAATCACATGGGATGGGACAACTAACCAAGAGGTTCGTAACACTTGGGAATAGCCTGTTTATAACAGGCTCAGGGCTGAGGCAATGAAGAACAGGGGTGACGAATAGTTCCCAAAAATCATACGTGTCACTTGTTCTTGACAAACCATGTGTCCATGTAGACACAGGGATGGTCTTTTGGGGGTCAAAAGTTGGGTCATATAGGTTCAGACTCATGAATTGGGAGAAGAGGTCAGGGTTTTGGTGCAAAATGAGATGGAACAAAAAGGAGGAATACCTGAATATTCCCTTCAACCTAAATTGGGTCAGCCACTCGACCATCGAGAAGGTGATGTGCTCAGAGAAATCAAGATGGTACTCCTACATCTTGTCAATTGTTTTTAGCCTGAAGAGAATGGCCATCTGCTCAGCGTATACCATCGTGTCGTCCTTCATGCCGAAGATGAGAGCCATCATTGATAGTGCATCTTGGCTGGCGAGTGTGAACTGAGTCCTTGATGCTAGGAGCATGGGTACCGTTGCATCACCATCAGCTATTTGCAACTCAAACCTCAAAAACCTGGTCTGATTGTTGACATTTGCACACATCCTTTGCATCTAATCAATGATGGGGAAGGTGGTAGAACCATCGTATTGTAGGGCAAGCATATCCCTGATGGCCGGTGGGGTGATCTGTAGCATGAATGGGCCTTGCTAAATAGTGTAAGACTGTGGATGGAGCAAGTCCACGCATAATTCAATTATATCCTGGCATGGGTGCATAGCTGGGACAACGAATTGAGCCAGTTGTGAGGTCCATATTCTCATCTCGAATGTCTCATATTGCCTTGCCTGGGCTCTTTGCAGACACCTTTGGTGTGCCCCTTCTCTAAGGTTCTTGCCACTGGCTCTTTGTAGAATCGAGTCCATGATTCCATCTGCATAGTCCCTTACTTTGGATGGGTCACTGGTCTGACTGACTCCCAGGGCTTTTGTTCTCGAGTAGCTTCTTGGTGGTTGCGTAGGAGCTACCACATATGATTTACTTGCCAGTAATATATCAAGATATCTAGGTGCCCCTGTTCCTTGTGATGTTGATGTTCCCACCATCTCTAAATCTCTTGTATAATAACTTGATATGAACCTTTCGCAAGATAAAAACACGCTTGCTGCAACAAATTTCACTAGGCGCCACAATCATAATGAGCAAGATATTTTCGCAGGAATGCTTGAGAGTATATAAACTTTAAAATTTGCTAAGGGATATTTATGGGCCTATCAAGTCCCAAATAACATTAAATTAAGGTGATCGTTAGCAAATCTTACTCAATCTTCAGGAAACAGCGAGGTGGACACATTATGCAGCGCAAGGTACCTTGGAGATTTCAAAATATTTGGAGAAGCATTTATTGTGACAAAATTTAAAGAATTTAAAGCTTTTAAGACGCCGACTCTACGTTTAAAATGCTTATTTTAAAATAAAAGTGGGAAAGCAAAAAACAAAACAAAGCAATGCGGGAATGGAAACTACCTAACTACATTAATTACAAATCCTTATTTTTCTCCGGGATCAAAAACAAACTTTCCAACGTCTTCTTTATGACAAGCCAACTTGTGTTGCCATACCAGTGATTGCAATGGGTATACCTTTGATGGGATGTCCTCTGTGCTGGCCACACAAATTTGCCTGCACTCAAACGAGTCTAAGCAAAACGTGTATTCGACATCTATGAATTCTTCTTGTCCTTGAATGCCCGTCGAATGCTAGTTCTTCATGTTGTCGGGTGTCATCAAGAAATCATTGGCTATTGGTTCTTCACTTTGTGCCTTTTGATATCCATTATCTTTCAGCTCATCTTCTTCAGATTCCAGCTTTATTGCATCAGTATGCTCTTTGATAATTTCATCCTCTTGAAAGGATGAATCTAAAAACTGACATTCCTTCTACATACTTAGCTGAGTCTTGATGTTGTCTTCTCCATACTTGGCCAATCCATAGCCTTCTTTTAGGATATGTCATCTGTCTCAATGACTTGGTCAAGAGAGTATCCATGTTCCTCTGTATCTTCTTGCAAAGTAAGGAAAAAGTCAAAAATGATCTCATCCTCATCTGAAGTGAAGGAAAAAGCTTGTGGCTTATCCTCTTGCTCATCAAAAGGGGAATCTATGGTGATTTATTCTTTATCTATACTTATGGAATCCTCTTGAATAGCCATGAATTGAGCATATTCTTCTGCATACTCAATTGCCTCTTTCAAAATATATTCTTCTTCAAAAGGGGATGAAGAAGAAGGCTGTGATGGAAAACAAGAAGCTTCTTGAGTAAGGGAGGAAGGGACTTAAGGAGAAAGTGAGAGTTTGGGGTCCTATTCACTTGCTGCTATCATAGACTATGCATTATTGGGGAAACAATCTTGACAAGTCTAACCTTGTTCATGAACAGGGGTGACATATGTTTGATATGGGATTTGTGGTGGTGGATATGAAGTTTGGTAGACTTGGTAAGGCTGGTTCTCATGACTGCTTAACCTTTCTTCTAGAAATGCAATCAATCCACACACATCCAACATTTCATATGTAAGTTCTTGCCAATTTTCCCTTTCAATGGGATCCCACTCACTTTTTATCAGGTCTATTGCTTCCCTCAACTTGATAGATGACATGACAAGGAATTTCTTGGCCATTCCCTTTTGTTGTCAAGCTCTAACACATATTTTTTAAATCCCAGCAATGCTTTCTTGAAGGTGAAAATGAGATTAGACTGGGCATAAAACTGGTATAGCTCGTGGCCATGTGCATCCTCATTACTTGGAGATGTTTCAGGAAGAACTTGATCTTGATTAAATATATAAGGAGAATAGGACTCATAGCTATGAGTAACAGAGTTATACATACCAAAAGGGATTTCTTGATGATACTGCTTGATCGGCTGATGACTCAGAGTCGTTGTTGGTGTTGATGAAAACCTCCAAAGGCTAATTGGCTGAAGAATACACCAAAATTTCTTCAACTCCTTGAAAGATCTGTCCCACTAGGCGTGCCAAAAACTGTTGATGCCTTAAAATTGTGCTTGATCTTAATCAATCAATAATGGGAAGTTTCAAGCTGTGGGACAATGCGGCTTGAAACAACCTCCAGATTTTAGAGAAGCTGGTCTCTTCTTTTATATTGGGTGTTGGGAAAAAGGGATAGGAGACTAAATAGAAATGCAAAATGTAGGAATTGAAACCTAACTATGGCGATGCACTTGAGTGTAATCCTAATCCTAACCTGAGCACAGTGAGACTATTATATGATACTATTACATTTAAGAGTAGACAAGTGCATGATCAATGTAAAAAATTGGAATAACAGAAACAGAGGCTCATAACAGGGGAGTTTTTTGCTGAGATATATGAATTGCCAACAAAGGCATAGTGTGTTAGGGTGTGGAGCTAAAAGCTTCACCTTGTTGCAAACAGGAGGATGCTGAGTATGCAGTCACCGGTGTCGGCAGGCCACAACCGACGTCGGTCAGGGATCAGTGAATAGCAATCGGCATCGGCATCGGCAGGAGATCGGCTGACGTCAGTCACCTCCAGTTAGGCAGGGATCGACGTCGGTCACCTGTGGCAGTCACAACTGCTGTTGACGAACAATCAGTTAAGTGAACGCATAGTTTGCATGATGAAGACCAGTTCGAGTCTTTGAGCTGCTTGTCTAAATTAGTGTATGCATGAGATCTATATAATAGACTCATGGGCTATATTGTTAAGTGGAGAACTTGTAGAACCCAAGTGTAGAACTTGGAGAGTTCTTCCCATGGTGGAATCAAGTAGGATTCCCCATGTATGTAAGATCAGGTTTGATATGCAAGGTGTTGCAGGATCATGGAGGAGATCTACATGTGATAAGTAAGATCAGGTTGGTCTGCAGGGATGTGTGTATGTGAGGGTCAGAACAGGATCGACGGGGGAGCAAGATCAAGGTGATAGCAATGCATCAGGAGCAAGATCATGGTGAGATCTACTTGGAGTACCGGTTTGTACTCAGTTGTACAGGACGTACAATGAGGTGAACAACAGCGTGTGTTAGCTGTGTGTTGTGACCTATGAGAGAAGATTACTCAGGTGGGAAGATTACTTGGAGCCCTTGAGGAGGAAGCCTCACAGAGGTGGAAGAAGAGTGTGATCTCTTTATTGTAATTTCCTTTGTAATGAGTTGAATACAATTGTGTGTTGCCTCTCATGTTCTGTGTGTATTTCTCATTGATAGTTATTTGTTCTTCTGGTTATTTTCGCATCTTAAGTTGCTTATACAATGGTAATCATGTGTGCTCTTAATTCTGACAAGTTGTGTCAGAGCTTTGGGGAACTTAGGTCCTATCATAGTGTTCAATCTTCTTAATAGAATCTTCCAATCACATTAGAGGCGCAGAAGTCACACACAATTATGTAGAACTTCAGACTCCAAAAAATGGGACAGAAGCAAATAACATTTCCAATCACAACACTAAAAAATCTACAGCATAGATTACTTTGCAAATGACACAGATAACATCAACAAGGGCATAGTGTTCAATTTTCTTATTGAATCTTCCAGTCATACAAAAGATGCAGAAACACACACAGTCATATAAACCTTTCAACTCAAGAAAATGTAACAAAAGCAAATGATATTATTGGTCAAAAACTCTAAAAGTCTAAAACTATGAGAATTCCCCCCTCTTTTTTTGATTTTACAATCCTGCTTATATAGCTTCGGATGTCTCCTTCAATCACTTTCTTTCCCGCGCAATTCCATTCCGTCCTTCACTCGCAGGGGACAAAACAGACGGTGCATTCAATGCCTTGGATGTATCTTGGTCTTATCAGGAACTGCCCTGACTACGGCATGGCAATCCATGTCTAATACCTCTCTTCGTGCCAAAAATTCTTTGTTCCATCATCTGTTTGGCTGCTCAAATGTCTACTCTGCCTCTGTTGTTATGGGACAAACAGATGGCGTCTTCAATGCTTGTAAGCCCCAAAAATCTACCCGATGCACTGTTCTATCTACCCAGAGTAACTCTCGCCAAATTTCCCCCCATTTTTGTTGTAACAGGTAGACGGGCACTTTGAAACGGAAGAGGACACTTAGTTAATTTATGAATTTTCCCTCCTGTTGTCTAGAAGGCACCAGAGGATGACACTTGGCCGCTTTCACTTTCCCTATATTCTGCTCAGGAACACTCCACCTTCGACACTTGTCACAGCCTACTTCCTCGATACTTTGCAGCTTTATCAAACAAAACTTATGCATTCCTTGCTTGGGCAACTTTTAGGAAAGGATGGATGCACGTGGCAGTCTTCACTTGTTGACACTCAGTGCTTCCTCGGTCCTTTGAAATAAAATTTGAGAACCCACCACAATATTTATTTGACAATTAGGCTCAAAGATGGTCTCTCAAAAATTGACACGTGGCGATCTCCGTTGCTCTTGGAAAGATACGTTGCATCTTCCACTTTTCTATTTGGAGAATGTGGCGTCTTCCATTGCCTTCTTCAAAAAGGTCGTTTAGGGTCTTCACAACTGCCACCTGGCGCTTTCCGCTCTCTATGCTGCTTGATCCATTGAAAGTCTTTGTCAAAAGGTAGAATGAAACATGGGTGATTCTATGAGACTCAGACGCTGACATGTGCATTTTGCTTAGCCGTTATTAGGTATGTGGCACATTCAGCGGCCTTCCCAAAAGTTACAAAAGGGTGTTCGGAGGATGCCAACTGTCCATCTTTGTCTCCCAAAAATTGACATGTGGTGACTTTCACTTGAATTTGATACTTGGGCAAAATGAGATGAAGGAAACAAGAAGGGGAAAAAGACTCGTGCTCGAAGGGCAACACTTGGCAGCTTCTGCTACACTTCGATACTTAGGCAAAATGAACCGACCCTTTGATTCAAAATTATACCACGACGTCCAAGGATACGTAGAAACCAAAATTTCAATGCTCGAATCAAAAAATAAAATAGATACGACATAGAGTAGGAAATTACTCTACACCTATCAACACAGTTCACTTCCTCCTCCACATACACACTAGAAACATGGCAAACACTTTGCAACAATGTCATAGGCTCTTTTCAAACAACCCGTAGATGGTAAAACACTAGAAAATTGATTGGTTAACCATCCAACAGACCGTTGAAAAGACAACATCATACTCCAAAACATCCCGCTAGGAACCAAAGACCTACCTATTTTTGGTTTCCAAATATGGGTCGTCATCATCATCTCTTTCCTCAAATTCATTTGTTGCACCCAAAACTTTGTCATCTTCATGTATGAGTGTATAAATAATTAACTTTTTTAAACTGTGTCTAAAGATGGAGAGTGTATAAATAATCAACACTTTAAAACTTAGTGTTAAGATGACACAACAATTATGATTTATCAATATCTATATCAATTAGATTGTAACAATTTAAACTTTCTTGGGACTCAAACTTAGTCTCATTCTTTCTTTTTTATTTAGGACTCGAACTCGGTGTCATATTTTTTTATTGGGTATCTCCATGTATTTATACTTTGATGGATGACACAACAACTGTGACTTATCATCATTCACATTAATTGGACTACAACTCTTTTAATGATTCAATTGGATTGGACATTTTTTTGTGATTGATGATGATATAGTTTATGTATTCCATGTCACAACTTTGATAGGTGATAATGGTGTTCTAGGGCATTACACCAATTTCTTTGTAGTTATAGACACCTTGTAATGGCCTTGTGGCCTTAATTTAAGTGTTAATTCATGTGTATTTAGTTTACTAGTCTATTTGTCAATTATCAGTCTAAATTAGGTGTGAGTGGCTAGTTTTTCAACTTTCATTATCTCCTCCCCTTCTTCTCAACCTCCCAAACTTTTCTCTTCAGGTGCTTTTTGGGCTCTATGTCAAAAGTGTTGGTATCACCCATCCTTGTCAGAAGCACCCCTAATGTTTTTGGTCATGTTTATTGGTCTCTATCAAATCAAATTGCACTCGCCTCCTTTAACCTACCTTTTTTCATTTCTATTTGTTTAATGTCAGTTTGTGCACCAATAAAATTCTAATTAGAATTCAATTGTCTATATAAATATAACATTGTAGTTCTTTTGGAATATGAAATCTATATCACAAATAAATCATATGCATACAAGAGAGATGAATCAATCATTAGAATACTCAAATTTGTGTGAAGCTAGTGTTTTTTATTATGAAGCGATTTTGGCATACAGTTAAGAGTTTAGCTATATTATGTAATTTACATTTATGAAGTTATTTCCTTTATTTAATTTACAATTTTTTATATTGTAATTCTCACCCGTTGTGGTCCTAAAAAATAGCAAGATAGTCATTTTATTCACCAACTCTAATGTAGACCTCCAAGTCAAGATTTTTTTCTTTCTTAATGTATTCAAATATCGTAGGTACATGAAAGTCATTGTAGAGAAATTACAAGGATGTATGGGTCACAACGCACATATCAAAGAGAGAAAACAAAAAATCACACAGGGAAACCCAATTTAAGGTCATTTTTGAAGCTACTTATCACCTGCCTAGAAGCATCAACACTCCTAACACATGTTTGAGGTGCCCCTAACACTTATGACGTGTTCCCAATCAGATGCATTTTTTAGGCAAGGTTGTTGGCAATGTTGTATGCACATTTTCAAGTTTAGACACAGGGAATTATTTTGCGACAAGTGATTTAATATATGCTCTAAACCCTATGTGTATGTCATAAAAATTGTTTTGAAAATATAAATTAGGCATTGTTAATTATATTTATAAAAAAAATTGATACATAATTAATTTTAATTTATTTATTTACATTACATTTTGGTCAATCCGTATAATCTTACACCTCTTAAAGTTAGATATTTCTCCATATTTTATTGAATCTGAAATTTTCTAAGCTTAATTTTATTCTATGATCTTAAATCTAAAATTCTAGCTTTATTTGTTTGATCCCAAGCCTTACCTTAATCCAAATTTTTAAAAATTATTAAAACCTTAATGTACCTGTAAATCCAATTTTTAAAAAATTCTTAAAACCTTAATGTACTTGTATAAGTGTATTTCCTTCTGTGTTAAGATTTTATGAGATCTTTACGGTTTCATTCAAAATTTTAGAGATATATCTCCAAATTCTAAACATTGCTCATAGAATTATTTTGTTGATGTACACACATAAGTACATACATACATAAACATATGTTAAGAGTGAAATCTCTTTCCATAATGATAGGCAAAATCCATTATCCAATCATGATTTGGGATATGATTGTAATATTAAGCATTCATTTTCTCAAATCTATAAGTCTATAGTGTAAAACCTTAACATTTAATTAGAATTTGTTTTGGCCATCTTTACATATTAGAGTTTATTTTCAATTGTAGTATGTTTTCAATATAAAATTATATAATCTAATATCATTTCAATGTTATAGAAATGCATAAATTTAAATTATATAATGGAATTGAAATTTGTGATTTCACTTGTATTTATTATATGTATCATGGCATAAATATCTTCATAATGATCCATTTTTTGTGCAATTATGTCGTATTAGTTTAATAGATCATGAACTTCAATGGTTTAATTTATTGCCTTCAATTTTTTTTCATAATTTTTAAACTGTAGCTAAGTTATTGCTTGAATACTTTTTAACTCATACTAAATTCTCATATATATAAGGTTTGAGTGCTTTATATGCTTTTCTTTCACACCCTAGTCCCCATGGTAAGGCCTCAAATGATAATAGATGAAACATATAACCTCTTGTAAATAAGTCCATACATAATAGAAAAGATGATCCATGCATGATGGCATATCATGAAGTGAACCATACAATGTAGAGGAGGGTTAGAGCTCAAAAAGCAATAGTGCATGTCCACCACCCAAAGCAGTGAATAACCAAAGTATTCCTCAAATTCTTCCTCAAGTGCCTATGATCAAATTACGTGTAGCAAAATATTATGATATTTTGGATCAACTTCAATATACCCAAGCAAATGTATATATTTTGGAGCTACTCATAAAATCTAGTGTCTACAAAGATATTCTATATAAAGCCTTGGAAGATATTACTCTGCCATGCGATGCTCTAAAATATCACTCTGCTTCTCTTGTTAAACATTTGAAAGATTGTGATAAATAAATATTTTTTAAAGCTTAAAATACACCTCCAAGTGATGTTGTTGACCAATGCTTACCCTTATACATTCAAGTTATTATTGATAGAAAATGAATCAAAAGGTTGTTTGTTGATAATGGTTCAAGATTCAATATTTGTTGTGAAAGTTTTATCCTACGAAAGGGTATTGGTAGAGAGGCATTAACTAGTTGAACTAAGCCTCTTATATTATTTTAATAATACACACACACACACACACACACACACACACACACACACACACACATAGATACATAGATACATACATATATATACACACACACACACACACATATTTATACATATGTGTGTGTGTGTGTGTGTGTGTGTGTGTATTTGTTCTCTTTAAAATCAATAATTTGAATTAATATCTTTATTTCATTTGTCCCTAAAGAGGCGTCTTGAAGTAGACATAAAATGTTGGAAATAAAAAAGGATATATCATAATGAAATTTATATATAATATTCATAGAAATAAAGTATGATTGTAAGGGATTTGATAATCAAGAACAAAGAAACCTCGGTACAATTACGTTGAAGCTAACTATTAGACCAAAAACATTAGAAATTGTGTGTCATGTTATACCCAATTAAGCAAATAATAAAATTTTACTAAGTGTAGATACCTAAATTTGGCACAAGACCCTTATTTCTAGTGTCATATTCCCAATTTATAATATTTGGAAAACTTGTACATTTAACATGTTTCTTAGATTACTCCTACCTCACAATAGGTCTACACTTGGTCAATTGAGCCTAAAATCACCTCAACACTTATCAAAAATGTATATGTTAACACATATGGATGATTTCTCACTTATTACCTAACCCTACCTCAATAATAGATTCAAAATCATCTCCTAAATAGACCTGGCCATTGTACAAGTTTATCTTGGACAAACTTGTACACCCTATGGGTCTGTCCATTTTAGTTATGTGGGCTTGTTAACCTACTTTTATGAATATTGAACCTTTAATCTTGATTTTATATATTACCATAGTTGGCTACTATGCATAAGTTATCCTAGATCAACCTATATATACAATGTCTATCCAATTTATTTATCAATTAGGGAGAAAGATAAACCTAGAGGTAAGCACAAGACATCTCCATATATCGAGATCTAAGCCACATCTAAGGTCAAGCCTACAACCAAGCATCACTCATGTCAAGCTTCATTGAATCCTATATACTTACAACATAGTCATTTTATCTTTGTCTCTCAACATTTTCCTTGTGCTAAAGGAGAGTATTAAACTATATGTAGTTGCATCACCACTTCTATGGAAGAGGATATTCACAAACCCTCACTTGGGTTATTACTTCCACACACTCACATAACTACATTGAGGTTTGATTAAGTGTATGTATGATATGTAGTTTACAATGCATTATTGGAGGTTGTTGGGCTCCATAACTATTTCTTTTATTTTAGAGTGTCAACCTAGGTCGAGGAGATTCTTATATTTGGTACATTTTTTAGACATATTTATAAATTGAAGATATAAGAGAAACATGAAGGTGAAAATGCATATGTGACATAAATATCAACTTACAAAACCCTAGTAGGACAAATTTGATTGCAACAAGACAAACCTGGATACAGTCAGACAATCATGATGATACAATATTGTCCTATTAGGATCAACATAGGGATGGGTCTATCATAGTGAATGTGTTTATCCTAGAGCACCACATAATTTCCATATGTAAAGAGCAAATTCCACATAGTTTACACAGTTTGTATATAGTCATAGGTTTCTAGAACAATGAATAAGTATGATTATTTATTACTTATTTATCATTTACATTGCTTAGTCTAGTTTCTTTTGTGGCACTTGGACTTTTTTATCATTGTGGCTTGTTAGATAAATCTAAATTCTGTATTTTCAATCATGTATACTTATATTTATTTAATTGCAACTAGTTTATTCCTTATTTTTATTAAACCCATAATTAAGGTGAATATAAATGGTGTTTAACCCTAAATTTTATGGATGTATATCTTATTAGGATAGATATGGTTAAAAATATAGAAAATAAATAAGCACCAGTGTGATAAACAAAACTATAATAGGCTAATTAATTGTAAAACCTAGGTAGAATATATATTGAATTATTATATTGAGATATGCTAAAAATGGAAAATACAACTATGTTAGATATGGCAATGACAAATAAATAAGATACTTAGCTAAATCTAATACTAATACAGATCTGGTTTTAGAACAAGCAAGAAGCAGACTGGAAGAGTATTCTAGAATAGTCATCAAATTCTAGATTAAGTGCCTCTTTAGCTGCAGACACTTGCATCATCTTAGGATAGTTGCACCAATGTTATTGTCTGGGTCAGATGTAGGTGTCTAATATGGAATACCTATTTAAATAGGATGAAACCACTGGATGCTTCTAGTATTTTCATCACCTTCACTCTAGTGCATTAAGATTTGGGTTATGGATTGTCACTCCTTATCAAATAGCAAAACCCTAGTTCTTCATCTTCATAGTGGTTATGGAAAAAAATGGATTAATGGGCATATGGTGTTGAGATTACCCAAATAACCCTCTATCAATGAGCACTACTTATATCGTTAATACTCCAAAGAGGGCCTCAGACTTGTGTAATTCTCCCCTATGTGTTGGATTGTGTGTGAATCATGCAATGTGTGATAAGTAAGTGCAATAGTAATCTAGTTTATAAATTGGTAAATGTGGCTCATGGAGTGTTCCTTCAGCACTTCAAACCTATAGATGTGTTGTCCCTATGACTGATATGAAAATAGGAGAAAATAGGGAAGTTTTGCTCACTTGAGAATTTAATTGAGAAATTTTGGTAAGTTTCTTGGTGAGTAGGTAAGAAGTTTCTAGGTGAAAAATAAATTATGGTTGATTTTATATTTATACCACTCCCTTTTGAGAATATCTCACATAATAGCACTTATGAAAATAATTAGAATATGTTTCATTTGAAAATTAGGTGACTTTTAGGGTATTGGATACTTGCATTAGAGTAAGACACCTACGTCGACTTAGGTGTTTGTTCGGGATATAAATGTCTAGAGAGCAAGAAAATATGTACATGATCAAAAAATTTAGATACTTATGATAAGTAGGTTTTAAGAATTACAGGCAAGATAAAAGTCATGGGTCATCAATATAAGACTAGTTAGACTAAGAGATAGGCTAAGTGGCACAAGAGAGAGTAGATGCAAGATTTGCAGAAGTAAGAAAGGTCTAGAACTATGAGGAACATCCAAGGTCTAAGTTTGCCAAGTGTACAAGACTGAAGTGCTATATAATTTACAAATAGTGTCTACATTCCCCCCTTTAATATAGTAAATAAATTATTAATTTAAAGGAAATAAGGCATATCATAAACGTGAGGAGAAGACTAAGAATTTTAAACCTGTCTAAAAGTTTCCTCACTATTGACTGCTCCCTGATTCATACCTCCACACTCATCCAAACCGAGTTAGATTTCCAAAAAGTTTCTCATAATCAAAAACTGAATTAGGAGATAACAATAACATTCTTCCACAACACCAGGCTTATCAAAATTCCTTCCTAGATCTAAGTAGTTAGAAATTCCCTAAGAATAATTTTGAATGTGAAACTAAGCATACTACCAATACCATAAATATGCTTTTCCAAAACTATTCAACTTAACCATTTTTATCAATAAGGGTTGTTCCCTCTTCTTGGTTTCAACAACTGGATAAGAGGTTACATCTTATCAACTCCATATTACGAGAGTTAGATGATCCATTTTCATTTTTTAAAATGGCTTAAAACAATTTCAAATCAAGGCATATTTTACTTTCAAAACAACCCTACACAAAGGATTCAAAATTGTGTATACATAGTTACGTTGAAAATAATTTATACCTCTTATAGAATTGTGAAGTGCACCTATTGAGTAATGGTTGGCATTTTTTTGGTGTTTAAAATACTTCATGTTTGCTTCCTACAACTCTCAACAAAGTTTTGAAACATACTAATCTATTAACCAATAAAAAAATCAAAACTCAAAGTGCAAAAACTTGTTTAATACCCTGAACAATGGCCTATTGCCATTTCCATATCTTACCATGGAATTGGTCTTTTCACTTGTTCCTATAATCAAGGACATATGCATCCATAATATTATTATTTATCCCAAAATAAAGGCTACACAACTAGTTATCAAAGACTAAAATATTGTGTCAGTAACAATATGAAACCAAATCACCATCATACCTTAATTTACCCTCTGTGTAGAAATGATGATAGGATTGCAACTGATTCTTCTTGGATGTGCATCACAAAAAATGCCTTGCATTTTATCTAAATGTGTCCCAAAATAGAAAGGTTGATCCTCTCTCAACACCATCTCACACCTTCAAGTGACAATTATTTATTTATCATACATGTTGATCCTATAGGGCTAGTGGTTTTAGAATCTTGGCTGTTAGAAGCTTGTCTTCTTCCAACGGATTGGAACACTTTTCAATTTTCCTTTGCACTAGCCAATCCTACATGGTCAACTCAATATAAGAACAATGCCAAAAATATGATATACAAAAACTCTAAACTAAATAAAAAACTAAAGAAAGTCTTGTATCAACCTGCTCTGATACCAAAATTGATCTGAAAACTAATTTACCCCTTTAGATAAATCAAATAGTTTTTAAAATCAGATATTGAAAAATCTCAATTCCTTAAGTACATATAATTGGTTGCAAAATTTTAGGAATGAATGAAAAGTGATCAAAAAACTCTATAAACTCATTTCTTATTTAAAAACTCCTAATTTGTATCAATTTTATAACTTTCTCGTAATTTGTTATAGTGTTCCATTAATTCATTTGCAAAACTAAATTATAAACTAAAACTCATAACAAACTGCAAGGAAAAAGACACAAAATTGATAATAGAGTTTACCTGTTTAGGGGATACGTCTTCAGGTTCGTAATCATGAACCAATCCATTTAAAATAAGATGTAAATATCAATAATTATAAACTTACATCTCAATATGGATTTAGATCTGAAAATAGTACTGCAATGTGATGGTGTGAAGACTTTGAGATGCTCAGAAACCAATTTTCCCTTCATCTGTAGTACCTGTAATTCATATCAATGCATTTAGACAAGTTTCTCCATTAGAGTGTATGCAAACTCTAATACATGGGCATAATAATAAATAGGAGTATCTCTAGTTTTATTCAGTCTACAACTCCCAAAATAACTCAAGTTCACCCAAGGTTCAAAAATTCCTCCAAATAGGCATAACATAAACCACAAACTCAGTCTTTCTACCTTCTCCCATGGCTCCAAAAGCCTTACCAAATAGGCAAAGATGCCCTTTTATCCATTTAGGACTATGTGTTAAGTCTATAGCCACACGTATGACTTCCATGGCCAAAAGGCCTTGAAAATAGAATAAAACATGATCCTTTCAGAACTGTGTATCTAAATAAACTACCTTTACCCATGGCCAACAACCTTTACCAAATAAGCATATCCTTCTTCTAGGTCAAGTCTATGTATTCATATCAAAAACCCCATAATGCAATTATAACCTCTACCTAAGGCCCAAAGGCCTTACACAATAGATGAAGACATCCATTATTAGCTTGATGTACGTTCTTGAAAATATATACTATGCGTCCATGGCCAAAAGTCCTTATAACATAGATGCATTCACCTCCACGATCAGCTCTACCTCTTCACAAATACACAGTCACCTATTCATATTACAAAACTAAATGGCATGGCCTAATGGCTAGGCTTTACTTTTTTTTACTAAACAAGGTCATGGGTTTAACCTTAAATCTTGGCATGGAATTTCTTTAAGGGATAAAATCCCACATTCACCAGATGACCACTCATCAAAGGATTCAAATAGCCTTGAGTCTAACATGTTGTTTGTGGATTCAACCACGTCTGTCTTGCCATTTTGCTTGGCTTGGTTTAGAAGATTTGAGCTTGGTTGAGTTGTTGGAAGGTTAACTGGATCTCGAGATCACCTTATTTTTTCTCCATTTGACTTAAGCTAACACTCAGGATAGGTCTCGAGATCACCATATATTGAACTCGGATGATATAAAGTGAACTTGTAGATGCATGGAATAGTTTTAAAATAATTTGAATATTAATCCCACATGCAATGTGTAGATAACATAGAGTCATATATAAACAAACATGTTACAATGGTAATATGAAGATTTGGAGGCAAAGGCACTCCTCCATAAAAATATTGTGTCGACTTTGGCTTAGGGTCCCTAGCCAAAAAATAATGGGACCCATTTGTCTGAATATGAGTGTTGAAGACCAGAGTAAAAAATAAACACCCTTTTACCATTACACTACCACGTATCACATGTTGATTAGTCTACTTGGAAACCATACATTCATCCTTGTCCCTGTAGACCTATTGACCATTTTTTTAATCCAAAGTTTGACCAATGATATCTAGATTATACGATGTCCATTTTATGCGTTCCAATAGGTGTTGGAAAGATCTCAAAATGCTCTTATGCACTGTACTAGTTTTAAGAGATCTTGAGAACTATGAAGGATAAAAAATCTTCTAGATCAGGAGGGACCATTCCCCAACCTTGAAGCAAAGATGAATTGCCACATAGTAGTTGAGACTAGCTTACTTGTGCAACCCAATCATACTTATAACTTAGTAAGTGTAAGTGAACCAAGTTATATCACACTATCAAACTCATGAGTCTAGATGATATAATCAGGTTCAACTTAAAAATTTGGCAAGATTGAGTAATTTATCCATCTCAACCACACCAAAAAGTGAACCAACTACTATAGTAGATTGGCTCAATATAGTTCATAAAAGTCCAACTTGGTGGGTGATGACAATCCCTGAAGGTGTTTGGAATATGGAACTAATTTGGATTTTGAAATATTAAACATAAATTGCTTGGCATGTGCACCTTAGATATATCTCATGTTGAAACTATGTATACAAATAGTACCAATGTATATAATTCTACCATAAATGTGTATCTCAATCATATAACTATGTGATTTAGATGATTTAGAAATTTGAACAAGTGTGGGTGACATGTTACCAAAACATGCCCCACTATACATGGATAGATTTTTTACTAATATAAGTTTCAATGTGGAGGACATGTTTCCAAAACATTCCGCCACTGTAATCTTGGTATATTGAATACTAAATAAGTGTAGAGAACATGTTTCCAAAACATGCCCCCAATGAATTTTAAATTGTGAATATGTGAAAACCATGCCTTTATGGCATGCCTCCACTGAATCTAAAATTGTGAATGTGTGAAAGTCATGCCTCTATCACATACCCCCACTGATATGCCCCCCTTTGAGGTGAGGGAAGAATATAAATGGGTAGTTACCTTACCTCAAAGGCATAATATTACCATATAACTATGAATGAACCATGTAGTATATATGATAACATGTATAAGTAAATGTATTATTGAAGCGCATAAAATGTGATCACATGAAAGACTAAAGTGCATGATAAAGATCATGGCAATGTCTAGATAGTATCAATACAAGCTCAACAAGCAATGAATCACACACATATGAGCACTCAAAAGTAAGTCAAAAGGCAATGGTCTAAGGAGATCAAAAACAAGGGACATGTTCAAATGTTGCACAATTGAATGGACATGACTTAGTTGAATGTCCATAAAAGTAAGAATTATATATTCAAATGTCCATACAACAAGCAATGACATTATCAAATGTTAAAGAGGCAAACAAAGGCATGGGGGCCAAAAATAATGGATCATATTTAAATGCTCAATAGACAAGACAATAAGAAGGCAAGACACTCAAAGAATTGCTTAAATGAAATCACATGTACCTATCATAATATATTATAGTAGTCTATGGATCAAGTGTGTTAGCAAAAAAAATCAAATACATAGCATATCAAGTACACTATGAAATATATAAGCATGGATAAAGACATGTGTAAATACATATTATCTCAAACATGATAATGTAAAGTGACCATAGAATGATATAACCTAGAAGTATCATTATCACAAAGGTGGATGCCCCCAACATTTTGACGATGTGAGTAGAGGGAAATCCCAACATCCAAAAGTACATAAATCATGTATTTGTGTATGTATATATCACACTCAAATAAAAGTGTGAAACATGTGTATATAGAATTAACTAGCATGCTATCTATCAACATGGAACTAACACATACATGCCAAGGAGCTAATAGAATATGTAGATGCTGAAAATATTTTTGGATTTTTTAATGTTTTTAATTTTTTTGGTATTTTCAGAATATGTGAAGAGTTTTAATCAAGGAAGTCCTCATCATCAAAAAGTGTAGGGACACCTAGAAAATTCCTCAATATTTATTTATATTGATGTACCATCACTTCTTCAATGTTTCTATCTAGTGGTTTAAAGAGGCCAATGGTGTATAAAAATAAACATACCCATCATATTGTATGCAAATATGTGTATCCATATCAAGAAAAGTAATACACATATTTTTTGTATCTATCTTGGCATTCCATTCAGCTATCCAATTTTGTCCAAACTTTAATTTCAAATGTGATTCATGGTCTAATATCCATATGGTCAAAGTTTCCACATGTGAGACATGGGTAATAGGTAATTGAATGTATCCTCAATATTCTGGAATCAATGGAGAGTATATTAGTTCATTCATAGTATGTCTCAATTATGCAAGAAATGTGGTACAAGTTGTATCCCACTTGTTGTTATCAAACTAGAGATGGTGGAAATATACCCCACCAATATTAGTAGTAATAGTTGAATCTTCATGCTTTGGTCACTTTGAAAAATGGTTATCTTCTAAAATATAGGAAGGATTTTACCTTTTGCATAATCTAGACACAATTTTTTTGCATCCTTCATTCTTATATTTCTAAATTAGGCTCTTCAATGCCTCACATTGATTGGTATTATGGCCAATGATCTGATGATAATTACAATACAATATTCTCTCTGTAAATAAAATTTTATTGTCTAATTTGTGTCTAGTAGAAGGTAAAGAAATCATTATATGTCTATGTAACATAGATAATATGGTATATGTAGTATAATGTTGTGTTGTGATCTATAAAGACTATTGTAAAAACTTTTGAAAAGACTTCACATTGTTCAAATGATGTACTTTCATTTGAACGTTGTACGGTTGACTCAATGTTTTTAACCAAAAGGGATGTATGGAGTAACAAGCATTTACATGCTCATCTGCTATTTCTATTTTTCCATTATCTAGATTTAGTTATGTATCCTTTGTAAGTGGATTTAGTTTATATGTACTAGGACATGTATGTTAAAATAGGTTATTTGAAAGGTGATCAAGTGGAATAAATTTTAATTTTCATATTTTATAATCTATCATATCATAAGTGATATCATAATCACTATCATAATAGTCTAAAACATGGCCATCTTTCTGCTTAGTATTGAACAATAAAGTAAGCTCAAATGTTGGGGGCTCTTGTAGTTTTATTGGATCATTTGTAATATTTCTTGCTCTTTATGTGCATCTATGTGTA
This sequence comes from Torreya grandis, assembly GCA_037957365.1. Lineage (NCBI taxonomy): Eukaryota > Viridiplantae > Streptophyta > Pinopsida > Cupressales > Taxaceae > Torreya > Torreya grandis. Next base: position 857,839 of record JARHVA010000271.1, read on the forward strand.
CCTAAGTATTTAGTGCCTTATTTGCATCTAGATATGAAGGAGCCATTATACTTGACTCATCCATTCCATACATGTTTATATGTTAAAGAAGAATGTATTGTTTAGGTGGTACCACTATGGGAATGCTTTTCATTTTGAAATATATTATTTTTCAAAATTTGAAAGGTTCATTATCAATAGGCATAGTTAATAATGTCCCATCATGTATAAATTTTACACATCAGTGAAGTGTAGATGGGACAAATTCCATTGAATGTATCCAAGTTCTTCCCAAAAGTAAATTACAATGTAATGAATAAGACATTACTTGAAAAATAGTTGAAATCATTTTTAATCCCAATGTTACATCCAATGTGATTTGACCAACCAAAGGGCTATGTGAATTATCAAACCCTTTTATATACATAACTATTTTTTAAATAAGATCAGTGCTAATACCCATGGTGGTTAGGAAGTTTACGCATAAAATATTTAGGCATAATCCATTATCAACGAGCACCCTTTTAATGCCCTTATTGTGCATGGTCACTTGTATAAACAAAGGAAAATCTTAGTCAATAATATCTTTGGATGGTAAATCTATTGGATCAAAAGTAATGATTTTCACATTTTTCTTAAAATCTTTCATGATGTCCACAAAATAAGTGGTTAAATATTAAGTGGAACTTGGGTTTCATGTAATGCATTATATAGGATATCTTTATACATAATAGATTACTGTAGGACCTCAATGATTAAAATTTTAGCATGTGTATTGATCAATTCATCAATAAGGTCATATCATTTAGATTTTATCACAAGGTTAAGCTTATGAGGCACATGTTACATATCAATAGGTGGGGGGTCAGGTTGATCAATCTTACCTCTTCGAGTAGTAACAACATAGACCACAAGATTTAATATCAGTAATGGGTGAATAATGGGTGTGGGATAGTAGTTGTCATTCGAATAAGGCTTAGGTAGAATAAATGGTTGAGAACATGCACATTGGCATCTATATATTGACTCTATAATATTACAATAGGAATTATGAAGAGAGATCAAGTGTTGTCTCCATCTTAAAACTCTCTCATGATGTTTACAAATTTGATTAATAAATTTAACAAGGGAGGTGGTATATCAAATCAAAACAACTATTATAAATTGGAACCCAAAATAGGTGATAAATGCATCCATAGTGCACATATTATATAACTATCAGAAATTAGAAATAGAAAATATTAGAAAACCCTAATCAACCTAGGGGTTTGAGCTCAAAAATTAGGTTCACCAAATATTTAACCCTAAATTTTATGGATGTGGATCCTATTAGGATAGATAGGGTGAAAAATATAGAAAATGAATAAGCACAAGGGTGATAAATAGATATGTAGTAGACCAATTAATTTTAAAGCATAAAACATGTATTGAATTTATTATACTAAAATATGATAAAAAAATTACAACTATGTGAGATATGTAAATGACAAATAAATAATATGTTTAGTTAGTTCTGATGCTAATACAGATCTAGATATTGAATAGGTAGGAAGCAGACTAGAATATTATTCTAGAACAGTTGCCAAATTTTAGATTAAGTGCCTTTATAGCCACATACACTTGTGTCAACTTAGGACAATTATGTCGACACTAGTGTCTGGGTCAGATGTAAGTTTTCAATATAGAATAATTACTGAAATAAGATGCGACCACATAGATGCTTATAGGTTTTTCATCACCTTCACTCTGGTGCATTTAGATTTAGTTCATGGAATATCACTCCTTGTCAAACAACAAAACCCTAGTTATTCATATTCATAGTGGTTGTGAGGAAAATAGTTTAATGGGCACACAATGTTAATTTTCCCTAAAGACCCCTCTATCAACGAACACTACCTACATAGCCAATACTCTAAATAAGGTTTCAAACTTATATATTTCTCCCCTGTGTATTAGCTTGTGTGTAAATCATTCAATATGTGATAAGTATGTACAATAGTGACCTAGCATGTAACTCGAAAAATGTGTCTCATGGAATTCTCCTTTAGTAATTCAGACCTGTATATATGTTTTTCCTATGACTGATATGAAAATATGATAAAATAGGAAAGATTTTATCACTTGGATGATTGATTGAATGCTTTTGGTAAATTTCCTAGTGAGTAGGTAAGAAGTTTCTAGGTGAATAATGATTGAAGGTTGATCTTATATTTATACAAATCCATTTGGAGAATATCTCATATAATAGTAATTAAGCTGACCACTAGGATACTTTTCATTTACAAATTAGATTACTTTTAGGACATTGGACACTTGCATCAAAGTGGGACACCTGAATCAACGTAGGTGTTTATCTATTATTCAAGTGTTTAGGGAGTAAAAAAATAGGCACAAGATCAGAACTTGTAGTGGCATAAGATAAGCAAGTTTTAAGCATTTTGGGTAAGATAAAAGGCTTAGGTTATAAACATAAGACTAGTCAGACTAAGAGATAGGCCAAGGGGCACAAAAGAGAGCAGATGCGAGATTTGTAGAAGTAGGAAACGTCTAGAACTGAGAGGAACAACCAAGGTTTGAGTTTGCCAAGTGTACAAAATTGAGGTGCTATATAATTCATAAATAGTGTTTAAAAATGGTGAACTCCAACTCTTTCACACATTCAACCTAAGGTTTCTATAAACCTCATCTTCTTTCTAGTTTAGCTATTTTAATTATTTTAATCCTAGGGTTTATTCAATTTTTCAATCCCTTTTCTTTTGTGTGCATTGTTTACTGGTCATCATGGTTTGCATTACTATGATGAAATTACTTTATTTATATTCACTAATATAATGGAAAATATGGACAATTCAAATTATGTTAATGCTTTATCTTTGTTAAATAGATTGCAACATGAGGAACTAATAGTCAATATAATATTTAGTCATAGTCTTTAGAAAATTTTTAATGTATATACTATTACAAACCCTTCTTTTCTTAAGCTAATGAAAGAAAAAAATACTGATATACGAAGGATACTTACTTCCTCTTGGTGTGTGCTTGTATTCTTACATCCTCTACTCCTTGTAATGATTTTTTAGCTATAACACAACATAGTGCACCTATATCAAGTAATGTGTCTACTCATACTATCAATGAAATATATCAACATTATAATGAGTTTATTGAGAATATCACCATATATACGCATTAGTTAATCACTTTAAGACTTACTATAGGGGAAATACAAATTTAAATGCATATTTTAACATTGGAATAAGAAATATTTAAGCCTCACATCATAGACAATATAAAGCATAGATATTTTGTGTGTGTGTGTGTGTGTCTGCACATGTGCACGCTCTTTCACATGACTTGATCATTATAATATTATAATTATTTAATGTAATTATAGATCCTCAAGAGAACTTTTACAACACATTGAATTTTACAGCTAATTTTGAGGACCATCTTTTATTGATGCTTAAATTTTCTCCTTAAACTTTGGTTTTTGATGCCTTAGATTAGTTTAATTCTTTACCTAATGGTTCCCTTGATTCAATGGGATTCTTTCAAAAATTCCTTCTAGATAAGTACATTATTAATAATGGTCCAAGATCTAAAATAAAAAAAACATTCAACATCTAAAATAAGACAACAATGAAACCATGTGTGATTTCATCTTTAAATTTTGTTGTCATGTGCATTCATCAATTTACCAAACATGTGATCTAGAAAGACAACATATATTTTTCAATGGTATCATATAACCTATCAAGAACAAGTTACTTGGAACAACATACAAATCATTTACTCATCTTACACATAGGAATATTGAACTAAAGGAAGAAGAATGTCAACCTAGGGCCAAAACATCACCTTTTAGGAGAGAACTCATAATGGTGTGCTAATTTACAAAATATCTAACACTTGGATTGAAAAAAATATAACAAAATCTACCGAAACATCAAACAATTCTATAATTCATGAGCCGACTAAGCCTTCATCTTTTTTTAGGGTCGAAGAAGCAAAAGTACTAGACATACAACACATTTTAATTAAATCTACATACTTATTCAATAATCAATATAACACATTGAAGTATTTATTAAATAAAAAAATGATCAAATTTCCACCTATGTGAGAAACATTATCAAACTATAAACTAACATCTCACAAAGATATATAATTTTGTTCATATCAGATAATAAGAGGTCACTCAACAAAGAGATGCACTGCTTTAACAAACAAAATTCATGAACAAATTGATTAAAAAAAATCAAGTTTCCTCAAAATCATTTACAAAAATACATTACTAACAAAGAAAATCAATCTCTTAAATACTTTCAAACTTAGAAATTTTCAAAATAAATGATTAGTACCAATGTCACCAAATCTTTGCTGATGATGATCACTTATTCTATCACTAGACATATTGGAGGGATACTAACCACCCTAACAAAAAACATTTGTGTAACAAGTCATAGCATGGGATTTAATGCACACATATTTCTAAATATAAATCATACAATATTCTTATGTGTAGATTTCATCTTCTATGTTGTGATTTACATGTGCCTTATTCCTAATGTTTAGTATTTAGTATAATTTTAAAATCCAAAAATATTCATAAATGACAAAAATACAAAAAAAAATCCTTTATCTTGCTCATATGATACATCATGCCTATCTACATACATTACCGAATTTTACACATCCATGCTTCACATTTCCTTCTCATGGTATACCTCAATTTAGTTGAGATGTAGGATAATTTGGCTTAATATGCTTATGGTTATATTTATGCCTCTCCCATGGGGAGGACATTGCATACTTATTTAATAGTTACGTACTAACATCATTTTAAGTAATCACATTTTATATATAGATTTACCTTTACATGCATCATGCTTCTTACTAAAGCATGCATATGGTATGCATATTTTAGTTGTGTACATAGATATATTCATGTTATTTTTCATATTAATGTCACCATCCTCGAATATATGACTATGATTTAGACCTTTTCTTGAGCTTGATTACATTATTCTAATTTATAGACTTCACATGGAAATTGCCTTCTATTTTTTGCATTGAAATTATTATAGCCATTTATTCCATGTTGTTTTTTATGTTTCATTGGCCTTGACCATTTGATTGTTGATCTTATTTTTAGCAATTACACTAGTATTCCCAATGATGACAACATATTGTCAGGACATTTTTCCATAGCATGCATTGAATTTTGAAAGAATCCATATGTGCTTAAAATCCTCATCATCTCATTTCTTCTAGTTTAAGAGGCTTGATCCTTTTATTTCTTGTAAAACATTGTGAATTGTTATGCTAGTTTCTATTTTATTCTACATAAACAACTATAAAATAAATAACATTATTTCATAAATGATCATATCTAATTGCTTATAGGGGCATCATACCCAAACATGATATTTATCAACTATATATATCTTTGACTTTGGGGGAATTTTATCCTCTCATGTTTCTCATCAACGTATTGAGAGTTTTATTGAGTATGACTTTAGCATAATCAACCCATGGGGGCATCACACCTGTAGTTTTAGTCTACACATTGTACTATTTATACATGTATCACATTGATCCAAATTTTGATCATTGTAATACCCCTGTGTCGAACCACTATAGATAACTTTATCCTTGTTGCATTATCATAGGAGGAGACTCTTATTAGGTGTGTGGAAATCTCAGCAAGAGATGCCTAGTGTTATCATGGTTTTATTCGAGTCTGATTGTATGCATTGTTCTTTATTAGACTGGATTATTTTGTGATTACCAGATGAGCTTATTGAACTAATCTAGGTTTATGATTTATGTCTCAATAAAATGGCATTGTTGGCTATATATGTATACATATCTAATTTCTCATGTTTCTAGTTATCATAAATATTTAATAACTTACTTGAGTTAATAATAAATAAATAAGAGAGTATTTAGTAACACGCATTAATAAGGAAGTATTATATTTTGCTTCTTAATATATGAGAAATTAACTTATTCATATTAATAAACTTCATGGATTAATTATTACTTGTATTATTAAAATTGCTTTAGTGAACCCTAAACCAAATGAGGTCATAACTTAACCCATTTAGTGGGTAACCAAAATTATGGTAGGTGTAGTTATGGTTTTGAATAAAAATAATAAATAAAATAAAACAAAAGTATGAATAAAAAGATCAAAACCAATGTTAGGGTTATGAAGCCTCATTTTTCTCCTCCAAGCTCTTGCTCCATAGGTGTTGCTTTTACCAGGAGAGCCATTTAGGAAGGAAGAAAGCAAGGAATGAAGATCATTTGAATGTAACAGATCCAAGTATTTTCAGGGAAGTAGACACTCCTTGATCTATCTATTTTTTTACAGTTTTATAAATAGGTAAAACAATGAGATTAGCTTCTCATAGATTTTTGAATCAGGAGTTTTGTTACTAGGTTGTTTGCATTCAAAATTTATTACAAAAAAAACCCCTCTATTTGGAGTTATCCATTGGATAGGGTTTTGACAATGGAGTATATATTTATTATATATACCTCCTTGCATGTGATTGGTTTTAAAAAACCAAATATGTATATGTACATAAATATTTACAAATATATATATGTATATACTTAAAATCTAATTTCTTTACTCATTTTATACATTATATATATATATATATATATATATATATATATGTTTTGCTTTATTTTATATGTGTATATACAATCAAAATATGTAGATGTATACCTAGATGAAAATAAAACCTAAAATAATAATAATATTAAAAAAAAGAAATGTTTGATTTAACCGTTGACCGATTATACTATATATATATATATATATATATATATATATATATATATATATAAACTATTTATAGGAAGGGAGGGGCGGTGGCTGAGCCAACCCCTACCCTCCTCCCATGGTAGGGAGGGAGGAGGGGTCAGGCCAGCCGACCTCCCCATCACACCACTTGGCACCCTAGTTGACAGCCTAGGGTTTACCATTTATAAAAAAAAAGTTATTGAAATTCTTTTTTCAATTGTTAATATTTTTTTACTTTATTATTTATAATTAATAATTTATTTAAAGTATCAATATATCATATGGTTCATTTATTTTGTATATTGTTAATTTAAAACTTATAATAAATAATTTATATTACATTTTATAAATTATATTTTATTTTATTATTTATATATAATATATACTATATATTATATATTTATGTATGAGAATTCAGATTGTCTATTTTATTTTTGGTATTCTAGATTAGTATTTTATATTATAGTTATTGGTTTTTAAATATAGATTATCATGGTATATGAATGACAAAATTTATTTGGAAATTTAGACTCGTATTTTTTATATTTAGGAACATAAATTGAAAATTAATTCAGAAGGGGATGAATAGATACAATATGTATTTATGGATAAGAAGGCGAGGCCTATTGTGAGCTAGTTTTGTATATATATATATATATATATATATATATACACACACACACACACACACACACACACACACACACACACACACACACACACACACACTTACACTTTTATATAGACGTGCATGTTTTCAAAAGCTTGAGTGAGACTCTTTTGGTGAAGACACGAACACAAGAATGATAATTTTGTTGAGACAATGATTGAAGCAAGGTGTTTTTGAAACGTTGATTTGCTTACATTTCTCATATGCCAAAACTAATGCTAATGACTAAGCAAGAATATCTTGATAATAACTTCTCTTATTCAATTGAACTTATGATGACAAAGTATGTTATAACTAATATTGTGATGAAGCTAGTTTTATTTTATTGTTGTGTGGATTTCATTTATTACCTTCTTAATGCTAATTGCATAAAAAGAACTATATGTCTATATTTACATTACCATGTTTAAGAGGAATGTTAGTCTCGTTGTTATTTGGTTTATGACCCTAGAAAAAGAAAGAATTTTTTTTATGAGGATGCGTTTACATGCTCAAATTTTAACTGAACCCTTGTTATCTAATTTTATAATGCAGAAAAAGGAATCCCAGATTAGTTCCACAGAGATATTTAGTGATATTTTTCTTTATAAATGTTGTAAGAAAACTGTATGTATAGTATTAGCCTATCTAGAGATTGTGTAGAAGTTGTGTAATTTTGATTTGTATAGGATAAAAGAGATATATTTATATTTCATTCTTTAATTATAAACATCCATTTTAATATTATTTTTGATATTGTGAAAAACTTATTTGAATGAGTTTGTAATACACACACACACACACACACATATATATATACATACATACATACATGTGTGTGTGTGTGTATAATGTATTTGTTCTTTCTGATATTCATATGTGTTCTTGAAAAGGTTTACAGTGAAATTTTGAATGGTGGTAGTTTGAGTGGCACTCTTGAAAGTTGTCTTAAAATAAGTGACTTAATGTAAATTTCTTAATCTTATGGTTGGAGTTGTTTTTAGCCTAGAATTAATAGGTGGCTTGGTTATAGCCATTCAAACCAGTTTAATGAAAAACAAATAAGATAAGATAAAATAAAATATGATATAAGATAATTAACCACACATGAAATAGGTAAAATATAGTTGAGTGAAGTAGTCACCTTCTTGTTAATGGATACTTTTACAATTGTAATATAGATTATCTCGAGCAAGCAATATTAGAGTATCCTGTAAACTAGTGGGTGAATCATTCTTTTAGTTCCCTTCAACTTTAGTTATATTGATTATTAAATCAGGGGTCCTCGCACTCTTTTAGGTTGAATATTTTAGTTGTTAAGCATCATAGTAACAAGTGGGTAATAGGGAAATAGTCAATTATTGCCATGTTTTTAGTGGAATTTTACACTAATTATGTATGAGCAATCTTATGGGTTGGCAATGAACTTAGTAAGGTTGAGAAAACTTTTTAGGTAACCCCTTGAGACCTTATTGCCTAAATAAAAGTGTGATCCTATTTTGTAAAATTAGTATTAAGAATTGTTGTTGAATTGAACAATTTCTTTTGGAAGACGAAGAATGTTCTTGGCACAAGTATCACTCCTTTTGACTATCGATTTTCCCTTTTTTAATATGTTTTGTCTACTTTCTCACAATATGTTTGTATATTTGGCAGTGGTGGAGTATTATTATTAGGGTGGTACAATGAGAGTACTCACTAATACATACACAAGTGGGCAATTGAACTTTATGATTATAATCCTTCATAATTTCAAGCAACCATGGTGAGGATTCATTATCAAATAGTGTTTTGAATACTTATTTAATTTGTTTTAAAAATTAATATTCATGTTAAATGAATTTAGTGTTAGGTATGTAACTAAATATTATTTGTAAAACAAACTCTCATGATCAAAAGAATGTAACTTTGATAGGTAAGATTAAAAGAATCATAAAATTAAATATATCTAGATTTATTGTCCACATATTAAAAAATAATGTAACGATAGTGACTCAAAATTATCAAACAAGGATTCATCTAGATCATTCAATCATAAATTGATTCCTTTATTAGTAGAAATAAAGTGATTAAATTAATCTATTTAAACTTAAAAGAAAATCGACTTAAACCACCTCGATTCTGACTCAGACAAATGATTGTACTAGTTAATTGACATAAATGAAAATTAAAAACCTCTACTTTTGTTCTATTATAATTTAGTTTATCAACATGTAACCTTCTACCTTATTTGGAGGTATTTTGGTGAAACAATGTTTGGAGATAATTGTCAAAATTATTTACTTGCTAGTTTCTTTTAGTTGCCAAAGTTTCGTAGAAATCACCAAACCAAAAGAAGCTTGAGAGAGAGCATATCTTTTTTTTAGGTTGATAGTGTTTTATTTTATGTTTAAATTAATGGAAATAACTTTAAATGACTAAAGCATGATCATTTTCTATTTGTAATAACTCATTTAAAATTCAGAAATAATCTATATTTCTAGTTTTAGTATGTAAAATCATTTTGAAAAGTGTGTTGTGTTAGTTGTTGTGTTTAGCCTTTACAAAATCTGGAAGTTGCATCCTTTTATTTTGAGTTTCTTATTAACAAATAAACCTTCATATTTTTTTATGACTCCTTTTGATATTTTGAATAGGTCTTCCTTGAACCCTGCTTGTCTTTAGTTTTATGAGCCTGGTAGAAATATAACAAGGTGTTGTTTGGTTTGATACTCTTGTTATCCATTTTGTTTACCCTTGGTCTAAAACAAGACTTTAGTTGTAATGGTGATAGTATATATAATGTAGCCAATTATTTATTATTGTATAAAAATTTATCCATATATTTATTTCAACATCATCTAATAACCTGTTTAACCATGTAAAATCTTTGTAACCTTAAGAGTATTTTTGCATGTTTAACTATATCATTGAATCAGTTAGTTTGGCTTGTTATGTTTATCCTTACCTTGATGTTTTTCAATGTTACCAGTGTTGTAAAAAAAATTGTGCTTTTTGTGTGTGTTCGAGATGTAAATTTTGGGCATTACAATCATAATGTACTAGTCATGTATATTAGATGTTTCCACTATGCTCAATTATATGTAAACATCATGCTTGTAAGATATTATTGTAATAAATTTCATATTTAAAATATCATATCATATATGTTATAGTGGTAGAGATAGTACGGGGGTGATCTAAAAATATTCATAGTGATAAAGTTAGTGAGTTTCTACTCTTGAAATGGAGGTGTTTGTTATAGAAGACACAACCATTAGTCTATGTAGGTGGTATTTGTTGAAACACTAGTATACGTAGGTGAAACTTGCATAAACACCATGGTGTTTTGCACAACCACCCCAATAGTTACATAAAGGCCCAATTTTTTTAACAACCATAAGACCTAAAACAATGACGATTTTACCATGAGATAAAGTACGATAATGTGAATGGTTACAAACATTTAAAATTTTCAATGATGGTTTGTTTGACCTTCTTGGTGGACTCCAAAATTAAGAGAGCATAAATATAAAAGTCTTGAAATTGGATTCACATTTCAAGTTGTAAGTTTGAGTCTTTTTTATTGTTGTCTCATTATTTCTTAGATGTACATGGTTGGTTTAGTTGTGTTGGAGTTTTGAGAAGTGTTTGATAAGTGTAGAGACATTTTGTGTGTAATTTTTAGATAGATTAGTAGTGATAATTACATCCTTGAAGGTCACATTTGGAAGTATCTTTCACATTTTTTAAATTACATATTGGAAGGGGAGTGAAATTACATCACCCATTGGAGTTTTTCCCATGTTAGGTTTCACTAGAATAACTCTTATGTTCATTTTGGGATTTCCTTATTCTTATGCTTCATTTTCATGTGAAATATGTTGTACATTTCATTTATAACACTTGTTTATATTTGTTTTTGCATTATAAATAGCCTAGAACAGTCATCTTCCAATAATTAGTTGAGTTAGTAGTCATATGATCCATTTTGGTGAATCCTTGTGTGGAATATCCAACTAGTTTACACATCAAATTGGTATCAGAGTTAGTGTAGTATGAATCCTTTATGTGGTTTTATGTGTTTTTACTACATTGCATGTTTATTCTAGTTGCTTTAAATAATATATTTACACAAGGAAGTGGAAACAAGAAATCAAAAGTATGGCCCATGCTAATGAATAATTTTTGTGAATAGAAGAAGAGTCATTTCTCAAATTTAGATGAGTAGTTTGCATTTCTATATTTATGAGAAAGCTTGACCTTTTAGAGTACATCATGAGGTTTCTCATGAAGAAGCTTTGTGTTTCAATGGAGGCATGGAAAGAAAATAAGGAGGATGCTCTTGAGACTCGTGAGAGGAAGGAAGAGTAGCCCCATGCCAACCAAGATCCACCATCATTAAAGTCTAAGGAAAAGATATAAATTCAATTGTATGATGAGGATGTGAATGTGGAGAGGATTGACCATTGGATAACCCAACTTGAGGTGTATTTTAGTTTGCATCAAATTAATGAAAGCCAACATATTTATTTTTAAATGTTAAAATTAACCAATCATGCTTTAACTTGGTTTGAGAGTTATGTTCATACATTGATTGTTAATAAGCTTCCTCTCATTACTGAGGGGAATGAATTTGAGATGTTAATACGTAAATAATTATATCCTATTTGTTATGAGGTAGAGAGATCTATGTATTAAAAAAATATTAGGTAAAATCAAGGGTAAAGTGTGCAAGAGTACACAAGTGAGTTCTATAAGAATATTGTCTAAATGGGCAAAGATATAGTTAATCATGACATCTTGATGAAATATGTGGGTGGATTCCATATCCATTTGAGGATACTTGTCATCTTGGACAAGTTTATGGATGTAAATGAGACTTGTTCTCAAGCTCACTATTTGGAGATGGAGAAGAAAAAGTCTTCATCTACGTCTTAAAGCACTTCTAAGCAACAAGATAGCTCAAAAAAAAAGGGTCAAGTTAAACAGAAAGTTAATTATAATGTTACTTCTATTTTTAAAAATGATATTAAAATATATTATGGGAAATTGGATGTTGATAGTAATTATGAGGATGAATATTTGAAACTCCACCCGAAATTGCATCCATTCAATAATAACAAGAAGAAGAAGGTTATTCCCACTCTCCAAGGTAAGAAAATTAGTTGTAGCTCTAATGTGGATAACACTTGGTGTTGTACCTCCATTAACAGATATGTATGTTTGGGTAATATTAGTGCTCAAGAGAGTGAACTTTCTAAGATTTTTCACATTAAAATTAAAATTAGAAAAACAAAAGCAAATGCTCTTTTTTATACTTGTTCACGAGAAAATTTGATAAGCGAGGAGTTGGTAGACAAATTGGGGTTTGAGATTTACAATCATCCAAGCCCATATTCTTTGGATTGATTGAAAAAAAGTGTAGATATCAAGGTGACCAAGCAATGTATAGTTAATCTTTGTTTTAATTCACATTTAATTGAGGAAGTTATAGTGAATGATGTGCCTCCTGATGTGTGTGGTGTAGTTTTTGGTAGCCTTTGTATATTTGTGATGTTATATTCATGAGAAGATCCAACCAATACCATTATGTGAAATATGACAAGAGATATATCATTTTAGCTTTAAAATATGATTTAATTTTTTCTTGGTAAGTGCCTTTGAAGTTAAGAAGCTTATTAATGTTAGTGGGATGTCTTCCTTTTTTTTTGATAGATATTCTACATGAAGTAGTGCTTGCACATAAGATTTTTTGTAGCATGTTAAATAATAAAGAGCATAAGCATATGGGAGATTTGGTGTAGTAGTTCAAGGAGGATTTCCATGAGTCTAAGGGGTTGCCACCAGCTAGGCATATTAAACATGAAATTCATTTGCTACCTGATAGTCCACTTCCAAATCTTGGGTTATATACGCAATCTTTGAAAGATGTCAACGAGATAAACCAAGAATTAAAATCTTTGATTAATCAAGGTGTAATCTATCCTAGTACTTATCCATGTGGTTCTCATATTATTTTAGTACCTAAGAAATATGGTTCATAGAGAATACGTATTGATTATAAATCACTTAATAAGATAACCATCAATAATAGGTACCATCTTCCACGTATTAATGATCTTTTTGATCAACTTCAACATTAAAAATATTTTATTAAGCTTGATTTGAAGTTCGAGTATCACCAAGTGAGCATTAAGGAAGAGGAAATTCAGAAAACAACATTAAAAATGAAGAAATGTTTGTGAAGTGGTTAGTTTTACCTTTCGAGATGTGAAATGCACCAGCTACATTCATGTTATTGATGAATGATGTAATGAAGCTATTTATTGATTCCTTTTTCATTATATATTTGCATGATTATTGTTTTATCAGAACTTTTGATGAACGTATTGATCATTAGAAACACATTTTACAATTTTTGAAGGAGAACAAGTTAGTGTTGAATGAGAAGAAATGTGAGTTTGCTCAACAATCACTTGTTTTCTTAGGGCATGTAATTGGAGATGGGAAATTAAGTATTGATTAGAATAAGGTAGAGGCCATCATGAATTGGCCAAATATTTATAATGTGATAGAGACAAATATCTTTATGGGTGTAATTAAAAATTTGAGGAAGTTCATCAGAAACTTCTCTTCCATAGTGACACATTTGCATGCCATTACAATAGGCAATAAGACTTTTATTTTGGGTAAGAATAAAAAAAGTGCATTTTATATGTTTAAACATAAGATTATCCATGCTCCGGTTTTAATTTTGTCTAAGTTTTAGTTACCCTTTGAAGTGGAAAAAAATCGTAGTGAATATGTTATGGGGTTTTCCTACTTCAAGGAGGTAAGGTGGTATGCTACTAATTTATCAAATTTTGGGATAAAAGGGATAATTGAATCATAACTATGAAAAATTATCATGTAAAATCAAACTGCAAGAAATATGAAATAAATCACACAAATTGATTTGGAATTTGTTATATTTAGAAATATGTTGAAAATAGAAATGCATGAAAAGAAATGATTTAGCTAAAAATCAAACATGTAAGATTATGGGAGAGACTTTGTAACTGACTTTATGAATATATGATGATTCTGTGAATCGAGAATAAAACTTCATGCATATCTGCTACAAGATTGCATTATTCAGACAAGGTCAGCCAATACTAGTGTCTACAAGGTGCGATGACATTCGGTAGGGTTTTTTTTCCCTCTATGTAAAAATAGACCTAGGCATCCCCTGTGTGTTTTGTGTGAATATGAGAGAACTCTTGATGTGATATATAAGTTGATGTGTACCTTATTATTTAATTGAAACCCTAGCTCAATATACAATGATGGATAAATTGAATAAACATGAAAATGGGGTTAATGGTTGAATTTTTGCTTTACCTCAACACAACTATATTGGGTGTTACCAATATACTAATACTCTGAAGGGAGATCAAACTCCATGTAGTTATTCCATGTTACAATGGTGTATGTAAAATATTGGTGTAATGATAGATGTTGATGCGATACTGGTGTAATTTTGTGCTTTAACAATGACTTGTGACATTGAAATGGTATGTAGACCTAGTTCAGGGCTATATGTGCTGTAAGAACTCAAAATTGGGAAGAATAGGTGTTTTTTTTCAATGTACAATTATATATTATGGTACTTTTCAAGTGTGTGTCTATTGCGTGAAAAAATTTTAAAATGTGGATTTATAGTGATCATTTTGTAAATATTTTGAATGGGGATTGATAAACATGCATGATGAATCATTATGTGATTTTGAATTAAAAAAATAATCATTATTTGATGGGAAGACATAGTCGACAGATTCAAACACTACCAGTGAGTGAGATATTCCTAAAAGAGTGCGATTTTCTAAGAAGTAGAGACAACTAAGTTATGGGTGTGGATCAGTCCAAGGATAAGCTTAGGTTGTTTGGAATGAAGAATATGCATGTTTAGTAATGCGTGGTTGCTTGTAGGTATGGGTCATCCACATAGAAGTGAAGGACTGGTGATTAAGGATTGTAAAATTAACCATAGTTTGGGTGTTCATATATAAGTGCATTATTTAAATATTAGATGTTAATTTATGGGTCTACATTTGCTCCCCTTTTATTTTAGTAATGCAGTAAAGTGAAAATACTAGATTAAAAATAAAAATATATACCTAAACTTATTGATGAATAACAATCTTGAATGTAAGCCACACATTAAAGTGTGATTCATACAAACCTATGATAAAACATATATAAATCAATCCTTACTTAAGATGGATATTTGAAAGTAATATATATATAATTAACAATAAATGAATACACTTGATTGGATATGTGAATGATTATATTTTCTAGTATAAAAATGATGACTATGGAGAGGGTAGGATCCTTAAAGATTTCATTTTTGTTGAAGAGCTTGGATTGGACTATGCATGCCCTAGTTCTCATTAAAATAAGAGTGTGCCTAAGAGCTCAGGGTATGATTGACTCCTTCAATGCATACTTGAGGTAGTAGAATAACTTAGAATTTGTATACACATAATATTTTTTAAACTTTATCAATTATTGACACTTTATATCTTGTAAGAACCTATTGAGTTTCAATCTCTCTGAGTGCATGCCTTAATGGGTGCACTAGAAAAGGGGTCATTAAACCATTGGTGCTTCGTAGGATTGTTGTCCCTTATTACCGCTTGTTATTTACACATCCATCTCCTAAAAACATTCCCTTAAGCTTTGCCTCTTATTTTACACCCTCCTCTAGTCATTTACCACTTTCATTAGCCCTTCCCTAACCTAAAACCCCCTTTTTAATTTATGTTACGCTGTCGACCCCATCAACATTATAATCTAATCGATAAAACTTATTAGGGTCTAGGTCGGCCTCTAGTCGACCTAGTCTGTGACTTAATTTATTTTTGTCAATAATGATACTAGGTCGACCTTATCAACCTAAATTTTTGAAAAGGAAAAGGGTTATATTTGCCTATATAAGCACATCCATTTCATCATTTCTAAGAGAAGAGAAGATAAAAAAATCTATCTTATGCAGTTGCTTATGCACTATTATACTTGAGAAGCATAGTTTAGGGTTTCATACTTTTTTTGAAGATACAGATCTTATGTTATGGATAAGTATTTTGGATACATTGATAGGTTGTGTAGCCTAGATCTGATTTATCCTTGTCATCATTACATATCACAACAACCTCTTGGAAAGCACCTTGACCAAGAGAGAGATTGAGGCTCGACGGGTTCATCTTCAAAGTTAAGTATTCCTAACTTTATAAGAGTAGATAGTTATGCACTTGTACTTCTCTCTCATGCATTAGGATTCCATATACATTGATGTGAGGATATGTCTTTTATGTATGTTTATTTTTAATATTTATTAATCCCACTTGGTGAGCACTAGATTATATTTTCTTTTACTTTTTATTAGTTTAGTGAATATAAAAACATAGAACCTAGTTAGGTTTATTGCATACTTTTGCTTGATTGAAGGCTTTAGAACCCTATATAATGAATTTATTGTGGTAAGAGATCCCTTGGTTAAGTCTAGTAAATCCATATTGATTATGACCTGAATATTTAATGTATCCACAATCGAAAGTGTAAGTAGGATTTATGATCTTTGAGCTAAGATTTATTTATAGATTTATTACATTTTCTATTACATACATTCTGGTAAACTTGACGTGAATCTAACCCTTACAAGTTTTCTTTTACTCTATCATTTTTATCATTTTATTATATTTTATTATATTTACAATATTGTATCAAACCAGTCAATATAGTTCTAACTTTTTGTGTGTATGTTTAATACCCAATCGCATCAAAATGACTATGTTCTTTCTAAGCAAGTATTTATTAGATATAGGTTACTGGATTGAATAGGTTGATATAGTACTCGTCTTTAGTTTCAGATAAGCATATAGAGTCTAATAGGTTGAATTTGTAATCTTATTCTCTCTACCAACATATAGGTCAATAAACACTGCCAAATAGGTCAACTTTCTCATCTTATTCTTCATCAGCATATAGGGTTTTACGAAACTGGGTCAAACTAGTCGACTTAGTTTTACGAAACTAGGTCAAACTAGTAGTAATTTAGGCACTTTAGCATAAAATTTGTAAATCTTAACCATATTCAAGCCCACCAAGTTTTCTCTATTTCTCCTCTCTATCATCTTAATACTTTCTTCAATTCTATTTTATACAAGTTATCAGTCTTTAAAACTACAGCCCTGCAACCAACTAGGTCGACCTGGTTGACTTAGTTTTATAGTCTATCTTCTGTCTAAGAGACATAGTCAACCTATTTGACTATGTTATTAAATACATTACTTCTATAGAATAGTGGTGATCCAGTCTACTATATTTTGTACTATTTGCATACAGTGTCTCTTGAATCAACTCTGTATTATTCTTCATGAAAAAAATAACAATTATTTACTAGTAATTAATTCACATTTCTTTTTCGAATGTTTACATACATTGATTAACTCACATAGTCTAAATAGATAGTTTTTCAAATTACCATTTTGGTTACACTATTTTACTCTTTTGCACACACTAAAAAATCACATAACATTCAAAATGCATTTAAACACTTATCTTCCTAAGGCCTACCTACTTGTATTTCATCACCAAGGAGGAAGCCGACTTGGTTTTCTGACCAAGTATAAATACGTAGTTACATGTTATATATTAGCAAAACACTTGACACCTTTGTCACTGCAGAATTTTGAAGTAAGGTGGTAGTCTCTAATACCAAGTCAGTACCATTGTCAATATAAATCCCTTTCAACCTAAACACCCTGAAACCATTCATAGATTACTTTTCTACTTATTTCAACCAATTCCCCTATCACACTTAAATCAATATTTTTTAATAATCTAATAACAATTAGGATGACCACATAGTTAGTATTTAATTTTTAGTTGATTGTTGCTCTATGATCATTGTTTGTCATATTGAAAAAAATTGCATTAGTCAGCATTAGTGCAAGGCTATGTATTGTGTACCCCAATTGGATCACTCACATTGATCCAATTATTCATGTGTTTGCTTTCATTTTTGCTTCACTTATATTGCAAAAAAAAATCCTATTTTAGCACACTTTCATTTTGATTGATGTAGTATCTTGCAGATTGTATTTTCCCCTATTAATATTACACAGTCGACCTACATGATTGTTTATCCTTCTCAACTTGTTTTATCCTCTGTCTAAAATACAAAGTCAACCAGTATGACTCTATATTCTTTTCTGCCAATCAGGTTATAGAACATAGTCAAATTGCATGACTCTGTATCCTTATCAACTTATTTTATCCCTTGTCTGAAATACAGAGTCAACTTTTATAACTATGTACTCTTCTCTACCTACTGGATTACAGAACATAATCAAATTATATGACTCTGTATCCCATTTCATTGACCTTTGATCATGAATTTCCTATTTGATGACAACATTAAATTGAACTCAATAGATATTATGAGCCTTACCAACCCCAATAGGTTTTTCCATAAACATCTTGTGGCTCCTACTCTAAAAGAAAGTAATGTGCATATGGCCACTCGCACTGTAAACTATGGGACCCCTCCCAATACATCTTTAGTTTACAACCCCTTTTTCTCCTTAGAAGATCAACTTGAATTAGAGTATACTCTAGAAATGATTTTCTTCATTAATGAATTTTCTCAACATCAAGAAAAAGACCCTTCTACTATATATCACCTTATGATAAGCGGTCAAACAGAGGAACCCAATTCACCTTACCCCACATTCTCACATATATTTGGGGGAAATGGCTTCTTTGATTCTCAACCTCTTCCTTCTCTTTTGACCCCTTCTCATACTATGACATCTTCTTCTTTGATCTCTTCCACTTCCATGCTAAGTATCTCTACTACCATGGTAGGTTCTACATCTAGTAGGCCTTTAATAAGACCCGCTCTTCTCAATTATTCCACTAATGCATCATTTTTACCCATGGTAATCATGCCTCTAGTTCTTCTTATTCTACTAGTGCATCTTTTGCTACCCAAGCAAATCATGATACTAGTATCACATTTACTAACAATTCCTCTCAAGATAATAATAACACGTATGTTACCACCCATAGTGGTGTCTAATCCACTAATACCAATGTTAATGATTTAAATAATGACACCACTTAAACCCATCAGCTTTTATTGAAAAATCTTAACCAAATAAATGATTTCCAAGTTAATAATGCCAACCAAATGATGCAAATACAAAATCATCTCATCCATCTCCAAAATCACCTTGAATAGGTTCTATAGGGAGCGCATAACCACAATGCCCTAGACCTCCCATTTTGGATTCCCATGGTAATCTTATCCCTCAACCTCCTCTTGTTAACAAAATAGTAAAACACCTTCAAAATTAGCTTATTATACCTCAAATTGCTAACATAGATATGGGAGGTGTCAACCCTACCATTAGTTACAATGGGTCAACCAATCCTACCCTTCACTTAAAAACATTTAAAAATATATACAAAGATTGGGTCAAGTTAAACACTTTTACCACTACTAATCTCTTAGAAAAAACTCTCTCTAGAGATTCTTTAGATTGGTATAACCAACTCAAATCTCATTTCATTACTAGTTTGGAAGATTTAGTTAATTCTCTAGTGTAAGAGTTTCAAACTAGTGACCTCTCTAAAAATACATTGGCTCATTTTATTAATTGCAAGTAACTTGAGATGGAAACCACATAAGATTTCATCAAATGATGGAAGAACTTGTCTAATAAGTGTGAACACAATATGGTAAATGATAAACTCTTTCATCTATTCACCAATGTTCTTTACCCTAAGTTGCAATATTAGGTCCAACCTCTCTCTCCATGAACTTTAGAAGAGTCTATTGACTAAGCCAAGCACCTAGATTTCCTTATGCAGTAATTTGAGCCATTCATAACATTCAAGCTATTATTCCCACCCAACTCCGGAACAAGCTTCTTCTCCCAACCATGTCTATAATCCTCATTTTTATTCAACAAATACAATCAATATTCATAAACCTTTATCCTTAATGGAGTTATAAAATCATCTACCAAGGCCTCTTCCATGAGATATTGATCCCTCTCATCCCATTAAATCATGGTATGATCCAACTAAATTCTATTGGTTTCATGCTAGTTGGGGTCATTCTCATGAGACTTATAAGAAATTTCATAATTTAGCTATGAATTTCCTCCTTAGTCCCAATTTCAGCCATGATTCTATCATTCATAAACATCAACAAGCCTATGACATTGCCTTAAATTTTCATGAAACACAAACTAAAACTAAAGCTTTGAACTAGGATAATGCTCATTTGGCTATCTACAAAGACCCTCTCCAAATCACCAAGATAATAATGATAAGCTTACCCCTTCTACCAGTAACATTGACAGTCTTATAGAATCAACCCCTGAAGAGAATGCGGTCAACATGAATAATATGCGAAGGGTAGTGGCCTTCATTGATTCTCATCCCACCCACCCTCACCAATCATCTCACACTTTTCATATTATCCAAGATTCTTCCTTGACTCACTTAACAAATTTGAGTCAAGAAGACCTTATCTCTTTCAATAAACCAAGTCCAACACCTTGATTAGATAACACTTTTCATACCATTTCTACAACTCCTCCAACCTCTTTACCCATCTCTAATGATACTCAACACTCTACTACCACTTCTTCAAATTTATCTCAAACCAAACCTATGGCAATTGCCTCGTCCTCTCATAATAGTCAACCAACATGTCCCCCAAATAAACCTCTTACATCCTATCAACACAAATTTACATGGAATTTTGCTCTTCCTTCTGAGGAACTCCTCCAACATTGTGCACCTCTTTCCAAAAGTCCCCTTATGGGTTATGATGAATGGGATCCTATCATGAAACTTACTAATCTCCCATCTCAAATCCCATTTCTCAACCTTATGTGGACTTCTCTACATCATCATAATCATCTTATGTATCTCTTATTTGAAATGAACATCCCTTGTCCTCCCCTGGCAAGATGTGAAGCCACCTGATATGGATCAGAAGATAACATTTTACAATAATGAAAAGGATGTGTATACATATTTATGACACAATGGACACTTCTTTATCCCTTAAATTTCCCATTACTTCTATGATTCTTGATGAAATTTTTCTTTGTACGATTGATCCTCCCCTCTTTATCAGTGTCCAAATTGGTGATATAAAATTCAAGCATACCTTGATTAACAAGGATTCAGATACTTGTGTTGCCTCTGTTGAATTTATTAAAATATTTGGATAGTCTGAATGTAATCTTAAGTCCACACACAACACATGTCAAGGCTATGACCAAAGGCAAATGCCTCACTTAGGTTGTGTGTGGCTCCCTATCACTATTCTACCTATCATTGTTCAAGTGAAGTTTATGATCTTCAATTTTCCTCTATCCTATAACATCTTGCTTGACGGGCCATGGAGTCATTTCATGATGGTAGTTGCCTCTTCTACTTGCTAATGTGTCAGTTTTCATTACAATGGTGTAATCTATAATATTAAAGGTGACACTAATTATTGGAATTTTAAACAATTTTAAGACCGTGGTGTCTTAAAAATTTCAACCCTTGAACCCTTGTTAAGTGTTTCATTTTATGAATCTCAATGGTTTAACTTCCCTGTCAACTCCACATGAGGCTACCATGGTCACCTTGAAATCATTAGGAATATACCACCTAACTTCTTAGATTTAGATGATGATGAACCTAATGAGATCAATCTTAAGAATAAAACCATTGATCTCTCTCTTCATCTCATTTATCAACTTCCACCTTATCTGAAGTCATGTTCCCATCAACCACCTAGTGATGATATACATGTAGTCTTAACTAAGATTCAATACTCCATTCATCACACCACATTTGATAAAAAGGTCATCCCTACCTATGTAATTAATCTTCATACACCTGATTATAATAATGGTTATACCTTAGATTACCTATTTTTATGAGGTCTTGTTCAAATCTGAGATACTAAAATGATTCATTATCATTATTTTTGCTTCAGTATTTCCATATATATTATCACATTCCATCCTATATAATTCCTAATTTTAGATTTTTTTCCTCTTGTTTATGGGGTAGAGATGTTGTGCACACCTCTAGTTTTTTAATAACCTCATAGGAGTATGCTTATGGATACTGTTATGACTGGTCTCTATCGCTTCATGAGATACTAGGAACCCTATAGCCAACTTGCCCCTAAAATGCTTGCCACTATCCTTCAACCTTATGTGCATCCTACCCCTCCCTCAGCTAAGCCTAGTCTAGATCATATTCCCACTCCCTCTCTAACTAAGTCTCTTCCTATTTATGATACTATTAATCCTTGAATTGAGCCTCATTTAGTATCTCCACCAGCCCCCACCTTCCCTTAGTGATGGTTTTCTCCCTTTACTGTAAATTGCTCCTTTGCCCACTAAATGGACTGATCAGCCATACCTTGATATTCATAAAGTTGCCAGTCATTGGAATATATATTATTCATTTTACCATCCTTTATCGACTTTTATTTCCACTCCCTCTATTATTACACACATAAAGTCTACTAACAAGTGTATCTATTGATTTTATGATAGATAATTATTCCTCCACACATTATTATAAGCTGTGACAATATATAGACACCTTGCATCCCACTCTTCCTCAACCCATAGGCAAGGCTATGCCTCCCCCAAAACTATTACCTAAATACATTCTCAAATATGGAGAGATATATTGTCTATGGTACTAATGTGGAACTCATCACACTGATCATTTCTGCATCCTTCAACAACATCTCAGAGATCACCTCATAACCATTCCTGCACCCACTACCCTTCCTCCCACAGGTTGCCATTATAAGAAGGCTCCCCCTTCTTCCCCTATGGCCCCTTCTCCACCCATGACTCCTTCACCCATATATCCTCCTTCACATGTGGCCTCTTATCCACCTATGACTCCTTCATCCATGGATCCTCCTTCACCTATGGCCCCTTATCCACCAATGATTCCTTCATCTATGGCCCATTATCCATCGGTGACCCCTTCATCTCCTGTAGAGTCCCCCTATTCCTTCTCATGAGTATCCCATGCACGATAGTCCTCATGAGCACAATCCTTCAGGCATGCCTATATTTTTTGTTGAAGATATCGACGTGAAGTATTTTCTCAACTTTCTCTAAAGATCGATGAGACTCTCGCTGAAATTACAAGTCAACTTCGTAAAGACTTATTAGATGTTATGGATAATGTGTGTGGACAACTATAACAATATTTATGAACACAATATGGTGTTATTTCATTTTTTAATTCATTATAGATTGGATGTATGCTCCAAATTTACATTTATCTATCTTATATCATTTTATGTCAAATTCTTCTCTATCTTACATGATTGCTTATGTTTCGCACTACATATTGCTTAATATGTCATTTTCTTCGTTATGTTCTCTTATGGATTCTTTTTCATGATTACATTTTTTTCTCTATATATTCATTTATTTATTTTTTCATGATTATTTACTACCTTATCTCTATAACATAGATAATCATTATTGTGACTTGGTTATATAAACCTTGCTCTCGTTTGTCATTCCTTCTTTACCATGTGATCAGTTAACAAACAAGTCATCTCATTATAATCTCTTTTTACTGGTCTGCCTTGTATTTCGATTTATTCCCCTTATTTATATTCACAAACTAATCATACACTTGGTTAAAACTTGAGTTAACATGCTAGTTCATAGGTAAGCTTAAGTGTTTTAGTCGATCATGTCTTTGGATATGTAACTTCCTTTAGCCAAAGCCTAAGGCTCATTTATGGGTATCACTTTGTCTCTCATGATTGGTCATTCCAAGTTTGTATGGAGGAGGAATCTTAATATCCATAAAAAATAAAAAATCTAAATCATTTTAACAAAATATAATTATAGAAAAGGCAACATTAAATTTTTTTAAAAGTCAAATCACACTAAAAGACATGATTCTAAGCATATCTCATTTTTCTAATCGAATCTCAAACTCTATAGTTGGACTCATGATAAACTTGAGGTCCATTGGGGTGTGTTGGGTTATTAGATTAGAAAAGAAGAATAAAAAAAAATTAGTGCTACCTACTTTCTCATGCAAGTATTTAATCTTCATAGTAAACCGATGATTTTGTAAAAGGTCCCAAGGAATGGGGAACACATTGTGGGAAGGTAGGTCCATTTTAATTTTCTTGTTTAAAACAACCAATATGAGTTGATCTTAGTACCTCACTTATTTGCTTATACAACTTTTTGATTATTGTGAATGAGTATCCTTTGTATTTTGATGGTCACTAGTCACTTAGTGTCTTTTTATGTTCTTAGTGTGCCTCATGTTTCCTAAGTTCTTCTTATAGACATCTATGTTGTGATTTTTGTATTCCTTCATTCATTTCTTACAATTTTAATATTTCTCTTTTGTTCACTGATCACTCCCCCTAGGGATCCCATTTGTGAGTTACAATGTGAGACCTTGGATAAGACCAGGCCTTCCTTACAAATTACCAAATCACCACGTTACCATTCTAAACATACTCTTTAACATATTTCCTCCATTTTTTTTGCTGTACTGATGTTCCCTTTGTGAGTTGCAGTGTAAAACCATGGATAGAACCTAGCCTTCCTCACAAATTTTTTAATACCCAAGTCACAATGAACTTACATGTATCAAATTTGAGATAATTCATGATTGATTATGAATTACACATTATTAATATGCTTCCCATCTTGATATAGTATGTTTTATGCTTACTTATTTTGATCTTTCACTTTTATCTCTTTATTTTCGGATTGCATGTAGAATACAACCATTTTTATTAAAAAAATAATACTTCCCAACTTAAATTAGTGTGATTAATTTAAATTCATTTTTCTAGTTTTGTTTCTCTTTTATAATTTCTAACGCGATTCAATATGATTGATTGACTTAATTGTTTTGATTTTATATCATTTATCTTTCATATTCTTTCCATTTTGTTACATTATTTTCATACTTTCCAATGTGATATAATGTGATTTTACTTGTTTTAATTTGGTGCCAATGTTTTTCATGATTTCAAAATATTTTTTTCTCTTATTTACCACTTTTTAGTTTATTATTCTTAGTCATCTTTTGTTATTACATATTTGTCATCGTGATATAGTGTGTAGTAAATTTGTTTTTGATTAATTATAATTTTTTGAATTCCTTTTCTCCTGTTTCTTTTTAGCCTTGCATGTGTATCACATAATGTTAAAAAATAAAACACTCCACATATTTTCTCATAGCATATACAAAAATAAAATAACATGTGCTAAAAATATATATATTCATGCAACCAAATACAAATCATGAGATCAAATTCAATTGTCAAAATAATATATCTCTATATATCATGTGTTTTATACATACAATAGTACAAAATACAAAAAATAGCTCTAGTTCTACGGCTAGGATCCATCATGCCTACCCCATGGCCTAGCCACGCTGACCATAAATGCCTTGAATTATCCACTTTATATGATACATTATAATGAGGAATTTTGGGATCTCAATCCTTCTACCTATCGCTGTAGGTTGGCCACCTTGGCATGTTCCTATCCAAACTAGATCATGGTTACTATGTGTACAAATATATCTTGAGTTATGACCTACCAAGCCTGTGCCTCTCCTGTTCCCACCCATGTGGAGATGGATTAAAACCACCAACAGGGGTGGGAGTGGGAGAGGCACAGGCCTGACAGTCCTTGACTTAGGAGAGAGATGCACACATAACTACCATGATCTAGTTTGGATAGGTACAAGCCCAAGTGGCCAACCTATAAGGATTGATATCATGTACTACCTCATTACAGTGCACCATGCAGAGGGGAGTTTGAAGCATCTATGGAAAACATGGTTAGTCCACAAAATAGGCATGATGGATCCCAACAATAGAACTAGAGCTATGTATTATTATATTTTATACCATTGTATTGTATAAAATACATGATATATAGAGATATATTATTTTGATAGTTGGATTTGATCTCATGATTTATATTTGGTTGTGTTGTTGATGCATGAACATATTTCCTTCTATCACATGTATTTTGTGTTTATTGCATATACTATGAGAAATATATGTGGAGTGTTTTCTTTTCTAACATTATATGATACACATACATGGTTAAAAATAAGCAGGCAAAAAAGACATTGGAAAAGTATAATTAATCAAAAATAAATGTACTACACACTATATCATGATGGAAAATGTGTAATAACAAAATATTACGAAGTATAATAAACCAAAAAGTGGTAAACAAGAGAGAAAAATATTTTTAAACCATAAAAAATATTGGCACCAAATTAAAATAGGTAAAATCACATTATAACACATTAGAAAGTATGAAAATAATGTAATAAAATGGAAAGCGCATGAAAAACAAATGGTATAAAAACAAAACAATTAAGTCAATCAATCATAATAAATCATGTTGAGAATTATAAAAGATAAATAAAATTAAAAAAATGAATTTAAATTTATCATACTAATACAAGTTGGGAAGTATGAAAAACTTAAGAAAAATGGTAGTATTCTTACATGCAATCAGAAAATAAGGAGATAAAAGTGAAAGATAAAAATAGGTAAGCATAAAACATACTATATCAAGATGAAAAGCATATTAATGACATGTAATTCATAATCAATCATGATTTATCTCAAACTAATAACTTGGGTATTGGAAAATTTAATAAGGAAGGCCAGGTCCTATCCATGGTCTTACACTGCAACTCACAAAGAGAACATTAGTGAGGTAGAAAAAATGGGATAAAATATGTTAAATGAAATGTTTGAAATGGTAATGTGATAATTTGGTAATTTTTTAAGAAGACCTAGTCCTATCTAAGGTCTTACACTGCAACTCATAAATTGGATCCCTAGGAAGAGTGATCAGTGAACAAAACAATATTTTTCAAAGAAAAATATTAGGATTGTAGGAAATTAAAGAAGGAATGTAAATAACACAACATAGGCATGTATGATAAGACCTTATAAAACATGAAACACACTAAGGACTTAGAAAGACATTAAGTGACTGGTGACCATCAAGATACATGTTTATAATAATCACAAAATTGTATAAGCTAATAAGTGAGGTACTAAGATCAACTCATATTGGTTGTTTTAAATTAAAAAAGTAAAAGGGACCTACCTTCCCACAACATGTTCCATGTTCCTAAAGACCTCTTATAGAGCCATTGGTCTACTATGAATATTGGGTACTTATATGAAAAAGTAGTTAGCACTAAAATATTTTTTATTTTTTTCCCTCATCTACTGGCCTACAACACCATAATGGACCTCAACTCTATCATGAGGCCAATTGTGGATTTGGAGTTTCGATTAAAAAAATGAGATGTGCTTAGAATCATGTCTTTTAGTGTGATTTAACTTTTAAAAAAAATTAATGTTGCCTATTGTATCATTGTCTTTTGCTAAAATGATTTAGCTTTTAAATTTTTATGGATTATAAGATTCCTCCTCCATATGAAATTGAAATGACCAATCATGATAGACAAAATGATACACACAAATGAGCTTTAGGCCTTGGCTAAAGGAAGTTAAGTATATAAAAACATGACTGACTAAAACATTTAGGCTTACCTATGAACCAATTTGTTATCTTGAGTTTCAACCATGTGTATGTTTAGTTTGCAAAAGGAAATAAAGGGAGATCCAAGGTGGGCCAGTACAAGGAGATTATAATGAGATGACTTGTTTGATAATTGATCATATGGTAAAGAAAGAATGACTAAGGGGAGAAAAGTTTATATAACCAAGTCACAATAATGATTATCAATGTTATAGAGATAAGGTAGCAAATAATCATGAAAAAAAAATGAACATACAAAAAAAAATGTGTAATCATGAAAAAGAATCCATAATATAACATAAGAGAGAAAATGACATAATAAGCAATATATAGTGCAAAACATAATTAATCATGTAATATAGAGAATAATTTGACACAATGTCAAATGATAAAAGATAGATAAATGTAAATTTGGAGCACACATCTAATCCAAAATGAATAAATAAATGAAAGAACACCATGGTGTGTTCATAAATACTGATAGATTCATCCAAACACATTATCCATAACATCTTATAAGTCTCTATGAAATTGAACTCTCATTGCATTAAGGGTCTCATCAATCTTTAGATAAAGTTGAGAAAATACTTCACATCGAATCTCCTTGATGAAAAATGTAATCATGCATGAAATATCATGCTTATGAGGACTATCATGCATGGGATACTCAAGAGAAGGAATAGGAGGGGAATCTACAGGAGATGAAGGGGTCACTGGTGGAGAAGGGGCCACAGGTGAAGGAGTCACTAGTGGAGAAGGGGCCATAGGTGAAGGAGCATCCATGGGTGAAGGAGTCACAAGTGGAAAAATTATAGGTGGAGAAGGGGCCATAGGGGAAGAAGGGGGAGCCTTCTTGCAAGGGTGACCTATGGGAGGAAGGGTAATGGGTGTAGGAATGGTTATGATGTGATCCTTGAAATGCTCCTAAAGGATGTGGTAATGATTAGTGTGATGAGTATTACATTGGTGCCATAAACAATATACCTCTCTATATTTAGGAATATATTCAAATAATACTTTTGGAGAAGGTATAACATTGTCTTTTGATTGAGGAAGAGTGGGATGCAAGGTGTCTATATATTATCACAACCTATAACAATGCATTGATGAATGATTATCTATGCCATGAAAACAACATATATGCTTATTAATAGACTTTATAGGTGTACTAATAGAGAGAAAAAATAGAATTTGGGGAAGGCTGGTGTAGTGAATAATCTCTAGACTAATGATCGGTAACTTTATGAATATCATAGTATGGTTTATCGGCCCATTTGGTGGGTAAAAGAACAAGCTATGGTAAAAGGAACAAACCATCACCAAGGCGAAGTGAGGATAGTGGAGAGACTAGATGAAGCTTGAGTGAAGGAGAATTAGTATTAGAAATAGGAAGAGACTCAGATAGAGAGGGTGTGGGAATAGGATCCAGACTAGCTCAACTAAGGGAGGGGAGAGATGCACATAATATTGAAAGACAATGGTAAACATCTCAGAGGCAAGTTGGCTATATGGGTCCTAGTATCTAGTGAAGCAATAGGGACTAGTTATATCACTATCCATAAGCATGCTCCTATGAGGTTCTTCAAAAAATAAAGATGTGCGCACCATCTCTACCCTATGAACAAGAATAAAAATACTAAAATTAGGAATTATATAGGATGGAATGCAATAAGATATATGGAAATACTGAAGAAAATAAGAATAATAACAAATGATTTTAGTATTTCCGGCTTGAACAAGACCTCCTAAAAATGGGTTATCTAAGATATAATCATCATTATATTTAGGTGTATGAAGATCAATTACATAGGTAGGGATGACCTTTTCATTATATGTGGTGAGATGAATGGAGTGTCGAGTCTTAGTTAAGACTATAGATATATCATCACTAGGTGGTTGATGAAAACACAACTTCATAGAAGGTGGAAGTTGATAAATGAGATGAGGAGAGAGATCATAGGTTTTTATCTATATATTTATCTCGTTAGACTCATCATTGTCTAAATCTAAGAGGTTAGGTGGTATATTCTCAATGAGTTTAGGGTGACCATGGTAGCTTTGTGTGGAGTTGATAGGGAAGTTAAACCATTGAGATTCACGGAATGGAACACTCAACAAGAGTTCAAGCATTGAAATTTTAAATACACCATGAGTCTATGGCCTAAAATTCAAGATGTTATAGGATAGAATAAAATTGAAGATCATAACCTTCACTCAAATAGTGATAAGTGGAACAGTGCTAGGGAGCCACACACAACCTAAGGGAGGCATTTTTCTTTGGTTATAGCCTTGACACGTGTTGTGTGTGGACTTAAGATTACATTCAAAATATCCAAGGGTTTTCATAAAAATAAGAGAGGCAACATAATTACCTAAACTCTCATCAATCAAAGCATGCTTGACTCATATATCACCAATTTTAACATTGATAAAGAGGGGAGGATCATCTGCATAAAGCCAAATTTCATCGAGAATCATATAAGTAATGGGGGATTTGAGGGAGAGAAAAGTGTTCATTGTGTCATCAATGTGTATAGACATCTATTTGCATTGTTGTAAAATGTTATCTTCTAATCTAAATAAGGTGGTTTCACATCCTACTAAGGGAGGATGATGGATGTTCATTTTGAACAACAGCTACATAAGACAATTATGATGATGTAGAGAAGTTTACATAAGTTTGAGAAATGAGATTTGAGATGGGAGATTAGTAAGTTATGTGATAAGATCCCATTCATCATAACCCATAAAGGGACCATTAGAAAGAGGCGCATAGTGTTAGAGGAGTTCATTGGAAGGAAGATTAGAAGTGCATGTAGATTTATGTTAATAGGATGCAGGATGTTTACTTGGGGGACAAGTTGGTTGACTATTATGAGAGGATGAGGCAATGGATGTAGGTTTGGTTAGAGATAAATTTGAAGAAGTTTTAGTAGACTTTTGAGTATCATTAGTGATGGGTAAAGAGGTTGGAGGAGTTGTAAAAATGGTATGAGAAGTGTTACCTAATGGAAGTGTTAGAATTGGTTCATCAAAAGAGATAAGGTCTTCTTTCCCCAACTCTGTTAAGTGAGTTGGGAAAGAATCTTGGATGATACAGAAAGTGTGAGATGATTGGTGAGTGTGGGTGGGATGAGAACCAATGAAGGTAACTGCCCTTCGTATATTATTCATGTTGACCACATTCTCTTTAGGAGTTGGGTCTATAATACTATCAATGTTATTGGTAGAAGGGGTAGGCTTATAATTTTTATCTTGGTGATTTGGAATAGGGTATTTGTAGATAGCCATATGAGCATTATCCTGGTTCAAGGCTTTAGTTTTAGTTTGTGTTTCATGAGATTTGAAGTATTGTCATAGGCTTGTTAACATTTACAAATGATAGAATCATGATCAAAATTGGGACCAAAGAGGAAGCACATAGCTAAGTTACGCAATTACCTACAAGTCTCATCAGAATGACCCCAACTAGCATGAAACCAACATAATTTAGTTGGATCATACTATGATTTCATGGGATGAGTGGGATCAAGCTATCCTAGTAGATGCCTTGGTAGATGCTTTTGTAACTCTACTAAGGATAAAGGCTTATAAACATTGGTTGTACTTGTTAAAGAAAAATGAGGATTAGGGATGTGGTTGGGAGGGGAAGCTTGTTCTAGAACCTGGATGGGAATAATAGCTTGAATATTATGAATGGTATCATAAGAATTAGTGACACCATCATTATTAACATGAATATTTTTATTTTTGATGAGCGTATAAGTGCCCATAGAAGGTTATGATAGCTCAAATTGGCACATGGGGAAATATTGGCACTTGGTTTGGTCAATGGCTTCTTCCAAAGTTCATGGAGAGAGAGTTCAGAACTGATATTATAACTTAGGATGAAGAGCATTGGTGAATAGATGAAATAAGTTATCATATGTCATATTGTTTTCACACAATTTTAGACAAGGTCTTCCATTGTTTGATGAAATCTTGTGTGTATTCTATCTCAAATTATTTATAATTAATAAAATGAGCCAAGATTTTTTAGGGAGGTCATTAGTTTGAAATTATTTCACTAGAGCATTAACTAAATCTTCCAAAATAGTGATGAAATGAGATTTGAGTTGGTTATACCAATATAAAGAATCTATAGAGAGAGTTTTTTCTAAGATCTTAGTAGCAACAAAAGTGTTTAACTTGACCTAATCTTTCTATATATTTCCAAATGTTTTTAAGTGAAGGGTAGGATCAGTTGACCCATTATAACTAATGGTAGGGGTGATACCTCATATGTCTATGTTATTAATTTGAGGTGAAAGAGGTTCATTTTGAAGGTGTTTGATTATTTTGTTAACAAGAGGAGGTTGAGGGATAATATTACCATGAGAATCTTGAAGGGAGACATTGTGGTTATGTGCTCCCCATGGAATCTGTTGAGGGTGATTTTAAAGATGAATAAGATGATTTTACATTTGTATCATTTGATTGGAATTATTAACTTGGAAAGCATTCATTTGGTTAAGAGTTTACAATAAAATTTGATGGGTTTGAGTGGTGTTATTATGCAAAACATCAGCATTTCTATTAGTGGCTTAGGTACCACTATGAGTGGTAACATATGTGCTATTAGTAACTTGAGAGGAATTATTAGTAAATGTGACACTAGTAACATGATTTTCTTAGGTGGCAAAAGATTCACTCGTCCAGGGATTAGAAAAAGAAGCACTATAAGCATGATTACCATGGTTAAAAAATGATGTATTAATATAATAATTGAGAAGAGTGGGTCTTAAAAAAGGCCCACAAGATGTAGAACCTACCATGGTAGTAGAGATAATTGGCACGGAAGTGGATGAGTTCAAAGAAGAAGAGGTCATAGTATGATAAGGGGTCAAAAGAGAAGGAAGATGTTAAGAGGCAAAGAAGCTATTGCCCCAAAATCTGTGTGAGAATGTAGGGGAAGGTGAATGGGGCTCCTCTATTTGACCAATTATCATAAGGTGATAAATAGTGGAAGGGCCTTTTCCTTGACGTTGATGAAAAAAAGCATTGTTGTACTCTAATTCAGACTGATATTCTAAGGAGAAAAGAGGGTTGAAAATTGAAGATGTATTAGGAGGGGTCTCATAGTTTTCAGTACGAATATCCACATGCACATTATTTTCATCGAGAGTAGGAGCCACAAACTATTTATTATAAAACTTATTGGGGTTGGTAAGACTCATAATATCTATTGAGTTCAACTCAGTGTTTTTCTCAAACATGAAGTTCATGATGAGAGAGAAAGGTTGAGGGATAATATGATGTGAAGACAAAGGTCAGCAAAAAGGAATACAAAGTTGTATAGGTCAACTGTGTTCTGTAATCCATTAGGCAAAAAAGTGTACAGAGTCGTATAGGTCAACTCTATATTATAGACATGGGATAAAACAAGCTGATAAGGATACATAGTTATGCATGTAGACTGTGTTCTGTAACCTAACTGGGAGAGAATAATACAAAGTTGTACAAGTCGGCTCTATATTGTAGATAGAGAATAAAATAAGCTAAGAAGGATACATAGTTGTATAGGTCAATTGTGTATTATAGATAGGGAGAAAATACAATTTGCAAAAGACTGCACTGATCAAAATGATAGTGTACTAAAACAAAAAAATTATAATATAAGTGAAGCAAGAATGAAAGCAAATACATAAATAATTAGATCAATTTGAGTGATCCAATTGGAGCGCACAACATAAAACCTTGCACCAATGCTAGCCAATGCAAGTTTTAGTAATACAACATATAATGATTACAGAGTAAGCAATTAACTAAAAAGTAAATACTAACACAGTGATCATCTTAAGTGTTATATTATTATAAAGTATTGATTTAAGTGTGATAGGGAAGTTGGCTAAAATAGGGAACTAGAAAAGCAATCTATAAATTGTTTCAAGATGTTTAGGCTAAAAGAGATTTTTATTGATAATGGTTCTAGCTTGGTATTGGGGCCTACCCCCTCACTTCATAATCCCATAGAGATAATGGTATCAGGTGATTTACCAATGTATATCATAAACTATGTATTTATAATTGAACATAAAATCAAGTCAGCTTATCCCTTGGTGATGAAATCCAAGTAGGTAGGCCTTGTAAAAACAAGTGTTTAAATGTGTTTTGAATGTTATGTGATTTGGTAGTGTGTATAAAAGAGTAAAAAAATGTAACTAAAATGGTAGTTTAAAAAACCACCTATTTAGGCAATGTGAGTTACTCTAAGCATGCAAACAATTGAAAAGAAAACTTGAATTAATTACTAACAAATAATTGTTAATTCTTTGATGAAAAATAGTACATAATTAGTTTAGGTGACACTATATGTAAACAATATAAAACAAAGTTGACTATGTTGCTACTATTATAAAGAATCAACGTCTTTAAGAATAAAGTCGAACAGGTCGACTATGTCTCTTAAACATAAGACATATTATAGAACTAAGTCAATCAGGTCATCCTAGTTGGCTATAGGGTCACAGTTTTAAAGACTACTAACTTGTGCAAAATATAACTAAAGAAAGTATTAAAATGATAGAGAGGGAAAAGAGAGGAACCTTGGTGGTCTTGAAGATGGTTTAGATTTATAAATTTTATGCTGAAGTGCCTAAATTACTATTTTTAAATTCTACAAACTAAGTCGACTGGTTTGACTTAGTTCTACAAAACCTTATATATTGAACAAGAATAAGATGATAAAGTCGACATGTTTGATAGTGTTTGTTGACATGTATGTTGGCAGAGAGAATAAGATGACAAAATCAACATGTTCAACTCTGCATGCTTATTTGGAACTAAAGAAAAGTATTGTGTCGACCTGTTCGATCCAATAAGCTATATCTAATAAAGACTTGCTTAAAAATAATAGAGTCATTTTGATGCAACTATGTGTTAAATGTTAGGTTGTGGAGCTAAAAGCTTCACTAATGCAAATAGAGGAGGAGGTTGCAGAAGGGTTGCGGAGTGTCTCAGACGTCGGCGTCAGTCAGGCCAACTGACGTCGGCAGGATTAGACCAGAAAGCAATCGACGTCAGTCATAGATCGGTTGGCATCGGTGACTCCCAGGTAGACAGGGATTGACGTCGGTAACCTGTGGTTCGAGCTGTGAGTATATTACAAGCAATTGGTTGACGAACCAAGTGTTTGCATGTTTAGAGCTAATTTTAGACTGAGAGCTACGAATCTAATTATTGTATTAGGTGTCTAATTATTATTTGGATGAGTTCTATTTATTAGACTCATGGTTGTATTGTAAACTTGTGCTAGAGAGTAAGAGAGCATTATTATAAGCTCCTTCTGTGTGTGAGGTGAGCAATGGTGTGTTCCTCCTAGTGCCACAGTACCAAGGTGGGTGCTGGATTGGAGAATCAGCAGGGTTCTTCAGGAGTGTATGATCTTGGTCATCAGGTGAGCATGGCTTCTATAGGAGATCTACATGGTAAGTAAGATCATTGATATGTAGGTGTATGTGTGTGTAAGGTCAAGGTTCACAGGTGTGCAGAACCAGATTGATTTACAGGTGTGCAAAGTTAGAGAAAACAACACAACAGGGAGTAGTATCAAGAGAGATCTACTTGGAGTACAGGTGTGTACTCAGAGCAAAGAGGAAGGCAGGGAAGATCCTTCCATAAGTAAGGGCTATTAAGGTGTAGGTTTTTGCAGGTTCAGGAGAGATCTACTTGGAGTATGTTTGAGTACTTGTGGAGTGCGTGGAGCACTTGTGGTGTGCGTGGAGCACAGGGATAAGGTGAACACCAACTCAGTGTTTGAATTAGGTGTTGGGACCTAAGGGAGAGAGCTTTGAGGAGAGAGTTACTGTTCACTTGAGGTGTGGGAAGCCTCTGAAGAGGTGGTGGAGAAGAAGTGGCATCTTCTTTATTGTATTATTTTCTGTAAGAGTTTTAATACAAGTTGTGTATTGTCTCTCATATCATGTGTTATTTCTAGATTCTAGTTACTTGTTGATTCTGGTTATTTCCGCACATTAAGTTGCTTGTATTTTGGTAATCAATTGTGTGCTTCTGGGTATTCATATCCCAACACGTGGTATCAGAGCTGAGGTTGCAGGAAGTGGTTTTGTGTTTGGTTACAGGTCACTCTCAGGGGTTTTTGATTGAGTGGGAGTAGAGCAATGGCAGATCAAAGTAAGTTAAGAATGGAGGAGTTGAAAAGCACAGATGGTCGCTTATGGTCCTATGGAAAGAAAGAGCAGGTAAAAGAAGATTGTTGGTTTGTGGAAGATTAGCAAAAAAGAACTGAAGACGCAAATGTTGCAGGAGATGTGGCACAGGATGCTCTAAGAGGTTTCTTGCATAAAGTTGAATCTTGGTTAATAGATTCGGTTG
This sequence comes from Torreya grandis, assembly GCA_037957365.1. Taxonomy (NCBI): domain Eukaryota; kingdom Viridiplantae; phylum Streptophyta; class Pinopsida; order Cupressales; family Taxaceae; genus Torreya; species Torreya grandis. Next base: position 894,314 of record JARHVA010000271.1, read on the forward strand.
CCTCTTTCCATGCAGCCCCAGGTAGAGGAGCTGGTGAGCCTTGCCAAAGAATTGGCAAGGGGAAGTGAAGCTAAAATTACAGGCAGCCAACACATGGGTGTTGAAGGAGGTCATGCAGGTCCCAGGTTTGGAGGTGTGGCTAATTTCTTCAGAAGAGTTGGGTGATGAGAGATGCACGAAAACTCTCACAGCAGATGCACTTGAATTAGCTAGTGGTAAAAAAATAGGTACTCTTTATCTACTTGTTTATATTACTGATTCTTCTTTAGTTGTAGAGACGTGGCTTCGTAAGCTTGGTCACATGAGCAGGAAGGAGATGCATGTTCTTAAGCGGAAGACAAATATATTTGATAGGCTTAAGAACTGGAAAGCCTTGGTGTCCTTGGAGGAGATGGTGGACAGAGACCAGTGGATGGGGCTGGATACTTCTGAGTAGGGCAGTTTGGACATGGGGATTGATTCAAAGGAGCTCGCAGGTAAAAAGTCATCACTCACAGGAAACATAGGTACCAGCATCGATAGAATAACTGACATTGGCAATAGGTAAGACCGACGTCAGTCACGAGGACCGACATCGGCAGTAGGAAAACACCGACGTCGACAGGGTTGGTAGTTAGGACAGGGGCAAGAACCGACGTCGGTCAGATGCAGACTGTGTGGTGACCGAGGTCGATCACTGTAACAGATTTTGGGTGGACAACAAGCTGTCAAGGAGTCTCAAACACCCATATGAAGGACTGAAGACATAAGTAAGCCTCAAATTTGTTGTTCCTCTTCTTTATACTAGTTGCTGACTACAGAGCAGGAAGGATTCAAGAAACAGTGGGAGCGTGGTAGGATTATGATGCAGAACCAGACGAGAGATTTGGTAGGGTTGCCAGCCGATATGTTAGCACTGCAGAGACGAATGGATACCTTAGTTGAAGAATAGAGAGAACGAACACGTGAGACGGAAGGCCAGGCATATGGTCTTGAGGAGCTGCAGGATAGTGGTACAGAGTTTGACAGGTGGAGGATGAAACATGGCTTTAGTCAATGTCAGGTAACTACTGTGGTTTGTCTTACCAGGGGGATGATGAGTCATGACATCATTCTATTACTGTATGTGGATGGTATGTTTGCTAGCAGGGTTGTACATACAGGGTTTAGCTGAGCTAAGGGTAAGATTAGTTCAGTGGTGTGCTATGAAGAATTTGGAGCAGCGAAATTCTTTGGCATGGGAGACATGGGAGATCACATGTTGATTTTGTCTCCAGTGAGAGCTGATGTGAATCAGGTGTTGGCGAGATGCAGAATCAGAGCACACCAAAGGCTGGACAGTTCAGTGTCTGAAATCACATGAGGTCTAGTATAGACCTAAGTTTGCCCAAGCAGTGGGTGCTATCAAAGAGTTAGGAGCCAATTCGAAGAAGTGAGTTCTCAGGGATGTGAGAGGGACCAGCAATAGGGATTCATGCTATTCAGGGTCAGGACTTCACTACATGGGATTGTAGGTTCGGATGTGATAGGGTACTCAGATGACAGGAGGTACACCACAGGTTGTGTGGTGGGTTGTCTTCAGGATTGAGCTTGAAGAGGGATACAAGCCAAGAAATAAATTAGATGGGGTACAGGTACAAGTACAGTGCAGCTATTTATCTCCAAGGAGGAGATTGTTAGGTTATGGAGCTAAAAGCTTCACTGATGCAAACAGAGGAGGAGGTTGCAGAAGGGTTGCGGAGTGTCTCAGACGTCGGCATCGGTCAGGCCAACTGACGTCAGCAGGATTAGACCAGAAGGCAACCGACATCGGTCATAGATCGGTCGACGTCGGTGACCCCCAGGCAGACAGGGACTGACGTTAGTCACCTGTGGTTCAAGCTGCGAGTATATTACAGGCAGTTGGTTGATGAACCAAGTGTTTGCATGTTTAGAGCTAATTTTAGACTGAGAGTTATGGATCTAATTATTGTATTAGGTGTCTAATTATTGTTTGGATGAGTTCTATTTATTAGACTCATGGTTGTATTGTAAACTTGTGCTAGAGAGTAAGAGAGCATTATTATAAGCTCCTTCTGTGTGTGAGGTGAGCAATGGTGTGTTCCTCCTAGTGCCACAGTACCAAGGTGGGTGTTGGATTAGAGAATCAGCAGGGTTCTTTAGGAGTGTATGATCTTGGTCATCAGGTGAGCATGGCTTCTATAGGAGATCTACATGGTAAGTAAGATCATTGATATGCAGGTGTATGTGTGTGCAAGGTCAAGGTTCACAGGTGTGCAGAACCAGATTGATTTGTAGGTGTGCAAAGTTAGAGAAGACAGCAACACAACAAGGAGCAGTATCAAGAGAGATCTACTTGGAGTACAGGTGTGTACTCAGAGCAAAGAGGAAGGCAAGGAAGATCCTTCCATAAGTAAGGTCTATTGAGGTGCAGGTTATTGCAGATTCAAGAGAGATCTACTTAGAGTACGTTTGAGTACTTATGGAGTGCGTGGAGCACTTGTGGTGTGCGTGGAGCACAGGGATAATGTGAACACCAACTCAGTGTTTGAGTTGGGTGTTGGGACCTAAGGGAGAGAGCTTTGAGGAGAGAGTTACTGTTCACTTGAGGTGTGGGAAGCCTCTGAAGAGGTGGTGGAGAAGAAGTGGCATCTTCTTTATTATATTCTTTTCTGTAAGAGTTTTAATACAAGTTGTGTATTGTCTCTCATATCATGTGTTATTTCTAGATTCTAGTTACTTGTTGATTCTGGTTATTTCTGCATATTAAGTTGCTTGTATTTTGGTAATCAATTGTGTGTTTCCAAGTATTCATATCCCAACATTAAACTTACACACAAAAAGTTAAAAATATATTGATTGGTTTAATACAGTACTATAAATATAAAAATATATAATAAGATGATAAAAATGATAATACAAAAGAAAACCTACAAGGGTTAGCTTCACGTCAAGTTCACCAGAATGTATGTAATGAGAAATGTAGTAGATTTATAAATCAATCCTAGATCAAAAAAGATAAATCCTACTTACCCTTCTAATTGTAGATACATTAGATATTCAAGGTTATGACCAAGATGGATTTGTTAGACCTAGCCAAGAGATCTCTTACCATAATAAATTTACTAGGGAGGGTTCCAAAACCTCCAGTCAAGAAAAATTATGCAATAACCCTGATTAGGTCATATGTTATCATATTCACTAAACTAATAACAAGTAAAATATAATATAATATAGTGTTCACCAATGTTTATGGCACAAAGTGGGGGTAATAAACATTAAACGTAAACATGCATAGAAGACATATACTCATGTCAATGTATACAAAATATTAATGCATGGAAGTGAAGTATAAATACATATCTATCTAATCTGACAAAGGAAGAACAAAATTAGAAATACTTACATTTGAAGATGAACCTGTCGAGCCTCAATATCTCCCTTAGCCAAGGTGATTTGCAAAAAGTTGTGATATGTAAGGATGACAAGGATAAATCATTTCTAGACTACAAAACCTATCAATACATCCAAAAGACTTCTCCATAAGACAAGATATATATCTATAAAAAATATAAAACCCTAAGCTATGCTCCTTAAGTAGAATGATGGATACGTAGATGCATAAGATATATCTCTTCTTCTTCTCCTTTTAGAAATGATGAAATAAATGCATTTATATGACGGATCTAATCCTAATCCTTTCTAAAAGTTTAAGTTGACAAGGTTGACCCAATTGACCCAGTATCGTTATTTATAAAAATAAATTTTATCACGTACTAGGTCAGCCAGGGGCCGACCTAGACCTTAATAAGTTTTATCAATTAGAGTACAAGATCGATGGCACTGACAGTGTAACATAAATTGTAAAAAAGGGGTTTTAGGCTAGGAAAGGGTTAATGAAGGTGGTAAATGACTAGAGGAGGGTGAAAAATAGAAGGCAAAGCTTAGAGAAAGGTTTTTCGGAGATGGGTGTGTAGATATCAAGTGGTAACAAGGGATAACAATCTTACGAATCACCAATGGTTTGTCCACCCCTTTCTCAATACACCTTTTAAGACTTGCACTCAGAGAGATTGAGACTAGATAGGTTCCTACAAGATAGAAAGCGTCAGTAATTGATAAAATTTAAAAATATTATGTATATACAATAATCCATGTATGAATTCTAATATAACATTCTAGTGAAAAATGGTGCAATTTTTGATGAAAAAAATGAATCAACAATTTTACAGGCAATAAAATTTATTTTTAGTGTAAAAATGGTGAAAAACTTGATGATAAATAGTATGATGTAGGTCTGATGTATATAACATAGAGAATGACATATATTTAAATTATTTCTATGAAAATTTGTGTAAAACCGAGTAACGAGGTGATCATGTGCCATACACATGCCCCAAATATGATATTTTTATACATATAGATTATGAAATTAAGTAACATCGAGTGAATTTATAAGCAAAAACCTATGTGATAATCTATAACATATGTTGCGCTTGATGCCTCCAATTTGAGAAAATATGAGAAAAACTTGAGTATTCATCTAAAACAATATTGGATACCTATTATAAATTATCTTATAATTGACCATGATTCTAATAATTTTTAGAAACTATTATTTTATACCTATTAGGATAATAGTACACTATTTTGGACATGGTCGAATTGCATCGTTATCCAAATGAAGCATTATTGTACGAAAGTTATTTTTGGGTAAAATTTGGGTATTAACTATGACCAACTATGTAAAAACTATATTTTTCTACTTGTGTAGTAATTATTGAAGCTTAATCTCTATGACAAACCACTGTGTATGCCCCCTCTTTTAAAGTGAGTTATAAATCTTGCACAATAACTTAAATAAAAAATATGTAAATAATGTTATAAAAAATTTGAAATTTGTAGTAGCAATGATAACATTGGATATCATGAAATTATATTCAATAATGTGAATGAAATAGAGATGTATGATACCTTTAGGACTAAGAATATATAGTGGCTTGTCTAGATAGATTTTTAACAATTAGGAACACAGTGAATAAATGATTAAAAATGAGTATTGGAAATTGTATATAATTTTAATGCATGATGTTGATCATGGTAAAACAAACTGAGAGGATACATGATAACTATCATGGCATCACAAACTAAAAAATAGTAGAAAACAATGTCATGGCCATGATGCATACACACAGAGCACACACAAAATCACACAAAGCAAACAAAGAGGCCATGGGATTGCATACAAGGGACATGTTTAAATGTCACTCAAATACATAAAATCACTCAAAAAAGATAAGATCCATAAACAAGGACATGTTCAAATGTCTGTAATTCAAAGAAAGTATTGCATACAAAACATGAAGAAAAAATATAAAGATAATAAACATGAAATAATGAGTGAGATTTGATCTACATTAACAACTTATAACGTCATGATATTTAACAATTCAGGTATCCAGTAAGAAAACAATGTTATTAAAAGTAGGTCAAAAATGATATATTTTGCACAATGTATTAAATGAAAGTATGAACAATATGGATAATCAATTACTATTAAAACATGTGTAAAATGATGCCCCTAGTGAGCTTGTTGAGATATCAACAATCTATAAAAGGGCTATGTTTGGTCTGAATATGGAAAAATAGAGCTTGCGTTCAGTAGGAAAAGTCTGCTATAAACAAACAAGAGCACAATGCATGACTATTTGGGTTGGAGTGATTTTGTTTGTGTAAATTTTTTGGCTTTGAGAAAGTGTCACCATCTGTAGTTGCATCTATAAACAACAACCTATATGTTTTGCAGTCAGTCATGTACAACTTGTGAATCATATTTGATATAAAACTAGATGAAGATAAATAATGAATAAATTGAAACACAAATGACTAATGTAAACAAACCACACATATCATGCATAGGTCCAAGTTTTTGAATTTTTTGAAACATTCTATCTTTTTTAGTATTTTTTAAATATGTGAAATAATATAATAGTCTAAAAATCAAATAGCACATCTAAGGGATGTGGATAATCGAATGGTAGATTTAGTGGAATACTTTTGATTTATGGATACTGAATCTTATCAAATTCACATAGATCATCATCGTTGTGATCATCATACCACTCATGCTTGATAATTGTAGCCTTACCTTTTTCTTTATTTTGAATCCTATGCATGTGAATATCGAGTTTCTCTATTGTTCATGTCAGGTTTGTGAGAAAATGTGTTTTGAACCTAGGTTACCATTTCTAATTTTTTGATTGTCATTAATGCCATCATGAAGAATATGAATTGTATTATCCTTAAATTTTAATGTGAGACAATGTTGTTATTTATCAATTGTAGCTTCTATTTCATGCACCATTGTTGACCCAATATAACACTTATCTAATTTCCTGCATTCATAACAAAGAATAATATGCTCACAACTTTGGGACCACATGCAAATGGTAGTATAATGTGTCCTATTGCATTTTGAAAATATATAGCTCTATGAAACTCATCTTGATCATGACCTATGTGCTAAATAAATGGAAGTGTGCATACATTTATAAATTTTTCTCATTTATTTCCATATGTCATCTATATTCATTCTAAAAAAAAAAACCTAAATAGTGAAAGTGTTCCTTCTAGAATGCTTGTATTTTTTTAATGTATTTGACCCTAATTTTGAGCCCCAGTATGATGTAATATGGGTTGTATAATCTAAATAGTGTCTTTATCCTTATATTTTTAAATTTGTTGATGTAGTGCTACACAAGTATCAGTTGCATATGGTGTTATCCTATGAAACTGACAAAATTCTTTTCTCTCTTGTGTTAATAACCTGTTAGTAGATCTATATGTTACTGTAGACAAAACTATTAATTCCCTATCAAGTAACAATGTAACATAACCTATGTCTAGCTTGTGCATTGTTATCCTATATTCTAATAAATGATTCTATATTCATGATCTTAATATTTATGATTCAATATATAAATGGTGCCATGTTCATACATATAATGCATTAGTTTATATATTGTGCCTCATGTTCTTTATAAATACTAGATCTGACAAAGATGTTAGTCTATGATACACTTGATAAAGTAGTAGTTTGTGTAGTGTTTCTATTACAATAAGTATCTTTACCTTTAATAATATTTTATGATTTTTATTTTTCCTTTATATATATTTACCTAAATGATTACCTTTGAATCATATTTGCATTTGAGTGGGCCAACTAGTATAAAATTTAAACCACATAAATAATCATCAATGTTCATTTGCATTGAATTTGTATCATCATCAAAACTAACATCAGAATCCAATGTCCTTTATAAATATGAAATTTGAATCTTTTGAATTTACTAATAAAGATAATCCATGTGCATTCCTCTCTTGCTCTACCATTTTTGGTAAATGTTGTTGTTCTAAATCATCTAAAGATTGTAAATTTTGACCATTGTTATTGGATTCGCAAAGCTCATATGTATATATCTATTTTATAGATATGATCTATAGTGGTGGCACTATAGTAGATTGATGTGCTTTTAATTGTGATTAATTTTTAATAGTATATTCTATAATTTTATAATATTTGAATGGTTGATTATCAATAAGGCATCTATATAAGTATCCATCATGTATAAATTTGACACATCGATGTAAAGTATAAGTTATTGTTTGAATAACATGTATCCATGGTATACCCAAGAGTAAATTATAGTTTAAATGATGAAACATTACTTGAAACTATGTAGATAGTGTGTTGTGTCCTTATTTGATATACAAAATGGTAGAGCCCAAAGTTTGGTGGAGAACATCACCAAAGACTTTAATATTATTATATGTATTTTGAATATAATCTATATTAATACCCAACATCTATAAGAATGTAAGGTTTCAAATATTCAACCCTGAACCATTATCGATCAAAAAAAATTACTGTTGTATTCTTGATTTGGACATGTATAAACAAAGGAAGATTATGATCAATAATAGTTTGTGTAGGAAAATCCTCATTTGTAAAAGATATAACATACTCAATATCCTTCAGAGTATTTTCAAAAGATGCAAAATAAGAAGGCTTTGTGTCACGAGGGATATGTGTTTGATTCAATGCTTAATATAAAATATCCCTAAAAATGGTAGCTTTATGAAACAACTCTAACATGGAAATCTTAGCTGGCATATTCCTTAACTAATAAAAAATATCATATCCTTTAGATTGATTAACTAGTTTTAATGGATTAAATTAGGGACAGGGAAGGATTGCTTGAATTTAGTCATCTTGTCTTTCTTGATGAAGCACCCAACCTTGTCTAGTGACAATAACTCATACCATGGGATATATTATAAGCCTAGGGTGACTAGTAGAGGTAGGATATGAGCTAAGATAGTTGTGAAGTCTAGGATTAAGATGAAAAAAAGGAACCATATGTGCCCTCTAACATCTAGTAGTGACCAGTGGCAACTCAAACTAAGCCATGATCTAATAAGCATCATAGAAATTTTCATTATTAAGTTCTTGATTTATATTGGATTTTATATTTGCCATAATGTATGCATATATGGACATATAGATAAATGAAAAAATTTACATGTCATAAGTAAAAAACATGTAAATAACACAAAGAAATTTTCAACCAAGAAATAGTAAATAAATTCAAACATTATGATCATGATTGATATGGAAATACTTTCTAAAAACCCTAATAAAAATGATACAACGAAAATAAGAAAACCCTAAGAGAAACTAGGGTTTTGAAATATTTAACAATAAGTAGGCTCACCAAATTTTTGGATAGAAGGGATACTTGAATCTTGACTATAAAAAACTGTTGTGTAAAATCATACAATAATATATATGCAATAAATCACAAAAAAATGATTTAGAATTTACTATATTTGGAAGTATGATAAAAAGGGAAATGCATGGAAATAAATGACTTAGCTAGAAAATAAAACATGCAGGACTGTGGGTATGATTGTGTAGCTAATTATATAACTTTATGATGATGTTTTGAATTAGGATAGAGGCTTTGTATTCATCTATGATAAGTCCACACTATTTGGATAGGACCATCCTATGTTGGTGTCTATAGGATGTGCTAGTGTTTGATAGGGTTTTTACCTCAATGTAAAAATGGACCTATGTGCCTTCGATTATGTGTTGTGTGACTAATTGGGAGATCTTAATATATTATATAAGTCACTGTGTACCTTCTTCACTTAAAATTGTATCTTAATAGACAATTATGGATAAACAAGAAAAAGGGCTTATTAATTTAAGTTGTGCTTGACCTCACAACCCTTTGTGTTGAGAGATATCTACATACCAATACTCTGAAGAGGGATCAAACTCCATGTAGTTCTCCCATGCTACGATGGTGAGTGTGAAATACTGGTGTAATGTTATATAATGGTGTAATCCTAGTATAATTATGTGCTTTGATATTGATTTGTTACCTTGGAATGGTATGAAAATCTAGCTCAAGGTTTTGTGGATTGTAGGAACTCAGAATTGGGAAGAATAAGTGTTTTTTCCTCAATATGCAGTTAGATATTCTAGTGTTTTTCAAGTGTGTTCCTATTATGTGAAAAATGGTTAAATTTTTTGGCTTTATAATGATCATTTTAAAAATCTTTTGAATGGGGATTGATAAATGTGCAGGAAGGCCCATTATGTGATTTTGAATTCGAGAAACTAGTTATTATTTGGTGGGAGGACATGACCAAAAGATTCAAACACTATTGACAAGTAGGATAGTTCTAAAAGAGTGGTCGTGTCTGTGAAGTAAAGACCACTAAGTTGAGAGTGTGGATCAATCCAAAGATGAGCTTAGGTTTTTTGGAATGTAAAATATGAATGTTTGTTAACCTATGGTTACTTGTAGGTATGGGTCATCCACATAAAATTGAAGAAGTGGAGGTCAAAGACCATGGAATTCAATGTCGGTTGGATGTTCATAAGGAATGGGCAAAAGTTCATTATCTCAATATTAAATGTTATTTTATGTGTCTATAGTTACCATTTGGATTTATTTCATAGTGCAATTTTCAATTATTATACATATGATAAATAATTTTATAATCTTGTTTAATCAGTCAATAAATGGAAGCATTAACTCATGGGTAAGGAAACTATTGGCCATATAGATCATCAACCTCTCCAATATTTTTAACCTCAAACTAAACTTCAACAAATAAACATTATAAGTGAATGGGATTTATGAAACCATTTCATTAGGTTATCAAATATAAGAAACATGTGACTAACAATCTAGTTGATATGGAGACCGAAAACCCCATGGTATGGGAACTATAAACCCCATTTGTGTTCTAGACCACACATGGGGCCACCAACCCCAAAATTATCATGTATTAAAATAAAACAATCTAGTTGATATGATATCTAGACCTCTTTTGCTTTCAACCATGGGCACCATAACTCTTCTTGATCATTTTATAAATGAGTCTTATATAGAAGGGATATGAGCATGATGTTGATTTATGGGAGCCATTACTTCAAGCAAAGAGGTCCAAAGGTTTAGGTTTTGAACCCAAGGAGGATTACTACCAAAAAAATGGATGGTTATACAGGTTAAGTAAGCTTTGTTTCTTAATAAGGAAATATTTTAAAAATGAGGGAAACACATACTTCAAAAGTAACAAGACATTTTTATGTTATAAATATTTTTTCACATTCACAAAAGTATTTTTATTGGTTTAATATGCAAGTAGATGTTTCCAAGTTCACAAAAAGACATATATTATGTAGCATAAACAAGCATTCTTATTCCTTCTAAGAAGACCCTCAAAGGTAGTGATGCAACTAAGTTGTTTTTTCCTAATGTGTGGGTCCATTTTACTTTACTTGGTTTTATTGTTTCAGATCAGGATTCAAGGTTTATTGGGAGGTTTTGGGCCACATTATGGTAGAAGATGGATACTAAGTTGAAACAATCTATTATTTTTCACCCACAAACTAATGGGAAAATCAAGGTTGCGAATAGAACATTGGTACATCTATTTATAGGGTACAATATGAATCATCTTAATTCTTGGAATAAAAATTTGGTGTATATTCAACATTCCTACAAAGGAATAATGAATTTTTCTACTATTAAAATTCATTTTGAAACATGTTTTGTCTACTTACATCCAAGTGAATTTGATGTTCTTTCGAGATAACCATACAAAGGCAATGAGAAAGAGGGTCAAGAGGTCCATAAGGCTCAAAAAATTTCATTGATAAAATTCAGAAAATACATCTCCAAGTGAAAGAGAGGTTGAAGGAGTCACAAGCCAAGTATAAAGCAAAACATGATCAACATAGGACTAAACATAATTTCCTTGTTGGATACAAGGTATGGTTGTATTTGAGTAGAGAAAGGTTCTAAGGTAAGTATAATAAGATTAATATTCTTAAGTATGGTCCATTTGAAATTTTGGAATAAGTGAGCAAGAGTGATTTTAGACTTGATTTTCCTCATATGAATATCTATTCAATTATCAATGTTGAAAACTTATGTCTTTTTAGCCTTCTATGTTATATGATCAAGATGAAGGGTTTTTGTTACCTTCAATTGAAGACATCACATTAGATAATTAGTTAAAATTAGAGGAGGATGTTGTATTTCATAACAAGGAAAGGACAATATGAATAGAAGTGCAAGAACATTGGTTGGTTGGGTTAAAGATTCGGCTAAGGCCAAATGGTATTCCAAAAAATAAATGGGTAAGAAATTTACTCACATATAGAATTCCTAAAGCTCTTAGGGAACTAAAATCTTCAAATAGGGGAGGTATGATCCAAACTTGGATCATAATGTACTAGCCATGTGTACTAAATTTTTCCACTATGTCAGTTGTATGTAACTCATGTTTTTAAGACACCATTGTAAGTTTCATACTCAAAACATTATATCATATCTATTACAATGGCAAAGTCAGTATGTGGGTAATGTGAACATATTCATAATAACAAATTTAGTGAGTTTGTACTCTTGAAATGGAGGCATTTGTTATAGATGATGTAACCATGTGTTTGTTTAAGTGGTGGTTACATAACCATTCATATACATAGTTGATACTTAAGTAACCACCTCAATGATTTCACAACCACTAGAATACAAATAAAAATGATTTCCCCATGAGATAAATTACATAAATGGGAATGGTTGAAACCATTTATTATTATCAAGTATGTTTTGTTTGAGATTCTAAACAGACTCCAAAGTTGATAAAAGACAAATATAGGGCTTGTGCAAGGCAATGGACACCAAAAAATGTAGTGAGAAATCTTAAAGCTAGATTCACATTTCAATTTGTGAGTGTGAGTCTTTGTTCTTGTTGTATAATTATTTTCTATCTATATATAGTTATTTCAACTATGTTGGAGTGCTGAGAGGTGTCTGATAAGTGCAGAGTAGTATATGTGCAAGTTTTGGATAGACTAGTAATGAGAATTATATAAATGAAGGTAATGTTTGTCATTACCTTGTACATATATTGGATTACATAATGGAATGGGAGTGTAATTTCCTCACACACTATTATTTTTCCCACTTGGTTTCTCTAGGATAAATCTTGTTTTCAGTTTGGGTTTTGCTTACTCTTATGATTCATGTTCATTTTTAATAAGTTGTACATTTCATTTACAAAACTTTTTTATTTATGTTTTATAATTTTAAATATCCTAGAATAGTCATCTTATAATCATTAGTTTATATTAGAGTTATAGGATCCATGTTGATGAAGTTTTACTGTGGAATATCCACCTAGTTTATGGATCATGTATTAGCAGGCCATATTAGTTGCATATCTTTCATTGTTACATAAGTTGTGGATTTTACTTCCTTAGCATCATTTACATCTTCACATTGTTTGATTATCATACACTTTATTCACTTGAATATATATTCCAAATTACTGTATTGATACATATTTTCTTATGGGGGAATTGTACCCATGGATTTTTCTTATATAATTGACATTACATATTCATATTTTCAAAGTCTTTAATTTACACAGTACATTGACATATTATTTGTTATCATTTTTATATCTTGATTTATTTGAACATTTTTACATTTGGAGGTTTAGCACATTCTCCATGTATAAACTTATTCTTAAATTTTGATACAAATACTACTTGGCCTTGTCACATAGTCAACTATATCATATGACCATGATATTTGAACTCTATCACGCACTTTGGGACCTATATTGCATATGTGCCTTATAATATTACATGGATGAATGTACTCAGTACAATATTCATACACTTTACTACATTATGTTAATCATGTTTAATGCCTACATAACTCATATATTGCTCATCAATGGGATGAAACATATCAAATTTGGAAAGATTAAAAAAATAAAAAACATTGGAAACATTCAAAACTAAAAAACATTTGCAAAATACAAAATTGAAAATTCAAAGACATTAGCAAAATACAAAAATTTCAAAAACGTTGGAAAAAATTAAAAAATCAAAAACATTGGAAAATTTTCAAAAACATTACAAAATTCAAAACATAGCTTTATACCTGTTGCATTTTTACCTCTACTAAAGGTTTTCATTAGCCATGGTTTACACACATGTTTTTTTTATGTATTGTATTGAATGGGTGCTATGTAGATTCATAAATTACATGATATTGTTAGATTTCACACTAGGCACCTACATCTTGAAGGGAAATTTTCTAGATAACATGTATTAGCTTAGAGACATTATTTCAATGAATTCTTGCATGATGATATCTGTCTTTTCTTGTAATTTATTATATTCATCTAGATTACATTGATTACTACATCTTGTACTAGTATCTTTATGTCTTATCAAATGGATATTATACATTATGATTGTTACAAGATTAAATGGATTGTTTTTTGCTTGTGTATGCATGTGTTTTCTTGTTTGTGCATTAATGTTGATAGGGAATCCTCTTTTTTCATGTCTTATGCAAGTCAAGTTTTGGTGTGACTTGTCACCAACTTGGATATGGTCACTAAAATTATATGTCCTAACTCAAATACACTCTCTTGTTATACTATGAATGTATCATGATTATGTATATATGGTGCTATGCATGTTAGATCCCTATGTCTCCATGGTTTCGACCATACAACTATGAGGGCATGTTATTTGTGTGTGTTATCATTACTTTATTTATCGAAAATAAGGGGTTTCTTGTGACATCCAGGGGCATGGTTTTTTTTTCCTATTTTTTTCCAATGGAAGAATCATACCCTATGTCATTGTGTTTGATATGATAGTATCTCTCCTATGCTATATTGCACTTCACATGATTCTACGTCGCATAACTAGATGCAAAATGAAAAGTTCACAGTATGAAAAAAATTCAAAACACTATGATTGAGGAAAATATCAAATTAAATATGTTTCTAAGATTATAACATGCTTTGGTTATTTTATTTTTCATAATATATGATTTATACAAAGTTTTACAATGATGACAAGATTCAAATTCATAAATTTCTAGCATTAAAACATGCTTTCGATAATTTATTTTTTCATAACATACAAGGCATTTAACCTTTTATTTTGAGATGAGTGATTACAACATAAGTTCATCATCCATCACCTCAAAATGTGGCGTATATATATCATGGCATTTACAAATCCAAAATATTCAAAAAAGGTAAAGTGGCAAAGTTGCAAGTTTACCTACTTCTTTGATTTAGAAGTGGATTGGGTTTCTAAAGACTCCTATAGAAGTGTTGGCTATGTTTCAAAATATATATGAGGTATTGTTAGTGTGGCATTTGGGATGATACCAAATAGGTGTATTAGTTCATATGCTCTCTTTTCAAATTAAAATACAAAGTTGCAAAAAACTTTCAAAAATCAAAACATATCATGAGCATTTGACTGCCTATAGCATTTGGATTTTTTTTTCAAAATTACATTAGCTATATGATGTGGATGGAAGCTTAGCTTTAGTGTGTGTAAAAATCATTCATCTTTTCCTAGGTAAGTGAAGGTGCATGTTTAAAATAATTTACGTTTATACTTTGGTGTAGACATACATTTCACTTAGGGCATTGTGTAGACATGTAAATTTACAACAACCCTTATTCCCAATGTTTTATTCTAAATTTATCTTATATATAAAAATTGTAAATTCTATCTTATTTTTAGGGCTACCCTAGCCCCACAAAGGGTTTATGCTTGGTCCATTGAGCATGAAATCTCCTCAACACTTATAAAAAGTTTATTTATTAATGCATATGGACTATTTATTAATTTTTACCCAACTTTGTCTCAAAAACAAAGTTGGAATCATCTCCTGGACAAACCTAACCATTGTATGAATTTGTCCTGAACAAACCCATACACTCTATAATTTTTTCCCTCTTAGTTTTTTGGGCCCATCAACCTGTTTCCATGAATCTTGCACTTTTACGCTTACTTTTTCTATATTACCATAGTCATTTAGTGTGCATAATATATCCTAAATCAACCTATATATTCAATGGCTAACCAATCCATTTATCATCTATAGAGAAAGAGAAACCTAGACGCAAGCATAAGACATCTTTAAATATACAGAGCCAACCCACCGTTGGGGATCGAAACAGGAGGAATAGTGTTCACAATAAATTCAATGAAAAAAAATATTATGTATAAAGTATGTAATATTTTTATGACTTACAAATGTTGTTGTCAAAATCAACTAGCCAACCATGGGTTGTAACCAACTCAAATAAACAAAAATAGAATTAACAAACTAAGCAAAACCTTTAGATCATAAATAACCCAACAAACTTCCCTTGATCCTAAAATGTATAAAAGATAAAATAACTAGAACAATCACTAAAGTCATCAAAGAAACATTGATACAACTGCAACTATTGCACTGTAACTCTTTGTAATGATCAAAACTAATGTCACTCCATAAACAAGCCTGCCTTGCAAATTTTGGCATAAAAGGTGATGAACACAATCAAAGCTTGTTCATCTCTTGTGATCATCCATATCTTACTATAGTAGAACACAATCAAAACCTATCCAACTACATTGATCTACATAAGGCTCCATCTAGAAACCCATCAAAGTGAACAACATGTACTATGCATGGCACATATCATGGATGCCCAATAATCATTGACAACTTTTGCCTAACATTTCTAGTGCTAGTAACTCCTATAAACTCTTACCTTCACCAATGATTAATTGAAGACCAACCAATGCTATATCTTCTCCCATTATCAGACGAGAGGTGAAAAGTTATGTAATGAGAGAAATAAAATCAAACAATCATCTCTACTCCATGTCATGAATATCAAGAATAGAAAGCTAAAACTAGAAGAAAGTAAGAACACAAACCAAAAAATTCTACTACAACAGATCCCAATCTTGAGCCTAGTAGCTTGCACATGACAGGTAAATCATTGATCACTCAAAAAAAGTTGTCAAGTCCATCGGGATCAAACTCAGCCATATAAGATGTCTCCTAATCAGATAAAGTGTTAGAATAATCTGAATGGCTATAGTAACTAGAAGATATGCCACTAGAATGTCCCACATAATTTGCTTCAACTTTATTTTTGTAAGGAGAGTCGGGTCATTGAGAAGGACATACATCTGTAAGATGTCCAATACCACCACATTTAAAACATCTAGGTTCTTTCCTATGCCGACATAATCCATAAAAATTTGAATCACTAGAAGAACTACTAGATTAACAAGAGTGCTTATGGTGATGTCTATGTTTGGAAGATCTTGGAGAGTGTCAATGAGAATGTTGTGGAGACTATCTAGAATGGTGTGGAGAGTGTTTCTGAGAATGTTTCTGAAACTGTATTTATACATGGCAAAGATATCTATGATGTGACCTAACCTTTGTATAGTAAGCCTTTTCATTAGTCTTATGTTTCTTCTTTGAAAATTGTTGTTCATGATAAATCAATAACTCACAAATAGAATCAAATGTTGCACCCTTAAGATTATTGCTAAGCTGCAACATTTCGACAAAGTTGGTGTATACAAAATTGAGGTCATTTAGTGTGATAGAAATAAACATGTCATCATCAATTTTTCCACTTGTCATGTAGTATTCGTGTCCCAATGTCTTCGTCTGTGAAATATATCCTGAAACATCTTCATCATCTATTAGTTTATTATTTAAAAGTTACATGATCAACTTTCTTGTATGTAGTTTGTTTATCATACAAGTCCTTTAATAATTTTCATGTTTTCCATGTTATAGATTTAACTTCAATATGAATAATCAATTTTAACAATGCAAGTACATGTTTATCATGCTTTTGGTATTTAATCAATTTGGTGGGTTTCGTGGGTGGCATGGTTTATTTTTCTAAAAATCATCAAAAAATGAGCATGTTTTCCATGTTTAAGATCCATTCCTTGTAGTTTTTAGGTGTTAATCATAGGTTTTTATACATTAAGCTTAATATTTTAACCACGATTACAAATAAATATAGCGACAAAAAAATGAATGCTACTTAGGGCTTTGCCTTGACCCTCATAATTAAATTCAAAATACAATAGAAATATTTATAGGGACATGTCTAAGCATACGTCGTAAAATAAGATGATCTTTTTACACCCTCATATCTCCAAAAATTAACTTTTTCACCCCTTATATCTCCTTTACAAGTTTAAAAGAGATCAAAAAGAAATTTTGATAAAAATATAAGCCCAGAGGATTTTGAACCTTTAACACTTCTTGCTTCAAGTAACTAACAAAATTAGATTATCCAACTTGCCCTTAATCAATTTGAACATGTAAAGGGATAATATTCTACTTACCTCTTGAATTTTAAGATGTGAAAGAAAAAAATAAAAATAATTTTTAAATTACATGCATGAATTACCATTTCATTGTACCTTTTCCTTTGCTCGTTCTAGTGGACCACTGATTTTGGGTATTGTAAGACTTCTCAAACTATGTCCAACACGTTGTGGAGCCCAAAAAGATGATGTGAAGCCTCCTAAAGTTATTGTCAATTTGTTTGAATACATTGACACTTATGTATCAAATCTCTCTACTACGTGATGCCTAAATGCTTTAAAAATGATTTTGGATAATGTAGGTGATCAGACCAATTCCATTATGCCAATTTTCTTTGCCTTTTGCACCATTTTACCTTTAGTAATGTTACACCACACTAATCGAATGTGGAATTCAGTGAAAATTTCTAATTTTACTTTGATTTACCCATTTGATAATAAGATTTATTATAGCCAACTGCAATGGTTTCCAATGAAAAGACTGTTGTAATGAAAGAGCTTATTGATAGACACCAACGGATATTAGAAAGTCTTCTAAGACTGACAAAAAATAGGGAGTATGTTGATTGCAAAAGCAAAGACTCAAGGGGGGCAAGTGTGAACATGGGCTTATTCGTGTGCATCTAATGTTCAAAGTCAGTATTAGACATGATGCAAAACAATCAATGTTAAACAAAGCCAAATCAAACTTGATTATATTCTAAACTGCATCAAAATCTATGTACTTTGCTACCATACAGGTCTGGATTTATTTATCTTCAATCCTTCTAATCTTTAAATGACCTCCCTCCTTCATAGCTTCATTCAAGCTCTGATACCACTAATGGGGATCAGAACAGGGAGAATAATGTTCACATTATATTCAATGAAAAAATGTCATTATGCACAAAGTATGTAAGTTTTGTATGGCTTACAAAAGAGGTTGTCAACACCAACCAACCAACAATAGGTTATAACCAACCTAGATAAACAAAAAATAATTAACAAATAAAACAAAATCTTTGGATCGTAAATGACCCAAAATCCACAGCCAAGGTCAAGCTTAGAGCCAAGCCACATCCAAGTTTAAGCCTAGAGTCAAGCATCACTCAAGTCAAGCTTCATTTAATCCTATATACTTACAAAATTATATCATATCTTTATATTTAAACATTATCATTATTCCAAAGGAGTGTATTAGACTACATGTAGATGCATCATCACTTCTATAGAAGTGGAGTTTCATAAATTGTCATTTGAGCCATTTCATCCACCCACTCATAAAAATACATTGCATTATGAATTTGAACGTGTGGGAAAACTAGTTGGTAATGTTGCCTTGGAGGTTTCTTGACTCGTAAGTATTTATTTTGTTTTGGAGTTTTAAGATAAGTGAAGAAGTAGGTTCTTCTATTTTTAATATTCTACCAAATATATATGTATAATGATGGTACAAATGAAACAAGACTAACAATAATGCACAAGTGATATAAATATCAAACTATGAAACCCTACCAAGACAAACTTAATTATAGAAGGACAAATCTTACCACAATTACATATTTATGTCCATGCACATGTGTCACAATAGGATAAACAAAATAATGAGTCTATCATAGTGAATGGGTTTATCTCGAAGCATCACGTAATTTCTAGATGTCAAGAACAAGTTGCACACAATCTACAGAGTTTGTCTACCATCTCAAGTTTATATTATCAAACAGGTGTGATCATTCCTTACCCATTTGTCATTTACATTTCTTAGTCTTGTTTCATTTGTGGAATTTGGACTTATTTCTCATTTTATAATGTTAGGTGGATGTCAATTCTATATTTTCAATCATGTATGCTTAATTCTATTTAAATGTAACTTGTTTATTCCTTATTTTGCTTAAAACCAGAATTAAAGTAAACACTAGGGAGACCTTAGTTTATTTATATAGGTGTTTTACACTAGTTTTCATCATTATTTAAAAATTTAATTGAACATATCATTTATAAAATTCTTTGTAGATGTGTTTTTTTTTTAAATTAAAATGATTTTATCCCAAAGATAACCTAGTGCCTCGTTTGGATCAAAGTCAAAAAAAATTGTGGGACCTAAACATTATATTCTAATAAAGCAAGTTGAATCATTTGAGTTTGGAGAATGTAGAAACATCAAAGATGACAATGACTAAATTGAGGTGATGAAGAAAATAAGGATAATGGAGATGAATTTGATGGAATTGATGAATATTTAAAAGAATTAAATTTTACTCCAATTCTAAATATTATCGAAGGCCTAGGAGAGTATGCTAATGATATCAATGTATTCAGTTGAATCCCTTTATAGTATTATATTTTTAAATTTAAATGGATAGATATTCTATGCTTGTGTTGATATGAAGCTTATATTATTTGTTTATTTTCATCATCAATAAAATTTGTGAAGTTGAATGGATATTTTAATTATCATTGAAAAAATATACCACACATGTAAGACTTGTCAATGAGTTTCTTGAGGACTATAGTCTAGAGGTAGTTTGAGGGCATGTCAGATGCTAGGTTACATGTTTGAAATTTGGTTCCTCAATATATTTGACACCTTTAGGGTGGTGGCCTAACAACATTTAACCTAACAAAAAAATAATTGTTGATGAGTTTTTCCTTGCCATTATTTTTCCATGGATAGTTGATGTGAATGCTCAAGGTGGAAGTAATCTACCTTTAACCTAGCTAAAGATAGTAAGACACCTAACTTATGCCAATAGGGGTGATTCCATAATATAAGTGGCCCTCTTACTAACATAATGGTAGATTGGTTTTAGGATGAGTATCTTTCTCCTCTCATCCCTTGTGGCTTTATAACCCCACAAATAATTTTTGCTCAAATACCTATAAATATGTCTTACCACCCAAGTGACCAAGTCAAATATGCCTCTTTAGTTTGTCTTGTAATTGATTTGATGACTTTAATATCCTTACTCATTCAAAAAAATAATCTCACATTGGTTGGAAGTGTTGGTCCATGGAAATATATAAACCACTTACAAATCGTGATCCTTATTCCAATAGGGGTGATGGTTGATACCATAATGGAAGTGGCCCTCCTACTAACATAATAGTTGATTGGTTGTGGGGTGACTATGTTTCTTGTCCATCCTTCCTATCTCCTCTTATGATCCTTCATAATACAAAAAAATCTCATTCAAATGATTATAAATACATGTCTTACGACCATATGACTCTTCAGTGCATCAAATTCTCATTCACCCAAAAAATTAATTCCACATTTGATTTTGGGTTTGGTCTATGAAAATGATCCTGATGCAAATGGGGATAACACCACAATTAAAATGACCCTACTACGAACATAATGGTTGATTATAATTAAGATTATTATATTTTTTTTCTTGTTACTCGACTTTCCATTTTCCCCCTATATGGCTTAGTAATTCAAAGAATAAAACTCCTTGAAAAACCTATTAATATGGGTATGACTCTTTATTCCATCCTATAATTTATTCTACGACTCTAAAATCCTCATTCATATTACAACCCAAAGATTCTCAATGTCTTTAAAATCTTATATTTAGTGAATTTTTATTCATTGAGATTATGTGAACATGGGCAGATTTTTATTCATTTAATAAAGGATAATGTATTAAGTGTGAACTTATTATGAAAATTTATGGGAAAAGAGGCTAAAGGGTGTAGATACTAAAACCTAGTATTAGATAATTGGAAATTCTAGTTTTGACTTACCTTAACCCTACATTAATTATGCATATATATATGACTCTCATTTGCATTTCTTTCACATCCACATGATTTTTGTAGGTCTGATCATCTCAAGTTGTTATAAGTCACCTATAAGAATTGTCTAATCTATGCCAAACTAGTCACTTATCATACTTAGACATCTCCCAATCATAAAATTATTATTCATGCCTCTTGGATAGTATCATCAGATTCAAATGGGACCATAATTTTAATATAGTTCAAAATTAATGATTTCATCTTTCACCAAACAACTATCATATTCCAAATATAAATCATTCATATGGATCAGCCTGTACATTTTACATGTTGGTGGTATGAAAAAATACCTATAGACTCTTCATATAAATAGACCATAGGTCTAAGCTTATTTCCCTATCTACCATTCATTAAGGAAACATTTACACACTTTTGCACATTCAAATGGATAACCCTATTCTCTCAAATTTACAAACCAGTCACAAAGAACAGGTCTTATCCAAGTTTAAACCACCCCAAATCCAAGCCAAAGTTATCATTTTATAAGTTTTAAAAGTGAAATTACAGGTTGCATACATTAAAAGGCACTATTGCACACATATACCTGATGAAGAGAACTACATGTGGTTTGACTTCTCTCTTCAAAGTATTTGATACGTAGGTAACACTCAACCATTCAATGAGGAGTGGTAGGGTAAGATCAAACCACATTTTTTTCCTATTTTGTAGGTATAAACCTAGTTTTAGAAGTGGACCTAAGGTTTTGATGGAAAAAACATTTAGGTATTGCACTCATAGTCAGACCTCAAGATCACATATATAGATAGAATAGAAGTAGGTGTAGTGGCATGTACTAGAGCATTAAAAAAAAATTACATAGATGAAACCATTAGTTTCAGTTGCTAGCATAAGATGATACTAACCAAAGGTTGACGTTATTGTCCAACTGTGCCCAAAATTATGGTTTTTAATCTGTGTGACTCACAATCTAGTGCCTTCACTACCACATGCATTTAGTCTCTAACCTACAAAAAACGATAAAATGATAAGTATATTATCTCCCTTAGTACTTTCCATAGTGTTAAATATTTGTTTTCCTTTCATATTTAAATTTATGCTTATTTGTATTACATAAATAATATGAGTTAATGCATATAGGTAAATACTTGTTTAGTTTTAATTAGTACAAAATAATGTTTTTGGGTCATTGATGATCCAAGGTTGTATTTACTTTGTTTGTTTGTTTGTTAAATAATTCAGGGCATGCATCTCACAAGGAAACACCCCTATTATGTTTGTTTGAGGTAAAATGGTAATCATAAATTATCATTTTATTTATATATTAGGCTATTAGTTTTTTTGGGTTGAAAAACCATTGAATGGTTCTCAACCAACTCACAAGCCTATAACATCTTACACAACCTTGTAAATTAAATATTGTTTTTATGGAATAATTTGTCATATTCTTCCTATTCCTAGTGGTAACAATAGTATCAGATCCTAGACATTTGAAGAGGAGGATTATTGATTGGAAGAGTTGTTTTGAAAGACATTGGAAGAACTGCATCACAATTTGGAAGCATTCTGAATTTCTTTTAATCTCTCTTCAAACCCTTGGCAAATAAAGCAATAATTTTAAATATCTTCAAGGCAAATTTTGTACAAGCATATATCACCAATATGCAAATATTTGTAAATATAATGATAAGCAAGACTATCACTCTAGTTTTTTTTTGAGTTTCTATGCCTTGATTCATTAATGTTTTCTCTGATTTACAATCCAATCATGTATGCATGCAAGCAAAGACTACTCTATTGAGTGTGTCATCACCATCATCCCTGCTTCTCAAAATTTTGTGCTTCAAACCTATAGCAGTAGTATGGCAATAATAATACGGTGTAAATTTTAGTATGGCATTAAAAATATATCAAATCTACAAATTTTATTTGTTGAAAGCTCTGCGTTGCATTTCCCAAAGGCCCCATATGAAGAAAACCCAAGTGAATAAATAGGTAAAATATTTTTACATGTTTAAAATCTTGTTTTTATTCAGAAAACCTTTAATTATATAGAAGATTCTCCCATTAATTCTCAATATTCATTGTATTAGAGTTGGTTATATGAATTTTACAAGTACATGAAAAAGGGGAGGTCAAGGATTCAAAACCCATTAGATATATATTTTGGTCAAATTTTCTTTTTGACATTATTTAATTTTGTATAAAAGAGTTGTAAGGGTGTAAGAAGATATATAAGTTGTAATTATTGTATATTTTTTGACAATTCCCAAAATCATAAAATTGTAATCAAAATCTATTTGGTGGGTAAAGGCCAAACCTTGATAGCATTCCCTCCTTTTCGAATTAATTATCCTTTTTTGATAGCACCATCGCTAAAATTTCAAGTATAATCTCTAAAAACATTGGAATGAAACATGAATATAGAAAACACGCTCATTTTTAATGATTTATGAGAAATAATTGAGAAATAAACCATGCCACCCACTGAAACCATAAAATTGTTTGAGTTCCAAAAGCATGAAAAACATGCACTAGCACTATTGAAATAATCCTGCATTGCACATGTGATTATTTGCATTAAAGATATTAAAACTAAAGCATGGAGAACATTAAAGGACTTGTATGAAAAATAATCCGCATACAATAAAATTGATCTTTCTATGTAACTTTTGAAAAATAAACTATTAGATGATGAAGATATATTTGAATATATTTTATGGATGAAAACATTGAAATAAAAATATTACATGATGGATGGAAAAATCAATGATGACATGCTCATTTCCATTACACTGAATGGCCTCAATTTTGTGTATACCAACTTTGTCAAAATATTGTAGCTTAGTGATAAGCTCGATGTCACAACATTTAACTCTATTTGTGAGCTATTGACTCAACATGAGTGATAGTTTTTAAAGAAGAGTAAGCCTACAAAATATGCTTATTATACAAAGTCTAGGTCACATCACAGAGATCATCACCATGTATAGAGGTAGTTTCAGAAGCATTCTCTACATATTTTTCGAGACACTCTCCAAAACATTCTAGATAATCTCCACAATATTCTCATTGGCATTGTCTATGATATTTGAAACATAGACATCACCATAAGCACTCTTCTCACTCTAGTGATTCCTCCTGTGATTTAGATTCTTCTGGATCTCACCGACACAAGAAATATCTTAGATGTTTTAAATGTGGTGGTATTAGACACCTTGCTAATGTTTGTCCCTCTAGAAGATCATATTTCAATAGGTAGACAACATATGCACATTACACTAGAAAATCTAGTGGGGATTCTTTTGGCTATTCTAACCACTCCAGCTATCATGGGTATTCAAACCTTTTATCTGGTCACGAGGAAACCTATGTGGTAGAGGCCTAAGGTCCTGATGGACCTGATTGCATGTTTTAAGTGATCAGTGATTCACTCATTTAGTGAGAGATACTAGGGTTAAGACCGGTATCTATTGTAGTAGAACTTGTTGGTTATATTCTTTATTTCTTCCAATTTTGGCTTTCTATCCTTGATTTCATGACATGGAGTAGATAGGGTTGTTTGATTTTATTTCTATCAATGTACAAATTCTCACCTCTCACTTGATAAGGGGAGAATATATAACATTTATTAATCTTCAATCAATCATCAATGATAGTATGAGCAAGGGTTGATAGCACTAGTATTATTGAGCAAAGGTCATCAATAATTATTGGGTATTCATGAGATGTGCCATACATAATACATGTTGGTCACTTAGACAGGGTTTTGTTTAGAACCCTATGTAGGTCGATGTAGTTGGACAAGCCTTGATCATGTTCTACTATAGTATGGTTTGGATGATCATATGAGATGAGCAGTTCTTGATTGTGCTCATCAATCTTTATGCCATAACTCACAAGGTGCGATTCTATATGAAGCAACAATAATTTTAATTAGTATCATGAGGTATAGTGCACCAATTACAATTATGTCAGACTTTATTTAATGACTTCAGAGTCATTACTCCAATTTTTTAATCTTTTATACCCCTTTGAATCAAGGGGGAGTTTGTTAGATCATTTATGATCTAATGTTGTATTTACTATGTTTGTTTATTTGTCAAATAATTCAAAGCATGCATCTCAATCAGAGACACCCTCATTATGTTTGTTTAAGATAAAATGGTAATCATAAATTACTTATTTATTTATGTATTAAGTTATTAGTTTAATCAGGTTGAAAAATTGTTGGTTGTTTCTCAACCAACTCACAAGCCTATAAAATCTTATGAAACCTTGTAAATCAAATAATGTTTTTATTGAATAAATTTATCTTATTCCTCATATTCCTAGTGGTAACGAAGGTAAAACATATTGGTCAGCATGTTTATATAGTGAACATGTCAAAGCCTATGTTCCCTTAGGGTTTATTTCCTTTTTTCGTGTATTTCAAAACTATTACATAGGGTTTGATTCTCAGACTTGATTTTTTCTTGTTTTCATCTGCATAGGTGCAAATCTAATGTTTTTTCCTCATTTTCCTTAAGAGTTTCATGATATTTATCCTATGAGGACTTACTCTATTGGGGTTTTCCTTGTTTTGATGATATATAATTTAGATGATATATAATTTAAAATAGCCCTAGTTTTAAAACATTTAGAGGCTTTTGCTAATCATATTGCTTGAATCAAAACTTATTTTTGTTCAAAATTAATATTTTAATAGTTTTAGTAAATTTGATCTAGAGAACAAAGAGTGCACCTAATTTAAAAATAACTTATGGGTTTTGTTTATCTATAGTGTTTTATCAAAAAACTATTTTTTTCCAAACATTCCTCATGGTTATAATTAGGTGATCGGTTCCTTATTTTAGGCATTGTATTATGGCTATAATGGATATTCATTGTGTATATTTTCTAATTTAAGCAATAATTTCTATAATTACAAGTTGATGGCCTGAAATATGCAATATATTTCATTGACATGTTATTAAATGGATCGAATTCATGTACAATAAAATTGAGGCTATAATTAATGATGATAAATTCCTATATCTCCTTAATAATGCATCTTATATGCATGTGGAATTGGAAGTGCCTATGACTTCTCATTTCTCTCCTCAAAGTTGTGATTGATAGCATTCTTATATTATAAAGGTCCATTTTTTCACTTTCCCAAGAGATAGGATGACCCATCCTTTAGTAAAAATTTGAACACATTATAACATTCCTCTTCATCCCTCTTCACCTCCCATACCCTCTTAACAATATTTGTATGCATATTCAATTAAAAGTTCCTAGGGTTTATGATTATGAAGCCATTTTATATAAGATATTTGATATGAAGGAGTCCATAAACAAATTTCAAAATAAAATGTTTCCAAATATTACATCAGTTTAGGATAAGATCGCATATGTCAACAATCCTAAAAACACTAGTATTAATTGCATTTATACCTCTCCATTTTAGAATTTTAGCCTAAAAATATTTCATCTCAAAAATGGGTCCAAAATAGATACATATACACTTAAAGGTTCTTTTTTTAATAATAAGGTTAATGAATATAAAATGATAGATAAACAATATAAAATAATCCATACGTAATATTTATGCCAAAATTGAACATGAAAAATTACACATATAATGTTACATAGTACACAAGATTTCAATTAGTAAACCCTTACAGGAAAAAATCCAACATAGTAATCTCCCTTACTATTGTATTAACTTAACCATATTGATATACAATAATGTACTTCTTAGTTATACTTTACCCCTATTTCATATGTGATTATATATAGGCACATCAATAGGTAGTCATCTAAACAGTCTTTTAATACCATGGGTACCAAAACCATGGGCCAAGAATACAACCCATAATGGTTCCCCATTTAAATATGGGTCATAACCCCACCAATATCATTACAATAAGTAAAAATACCTATGTTATAATTTATTTTTTCTTGAAGGTTCCCACCCTAAAAACACTTGCCAACACAGTGTACTAGACCCCAATTTTTGTCACTGGATATAAAATACCTAAGGGGTGTAACACATGCAAAGCATACAAAAAATATGCAACATTATCCCACTTATTGAACACTTTACACATGGGTTCACAACTTCAAAATGTTAATAGATAAAGGCAACAATGCCCATTGATCTTTTACACCAATAAAACTTTTCAATAGTCAAGTCCTTCATAAGTGAATCATAAACATTCTTATCAGTGTCCACCTTTTAAAAAATTATATTCTACTCCTCTACAATTTCCTGAACAAAATAATATTGGACACAAATATGTTTTGTTCATAATTGATACTATAGGATTTTCAAGAAAAATTTCAATCTGATTGTCATAATATATTATTAAAACTTTTTTATTGAACCTAACAGTGGAGCACAATATTTTAATCCAAACTACTTACTTTTAATATTTTAATACATATATGTGTTTGGACCTATGAAATTTTAACCTCTAGGAATTTTATTGTATTATGTGTCTTTCATAGATGAATACTTGAGAGAAACAACGTTTTATTGTATTAAGCATAAATATAAGGTTTTCAATATTAAACATCTTTTTGCTTATCCAAATTACATATCTATTGATCTTGTTAAACACATGCACATGTAGATCTAAAATAGTCAAGATCTCAATCCTAATCAAAATCTACAAAGCCATGTAGACTCAATGTATTGATTTCACCAAGTGTACCTTGATAGCATATTTCATAGTCACAACACACATAAATAAGTAAAGATCCTCTCCACCATAATCTAATGTTCATTACCCAAATTTGACATAAATCTATTCACTACTCCCACTGAATGAGCAATATTAGTTTTGGTGCAAACCATTACATACATTAAAATTCTCATAGCAATAGCTTATGGGACTTGAGACATGTCTTCAACTTACTATTATGTCTTGAGACAATATTCAATGGATAGTTTTTTATCAACCAGAAAATGAGTACTCACAATTTACTTTCTTGCATCATAAACCTTTCTAGAATCATCTCAATATATTTTATTTGATTTAACTATTATTTTATGTTTACACGATCTATTTTAATTTCCATTCCAAAAAAAAATTTGTAGAACCTAGATCATTCATATCAAACTGAGATGATAACTGAAAATTAACTTGAACAATCATTTCCTTATTGTTACCAATTAACATGTCATTTACATAAAACAGTATGATAATAATTTTTTCACCTTCCTATTCAAAATACACATAAGGATCATCTTTGTTTCGTTTAAGCCATAAACCCAACACATCCCTATAAAATTTATAATGACACATCCTTGTGACTACTTTAAGCTTTAAAAATACTTTTTCAACTTGCACACCAAATCATGCATTCCCTTTATCTTAAAACTATTTAGCTGCATAATTTATATTTATTTTTCAAGATCACCATGTAGAAAAGTTGTATTTACATCTATCTGATCTATTTCAAGATCGAAAGCAACAACAATAGCTAAAATAAATCTAATTGAATTTATCTTAACAACAAGAGAAAACATCTCAGCAAAATCGATTCCCTCTACCTAAGAGAATTCCTTTGCTAATAGGTGAGATTTATATTTTTTCATTTTTCCTTCTGCATTATACTTCTTATTAAATACCTATTTGCAGACAACAAGCTTTCTATGTGGAGCTAATTTCACCAACTCCAGTGTATTATTTTTATCTAAGAACTCCATAGCCTTCTTCCAAGACTTATTTTCCAAGTGACTCCTTTATAGTTTTGGGGTCTTCATTAGTAACTCATAAAATTGATAAAAATAAATGTAGAATGAAAATTAGGAGGACTACACCTTTATGGTATTCTTCTCACTCCATTTGATATTCTAAAAATTAGAGTTTCTAGTTATACATCCTTTGGTTCCTCCTCCTTTGCTTCATCTAAATCTTTGTTTTACAACTCCCTTTCTAGTTCATCTTTTGTAGTTGCTTTAAATTTAGATATATTCTCCCTCTTCTAGTTCAAGATGGAACTATTTAAGTTTATCATTATGTTTTCCTTCATATTTTTTAACCTCCATAGCCTCTCTAAATATAACATTTCAACTGTAAGTTATATTCTTCATTTTTGGGTTCCATAGTTTATATCCTTTTACACGAATACTATATGCAATAAATATAAACTTTACTAATTTGTTGTCTAGCTTAGTCCTTTTTTATTTTGGAATATACATATAAGCATCACAATGAAAAACTTAAGAAAATTAAAAGAGGATTTATTATCAATCCACACTTCCTGTGGAGTTTTATTGACTAGGGTTTATGTGGGTTATCTATTGATTAGGTAAGATGCGATCATAACTACTTCTCGCTAAAAATTCATTTATAATGCCACAAAACTGAACATACTTCTTACCTTATCTATTAGAGTCATGTTCATTCTTTTTACAACTCCATTCTATTATGGTGTATATGGAGTCATCTTATACCTTTCTATTATACGGTTCTTATAGATATGTTTGAAAGCATTGGAACAATATTGTCCACCATTATCACTTTTCAAGACCTTAATCTTATTTTCTGTTTGGTTTTCAACAAGAGCCTTAAACTCCTTAAACTTATTGAAAACCTTAGATTTATGTTTAATACAATAAAATGATGTTTTTCTCAAGTATTCATCTATGAAAGACACATAATACAATAAAATTCCTAGAGGTGGAACTTTCATAGGTCTAAATACATATATGTATTAAATGTAAAATACTATTTCTTGTACTATCACTACTAAAAATTTCACTCAAGTTGGCTTCCCATATACACAATGTTCACAAAATTCAAAATCTAAATGACAATAAAAAATACATTCAGCCATACCTTTAGTTTTTAGTGCTTGAAGGCATTTCTCTACAATATGAACCATCCTCTGATGCCATAAAATTATGTTTTCTACAGGTAGCATAGGAGTTCAATATAGTCATGTTAATAGTAGAATAGGGCTATAAAATCATATGATATAATTATTCGAAAAATGTGTGATCTACATTATTTTGTAATTTGTATATCTTTTTTGTATTTATTCAACACCTAAATGCATATCAAGAATCTGAAGAATGTGAAAATTTCATCTTTTGTTTGTAGTTAAAGGCTAAATATGAAGTGATAGAGATTTTGTAAGATATATATAACACTTGTTTGTATTGTTAAGGGGTTCCAAAATATAGAGATTTGATATTGGTTATTCTTTATGTCTATGCATTCATTTGCATAGTTACGTACTATTCTCTTATAATCTATTAATCATTGTAAATATTATTTTTTTAGGCAAATTAAGATTGTGATATCATGTTAATTCCTTTATAACTTTGCACTTGCTTTCACTTTATTATATTTTACTAGTTTTTGTGAATATATTTTGTATTACGCTTCACACAAATAATCTTAATTAACATATTTTGATGGGTTTTTCAGGAATCTCTGCTAAAAATAGTGCAATGAGCTTGAAATATTGAAACTGTTGAGATCGTTACCTGTACAAAGATATTTGGAGAGATGTTTAGATGAGGGAATTCAAAATTTTGTAAAATAAGAGGCAAAGAGGATAGGAAGTTGTGTGAGAGAAGTCATATGCGGGCATATACATGGTGAGATATACAAAATATTTTGGTGTGAATTACCTAGGTTTTTAGCTACATGGTTGTCAAAAATGAGTATTATTGCTTCAAGATGAGAGAAACATAGTACTTTGTTTGGGCTGAGAAAAAATATAAAAAATGTAAAATTTTGACACCGATTAGACGCACATAATAGATCATTGGCTAAAGGCTAACATTGATGGATATATTACCAAGTTTTTTGTGTAAGGCTATATCACGTTTGAAGTTATATAGGATTTATTTGTAAGAGGCATTCGAAGAAATTTTTTGTAGTGACTACCTATCATGTTAAAAATGTTGGTCTTAGAAAAGGCCATGGTGCTAATTTCGATTAACATGGATTTATCACTCTGAGCATTTGGGGGATGTGTGTGATAATGAAGTGAATGATGAATAAATGAGAAGAAAAATTTGAACATGAACCCAAAAGATGGAGAATACAGAGAAGCAAAATGAAAAGTGAATTTTGGGACTAAAAGAGACCTATGATAATAAAGATAGAATAATCTTAATGTATCTATGATTACGAGTAGAGTAAAGAGTCTAAAATATAAAGGAGGAATGAGAGCTTAAGGAAGAGCAAGATTATTTTGAGAGGGTGAGGATGAGAAAATGAGAGGGCCCGAAAGAAGAAAAGTCATAAATGAGAGCACATATATGGAATGAGATTAGAAAAGAGATGAAAAAGAGATGGAAGAAATTTGAAAGAGAGAAGAGGAGTGATTAGAACAGTTAGAAGGTAGTTTTAGATTGTAGTTTTAAGGAAATATATTTTTTGGAAAATAAAAGGATTAATTTTTTCTGGAAGTTATGTTAAGTCATAGGGTTTAATCAAGTTTAAATTTAAACGAATTAGAATTTGTGGACATTGATCATTCATTTCAAGGGTACACATCCCCCATGCTTAATTTATCAATAGAAATATAAATAAAAAACACAGAAGTTGGAAAAGAGAGTACATGGTTTGTCCTTTTTATAGAGAAATTTTTAAAATTAATGAAGACACCAAGAAAGTGTGGGATGGGAAGAAATTAATCGATGCTGGATTTTAGGTCATAGTAAATCCTAAGACATTGACAAATACTAGTCCACAATTACCACTAATTTAAAGTGTGAACACTGGAAGCATTGCTCTCAATGTAAAAGTTTTTATCACTTTGACAATGGATGATGGGTCTATTAACCTTGAACAATATTTGTTAACCTATGAAATTAAATGGAAAATTAAAAATGTAACTACATATGATGCAAAGAAGTGTGAGCTTATAATAACCTTAATAAAAAGAGATATAGAGTTCATATACAAAAGGGATGCTGCCAAACTAAGCTTTCAGGATGCTAATGACCAACTGATAGGAAAATTCAAATTAAATAAATGTATAAGTCGAACAATACAAGATTTGAAATACATTCATCAAAATTATGGGGAATCAATATGGGACTATGATCACAGGTTCTTTGATGTAATAACATAATAAATTTATTGTTTCAATATAAAGATAAGGTCTCATGGTTTGTATAGGGTCTACGACCTCCCTCATATTAAGTCTGTCATTGCTCAAACCTAGTTCACTTTCAAGTCTGATGCTAGAGTGGCTAT
Source organism: Torreya grandis (assembly GCA_037957365.1). Lineage (NCBI taxonomy): Eukaryota > Viridiplantae > Streptophyta > Pinopsida > Cupressales > Taxaceae > Torreya > Torreya grandis. The sequence goes on from JARHVA010000271.1 coordinate 927,014, forward strand.
AATCAGGGTGGAATAAATAAAAGATTATGGGAAAAGTTTATACTCTACTACAAAAGTTGGCGTAATGTTGGATATTATTTTACATGAGATGGATGAGTTGCATGAAAGTAAAAGTCCTAAGTTAGAAATTTTGTGTATGGAGTGTGGAAATGATGGTCACCATAGGAATGACTACCCAAAATTCAAAAACAAAATTTGTGAGATATGTCGGGTAGTAGGACATATGAATGTAAAACGTCATCTCTTATAGTAGTATACCCAACAATCGTAGAGCTTATACTGTAATTTTTGTAAGTCACATAATCATGATAATAAAAACTTTGAATTTTGCATAGTCGGTATGCAACAGATCACTACTATGAAACTTAAGATTCTAATCCCAAATGTAGAAATGACCATTGTGACTTAGTATCAACATCAGTGTTTAATAGGATGGACACCGCAGTCTTTGTAGTACTATCATGATGGACTTTTCCATCTCTTCAATATCATTAATCATAGAACATCATATCACCTCAATAATAGCTGATAAAATGGACCCCATCTTCTCCACAATGGTCATATGGTAGATATGAGAGTCAAAAATAATAGGGGTGGGTTCACTGCAGCAACATGGAGGATATGATGGTCAGTAACAATAAGGTTGGGGATTTCAATAGAGACAAGGGGGATATATAGGAGGTTACTAAGGTGGATACCAAAGAGGTGACCACAGACAAAATGAATGACATAAGCGTCAATCGATTATTATCTACTTGTGTGAGGAGTATAACCACTCTCTAAGAAATTACCCAAATAATCCCCGGAGGCACATGTACTGCATCTATTGTAGAGTTCCAAGATAACACCACACTGAAGATTGTCTAGAATTAGAAAAATAGAGAAAAGATAAGCCTATGAAATATATAAACATGGTGAATTCGCACCCAAGGGATCCTGCATACATATAAAGAGTCACTCAATGCCAACATGTAAAATAAGGATTACCACCCTTGGATATGCCACAAGAGAAAAAAATTAAAAAGGGTTAATAGGATAAATGGCTTAACCCTATGAAAGAAAATATTTTGATATATCAAGTAAATTAGATTCTACATAACATATAGCAACAAACTAAGTCAAAGGGAGTACCACAATAATTGATGCACAAATTTATGGTCAAATCATGTATATTGTGAGGCAGGATGGAGTGGTTACTACTTTGATGGATCTACTCAAGTTGGTAACTACTCTATGGAATGCAGATCTCATGTCTAATTTGTTAGACTACATACAAAGAGGTCAATAGCATACTAACAAAGTAATTTGGTATGTGAAGAATAAGAAACCATGGAATGTTGACTCCTATAATAGGATATGAGGTCCCAAATATTGTGTTTGATTTTGGAATCATAGTCAATATGATTCCTCAGTCCACATGGAAAGCTATTGGATGACCAACTCTCAATTATAGTTCATATTAAGTCTCATAGACTATGGGAGGCTATATCTTATTGGTTGGTTGGAGGATGTGGAAATCAAATTTGCTAATCTAAGCATAAGAGGATATTTTGAAGTAATTGACATGAAGACTAATGAAACACACTACCTTACGTTGATTGGTAAGAAGTGGACTTATGATGGTCAGATGACCATTATTACAATGTGCAATCAGATACAAGCACACCAAGGGGATAAAATTATTATTATACCCATGAACAAAGCCAAGAGCAAGTCATACATCATATCAAAAAAGTGGGATTCACCTTATGGATATAGAGATAATAGTTGGTTAAAAGTGGGTATAGAATATAAGTGTAACGTGTTGTGAGAAATAGAGTATCAATTTTCCATTTAGAAATGGAGTCTTAATAATAGTTACAATAAGTAGAACAATTTTCAACCAAACCTATGATAACAAAGGCACAAGTTCCATAGTTCCATATAGGAGAATGTAAGTCAACTTTTGTGCGACTGAAAATAAGGTTTGAAGTAGATTCGATATATCAAGTAGGTGTGATAAACATGGATTCCACCTAACCCACTCATGAAGGTGTTATACCACTGGATGTTGCATCTTCTATGAGCATGGATTTAGATACTCATATGTTGAACTGGGTAAGAGGATATCATGAGGTGAAACCAATGCGAATGGTTTTCACTACAAAGCAAAAATTACTATAATATTTTACAACCAAGGATTTTGGCTAATTTATTTCTAGATTAAAACATGTTTTAAATATAGATCTACTATTTAGTGCATTGAATTATACTCTGAAAGGTAATGATGTGACATGATGGGTAGAACACAGGGCAAATCAAATTCATTGAGAAGATGTTTACAAATTATTACGAGATCAATTTCATACAGCACTTATGATCATGAATAAATGACCATTTTTCTTAGAAGGACAATGTCTAAAAATGCATATTTATAAATGCATAAATGTGTGGTTTTTTCATAGTGTAGATCCTAGATGTTGGGTGCACGCTTTCAAACATAATTTAGCACCTATTCTAACAACGTGGTACATGCATCAAAAATGTAGAGGGGAGACTAAGAATTGACCACAAGTCTAATAGGAATTTATTCAAATATTTGTTTTTGAAGATGAGAACCCATTAGTAAGCTAAATCTTTTGTAATTTAAATATATTCTTATGCCATGGATGATCAGAGGATCTCAATAGTACACAAGACTACATTTCATAGGGGGAAGCAACTAAGGACTTGAATGGAACTCTGTAAAACTATAAGTTAAGTAAACACAAAGAGTAGTTTTTGATAAAACCTTGAATTAAAATTATCAATAATAGGGAACATTCTAAGTTTAATAACAGTGATGAGGACTTAGATTTGAAGGGATTTTTTAAATTGAGCGAGAAATGAAGGATCCTAGAGCCAAGATTGAAAACATAACTGAAGAACAACAGTTACAAAATCTTAATATTTAGGAGCAAGAAGGACAAAGAACATTACAATAATTGATTCCAAGTGACTCCAAAAAAATATACTAAGATCCATTCAATAAATTGGTAGGGAATACTCAAATAGAGTCTGTACTAAAACTTGTGACTTTATTCGACTACTAGACAGAGAATAAGATTTCAGAAGGGCTGCAACTATTGCAAGCTATGATGTACTTCTAAAAAAATCGCAAAATTAGAAGGTGTAGAACCTTTACTAAGGGAGATGCACATAGAGATGAAGTAGTATACATGACCTATAAAAAAGTGTATGTGTAGATTAAAGCCCAACATGAAACTAAAGATAAAGTCTAAACTAGACTTAATGCTAGAAGCAGACATTATTTATCTGGTAGAAAAAGTAGAGTATGATAGCCCAACGGTGGTGCAGCTTAAAAAGTAAAGAGAAATCAAAGTATGTGGTGACTATTGTGTGCTAAATGATGTTTTCATTATGATCCATTCCCAATCCCATTCATAGATGATTTCCTGGAGTCAGTTATAAGACAAGAAGTGCATTCTTTTACAGATGGGTTCGGTGGCTACCATCAAATACCAATCGTAGTAGAAAAACAAAATAAACCCACATTTGTAATAAAATGGGGTTATTTTACATAGAAGGTAATACCTTTTGGATTTAAAAATACTCATGTTGTGATCTTCAAGGTTATGGTCACTACATTTAAATACTTCATCCATGAATTCTTGGAATTCTATCTAGATGATTAGGCCATTTTTTCTTTCCTCAAAGAGCACCTATCTAAGTTAAAGTTGATGTTGAAATGTTGTCAAACTCTGTTCTTTGTGTTGAACTTGAAGAAGTGCTTATTTTTTACACCTTTTGGTGTCCTTTTGGTTCATATTATATCTAGCGATGGGATTTTAGTTGATCAAGCCAAAATTGTATCTATTATGGGTATGCCACCTCATAACAGCTCTATAGAGGTGCAATCATTCTTGAGTCATACAAGATACTATAGTAAATTCATAAAATGTTGTGCAGCTATATCTAATCCCATGGAGAAGATATTACACAAAGACACCAGGTTTGAATGGTGTAATGAGTGCCAAATAACATTTGTTGATTTAAAGTAGAGGTTGGTAACAACTCCCATATTGGTCTTTCTCGACTAGAGCAAACCATTTCATGTTCATGTAGACACCTCAAAAACTGTGGTGGGAGCTATTCTACCAAAACTAGGAGATGAAGGATTGAACTATCCCATTCATTTTGCAAGCCAAAAATTCTCAACTATAAATAAAAATTAAACAACTAGAGAATATGAAGCTCTAGCAATGGTGTTCTCACTCCATAAGTTCAAATTCTACCTTTTAATAATACCATTTGAATTTTTTATTGATCCCCAAGCTCTGCAATATCTAATAAATAATCCCATGTTAGGAGGGAGGATATCTAGGTGGTTGATGTTGTTTCAATAATTTCAGTTCAAAATAAATGTGAAACTTGGGAGAGAAAATGTGGGACCAAATTATTTGAACCAAATATGTAATGAAGAGGAATCGAATGCCCATTTATTTTGAGCCTCTGCGATCATAAAAAAATGGAAGACAGCCACTTTTCATGAATAAGGAATTTTACGTGTGCACTATGTGGAAAGGGATAAAAAGTAGTTGATCATAAGAGTCATTCCATTCAGCATCATTAATGACTTTCTATACAAAATGGGCAAAGATGACGTACTGTGCAGAGTAGCTTGGGAGCATGAACAACTACAACTTCTTCAAGAAGTGCATCAAGGAATCGTAGGTGGACATTTTATAGGGGAATCAACTACGAGGAAGAAATTTCAAAGTGGATTCTGGTGGCCTACTCTATTTTAGGATGTGCACCAAGTAGCAAAACACTGCAACATTTGTCAAAAGATGGGAAGGCCTAATCATAGAGATGAAATGTAGTTAAACCCAATGTTAGTTGAGCAACCACTTGAAAAATAGGGAATTGAATTTTATGACCAATAAATCCACCTAGTAAACACAACCATGTAAGGTACATAATTAATACGATGGATTCATTCACTAAATGGGTAAAAACTACTATAACACCATGCTACATCGCTAAGGATGCGACCAAATTTTTGTATGAGAATATTAAAAATGGATTTGGATGCCCTATGAATTTGGTTTAGCAATAGAAGAACACATTTCATCAATAGCATAATCAAGACTCTAATAGAGGAGTTTACGATATCGCACCACAAAAGCACTACATATCACCTGCAAGCCAATGGGTAGGTAGAGGCATCAAGAAAAATCCTTGGCAAGATACTCACAAAAATATATAAAGTGCACAAAAATTATTGGGAGGATAAAATTCTTGTGATCCTCTAGGCATATAGAAAAAATACAAGTGTGCGACAAGTTTCACATTATTTTAATTGATTTACGAATTAAAGTATGCATATTAATGGAATACATAGTCCCTAGTCTATGAATTGTAATGATCATGCGACTAGGAGATCAGGATTCTCTTTAGGCATGACTGATGAATTTAAATTGGATGGAAGATAACATCAAAAGAGCATAATGGACATAAAAAGTCAATAAACAAAGTAAAATATTGTGGCATGATCAAAATTTGTGATCCAAAGAATTTACTTAGAACAAGCAAGATTACTATAGAATAGCATATTTCAAGCATTTACATGAAAGTTGCATATCTGAACGTCTCAAAATATAAAATAATTATATTAAGGACCTTCATGGAACCATTCTCCAAGGAGGTTTAAATGGTTGCAAGCTTAAGCCTTACTGTCAATAATCTATATTAGAGCTCGTATAAAAATCAAAGGGTGTTGAGTAGTACCATGTAGATTAGTATTTTCATTTAATGTGTTATTTTATTTTTGGATCTATAATGTAGTTGTATAGTTCAATCTCTATATTATAGGACATCAACATCAAGTTGGAAAAGTAAAAGTCATAGAGTAAAACAAGGAAAGAAACCCAACACAGATGGAATAAAATCATGCAAAGTCAATGTGAGGGTCAGAAATTAAGTCTAGGAATGAGGCATTGATACACAAATTATGGAAGGAAAATCAATAGTCATTCAAAAAATCTATTAATAATGACACACTTAAAATATTGCATCTTTCCCAAAATAGATCGAGTGTCAAAATCAAGTGATGTACAATAAATTAAAGTGACAAGGAAAAAGACAACACGTTACATCAACAACTCTCATCAGCTGAACCAATGCTTCTAGACATTGAATTGCTAACATCAAATCATCAACAATCGATTACAATTAATTCAGCAAGTAAAATGATGTGCAGAAAGCTTAGCACATTTAAAGTAACGTGTAAGATGGATTCAAATGGGAAAATCTATATAAACAAGGGCATGCAGAACACAATGACATTACACACTTTTAAAAACAAGATATTATGTGATTTTTGCCTAATTCACTCATTAACGTGCAAATTTATCACCAACACTACTTCAACTGAAGCTATAGTTCAAACGCTACCAAAACATGAACCATGAATCACTAACAACTTTTGATTCCCCTCTCAAATGCACAAAAGGAAGAAATGGGGATTGGTTTTGCAATCTAAAAAACAAGATACCGTGATCCAAAACCATTTGACTTCATTGACATAACATAAGTCGATATGATCATTTCAGACTAACCTATAGTAGTAAAACTAGGTGACCTAACATTGCAACATCACTTGCAAGGAATGGATGTAGAGTTACTTATGAATTTTTTGACTTTCAGCTAGATTGATGAGGTGATGATGACACTTCTCAGTAGGTACAATGAGGGCACCATTCATTTGTCACAAGACGTGATGATTTCATCAACACAACCAATATGACACAAGCAATAGGACTATCTGAGAGGGATAAATCATTGGCTCCTTACTAGACAAAGATCCCACCCATCTATTCAGACATTAGGGAGAAATATAGTATGACATCTAGGGGGATCCCTATAGACTTTGTAGAGGACTTTTTAGTGCGCATTCTCTTTGAATGCATTACAAAGTGGTTATGATAGACCATCAAAAGCACAAAGCTGACCATAAAATGGGTAATTGACATCACTCACCGCATGATCTGACTCAATGAAGATTTCAACTAGCCAAAAAAATAGTCTTTGAGCCCATCATAAGCATGATAAGGTCGTTAGTGGGACATTGTATGCCTTTCACTACCAAATTTTAGCCTTACTTGTCTGCTTCACATAGTGGAAGTCCCCAGATGGCCTTGTCAATCAGGATATAGAATTATAGCCTTTGATTGCCTTCACAAACATTGCTTAGACCAAAACAAGGCAATAGTACAATCATTTGGGCTGATTCAATTCATGGTGGGCAAAAATATGACATCTCATCCTGTCACAGTTACATGAACCCACATATTTAATGCAGTATTTGGGGCATCACACTAGAGTGACTAAGCTCCATGATGGCATCCAAATCAGAGTCCACAAGCTTTCAAAGGCACTTATCACTTGTCATTTTCATTACTACGTTGGATGTGTAAGTGAAATTTATTCTATAGAAATCTCTCATTGCTCGCTCAGTACCACCATTGTAGATGATACCCCTAGGGGAACAACATCCATTACCTCAGGAATTAATAGAATAACCACAACCAGAGGTGTATGCACCACCTGAAGCAGAAGAAGCCCCATCATAGATTGTTATAAGGAACAGGTAGACATCATCACGTATAGCATCACCACCTCCACCAAAAAAAAAATGTAATTCCAAATGGTGGACTTTTGACAAAAATGTTACATAGATCATTATGGAATACGATCTTGCTTAGTTGGGCATCATAAGGGAAGATGTGTACAATTACATGTTTGAAGATATAAGTATTGAGGTTTATGAGGATGAAGAAGAAAAAAATATTAGTTTGGAAAGTAGTGCACACTTGTTAAGTGTAAAATAATGTTCAAAATATCATTCTAGTGGGCATTTCCACACCTCCCCAATTGATAACTATCGATATAGTGGCAAAAGAGGAAGAATGCACACATAAGATGGCCACGATTTTTTTAGGACCACCAAGAACAAGGTCTTCAGAGGCATAAATAAGACAATAAGAGCAAGGAAGCCTACAACAACCATTGATATGCAGGACAAGGATCCATAATATGCCTCAAATATCACTAGCTATTGCAAAGCATATGGGTTTATTTGCGAAACCTCAACCAATTGAGGAAGTTGAGTCATAAGAGGATCAAGTGATAGAAAAACCACCACAGGAGATGATTTGGGCCTACAAGTGGCTGAAAAAGACTTGGGTTTCTCTAGTCAGACCAAAGGCACTAGTACACAAGCACACCATGGTCAAATTATCCCCTTCTTCCTCTCCTTTGAATTTAATTTCATCTTCAAATTCTTAAAATTTGGTGCATGAGCTACAAATGAGTGCACAACCATAACCTAAGCAACCAACCATACAAGAAGATATTGTATTGCATGGGCAAGATGCTAAGGATCAACTCAAGCAGGAGAAGACTCAAAATGTGTCTACATAAAAGGCAAGAAAAGAGGAGAATAAGAAGATGAAGGAAAAAGTTACATAAGGATACTAAGGAGAAGGAGGAGCTAAGGAAGAGGCAAAAGGAAGAAAAGAAGAAACAAGATGAAGAAGCTGCGAGGAAAGAGAAAGAGTTAGTAAATCAAGAAGTGTAAGCAATGCATAAGAGGAAGGTCAAGGCTGATGCAACAACCAAGGTAGAAGATGAGGAGAAAAAAGAAATAAGTATTGAAAAATTAGGATGAAGAAATGTAGAAGTAGGCCCATGTTCAAGTGACCAAGGATCAGGCAGAGGTTACCAACAAAGCAAAAGCAAAATTAGAGTGCAAAATGTGGGCAAAAATTACAATGCAATAGTCAGCATAACCTGCCAATAAGGTGGTGAGAACCGAAGTCCAACAACCATCCTCCACATCATAAGGTTTGGGGTCCACTCAAGGTAGTGCACAAGAAGATGGTTCCCAATATAGGCCACAATTTCCTAGCCAATGGTTGTGGGATGTCCCTGCACCCTCAATGAGATAGACAACTTTTTGATTTCCAATGGCATAAATAAAAAAGGCACCAACAATGTCTTTGGCTTCTACATTATCCCTTGTAACGGTGTAAGAAACATTTGCTTGATGTCTCCTAGTTGCCTTTGGCAAAACAAATTGAGGGATCAAATATGTTCTAGGGATCCATCACACAAAAGGCTTTCACATTAGAATAGGAGGCATCACAGCTGAAGGAGAAAAATGCAAACTTACACCTTCGCCTTACCAAAATAAGGTAATTGATTGATGACACCTACCTTGCCTTGGTCACTCAAGTCTTGGGTGACCAAGTCATGTTATAAGAGAATAAATTCATGACACTCTTTTCTATCTTAACAAAGGACTAGCTCATTATGCATAAGCTCCAGTAGATGCGAATGCAAGGCCAAATAATGAAAGCCAAAATAAAGGCTATCTATGAACTTTTGGAGGAATATGAACAAGTCGTGGACACTACTATGCATTAGGTTTTATAGATTACTTGTACCATGTTGGATTTAATTAGCATCTCAACACTACATTAAACAAGGTAAGCCTGGAGCTGGCTAAGGCTAAAAAATCCAAAGAAGCAATGGTAGATCAGATGATTACACCTATTAAGCACACAACACACTAAGAAGTAGGGTAGGGAGGGGGGAAATCAGTGTGAAATAAAACTTTTACTTTCAAAAATTAATGTTCACAACGAAAACATTCGCACAAGATCTAATAGTTAACCAACACAGGATATACATCGAAAATCGTCTCTCAAGAAAAACCATAATGAAGAGCTACTTGGATTTAACGTTTGAATCCAACCGTAAAATAATAATTCTTTTACAAAAATTTAGTAGGCACCAACCTACTTGGAGACATCAATCCCCACTGCTGAGCACCAACTTAACTAAAGACACCAATCTCTTTGATCTAAGGCACTGACCTTCACTAAAACAATATTCCACCTTTTATTGTTGCTTATTCAATGAATGATGGAAAAATTCAATATTTTCTCTTCTCCCTCTTCTCCACTAAAATTTGCTTATGTTTTCATGATGGAAAGAATTATTTCTATTTTTTTTTAATCTTCTATCTACCTTATATAGCCTCCAAAAGTTCTTCACAAAAGAGGCGTCTCATCCAAGAGGCACCCATTCATCAAAAGGTGTGCATTTAATTATATTTTAATTAAATTACCAAATGGGATGATTTCCTAAGGCAGCCATATATCAAGTGGGTCGACCAAACAATGATATCCATTAATACATATCTTAAGAGGGGTGATTTAAGCCTTAAACAACCTTCCTTGAGCACTCATTCAAAACTTCTTTGATGTTGGTCCTTTCATCATGAATTGTTGCTATAAATTAAATATATTTTAATGTTGGTCGGCCTTGTTAATTATTGTTGATTACCCTTCACATTGAAATCCAAAAATCACTTACGTCTATTCTTGGGCCCTTTGAATTTCAATCTTTAATTTTAATATTGTGACATTAATAATAATTGTGTTGCATTAATAACACTACCCTTGGCAATTCCATTAACTTTTGTTATATTAATTATAATGCCTTCAACATCAATGACAATAATCCAACAATCTCCCCCTTTGTCATTGATGGCAATCCTTTAAAAAAATAGTACATGAACTCCCCTTTACTGTAATTCTCCTCCTTTGCTCCCCTTTTCTTTAATTCTCCCCCTTTGACATCAATGACAAAGAGACATACAACACAATCACAATGTATATCATCAAAATATCCATGGAGCTGAATAATGTAATGATTAGTTGCCCTTTAATCCATGCTTCTCTTGATGAATTTAACGACTAGATGAAGAATGGATCACTCCCAATTTCTGCCTTAGAAACTCAAAAGTTTATTGTGCAAGGGGCTTCGTGAAGATATATGTTATCTGTTTCTTTTTTTAAATGTACTCCATCTTTATTTGTTGATCTGTAACATGTTCTCTCAAGAAATTATACTTGATTGGAATGTGTTTTATCCTAGAGTGCATAACCAGATTCTTTAAAATATTTATTACACTAGTGCCATCATAGAGTATTAAGATTGGATGTCCATATTCTATCTTAAAATCTTGCAACGTCTACTTCATCCAAAGGACTTGTGTACAATAAGACATTATTGATATGTATTCTGTTTTAGCCGTAGATAAAGAACGAAAGGCTATGTTTTGCTTAGCCATGACACTAGATTTTTTCTAAGAAGGAATGTTCCTCCACTTGTAATCTTTCTATCAACAACACTTCTTTCCCAATCTGCATTTGTGTATGTTGTTAGTATGAAATTTTTACCTCTTGGATACCGCAAACCATAATCCAAAGTGCTTTTTAGATATTTGAATATCCTTTTGACAGCTTGCACATGTGTTTCTTTTGGGGTACCAAGCCTACAACTTACATGATGACTTGCCTTTAAGGATCTATAAATCATTTGGTTCGCTTCAGGAGATTCATTGTCTTTACTTAACTCGCATCTTATAACCATGGGTGTGCAGTCTTATATTTCGAACTCCTTCAACATCTCCTTTATATACTTGGTTTGGGAGATAAATATTCCTTTCCTAGATTGAGAAATTTACAAACCAAGGAAAAATGACAACTCACCCAACATGGACATTTCAAACTCCTTTCGAATATCTTTTGCAAATTTTTGGGACATTCAGTCACTATCTCATCCAAAAATGATATCATCCACATATACCACAACAATTAATTGATTCTCACCTTCAGTCTTGATATAGAGATTATTATCAACAACTCCCCTTTTAAAACCTTGTTCTTGTAGATATTTGTCAAGCCTTGAATACCAGGATTTTGGGGTTTACTTTAACCCATATAGTGCCTTTTTAAATCTACACACATAGTCCTTATTTTCTGATAGAAGGAAACCCTCTAGTTGTTCAATATATACTTCTTCCTCTATTTTTTTATTTAGAAAAACAAATTTCACATCCATTTGATAAACTTTGAATTTATTAAAACCAAAATATGCCAAAAACATTCTAATAGCTTCTAATCTCACAACAAGGGCAAAGGTTTCTTCAAAATCAATACCTTCACTTGAGCATACCCCTTGCAAACCAACCTTGCTTTATTTCTTGTTACTTAGCCATCTTCATTCATCTTATTCCTAAACACCCACTTGGTACCAATTAGAATCTTATCTTTTGGTCTAGGAATGAGTTCTCATGTCTCATTCTTTTCAATTTGATTCAATTCTTCTTCCATAACATCAATCCAATGTTTGTCATATCTAGCTTCTACAAGATTTTTGGGCTCTATTTTAAATAACAAGGAGAAGTTTACTTGATCAGGTGTACTCACAAATCTTCTTCTAGTTGTATCCCAGCATCAATATCACCAATAATTTGACTTTTTGAATGATGCTTTTGAACAAATCAAGATGGTGCCTTTGTATCTTCTTGCTCCATTTCTTATTATTTTTCTACTTCTTTGAAGTTTGGTTCTTCTAAATGATCATTTATTTGTGCACTTACTTTTTGAGGCCTTGTTTCATCCATATTTATGCTGACACTTTCTACGATTGTTTACAGCCTTTTATTATAAACATATATAAACTTTATTTTTCAAGGAATATCTAAGAAAATTACCTTCATCAGTTCTTGAGTCAAACTTTCCCAAGTCTTCTTCATCTCTCTCAATGAAGCATTTTCTCCCAAACACTCTGAAATATTTAACTAATGCTAACCTACCCTTCCATAACTCATAAGGGGTTTTGTTATTATTTACTTTGATTTGTCCTATGTTCAAAATGTAGACTATGTTGTTAACCGCTTCTCTCCAAAACTTGTCTGATAACTTAGATTCATTTAACATTATTTTAGCCATTTCTTAAATGATTTGATTCTTTCTTTCTACAAATCAATTTTGTTGTGGAGTCCTTGCAACTGATAAATGCCTTTTTATTTCATGTTGCTCACAAAAGTCATTGAATTCATTTGAGAGGAACTAACCTCCTCGATCTAATCTCAAGCACTTGATCTTTAAATTTGTTTCATTTTCAACCAAAGCTTTAAAAGATTTAAACTTATTGAACGCCTTAGATTTTTCTTTTATAAATACAACCCAGGTCATTCTAAAATAATCATCAATGAGCAAAATAAATTAGCTCTCACCTTGTATGTTTTGCGTTCTTCTAAGCCTGCAAAGGTCTATATGAATCAGTTCCAATGGCTTGGTGGTTGAGTCCTCCTTTCACCTAAAACTCCTTCTTACTTGTTTTCCATGCTAACACACTTACAAAGAATGTTTGACAGCTTTGTAATCTTTGGCATATCTCTTACAGCTTGCCTAGTGTTGATTTTCATTAGATTATCGAAGTTCATATGGCCCATCCTTCTATGTCATAGCCAACTTTCATCAATTTGACTCATGTAGCATTTCTCTCCTTTAACTTTACTAAGAATGTACATGTTTTTTTTCCTATTTGCACCTGCAACTAATTTTTTTGGGTCTATTTTCCTGATCTCATAACCTTAAGTATAAAACATGAGAGTGTGTCCTTGATCACACATTTGATTGACACTTAGAAGGTTATGCTTCAATCCTTCAACATACAATACATTTTTATTTTTGTTTTTCCATTATCGAGGCTAAGGGTACCTTTTCCAACTATTCTCATTATGGCATTATCTCTAAATTTTACCATGTCTTCACTCATTTCCTTTAAGAAGAGAAATTTGCTTTTGTCCCTAGTCATGTGACTTAAGCATCCAATGTCAATATACCATTGTCGCCCTTCGTCTTGTGCATGAAATGTTGTTTTCATAAGCATATATCTCTCCTTGTCTAGATTAACTTCCTATTGCTTTTGTTTCCAAATTTTTGTAGGTTCTCTTTTCTTTACAACAAGAGCATTCACTCTCTTGTTCTGTTTAGGGGGTTCTATAACAACACTTCTACAAAATTGTGATATATGTCTATAATTATTATAATTATAACATACAATATTATTCTCTTTGTAGTTCAATAACGAGGTAAATGAGCTATAATTTATACTTGAAACTCCATAAGTACTTTTGTCATTGTCCCATCATACATATTTCTTGCATGTGTTCTACACTGCATTGATCTATGCCCAAAATGATTGCATAAATAACAATAATCATAGAAGAAACTTATGTACTTGATCACATTATACTGTCTTGGAGGTAATATTCTTCTAAAATTTTCTATGGGTTTGTTTTTACCTTTGTTGTCTTTGGAAGGAGTAACATGCTCTTTTTCTTATTGCTTCCACCATTTGCAGACCCCTTTAGTGCATATGTGTAGCTTTTGGGCTTCTTTGAATATAATTTCTTTGGTGGTTCTATAATTTTTGAAATCTACCCATCTTTAGTGCCCTTCTGGTTCTTGTCATATCCAAGACTAGTTTTAATGAATGGTGACCTTTGACAATTTAGGATGTCACCCAATTTTTTGGTGCTCTTTTCAAACTTTAAGTTGTTTTTTAGTTGGGTAGTGGTCTTCTCCAATTCTATTATTAACACAACCATTTCAGATTCTAACTTTCTGCATTCGTCTTCCTTTGTCTTTAGTTGGGCTCTCACCTCCTCCTCTATCCTTTTTGCTTCTTTTAATTGAGTCTTTAGGCCAATGATTATCTTTTCTGATTCCTCAACATTTTTTGACATTCATATTTTCAAAGCACAATATTCTTCTTCATATTTTTGAATCTATAATCTTTGTTTTAGATTCTTTTTCTTAAGCACTTTTATCTCACCTAAAGCACAAAAGAGTTCTTCTTCAATATCTACCTCTCCATCTTCGACATCTTCCTCTTTCAAGGTGTCTTCACTTATAGAGGCATCATTTTTTTTTTTAATAGCCATGAACAGAGTTTCTTATCTATCACTATATGATATGCTCTCATCACTCTCCTCAACTGAGCTACTATCCTTTTTGGAATAGAGAACTTTCTTGTGCTTACCAAATTTTTAATTATATTCATTTTGTTTGAAGCTTGTTTTGTATTGAGGTTTGTTATCCTTCTTATTCATTTTCTCATTATGATATTTCTTATCATCGTTATCATCCTTATGTGGACATTTAGTAGCAAAATGTCATATTTTGCCACAATTGAAACACTTGAAAGGTAGCTTAACTTTGTATTTATCGGATCCCCTTTTAATATTTTTGACAAACAAGGCCTCCTTCTCATCTTGTTCATCACTTGATTCAGGGTCTTTATTTTTCTATTTCTTTAAAGCTTTGAAGGTTGCTTCCCTTTTTATGGCTTTTCTTTTTTAGTTCTCATTTCATAAGCCGTGAGTATCCCATGTAGTTCATCCATTGTTAATGAGTCTAGATCCTTTATCTCTTCAATAATAGAAACTTTTGTATCAAACCTTAAGGTTAGAGACCTTATTACCTTTTGAACTATTTCAAATTCTTCCACTTTTTCACCAAGCCCTCTGATGGTGTTGACAATTCATCCACACGAAGAAGATATACCACAACAGTGTCTTCATCTTTCATTTCCAAGCTCTCGAACTGTCTCCTATGAGTTTAGAGTTTTGTTTTATTCACTTTGTTATCACCCTCAAAGATGGTCTGAAGTTTATGCCCAATGTCCTTTACCAAATTGCAATGCATTACTTTAACAAATTCTTATTCTGATAAGCCACACAAGATTACATTCATGGCTTTTGCATTATTTTCACTAGCCTTCTTTCTGATTGTATCTGTTGGTGGATTTTGTGGCATTATATATCCAGTTACTATTACTTAAAATATATCAATCCAAGGGCCATTATATATGTTCACATTTTTATGCTCTAGAATGCATGGTTTGTTTCGTTGAACAATGGAGTCATGTTTATGGAGAAACCTTATTGAACATGATGACTAGCCATGTTTGCTCCTGAGATCTACCTTCCAGTGGTTAGACTGATTCTAAAGGAACCAGCTCTGATACAAATTATTAAGCACACAACACACTGAGAGGGGGGGAAGGAAGTGGTGAATCAGTGTGAAATAAAAAATTTACTTTCATAAATTAATGTTCACAATGAAAACATTCACAAAGATCTAATAATCAACCAACACAAGGTTTACATGGAAAGCCCTCTCTCGAGAAAAAAACATAATGAAAAGCTACTTAGATCTATCGTCCAAATCCAGCCAAAAAATAATAATTTTTTGATAGAAAAAAAAACATAATGAAAAGCTACTTAGATCTATCGTCCAAATTCAGCCATAAAATAATAATTTTTTGACAAAAAAATTAGTAGGTACCAACCTACTTGGAGACACTAATCCCCACTATTAAGCACCAACATAGCTAGAGATACCAATCTATTTGATCTAAGGTATTGACCTTTAATGAAACAATCTTCCACCTTTTATTGTTGCTTCATCAATGAATGATGGCAAAAAACAATCTTCTCTCTTCTCCCTCTTCTCCAATAAAATTTGCTTATTTTTTCATGATGGAAAGAATTATTTCTATCTTCTTTTTTTCCAATCTTATATCCGTCTTTTATAACCTCCAAATGCTCATCACAAAGGAGGCATCCTATCCAAGATGCACCCTTTCATCAAAAGGTGTGCATTTAATTTTATTTTAATTCAATCACCAAATGGGACGATTCCCCAAGGCATCCATATATCAAGAGGGTTGACCCAACAATGATAGGCATTAATACATATCTTAAGATAGGTGATTTAAACCTTAATCAGCGTTCCTTGAGCGCTCATTCAAAACTTCTTTAATGTTGGTCCCTTCATCATGAATCGTTGCTGCAAATTAAATATTTTTTATTGTTGGTTGGCCTTGTTAATTATTGTTGATTTTCCTTCACTTTGAAATCAAAAAATGACTTACATATATTCTTGGGCCCTATTAATTGCAATCTTTAATTGTAATCTTGTGACATTAATAATAATTTTGTTACATTAATGACACTTCCATTGGCAATTTTGTTGACTTCCGTTGTCATGTCCCCTTTTTTAGTGGACATCGTCAGACTTGATGATCAGCGTATTATGCGACCCTCGTAGGCTGAGAGGATGGATAGAGGGTCTTGATAGAGCTTGGCGTGGCTTCGATTAGCAGAATTTCTACAGTTGGCTTTCATTCAGGCTCTTTCAGACATATTTGTCTGAGCTCCTATTATTTAGAGATATTTGACATGCAGCAGAGCACCCTTGTTTTAGTATGGTCATGTGCAAAATCACTCCCTAATTCACCAGCTTCAGTCGGTTCAAGGATCAGACATATATTGAGGGAGATATTAATATTTGATTGAATCAAATATTAATTATTTGGCCTATTTTTTAATTAGAAACCCTAATTCTAAATTAAGAAAACCCTAATTAGGGCAAGCATATCTTTTTGGAGGGTATAAGGGTTTCTCATGGGAGAGAATTGGAGAATTATGATTGATTATTGATATTGATTGTTGTTAAGAATTCTTTTGTGAAGACTGAGCCAAGGGTTTCAGGGTTCCATTTGCATTGGAGAACGTCCACTCTTCAGTGTGTGCAATTCAGAGGTTGTGAGAGATCAACTGATTTATTGCCAAATTGAGAGATAACTTCATACAAAGGTTATCACAGAGGTTTACAAGTTCGAGGGATAGCTTTATACAGAAGTTATCATAGTATTTCAGGTATTTTGAGAGATAACTTCACACAGAAGTTATCACAGTAATTCAGTATTTATTTCATAAGTTTTTATTCAATAAATTATACAGATAGAGATCTTCTATATTAGAGCCATATATCTTGAGATCAGGTGTCCAACAAACAGGGTGTGCTATATTGGCGACCGTACGAAATCCGTACAGATTCGTACAGATCTGTGCAGAGACCGACATCGGCAGGCAGAGACCGACATCGGCAGGAAGAGACCGACAGCGACCGACATCAACTGACCATCTCACCGACGTCGGCAGGATAACGACACCAGGAAACCGATGATGGTAGTATAACTGACGTCGGTGACTGTGTTTTTGACACAGCAAGCCGAGACGTACCAGATTCAAGTGTTTTCTCAGTTTGCAAAATACTCAGGTTTTTAAGATCGTATTTGAACATTCTTTTATATGCATAACAGAGGACATCTATTGTATTTATCTGAGTGAATAAATAAGAGATTATACTGTGATTTATTTATCTATTTGGAAATTATTTTGCAAAAAATCGCAATTTGTTCTTATTTCATACAAAAATTCAGAATACACAGAAAAGCAAATCAGAGCTTTTGTCTTTTTATATTCCCTATTGGTAGGGGATATCACAGTGGTATCAGAGCTTTTGTCTTGCTATATTCCCTATTGGACAGGGGATATTACAGTGGTATCATAGCTTTTGTCTTGCTATATTCCCTATTAGACAGGGAATATTACAGTGGTATCAGAGCTAAATTCCTGCCATCTTGTTGGGTAGATCAGAGCCAAATTCCTGCCATCCTGTTGAGCAAATCAGAGCAAATTCCTGCCATCATGTTGGGTAGATCAGAGCTAAATTCTGCCATCCTGTTGGGTAGATTGGACATTAAATCGGTTAGTAAATCATGATTACTTCAAGTACTCAGAAACAGTGGGACAAGGATATGGAGAAGCTGAAACAAAGTTTGAAGAGGTTAAATGAATTTTTTTCAGACCCTACATTTGAAGACAAATTAACACGGAGTATTGCATCCGTTGTTAAAGGGTCCAGGAAAAGTTTTGCTTATACTGCCAATGTTCATATGATGCCAATCACGATTGTCATTTGAGGCCTAAGGGCAAGGCAAATCGTGTAATATGGGCATATTGTGAGGATTCGAAATCAGAAGATTTCGAACAACAGGATAGTTCTGAGGAGTCAGAGGCAGAGGCTTCAGAGCCTAAGGTAGAGGCAATAAAGGTGGCTCACCAGGATTCTGAGAGACATGTGGATGAGCTTAGTCATGGGGATTTGGACTCTCAGTTAGTTGCAGAGGATGAGGGAGCTAGAGATTGTGATGATGAGGTAGATTCAGCAGCAGCTTCTTCAAAGTTAGATGAGGATGAGTCTGATGCTGGCATTCAGAGTGTGGAGGTATACTTAGAGGTTAGTACACTGAGTGTTAGTGGTGAGTACGTTCCTGCAGTTGTTGCTGAGGAACATGTTGGAGCTGACACACATGTTCAGGATTTGGGAGTGCCTAGTCCTGATGAGTTTGGCATACCAGTGGAGTCGAGTCTCCAAATTGATTCTTCTCACACCGATGACAGTGTGGTACAGTTGATCGTGCCACCTTTACAGAGGGATCAGTTATGGGATGGATTGGCACCATCTTTTACAGATGGAATTGGTAGTTGCAAGTTACACAGCCTGCGGTATCGACACACCCAGGACAGTTTATCAGAGATTGGATTTGGTGTCAGTGACTCAGGTACCTATGGTTGTCATATCCATGGTGCAGTGGGGTGCGAGTGTTAGTTAGACAGGGACTTGAGTTTTGACAGAGTTGATGTTTTAGTTGGCTTGAGTTCCACAGAGTGGTTTCTTCTATCGGCATCTACAGTTGGCCTTCAGATAATTTTGTCAGTGATGTCAGTTGTTTGGGTGTTGAGTGCAATTTCTCAGTTGCTGATTTTTGTACTTTTGATCTCGTTGATGCTGATGATTTCTTCACAGGGGTTGATTGGTGACATGAGGGACGTTACACAACCTTTTCCTTGGGATCCAGGTGGATCAAGTGGTTCATTGTTCTGCGATTGCTTGGGGACAAGCAATTTCAGGAGGGGTGGATTGTCATGTACCCTTTTTTAGTGGACATCGTCAGACTTGATGATCAGCGTATTATGCGACCCTCGTACGCCGAGAGGATGGATAGAGGGTCTTGATGGAGCTTGGCGTGGCTTCGATTAGCATAATTTCTACAGTTGGCTTTCATTCGAGCTCTTTCAAACATATTTGCCTGAGCTCTTATTATTTATGGATATTTGACATGCAGTGGAGCACCCTTGTTTTAGTATGGTCATGTGCAGAATCACTCCCTGATTCACCAGCTTCAGTCAGTTCGAGGATCGAACATATATTGAGGGAGATATTAATATTTGATTGATTTAATCAAATATTAATTATTTGGCCTATTTTTTAATTAGAAACCCTAATTCTAATTTAAGAAAACCCTAATTAGGGCAAGCATATCTTTTTGGAGGGTATAAGGGTTTCTCATGGGAGAGAATTGGAGAATTATGATTGATTATTGATATTGATTATTTCTAAGAATTCTTCTATGAAGACTGAGCCAAGGGTTCCAGGATTTCATTTGCATTGGAGAACGTCAACTCTTCAATGTGTGCGATTCAGAAGTTGTGAGAGATCAGCTGATTTATTGCCAAATTGAGAGATAACTTCATACAGAGGTTATCACAGGGTTTACAAGTTCAAGGGATAGCTTCATACAGAAGTTATCACAGTATTTTAGGTATTTTGAGAGATAACTTCACACAGAAGTTATCACAGTAATTCAAATATTTATTTCATAAGTTTTTATTCAATAAATTATACAAATAGAGATCTTTTGTATTAGAGCCATATATCTTGAGATCAGGGGTCCAACAAACAGGGTGTGTTATATTGGCGGCCGTACGAAATCCGTACAGATCTGCGCAGAGACCGACAGCGACTGACATCGGCCGACCATCTCACCGACGTCGACAGGATAACGACACCAAGAAACCGACGGCGACAGTATAACCGACGTCGGTGACTGTGTTTTTGACACAATGAGCCGAGACATACCAAATTTAGGTTTTTTTCCAGTTTGCGGAATACTCAGGTTTTTAAGATCATATTTGAACATTCTTTTATATGCATGACAGAGGACATCTATTTTAATCATCTGAGTGAATAAATAAGAGATTATACTGTGATTTATTTATCTATTTGAAAATTATTTTGCAAAAATTGCAATTTGTTCTTATTTCATACAAAAATTTAGAATACACAGAAAAGCAAATCAGAGCTTTTGTCTTTTTATATTCCCTATTGGTAGGAGATATTACAGTGGTATCAGAGCTTTTGTCTTGCTATATTCTCTATTGGACAGGGGATATTACAGTGGTATCAGAGCTTTTGTCTTGCTATATTCCCTATTAGACAGGGGATATTACATCCGTTACATTAATTATAATGCCTTTGACATCAATGACAATATTCTAATAACGTCTGCTTCAATGGATTCAACACTGAATGAGTTGTTGGACTCAAGAGATGCAGTGATGGCCAAAATGACCAAGTGGCAAAATGGCATGCGATGAAATACATTTATAGGAATCTAAAAAAATCAACACGTAGATAAAATGGAGGAACTCACGCTATAGATTCAACGCAAAGTGTCACATAATAGGGTCATCAATCCTCATATTTGAGGATGACAATATTTAGAACATAATACAATATCAATCCACTTTAACACACTATGATTTATTTGGTACAGGAAGCTCTCAACGACTTGAATATTTTCAAGAAAGACTTGTCCCACATGAAAAATATTGGTTTGAAAATCATCAAAGAGCCATGGTTTGTCCCACCTACCCAACTCCAACTATTACTCCAAAAAAGGAAAGCTAATCAATTTGTGCAATCAAATATACAACAACAATAAACACCATCGACAACTTCGACTACAACTTATTTACAAATAATTCTAGCACATCCATCATCATCTTCTACTTCAACATTTGATACTACTCCAACTATAGCTTCCACATTGCAACCTCCTTAGTCTATTCCTCCACCCTCCACATAGGTATTATGCACACCAATTTTAGAAAGTTTTGCACGTTACTTAGTTTTGTATAAGGGAAGGCTTTAAACATTAGGAGTGAGGCTAGGAAGGTTGAAAAATTTTAAGGTCGTCCTCTTAGTTATTTCAATATATTGAAAGCTCGCAAAGGTAATAGAATAGTATGTGACTTAGTTGAAATCCTGAAATGGTAGCTAAGTAGTGCACAAGAGGTGAAAATTGATAAACAACACCTTGAGTAATTATTGCAAGTAATGTTTCTAGTACAACCCTTTTCGTAAGATAACTGCATTAGCTCTAGCATTTGACACACTTCCTGCGACTTGGTCTTGCGACAAAATAATAGTTTAAGTTTGGGAGAGTGTTAGTAGCAGAGCAGGTCTATAAAATCATAGGATATAAGTGTTTGACAAGTGTGTGATCTGCATTATTTTGTACTTTGTACATATTTTTGGATTTATTTGACACCTAAATGCATATCAAGAATCTGCATAATGCGAAGAGCCCCTCTTTTATTTGTAGTGAAAGGCTAAAATATGAAGCAACATAGCTTTTGTACACTCTTTGTATAACACTCATTTGTATCGTAAAAGGGTTCCAAAATATAAAGATTAGATAATGGTTCTTCTTTGTGTCTACACATGTTCCTTTACACAATTACACACTAATTTCTTATAATTTTTTAATCATTGGAAATACTAAATATTTTGGGTAAATTAAGACTATGATATCATGTTAATTTATTTATAATTCTAACCCTGATTTCACTTTATTCTGATGTAGTAGCTTTCGTGAATATCTTTTGTATTGCATTTGCACAAACAATCTCAATTAGCATGTTATGATGGGTTTTCTAGGTACTACTAACAAGTCCATTTCTATCTTGAGAAAGAACCAATCAATTACACCCATCATTGATAGTGTTTGTAGTCAAGCTTGAAGAATGTTCTAGTGAGGACTCCTCTTACCAATATTGTGGCTCCAAATACAATCTTGTAGTTTTTCTTGTTAAATATCCCCTACACACTCACATCATACATCTTGATTACAGATATTATATTTCTATCCAAACTTGAAATATGTAGAACACTAGGGAGAGTTCTAATAAATCCACCTTTGAACATCAACTTGGCTCTTCCTTGACCAACAATCTTGTAGGTAGAGTTCTCTCAAAAATACATCACCTTCATTGAGCTTTTGATATTCACAGAACCACTCTGTATGGGAATTCATACGAAAAAAGGCACCTAAGTCAATCAACCATGCATGCAAGCTTGATGATACTAGGAATAAATATCTAAAGTCTTCATTGGGGGTTTTTGTTTTTTCAGATTAGGAACTATGATATGACTTATCCTTTTCAACCTTTTTAGATTTGTAGTCTTTCTTTAAATGCCTCATTTTACCATAGTTCCAATGTCTCATCTTTTATTTTGTTGTGGTATTAGATTTACCTATAGACTTTGATTATCTGGGCATCTTTTTATTTCTCTCTTGTGAATGACTTCTCACAATCAAGCCATTATATTTAATAATCCTCAATGGATTTTGCCTCATTTATTCAAATAATAAGGTTCTTACTATGAACTCAATTTTCAATGTTGATTTAGTAGTAGTTATTGACATAAAGTAATACACTTTTCCTTATCATCCATTTTAATTTTAATAGAAAGTAACTAACACACCATGGTATTGAAAGCATTCAGATATTTAATTATAGAGTCACCATCATTCATTATCAACAATTACATATTATTTTAGAGAAATAGTTTGTTCACTAGACACTTTAACTGATACAAAGTCCCCAACTTCTCTCATAGTCCTTAGAAGTTTTTTCCGTGACACATTTACCTAAACAAAATTTAATAGACACAATTTGATTGAAATATTTGCATTTCTATTAATTTTTTCCCAATCTTCAACCTTAACTCTCGTAGGTTTCACTCCTTGTACAATAACCCACTAATATATGTCCATAAGAAGATCTTCCATCTTTAGCTTCCACAACTCAAAATTTTGTCCATTGAATTTGGCAATTTCTATCATTATGCTTTTTGTCATTCTTCACACATATATTTCTACACATAGAGTTTCCACTCATGAAATAGTTTATCACTAGTAAATGAAACCATACATCTTCAAAAAAAGCTAAAACCTAGCTCTGATACCAAATATAGATAAAATAATTGATAAACCAATTCAAGAGAAGCAATACTAACATAATCTTTATGCTAAAATTGAACAAGAGAAATTTCTCACACAAAATATTACATTGTACACTAGATATCACCTGAGAATCCCTTACAATAAAAAACCCATCATAATAACCTTCTTTACTATTGTATTAACTTAATCCTCTTGCAATACAATAATTTACTTCTCAGTTTTGATTTATCCATATTGCATGTGTGATTATATATAGGCACATCAATAGGTAATTCTAAGCAGTATTAAAATAACATGGATATCAAAACCATGGGCCAAGAATACAATCCATAACGGTCCACATAAAATTATTGTAGGTAAAAATGCCTATGAGATCACCAAAATCTGAATTTGTCTTGATTAAAAAAAATCTAGGGGGCTATCACCACTAAACCCCTTAGTTTGGGTGATGCACCAGACCTCATTTTTTGTGTTTGGATATACGGTATCTGAGGGGTGTAACACAAGCAAAATATATAACAAATATACAATATTTAATAGGAAACAAAGTGAAATTTTAAGGGATATGTTTCAAACAACTTGATCACATTCCCCTTATGCTCTAAGGAAATCAAAATATTATTATGCCTATCATAGAATGTGTGGTCATCATAATATGATTTTTGGAACTTGAAGAGAAAAATACAAAGTGTTATCAAATTGATAGTGGTAATATTAAATTAGATACACCCATTAAAGTACAACAAGATTCAAGAACACCTCATATAAGTGAGAAACCTACCCAAATTGTGGCTACATCTTCTAAGGAACCATTGGATAAGGAAAACTTAAATAAAGATCAATAAAAAAAAAGGAAACATTATTAAAATAAAAGTTACATACAAAATAAATTGAAACAATAAAGTTACACTAAGAAAGGCAAAATAGCTATTAAAATAAAAATGACAATAATAAAAATTACAAAATGAACAGTTACATAAAGCAAAATTACAAAAAGATGAGTGACAAAAATAAATGAAATCTATAAAAAAATGTGTACCTAACAAAGAGGTTCCTAAGAAGGAAGTTCAAAAGCATTATGTACCTATGGTTACTAATATAGCAGGCATGGTTTCCAAGGGGGAACATTAGATAAGAATAATGATTATATTACATGTAATGTTGGAGGCAACACTTTTTCAATTCCAAAGGATGGAATATCTACATATCAAGAAGAGAAAATGGAAAATATTTCATCCACTAAGAGTCAAAGATTGATATCGAATTATTTTATAGTTACAAACAAGATCGAGGAAACTAATAATAAGGAACATGTTGAAGAATAATAAAAATATTAAAAAAATCAATTTCATAATATGGTGTGGTTGGTTATGAAAATCCTACTATAGATTAAAAGATGATTGGAACAACATGTCCAAAATTTAGGATGAACATGAAAATATACTAGATGATTACGACACATATGATACTAAACATGCATATGAGCATCCCCTTGATGGAATCTTTGACTGGTAGGAACATAATCTATTGTTAGATTCTTCATATTCTCTAGCTTAATTATTCCCTCTATTCTTCCATCTTGACACACAAGTACATATTCTCATGAATTGATCATTATTCTAACCCTTAGCTTTGTTTTCACTTAACCCTTACATTTTTCTTGTTTATCCTTATTCAGACATCCATGACACCTATCTTATTTGTGGAGTAGACTAGATATTTGTGCATAACAATATCTTATGATGATCCATATTTCATAGCATATGTTATTTGAACAATGTTCACCAAATGTGAATGATATTTGTGGAGTAGACTAGATTACTTTTTCAATGCTTCATTGATGTTGTTTCTCTTT
The DNA here is from genome assembly GCA_037957365.1 of Torreya grandis. NCBI lineage: Eukaryota > Viridiplantae > Streptophyta > Pinopsida > Cupressales > Taxaceae > Torreya > Torreya grandis. The sequence continues at coordinate 952,782 of JARHVA010000271.1, forward strand.
CATAAGAGGCTAGTTTTTGTTTGTTTATTATTTGTGATCCTTGGCCTTGTGTGTGCAACATTTGTTGTCCCTTGTACGAAACCCTTAGCTATGTGTGTGACATTATATGTTGTTGTGTGTGCTTCTATTTTGTGTGTCATGGCCATGAAATTGTGTACTTATGAGTGGATTAAACTAGTATCATTCGTTGAGCTTGTTGAGTTTGTTAATTTTATGGGAGTTGTGATCCATATCAAAAACCTCCCCTTTGTGTTTAGTGCCACGACTCACATCATGCGCCTTTGTTGTGTAGCCTTATTCAATGCTTATGTCAGTGATAATTACTACTATGTACCTAATTTCTATAAATATCTTGATATGGCAATTATATGCCTTATAACATACATTTCATACATGATTTGATGACATATTCTCCATATGTTGACATGATTATGTAATCATGAATTTCAATACCCTAGTCAAAAACTTTAAATATTTCTAAATCCATCATATTACGATTGTTGTATCATAGTATCTAATGCTAGATGGTGATAGCCAACTTACTTTTAACTCTTGATTGAAGGTTAATTGTTTGATTGCAATTAAATGCCATATTTTATTATGTCTAAATTAATTTTAATATAACACTTGCATTTATTTATTTTTTGTTAAGTTGTGACCTTTTGACTAGCACGTGGACCGGTCTAAGACACAATCAAGGACCCAGATCCCCAAGTGTTTTATTAACCACCTTACCATATGTATACCAAATATTACCAAGATTTATACCAACCATTACTAACAAAGGCCACCATCAACGTCAAGAATAACCAACCATTAATGGCCCTGAATATAACCAACAGCCACAACCGACCTCATATGCCTTCTTTGAGATTTGAACCTGAATGGAGCTTGAAACAACCAAGCCACTTAATCAACTCACCCACATTTCATTGGCTTAAAAAAATTAATCTACATCTGAAGCTTAATGGAGGTGGCCCTGAACCCATAATGTCTGTCGAATAATTTGCAACCAAACTGCCCCACTTTGATCCATGTGGAACAATGGAGAAGTTTGGCCCTTACCTTAACGTGTCCCCATGGCCACTTTAAAGTGTAGGTGATGTGCAAAGGTCCCACTCCACATACCACGGGTAAATCAAGGATTGAACCTGAGACCTGGGTGACCTAAGTCATTGCTCCCATCCACTCAAGCTAACCCTTAGGGGCGATAGCACTTGCATTTTTATCATTAATAAATAGACATAATATCGAATAAAATTCTTGTAGACATAATGATTAGTTTGTGTGTATAACATTTTATACATTATTAGTCTTTGCAATGTTCAATGCATTAATAGATTATTGTGTTAGTGACAAACTCATAGAGGAGTCATGATTTGAAGTTTCAAGAGTCACAAATGATAAGTCATAAGTGACTCAAGTTACTCATGCTTGTGCATGGAAACTCAAAATATTTGTCCTCTAGTTTTTGTTTGACCATATTTCTTTCAAGGTAAAGATCAATACATGTTTGATTTTTTAATGTAGAGTTAAGAATGGATAGATCAATAAGTGTTGTCACCTTTGTTTGTCTTACAACGTCATTTGAATCTTCATCTTTTAGGTCTTAGCCTGAACTTGTGATTGTGCATAACTCGAAATATTTTTCCTCTACTTTTTGTTTGACCATATTTTTTTCAAGGTGCAGATCAATACAAGTTTGTTTTTTTAATGCAGAGCAGAGAATGGATAGATCAATAAGTGGTCACCTTTGTCTTGCGACATCATTTGATACTTTATCTTTTAGGTCTTGGTCTAGCTTTCATTGCTTCTAATTATAGTTTCATCTATAATATTTTGTAACCCTAATTCTAACCTTACACTAACGAGAACCAAAAACTAGACCTTAAGACCTAAAATACCCTATACCTTTCAAATGAATTAATAACCTCTACATTCATAAGACATAGCCTTTGATCATTTTAACGATTCGTTAAGGTTTCATGGCATGTATGGACACAATTTGATTACATTGTGCTTATGGTTTAAATTGCATAGCCTTTGGTCAGAATGTTTATTTTGAATAACGTTTGAATACTGTACATTAGCTTTGGTTTGAATTGAATAAATTGAATACCTTTTTCAATAAAATTCAAATTAACTTCTAATATATTTGAATAGCTTTTGGGAAAGTTGATTTGCACTCAATCATGTCATATTGAATGCATAATTATCTTGTCTGATGATATATATTGGATAGATTTGGCGGGCAAATTTGATAAGTTTGTAGTATTTCAAAACATGCACTATTTTTTTTGTTGCATATCCAAAGTTGGAAGAAGGTAATAACATCAACATAGAACCTTTAATATTTTGCACACCTGGCACTGCACCCGCATTGAATGCGACATTTGCATTTAGGGTCGAGCTTAAAATGGTTATCAATGTTTCATTTTGCATGTCATTCAATAAACATCTTGTAGAATCCATACTCTAAAAATTTCATTTGAGCTAGTATTTTGTGTCATTGCCAAGAATATCGGTCATGTATGTTTTGTGTGGGTCCCTTGTCCTGTTAGAGATATTTGTTGGTCTTATTAAAAATAATATTTTATTCTCAAGTTTTATAAGTTCTTACGAACTTAATTAAATCTTAAATATAAGTTCAACTTATGAAACTTTATTCGAAGTTATAAAACAATTAACATTATTAAATTTAATTAACTTTAATAATTAGTTAACTACAAGTTAGTTGTAGTTTGAAAACATAACTACTTTTAAGAGGAAATTTTTAAAAGGAGACTTGAAGGATAATTCAAAAAGAGAGAAACATTTGTAAGTACAAGAGCTCTTTGATTATGAGTTTCATAATATGCTTTATTTATGTGATATATCATTGAGATTGAATATCATTTACAAGAAGACCAAACAACATATTTTATGATCGTGAAGTAAATTGATTGATTCACACAGGTATATTTAGGTTTCTTGTTTGATTAATAAACTGATTATTTGAAGTTGATCACGTATTAATTTATTCGATAATTAAAGAATCATACAATCATGTGTAAGATATATTTGTACTTTGCTCGAATAATGATGAATACTTTGTATCTCTTATGGCAAATTGACCCTCATAGATGCAGAGATTGGAAGGGAAATATTGAATTCAAAATAAAAAATTATGTAAGATTTCCAAGTTCTATGTCACAAGAGATAGATTAGGTATACACTATATACTACCACCTAGTTTGTTTGCTCTAATATATTCAGTATACATCACAAAGCATTGCATGTCATGACCGATATTCTTGGCAATGACAGGATGATTTTGAGGATTTGAACCTAGGCAGGTATATTAACACACAGTTCACCACCCACCCACCAACTTTCGTCATGTCAACATCAAACACGTAGGACTCACAATGCCACCAAAGCCTCATATTGTTTAGAAAGAGGCCTTATAAACTAAAGATGCAATTATACGTGACCCTTCCAATACTATCAAACAGCAAAAGGATTAACATTGAATCTCTATAGGTGGCAGATATTATTCTCCAACCATGGAACATCTCTCTTCATTGAACAATGAGAAATTTTATTGCCACTACAAGCCAAATATTAATAAAGATCATGTGGTTATTCCAAAGCATAGAATTAGTTATCATGAGAAATCAATGGATTGTGAAAACGTTGCATTAATCTTCCAAGTGTCCATCGTGGATTTTATTTCCAATTTTATTAATCAACAATTCCATTTATATGCCCTGTGTGCTTATCACTAAAATAAGTCTATAACTATGGAATAGAAATGCTCATGCGAAGGAAATAGCAAATGTAATTATCCATGTAGGAGCCACTATTGTTAATTCAACTCAAGTATCTCTAAATGCTATGTTAGGCAGAAAGGCACCAAACTCTTTCTACAAAATTGTTGTCAATGGCTTGGCTTGTGAAGCACCATTCTCAGATGTCTTCTTTGAGATTATATAGCTATTAATAGTTTGCAACACATTGACCTCTAAGAAACAACGAAAATTTTCATCACCCACACTCCTCAAGAAGAATAATGTCATCATGGTCATCTTGTTGCAAGTTTGTCGATAGTCCATCTCTACAAAGATGCCCTAAAGCTTTCAAATCCGATGGACAAACCAAAATATTTAAATGTCCATCTCCAAACTATGGAACAAGCGAATAAGGACTCCCATCAGTGCATCGCACACCATTTCCAAAGGGTTTATGAACAGTTCAAACATGCCATTGAGGTGAGTAACATGCAATATGTTGATTGCCTTAAAAAAATTCAAATTCTTGATAACATCAATACGAAGATGTGAGAGGGTATTTGTTGATAGGAGACATACATTACCGATCACTAGGTTTAGTGGCAAATTCTTTTGAAAAGGAAAGAGGATCACCAATATCAAGATAGCTAGAATATCTAATCTCCAAGTTTAAACTTCCCATATTATGAGAATGTTGATAATCAGGGTCTTAGCTTTATATATATGTGAAGACTTATTTTCCATGGTGTTGGAAAAAAAACAATAATGGAAGAAATCATAAACATAATGCATATAGTTGATTGGGTCTAAATGTTTAGTTTGATTGGCAATTGAGAAATAAAAAGTGAAAAAATAATTGCTAAAAAGGGTTTAAAAATCAAATGAGTAGCTTATATATGCATAGACTTTATATGATTGTTACCATGATAAGGCATACAATGACTCATATGTTTACCATGATAATATAATTATTTTTATAATACTAGACAACCACAATAGACATTTAAAAAAACTGCATCTAACTGCATCTATCCGAACCAAAAGAGTGTCCAAACAAGCAAGTACATTGTAACCAAGACTACACAAGAAGCAAAGTTAGCTAGGTCCCAAAGGCCAACATCATAGGATATAAAATAGAGGTGAAATATACTCAGATAGAAGTGCTCATCAATTATATACTCACCATAATTTGTGGTTGGAATAACAATGCTATCATTCCTCAAAATTGAAGGATACAATCCATATGGGGTTGATTTGCATGGCATGTAGATTGGACAATTAGGTTAGTTTGTGCATGGTTGTGTGAGAAAAAACAACCAAGAGCCAGTCATAAGAGAACAAAATTCCACATGAAGATTGAATCTATATCCCAGATTTACAAACTTCTAAAAACTCGCTTAGAAAACATCAAGTGACAACACCTCACATTCTACTTCATCAATAAAATTTGTGGTCGTAGCAAGTTTCAACTTTCATTGGTTATGAATTGCTTTTGGTATTCCTTGTGTAACCAATTTGGTGGAAATGGTTGTTAATAACTACATGTATTGAGACCAAGCTTTTGAACTAATGCTTCATAAATCATATTCCTCTATGAACAACAATAAAAAAGAGCACTCGCCTTCATGGTTTTCATTGGAATTATGATATGGAAAAGCATCTCAATACCCTTCATTTATGTTGCTCCATCTTCTCCTACCACTTCCACCTGTATTGAGTAACATACGAACATCTCATCAAAATACGAGTTGCACCCTACATCGTACCCCTCAATTTTGGTAGTTGCATTCTCCTTGAATTGCTCTCTTTAATCTAACATTTTTGAGTTTAGTTTGGAGTGTATTTCTCAAACATATCATATGTACACCCTTATGCATCACAATGACTACAATGTTTCTTGGGAGAAATATCCTTACCTTCTAGCAAAATCAACAAGACTAGCTTGAGAAGTGACCAGGGTAATTAGGAAGTGACCCTTTTGAATTAATGCTTCATAAATCAAATTCGTTTGATAACCAAGATAAAAGAGAGCATTCGCCTTTATGGTTTTCACTAGGATTGTGTTGTGGAAAAGTTTCTCACACCCTTTACTCATCTTTGCTCCATCTTCTCCCACCAATTCCACGTGTTGAGGAGCATACCAACTTCTCATCAAAACCCAAGTTCTCTCTACATCATGCCCCTCAATTTTGGTGATTGCATTCTCCTTGGATTGCTCTTCAATCTGATTGTTTTAGTGTATTTGGGATGTAGTTCTCTTCTCCCACCAATTCCACATGTATTGAAGAGCATACCAACTTCTCATCAAAACCCGGGTTGCACTCTGCATCATGCCCCTCAATTTTTTATGATTGCATTATCCTTGGATTGCTCTTCACTCTGATTGTTTTAGTGTAGTTTGGGATGTGGTTCTCAAAACTTAGAATTTGTACACCCATTTACATCACAAAGATTACAATGTTTCTTCAAAAATGTATCCTTACCTTCTAACAAAATCAACCAAACCAGCTAGAAAAGTTACCAAGTTAGTAGAAGGTGACCAAATCAGTAAGTTTGGTTTCCATTTTGGAAAAGACTACACATTTGTCTTCCCTATCTATTGCCATGGTTGAAATACAAGCTTTCCAACTCCTTGACTTAATTCTTGATTTGTGAGGTTCACCATAGTATTTCCACTAGCACGAGGTCAACGGCATATACTTCTTCTATGCTCCCACAAATCCTAGAAAGTTGGTCTGAAACCAAATTTAATCTATAACTACACAACATATTGCTGATAAAAGTCCCTAACAAATCCTTTGAATATTATGTAATTGAATTCAGGGTCTCCGATGTTATTGAAAATTATATATAACAAAAATTCATGAAATATGGAGCTCAATTGACATAAACCTAATATTTGCAGCATAATAAAGATAACCAGATGCAGAAAAATAAAGAAAAACAATCAAATATATAATTAATATCATGTTTATGTGTAAAAACCCCATTTGGGACATAACAAATGCTTGGATAAAATACAAATGTTGAAATATTGTCATTGATGTCAAAGGAATTGTAATTGATGTCAACGGAATTGCCAACAAAAATGTCAAAGGAATTGTGCCTACGAAATTTTGTAAAAAGATCATTATTTTACAGTTGGATTTGGATGGTAGATCCAAGCAACTTTGTTTTTTGGTATTTCCCAAGAGAGGGTTTTCCACATAAATCTTATGTAAATGCTTTCTTTGTGAACATTATTTTTTTTAAGTTAAAGTTTTATTATATACACTGATTCACCACCTCCCCCCCCCTCAGTGTATCGTGTGCTTAACAATTGGTATCAGAGCAGTTCCTTCAAAATTAGTGTGACCGATGGAAGGCAAATCCCAAGAGCACATGTGGCTAGTCATCATGTACATGAAGGTTTCTCCACAAACAAGGCTCCATTGTTCAAAGGAACAAACTATGCAATCTGGAGTATAAAGATGCGTACTTATTTAATAGCCCTTGGTTTTGATATCTGGCAAATAGTGGTGAATGGATATGCTACGCCAACAACTCCACCAACGGATCCAATCGAAAAAAAGGCTAGTGAGAATAATGCCAATGCCATGAACGTTATTTTGTGATATAATATGTTTCAGCAAAGGAAACGTGGGACAAACTTCAAAACATGTATGAGGGTGACAAGAAAGTGAGGAAGGCAAATTTCTAAACTCATAGGAGACAATTTGAGAGCTTGAAAATGAAAGATGAAGAAAATGTTGCGAAAAGATTGAAGAATCCATGATCATTCAAAAAGTGCTAAGGTCACTTCTCTTGAGATTTGATGCAAAAGTTTCCGCCATTGAGGAAATGAAGGACTTGGATAAACCAACTATGGATGAATTGCATGGGATCCTCATGACATATGAAATGAGGACCGAAAAGGAGAAATCATCTAAACAATAGGCACCCTTCAAAGCCTCAAATAAAATGAAGAATAAAAAACATGAACCAAGCGATAGTTCCAATAATGAATCAAACAAAGAAGATGCCCTTTTTGTAAGAAAGCTTAAGGATTTATTGTTTTTCATGTAATCATTTTAGGCATAGAGCAATTGTGTAGGACACATGCTCGAAATAGGTATGCATGCGACAATGGCAAAAGTACTTATAGAGTTTCAAGCAAAAACTATAACTCATTTGCCACGTTATCAAATTACAAAGATAATAACATTGAATGTTATAATTGTAATAACTATGGACATATAGCACGATTCTGTAGAAGTGTTGTTATAGAACCCCCTGTAGACAAAACACGAAAGTGAATGTCCCTATGGTAAAGAAAAGAGAAACTACAAAAAATTGGAAACAGAAGCAAGAGGAAGTTAATCAGGGCAAGGAGAAATTTATGCTTGTGCAAAGAACTTTCCATGCACAAAACGAAGGGCATCAATGGTATTGACAATGGATGCTCAAGTCACATGATGAGACGAGCAAATTTCTCTCCTCGAAAGAAATGAGTGAAGTACCCTTAGCCTTGATAATGAAAAAACAAAAACAAAAAATGTATTGTATGTTGAAAGCTTGAAGCATAACATTTTTAAGTGTCAGTCAAATGTGTGATCAAGGACACGTTTTATGCTCAAAGTTGTGAGACGAGCAAATTTATCTCTTTGAAGGAAATGAGTGAAGTATTCTTAGCCTTGATAATGGAAAAACAAAAACAAAAAATGTATTGTATGTTGAAGGCTTGAAGCATAACATTTTTAAGTGTCAGTCAAATGTGTGATCAGGGACATTCACATTTTATGCTCAAAGTTATGAGATTGGGAAAACAAACACGGAAAAATTAGTTGTAGATGCACACAGAACAACAAACTTGTACATACTTAGTGAAGTTAAAGGAGAGAAATGTTACATGAGTCAACTTGATAAACGCTGACAATGGCATAGAACGATGGACCATATGAACTTCGATAATCTAGAGAAAATCAACACTAGACTAACTGTAAGAGATATGTCAAAGATTACAAAACCGTCAGACATTCTTTGCCAGCAGTGTCAACATGAAACTCAAACAAGAGTGAGTTTCAAGTCAAAGGAGTACTCAACCACCAAGCCATTGGAACTGATTCATACAAACCTCTGCAGGGGTACAAGAACGCAAAGCATACAAGGTGAGAGCTACTTTATGTTGCTCATTGATAATTATTCCAAAATGACATGGGTTGCCTTTCTAAAATAAAAATCTGAGGCATTCGAGAAGTTTAAAGCGCTGATTGAAAATGAAATGAATTTCAAGATCAAGTGCGTGAGATCAGATAAAGGAGCTAAGTTCATCTCAAGTGAATTCAATGATTTTTGTAAGCAACATGGAATAAAAAGACATTTCTCAAGTGCAAAGACTCCACAACAAAATGGAGTTATAGAAAGAAAGAATCAAACTATTCGAGAAATGGTTAGAATGATGTTAAATAAATCTAAACTATCAGACAGATTTTGGAGAGACAATTAACACCGCAATCTACATTTTGAACAGAGGACAAATCAGAGTAAACAATAGCAAAACCTCTTATGAGTTATGAAAGAGTAAACCAACATCAATCAAATATTTCAGAGTGTTCAGGAGCAAACGCTTCATTAAGAAAGATGAAGACGACATGGGAAAGTTCGACTCAAGAGCTGATAAAGGTATTTTTCTTGGATATTCCTCAAAAAGTAAAGCTTATAGATGTTATAATAAAAAGTTGCAAACAATCATAGAAAGTTTCAGTATAAAGATGGATAGAACAAGGCCTCAAAAAGTAAATGCGCAAACAAATGATCATTTAGAGGAACTAGACTTCAAAGAAGAAGTAGAAAAACAAGAAGAAATGGAGTGGGAAGATACAAAGGCACCATCTCGATTGTTCAAAGCATCATTTTAAAAGTCAAATTATTGGTGATATTGATGTTGGGGTACAAACTAGAAGAAGATTTGTAAGTACACTTGAGCAAGTAAACTTCTTGTTATCCAATTTTTTTGCAAAAGCTAGCAATGACAAGCATGGGATTGATGCTATGGAAGAAGAATTGAATCAAATTGAAAATAATGAGACATGGGAACTCATTCCTAGACCAAAAGACAAGAATGCAATTGCTACCAAGTGGGTGTTCAGGAATACGCTGAATGAAGATGGCCAAGTAACAAGAAATAAAACAAAGTTGGTTTGCAAGGGGCATGCTCAAGTGGAAGGTATTGATTTTAAAGAAATCTTTGCCCATGTTGCGAGATTAGAGGCCATTAGAATATTTTTGGCATATGTTGGTTTTAAGAACTTCAAAGTTTATCAAATGGATGCGAAATCTGTTTTTCTAAATGGCAAGTTAGAGGAAGAAGTATACATTGAACACCCAGAAGGTTTCCTTTATCAGAAAACAAGGACTATGTGTGCAGATTGAAGAAGGCACTCTTTGGGCTAAAGCAAACCCCTAGAGCTTGGTATTCAAGGCTTGATAAATATCTACAAGAACAAGGTTTTAAAAGGGGAGTTGTTGATAGTAATCTCTATATCAAGACTGAATGTAAGACTCAGTTGATTATTGAGGTATATGTGGTTGATATCATTTTTGAAGGAGATAGTGAACAAATGGCCTTAAGCGTTTGCAAAAGATATGCAGAAGGAATTTGAAATGTCCATGTTAGGTGAGTTGTAATTTTTTCTTGGTTTGCAAATTTCTCAATCTAACAAAAGAATATTTATCTCCCAAACCAAGTATATAAGGAGATGTTGAAGAATTTCAGAATGAAAGATTGCATACCTATTAGCACACCCATGGTTATAGGATGCAAATTAAGTAAAGATGATGAATCTCCCGAAGCCAATCAGACGCTTTATAGATCCATAATTGGCAGCTTGTTATACACCACGACATCAAAGTCAGACATCATTCAAGTTATAGGCTTGGTAGCACGTTTTCAAGCAGCGCCAAAAAAAACATCTGCAAGCAGTCAAAAGGATATTCAAATATCTAAAAAGCACTTTGGATTATGGCTTGTGCTATCTGGGGGAAGATTTCACACTAACATTATACATAGATGTAGATTGTGCAGATGACCGGAAGAGTACAAGTAGAGGAGCATTCTTTCTTGGCAAAAATCTAGTGTCATGGCTAAGCAAAAATCAACCTTCCATTTCTTTATACACAGCTGAAGCAAAATGCATAACAATGTCTTGTTGTACACAAGTTCTTTAGATGAAACAGAATATGAACATCCAATCTCAATACTCTGTGATAACACTAATGCAATAAACATTTCGAAGAATCCGATTATGCACTCTAGAACAAAACACATTCCCATCAAATATCACTTCTTGAGAGAACAAAGTGCAGATCAACGAGTAAAAATGGGGTACGTTACCACAAAGGAAAAGATAGAAAATATCTTCACGAAACCCCTCCCAAAAAAAACTTGAGTTTCTAAGGCAGAAATTGAAAATGATCCATTCTTCGTCTAGTCATTAAAATTTTCATGAGAAGCATGGATTAAGGGGGAGCTAATCATTGCATTATTAAGCTCCATGGATATTTTGGTGATACACATTGTGATTGTGTTGTATGTCCTTTTGCCATTGATGTCAACGAGGGAGAATTAAAAAAAAGGGGAGCAAAGGAGACCTACAGCAAAAAGGAGTTCATGTATTATTTTTCTACAAGATTGTTATCATTGACAAAGGAGGAGATTGTTGGAATATTGTCATTGATGTCAAAAGAATTGTAATTGATGTCTATTGAATTACCAATAAAAATGTCAAAAAAATTGTAATTAATATCAACGGAATTGCCAATGGAATTGTCAACGAAAATATGAGAATTGTCGACGAAAATGTTTTTTGGTAAAAAGGTGCCTCTTGGATGGGACGTCTCCTTTGTGAAGAGCCTTTGGAGGCTATATAAGGCAAATAAAATATTGAAAAACATGAGAAATAATTCTTTGCATCAATCAAGCATAAAAAAAAATTGTGAAGAAGAAAAGTAGATTGAATTTGTCATCATTCGTTGATGAAGCAACAATAATAAAATGGGAGATTGTTTCATTAGAGGTTGGTGCCTCAGAACAAAGAGATTGGTGTCTCTTGCTAACTGGAAGATTGGCGGTGGGGATTGGTGTCTCCAAGTAGATTGGTGCCTATGAAATTTTGTAAAAAAATTATTATTTTATGACTGAATTTGGATGGTATATCCAAGCAGCTCTGCTTTGTGGTTTTTATTTAGAAAGGGTTTTCCATGTAAATCTTGTGTTGCTTAATTTTTAAATCTTGTGTGAATTTTTTTTTGTGAACATTAATTTTTGAAAGTTCAAGTTTTATTATACATTGATTCACCCCCCAGTGTCTCATGTGCTTAACAACTGTATATAAAAAGAAATTACACATGCATACAACAATACATATTGCTCTCTTGGAGCAAAGAGATACTACAAACCACTCACATCAAAGTGCTACAACTCCATCTCTGCTCAACTCAACATGTGCCCTAACTCCAAGAAATTGTTGGAAGCTTCTGAAATCCCAAACATGTAGCCCTTCCAATATGGGGTGCAAATACAAGTATTTAATTTCTAGGATCATTTCTTCCTTGAAAATAGATTACCACTTTGAGGCTTTCTAATTGCAAAATTACATTGTGTTGGAAAAAGAAAAAAACTCTACGTGCTTTGTAACAATGTCTAACAAATCTTAAAGCCTTGTAGTTTCATTCAATTTGTCTCTTCAATGTGCCAATGGTCCCTCTTTTTGCAAGTAGTTTGCGATATAAAAAATGCTAGTTCTAAAACCCTTGCTAAAACCGTGCACATAAAGGTGCATGTTCCCTAATTCTTCTGTCTGAACATATTTCTCATTGGAGTTGCCATGCCCCTGCGTTACCAATGGCTTTCATCATTTTAATTATCTAGTCAATGTCCCCGCTGACAAAATGAGATGGGCTATTGTGTTATCAATAAAAAAAATAGTTTATTTTGATTATTGGAAAAACAATATTTCATTTGATAACTGAGAAATCCAACCATGGTGGAAAAATTAAAGACAACATGATTGTAGTTGTACTAATAGAGAAGGGCTTTCCACACCAAAATATCTCCCCTTATTTCAGGAAATATGTTCAAAGTTCAAATCATTGTGCACGTGTTATAAAGGGGCCTCTCCCACCAACTACTATGTTGTAGTATCACGTTGTTGGGCCTAAAGCAATGGGTTGCCTCAATTCATATGTGAGTGTTGGGAGAATAATTGCATATGCATGTGCAGAAGAATAGCCATACAAATTGTCACAGAACACCTAAATAGTATCCTTCTTCAATGGTCACATATCCATTTTTTTGGGTATACTTCCACATCGAAGAAGACTACAATTAGTCCGCTGATGTCTATTGGCAACTTCGAAGGCCTAGAGAATGATTCAAGAGCAACTAATTGAAGTTAAATTGATCTATTACCTCAATATCCATATATTCTTTCAAATAACAATGATGTTCTGTATACATAACCTCATCCCAAGAATAAAATGAAAACAAGAAAGAATGTCTGCACTTATCTTTGAATAAAACAATATAATATCATTGAAAGCAATAAAATGTCTGTATTTATCATTAAAAAAATTGACATATCATTGAAAGTGAAAGAATGACTGCATTAATGCTAGTCTGCATTTGTGCTAAAAACGCTTATGGAATGGCCTCAATATAATCAACATTGAATATTGTGGGGAATGACGAACAAGCCATGGAACAATTTTCACATGGTGGTTAAATAGCAAGAACTCGTAATTCCTAAAAATCAGATTAGATATGGGAAACCTACTACCTCAAATACAACAAAATGAGATCAGACTTGGTTAAAAAATGGCACCATGATTTTCCAATATTGAAATCTTGAGAGGAAAAGTAAATTTCTCGCTATCTCCATCAATAAAGCTCTATGCCCTACCATTTTTTTAATATTACTAGCCTTACGTCCAGCTCAAAGAATTTGTTCAAGTAGGCATCCCAGTTTGTTAAGGAAGTGTTAAGCCAAGCGTGCACATCAATTGCTTGTTTGCAAAGGTATTCCTTGATGGACATTACTGAAATCAAAAGTTTGAGAAGCTACATTGTATTTTCAGGAAATTCCTCACAATCTTGCCACACAACATGCTATTATTGACTCACCACATATATGTTCTTCAAATCGCAAACTTTTTGGGCAATGTTGAAGATCATTTTCACTACACAAAAGTAGCAATATTGAGATTGTTTGCTCATGCATACAAACTCAAGATTGTTGTCTTTGCTTAGTTTCCTAAATCACAGAAATGAGAAGAAGAAGAATGGACGACAACACAACAATCAAGCAAATACAATTAACTATTATTTTGCATTCAACTTGTTATCACAGCTTACAATAGTTCCATCTTGTACAATAGACCTATGCATTTACTTACAAGCCAAACAATCATGTTTCACCACATATATGTTCTTCAAATCGCAAACTTTTTGGGCAATGTTGAAGATCATTTTCACTCCACAAAAGTAGCAATATTGAGATTGCTTGCTCATGCAAACAAACTCAAGATTGTTGTCTTTGCTTAGTTTCCTAAATCACAGAAATGAGAAGAAGAATGGACGACAACACAACCATCAAGCAAATACAATTACCATTATTTTACATTTAACTCGTTATCACAGCTTACAATAGTTCCATCTTGTACAATAGACCTACGCATTTACTTACAAGCCAAGCAATCATGTTTCGTGAATTGGGCATAAAACATATGAGAGGAGCAAGCAGAGTTACACAATGAGTTAAAACATTAGGTTTTTTCATTCTCATATTTATCTTCACCATTATGTCTACTGTTACTAATATAAATATAAACATGACATGAACGACCAATAGTTATTCGCATAATGCATGAGAGTAAACATAAAGAATTGGGAATAAACAATGGTACATTCTTGTACCTCTTCAATGTTTCACCTCAGTCAAATCCCTGGTAAACCCCTCAACACATGCCACATTGTGTGTTCAAAATTGTGAATTTTTCCCGCCTTGCCAACCCCCTCACCAATCGCTCACCAACAAGCAATACTTTGACCATGAATAGACACTGAGGGGTATTATGGTGTTTGAAAAGTATGTGCAATGCATGATGCAATCAAGGTATGGGGTCTCCAATTAAGGATCGCCTTAACCTTGCAGCTAGATCAAATCTCACTCACCACAACACGTTCACGGGCTTATGAAGCCTCTAGTTCAGCTCTTAAAACCAGACATTCACCGTACCAGAACAATGAGAAATCATGGTCAATGAGGCATTCATTATGTACAATTAAATGAATATTCAAAATCTATTACAATGTTCAAATCACTTTAACATGATTCTCTGATATTCTACAGGTATAAAAAACATTAAAACAACCTAAAACAACTCTTTCAAATCCATTTCAAAGTGAAAACACAGCAAACATTGAAAGATGCATTTTGACAAACACAGCTTTATTTTGAATGATAAAAATCCACTACAAAACAAATTGTTGTCCTATTCTTAAAACTAGATTATTCATTAGAATGAAAAGCCCATAAGGAATATGCCCTTCGTTCCTCTTGGAATGTCTCCAAACTCTATATCCTTCAACTCACCAAAATACCTCTATCTTTTTAGAACAAGTTTGTACACATAGAAGGATGACTGAAACTAAAATTTGGCAATGGATTCACATTCTCCATGCCAAGACCTTTTGTGTTGGGAAATGTTTCAACTTTGTACGGATCTACACAATGGTAATTGTGTGCAAATGTGGTGTTGCACAGGATGTTGTACAGGTTGATTGTGCAAACATGGATGGTTGCACAAGCTTGCGTGGAGATTGTCTATGACAATTGCACAAGGATGTTAGCATGCAGGAATGATGGTAGAGTTGCACAAGGTTCTTTGTGCAGTTTCATTGCACTATGGAAGGTTGCAAAGTGGAGCGAAGTGGTTGAGTCGTAATATGGTGTTGTGAGGAACTATGGAACATGTCAAGCAATGGCGATTAAACTTAAGATGTTTAATAGAGTTGTTTGATGTATCTATCAAATTGGAGTGTAAACAACATCTTGGTGGTGCCCTCACATTAAGTTGTTGAGAAGTGCTCCACAATGATCATTTTGGGCAGTAGCAAGTGTGACTGTAGATTCCCCTGTTGTGCAGACATTACAAAGTGGGTGTCAAATATAGGCATGGTTCTTCTCAAGAAGATGATGATGCATAGTTGCAGGTTGTTAGCTACTAGATACAGGGTGCAAGTAATTCCATGAATGCTGAATACACACAGTCAAGTGTGTGCTTTTTAATACACAGTATATTGTTGTATGAAGGTTATAAAACCTTGCAACTTGTAGCATTGTAAAACGGTTTCAGTTTATGTTATAATCAAGAAGGTAATTGTGCTAGGTTTTTTACCTGAAAGGGTTTTCTCAGGGGAAATCTTGTGTATTTTGTGTGTTTGTTATTCCATTGTATGTTTAAGATTCGCTAGCATAACTCACCTCTGTATTTGTTTATTGTGCATAGGCCTATTCTCAACATTTGTATCGGAGTTGGGTTGTAGCTCCGTAGAAGTTGGATAACTTGCGATAAATGGCTAGTTTGAGTGGGAGTTCTACATGAAAGAATCTTGTGCAAGTAAAATGGCTTGAAGCACAAGAATAGAGATTGAAAAGTTCAATGGTCAACATTTTTGAGTTATGGAAACTCAAGACGGACGATCTCTTGGTAACTAGAGATTAGTGGGTTATAGCAAACACACCACCCATGGGAATGAAACACAAAGAATGGGAAAAGATTGATAGGAAAGCTAGAAACTCTATCAAGTTATGTTTGTCAGATTCAGTGCTACTGAATGTTTCGGCTGAAAAGACTATGAAGCTTCTTTGGGATAGGTTGGGAACGTTGTACCAAGCCAAGTCGTTGGTAAACAAACTATTCCTGCGAATAAGTTGTATTCATTGCGAATGAATGATGGTGACTCGGTTACAAAGCACCTAAACACCTTCAACATTGTGTTAAGCCAATTATCATACATGGATGTCAAAATGGATGATGAAGAAAGGTGTATCACGTTGTTGTGTTCTTTGTCAAACTTGTGGGACAATCTAGTGATGGTTATCATTGGTTCTACTGTTGACAACTCTTCCACAGGGTGGATTGTCTCTTGCCATTCGGAAAATTCACATCTCCATCCAAGGAAAGAAAGAATTCATTGGGAAGAATACAGTGTTTTTCTTTGATAAGGGCCTTTGCTACAACAGGGAAATTCCGAAGGAATGGTTCATCAAAGAAGGGTTCTGCTAAGGACATAACTTCGAAAAAGAGCCTTGGGGTTCTGCTAAGGACATAAAGGAAAGGCAAAAGACAAAGGAAGTAATTCCTTCGGACTTTTTGTCCGAAGGAATACTTTGGAGAATTGACAAGGGAACACCCACAGCCAAACAGAGGAAATCCAGAAGTCCACCCAAAGAAACAAGGAAAAGCCAAGGCCCTTCGGTAGGGTCATTTTCAAGAAACCCGAAGGGCAAGGTACCCTTCGGAAAGGTCATTTCAAACAATCCCAAAGGGCACCTACCCTTCGAGAAGGTACAGGAACAAATTTGGGACCTTTGCAAAAAACCCAGGTGCCCTATAATTTTTCCGACAAAGGTGCAAATGAAGGCACTGAAGCCCTTGCGGAGGGCACTTGGTCGGTGACAGGCCCACTGTGACTTTCCCCAAGGGCGCATTTCGAAGGTAAAGGTAAAGGAAATAACAAAGGAAACCTTCGGGCTTTTTGTCAGAAGAAATTCGAAAAATTACAAAGACAGCAAAGTCCGAAGAAACAGGTCAACAAAGGCAAAGCCAAAGGATTAATTCCTTCAGGGTTTTTGTCCAAAGGAATTCCTTCAGACAAAAAGTCTGAAGAAATTCGAAGTAAGCCAAGAAAGAGAAAACCTGACAGAGCAAAAGCCCGAGCAAAAGAAAAAAAAAGAAGTATATCCTTTGGGAAAAAAGTCCGAAGGAATTCCTTCGGACTTTTTGTCCGAAGGAATACTTTGGAGGATATAATAGAGACAAGGACAATTCAAGCGGACAATTTGTCCGATGGAAATCATTCATCATTTTCCCTCATGTTTTGGTCATTGGATCGAACCTCTTCATGAAATATTTATGCATAAGTGATTGATTGAAATTGAAAGTCTTCATTTTCCCTTATTTGTTCAGTGTTCAAGGTTCCAAGTTGAGTGGATCAATCTTCTGGTGTATCACCCTTTTTAGGTAGGATTTCCCCTTAAAGTTTCCTTCTCCCTTTTCCATGGTAGTCTGCAGCATAGAGTAGAGATCCTCATTGATACATCATATAGAAACCAGCATTCTCTGGAGGTTCTTCTCACCATTGAAGCACCCACCCTCGTGAGAAGAACCCATTGTTTCAACCGGATAGAGGATTGGCCATTTCATGCACGTATTCGATTCAGGGCGCAGCTCCAGGTTGACAATAATTTTTGGCATGCCCGGTGGGACCCCTATTTTAGCTAGTCTTGATGAAATTGCAGTTGTAGCAGTATTTTTCAAGAAGTATTTGGTGATTCCAAGCTCAAGCAATTGCTTCTAATAGTTCAAAGACAGCTTCCATGTAAGTCTATTTTTATTGCATTATCAAGAATGAATTTTGATGGCTGTGTATGAAGAAAATTCCTATGCTATATTTCCTTATCAGCCCAATGATGGATCATACCAGCCTAGTCATGATATCTATGAGCCTAATCAGCCTTATCAAGGGTATTATCAAAGCTATGTTGAGCCTTATCAAGTTTCTCATGATCCTTATTATCAAGAGCGTGAATCTTACCTTCCTTGTGAGCCATATCAATCTCAGGATCGGATTTCATCTTTCCCATATGGCTATGATGTTGCATATGAGCAGTATTGCCTTCAAGAAAAAATGAATGAGATAGAGCTTAGAATACTAGCATATGCAAGAAAGATTTGTTCTACCTCTCAGTATGAGGAAGTGAATGGTCTATTTCGAAATGTGTCCAATGATCCAGAAGAGATAAATTAACTATGTATTCTTGTATTGGAAAAGATGGAGGCTTGGGAAAGGCAGAAAATCGAGTTAAACCAACTATCTACAAAGGGCTATTGTGCTTCTTATTCTCATGAAGTTTTTAACCATGCCCAATGTGTGCCAAGGGAGCTTCCTAGTTGGAGTCAAGAGCCTATTCAAGTGACTATTCATGAGACTAAACCTTCCTATAGTCCCCTTTCCTCACCAATCATACCTCAAGCTTAGGTTGTCTAGGAAGACAAGCAGGTTTCAGACTTTGATGAGGTAATGGCCAAATGGAAGGAACAAATTACAAACGTCTTTAAGAGTTTCTCTTTCCCTCCTCTCCAAAACTCCCTATATAATTCTTTTTCCCTCAAGATTCCAAAATCTGATCATGATCGACCTCCCATGCTTCATTTTTCCTCTCAAACAAATGAATTTCATCACCCTCCCACCATCCCCCTTCCTTAGGAGGACCCTATTCCTTGGAGGATTGAGAAAGAGGTTGCAGCTACAGGGCAAATTCTTGTAGAGTGTGTAGGGGATGCTTCAAGGGTGTTTGAGAAAGAATTTTCTATTGATACTTCACTTGAGGTTGTAGTTGAGCATCCAATTATAGTTGAGAGTAAAAAGACTGATCTTGATGTAGAAGAACTTCAAGAGCTGGTACAAATTGAAGTCATACATGAGTTACATGTATCTCCTATTGAGAAGGATCCAGATAGCATGACAGCGGATTCATTTCAAATAGATCAAAATGAGGAACAAAAAGATGATTGGCAGCTGTACCTTGAATCTCTACAAGAGATTGAAGAGCTTTGTATGGATATGATGGCTATTGAAGAGCATGTTTATGAGAAATTTGATCAAAAATCACCTATTCAAGATCCCAGTATAGATTGGGTTGCCTACTCAAAGCTCCTTGAAGAGCTGGATGAACTTGCCGCAGTCAATAAGAAGGATGTGGTCACTCAAAAACCATGCATAGAGAAGACATCACTTGACAAGGTGGTAGATGACAAGCAATCTGAAAAAAATCAAGAGGTGCTTGATAAGTTTGTCTTTGTTGTTGTTGATGACTCATTTGAGAAGATGTTAATACAGTTGGTGGACAAAGAAAATGCCTCATCAAAGGTTATGACTAATAAACATCCTGCTTTGCAACTTGTACCATCTCTTGGAAGGAGTGAGTTTAAGAATTTCCCATTTGATCCAAGCAGATCATGCTTTATCATGGTTAGCTAGGTTCCTTATTTGTTTGGTTTCCTCCAAGTGTTGTTCAAACACAGTAGTTTGCTTCAGTTTTGTTCCAATAAATGCTTGTTTGCACATTTGCTTCTTAGTTAGTTTTCTGCTTTCGTGTCTTTCCCTTCTTATTTTGAAGGAGGTTGCTTCAGCGATGATTAGAGGAGATTTTCATTCAGAAATCAGGGTCACCATTGGGGAATTCAAATAGCGTCTATATATAGTCTGAGTTCTCAAGCATAGCAGGCATGCTGAGCCAGCTGAGTCGCCAAAAATGTTGACAACTCTTCCACAAGGCGGATTGTCTCTTGCCATTCGGAAAATTCACATCTCCATCCAAAGAAAGAAAGAATTCATTAGGAAGAATACAGTGTTTTTCTTTGATAAGGGCCTTTGCTACAACAGGGAAATTCTGAAGGAATGGTTCATCAAAGAAGAGTTCTATTAAGGACAACTTCAAAAAAGAGGCTCGGGGTTCTACTAAGGACATAACAAAGGAAAGGCAAAAGACAAAGGAAGTAATTCCTTCAAACTTTTTGTCCGAAGAAATACTTTAGCGAATTTACAAGAGAACACCTGCAACCAAACAGAGGAAATCCAAAAGTCCACCCAAAGAAGCAAGGAAAAGCCAAGGCCCTTCGAAAGGGTCATTTTCAAGAAACCCGAAGGGCAAGGTACCCTTTGGAAAGGTCATTTCAAACAATCCCGAAGGGCACCTACCCTTCGGAAAGGTACGGGAACAAATTTAGGACCTTTGCAAAAAACCTGGGTACCCTACAATTTTTCCGACAAAGGTGCAGATGAAGGCACTGAAGCCCTTGCAGAGGGCACTTGGTCGGTAACAAGACCACTATGACTTTCCCGAAGGGCGCATTTCGAAGGTAAAGGTAAAGGAAATAACAAAGGAAACCTTCGGGCTTTTTGTCTAAAGAAATTCAGAAAATTACAAAGACAGCAAAGTTCGAAGAAACAGGTCAACAAAGGCAAAACCGAAGGATTAATTCCTGCAGGCTTTTTGTCCGAAGGAATTCCTTCGGACAAAAAGTCCAAAGAAATTCGGAGTAAGCCAAGAAAGAGAAAACCCGACAAAGCAAAAGCCCGCGCAAAGGAAAAGAAAAGAAGTATATCCTTCGAGAAAAAAGTCCGAAGGAATTCCTTCGGACTTTTTGTCTGAAGGAATAGTTTGGAGGATATAATAGAGACAAGGACAATTCAAGCGGACAATTTGTCCGATGGAAATCATTCAGAGGGAAAGTCCAAACATAGAAAAGTCCGCAAGAACAAATTCAGGATAATTGGCAAGCATAAAGGCCAAAGGAAAGGTGGGAGCCATAAGTCCGAAGGATTATTCGAAAAAGTTGCCACAGGAAAGTCCTAAGACAAGCCCGAGGAAATAAACCCGAGACAAACACAGGGTGAAACAAAAGATCCCAAGGAGATGAGACCAAAAGCATAAATTCCGAAAGAAATAAATCCGCAGACAGAAAAGTCCACAGCCAGAAATCCGAAAGAATTAAGCCAAGGAGACAACAAGAAATCCGAAAGAAATGGAGGTTGACTATGCAAAAAAGGATAGAAAATAGATAATCCGATAGAGAGTTGAAAACAGAATATCCGAGGAAATATAGATAAAGATAATCCAAAAAATAGAATCCCGCCAAAAATAGACAAGACACAGGCAGACCAAAATAAGAGAAAATACATGTGAACAAGGGCTATGTCTGGCGGATTGCTAAGTTTTGGTTGACTATTTGTTTTATTGGCAGTTTGACTAGTCATTCTCACTCATCCGGAGGCAACTCAGCTTCAACCGGAGTTCTAAATTTGAACGTCGAGTTGATTGTTCGAGATTTAGAGTTGACTAATTGTTAAAAGCCACATCTACCAAGAGTTTTCCATGCAAAGGAGAATGATCTCTTCGTCCAACTCAGCTTACCAAACAGTCAACTCAGCAAATCTCTTCGTCCAACTCAGCTTACCAAATGATTAACTCAGCTTTCAAACTTTCCAACTCAGCATCAAGCAGCTCATGTAGAGTTCTAAAATTGACATTGGCATAGATTTCCATGCAAAGAGAGGTGGGTGGTTCTAAACAAAGACAAGTTCACTTCCTCAAGCGCAAGAATCTTCATGCAGAGACAAAGAGAAAACATATTTTATTGAAAGGCCAAGTCAGCCTTGAGTTAATCTAAGTTAATCCTTCCCTTCAAATTTTCAACACCAATCTTTGGCTTTTGTAATTCTCTATAAAATGACTTTTAGCCTTGATTAAAAATCAATAGTCCCTCTATTGGCTAGTTCAGACTCTGCCACTGGTGAGTTGTGTAACCTTTTCAATCAATAGAAGGACTGTACTTTCAAATTTCAAGTGTTGGCATAGTGTATATTCATTCAGCAATTTGCATAAGTGGTATATTTCTCTCCTTTCCCAAATTCTGATTCATACTTAGTTGCTAGATTATCCTTATGCAAGTCATGTTCAGTGTTCTTTACGTCTTTTGCTGAAGCTGTAAGTGGATGTTAAGTGGCTGCAAAGTGTCTTGTATCAGACCTCTCTCCATTGTTTTCCCTCATGTTTTGGCCATTGGATTGAACCTCTACATGAAATATTTATGCATTAGTGATTGATTGAAATTGAAGGTCTTCCTTTTCCCTTGTTTGTTCAGTGTTCAAGGTTCCAGGTTGAGTGGATCAATCTTCTGGTGTATCATCCTTTTTAGGTAGGATTTCCCCTTAAAGTTTCCTTCTCCCTTTTCCATGGTAGTCTGCAGCATAGAGTAGAGATCCTCATTGATATATCATACAGGAACCAGCGTTCTCTAGAGGTTCTTCTCACCGTTGAGGCACCCACCCTCGTGAGAAGATCCCATTGTTTCAACCGAATAGACTGGCCATTTCATGCACATCTTCAATTCAAGGCGCAGCTCCAGGTTGACAACAACTACATCAAAGCTAAAAGTGGAAGATTTAGTCACAACTATGTTATCAGAGGAGATGAGGCACAAGCTTGTGGAAAGCTATCAGACAAAGGATGTCTTTCGTTCGCAAGAAAGAGGCAAGTGAAAGACTAGGGATAAGCATTTGAAGTCTAGAGGTAGATCTAAGACTCCAGATAAATCCTTGAAGAAATGTTGAATTGTGGCAAGTCGGGACATTTCAAGGATTGTAAAGCGACCAAGATGGAAAAGGCCAAACCACTGGATGCTCCACAATCCTCAAGTGAAGAGGTCTCCAGCGATAGAGATGGAGCTATATATCTCACAACCTCAAGTTCGCATGCATATAATGATGCATGGTTGATTGATTCAGGTGCCTCCTATCATATGACTCCTGCAAGCAAGTGGTTATGCAAATATGAACAATACACTGGTGGTGATGTCTTTCTAGGAGACAACTCAACCTACAGGGTCATGGGTAGACGAAGAGTGAAGTTGAATTTCAGATATGGGAGGATTAAGACTATCCCTGGTGTTTTACACATTCCTACCCTTGCGAGGAATCTAATCACTATGAGCAAAATAAATGATGTTAGTGTCCAAGTCTCGTTCAACAGAGATGGGTGCTAGATGGTGCATAGAGCCATGGTGTTGGTAAGGGGTGTGCACACAGGTACTATGTTCAGGGTTGATGCGAGTGCAGTAAGTAGCGCATGTAACAACACTTTTGTTCCTGAGGCCAAGGCTGGAATAGGAACATGCGCATTGCTTCCAATGGAGAAGATAATACTCTAGCATCGCATCCTAGGCCATATTGGTGAAAAGGGTTTGTGCATGATGCAAACTAATGATATGGCAAAAGGGATGGACAATTATCCCTTGGACTTCAACTACAAAAATTACGTTTATGGAAAGCAAAGTCGGGTGAAATTCCCACAAATGTTGCACGGGCAATTGGAATCTCGCAGGTGACCCATAGTGACTTTGTCAGACCAATAGATGTCCTATCATTGAACAGGTATGTCCTTTGTGTCCATAGATAACTACTCTTGCATAACCATATTTATAAGAGGATCAAGGTGTTGCACACAAACAACAGGGTTGAATGTTGCTCTAATGAGTTTTGCACGAAGAGCAATATCCAAAGGTAAAATACAACTCCATACACATCGCAAGAGAATGGAATTGTAGAGTAGGTGAAGAGGACACTAATGAACAAGGATCGGGGTATGTTGAATGGTGCACACTTGGAGTAGAAGTTTTGGGTTGAAGCAATCGCTATTGCTTGTTACCTCGTCAATAGATCACTCACATCAATGTTGGTTGACAAGATTCCACAAGAAGCATGGATTGGTAAGAATCCATGCTTGTGACGCTTGGAGCAAAAGTTTTGGGTTGAAGCTATCGCTATTGCTTGTTACCTCGTCAGCAGATCACCACATCAATGTTGGTTGCCAAGATTCCACAAGAAGCATGGACTGATAAGAATCCATGCTTGCAACACCTATGAATCTTTGGTTGCGAAGCTTACTTCCATATTCTTAAGGAGAAAATATCAAAACTTGACTTTAAGTCTACAAAGTGCATCTTTATTGGATATGAGAATGGTGTCAAAGGGTACAAGTTTGGGAATCCCAAGACAAAGAAGGCGATCTATAGCCAAAATGTAGTCTTCAGAAAGGTGCGCAAGGTTGCTACGCAAGAAGAATCAAAGAAGCAGCTAAAAGAAGGAACAAAAAAGATGCAGGTTGTCATAGATATTGAAGAGATTGTATCCCAAGTATGGCACAATAGATGAAGAGTCCCAAGAGTCACAAGAAGAGGAGCCTACAACTCCAACTCTAAGGAGATCAAAATGGATGCGCAGAATGCCTGGAAGGTGTAGCCCACCAAATTTTCATTCTGCATTCCTGATATATGTGACTAACAGTGAAGGAAGCTCTTGGATGCCAATAAGAGAGTCTTGGAAAAAGGCCATGGAGGAAATGTTGTCTCCGAACAAAATTGAGAGATGGGACTTGTTGCCTCCTAGACAAAAACTTGTGGGCTGCAAGTGGATTTCCAAGAAGCAAAATTTGCAAGGGAAACTAGTGGAATGTATGGTTTGAAACAATCACTCAAAATGTGGAATCATAAGTTCAACGGTTATGTGGTTGTACTTGGGCTTGCATGTAGCAACGTTGATCCTTGCATCTACTACAATGAGGAGGGTAATAGCTTTGTCATCATAGTTCTCTATGTGGATGACATGTTGTTGATCACAAATGACAAGAGCATGATCAAACAGGTGGAGTTTCAACTATCTATGCAATTCGATATAAACAATTTTGGTGCCACAAGATTCATCTTGGGAATGGAAATCAAATGAGATCGTGCAACAAGAAGCTTTGACTAGAACCGATGAAGTACGTTGAAACGATATTGGAAAGGTTTGTGATGCAAGGCTTACGCATGTGTGCACACCTTTTCCAGTTGATCAAAAAACATCCATTGTGCAATGTCCAAAGACACAAGAGGAATTGAAGGACATGCTTCGAGTTTCACATGTGAGTGCAGTGGGAACCCTGATGTATGCAATGGTATCTACAAGTCCTAACATTGCACATGTAGGAAGTAATTCACAGATTCATGTCCACTCCAAGCAAGGAGCATTAAGCAACAGTGTAGATGATCTTCGGGTATCTAAACGGGACTTTTGACTATGAAATTTGCTATAAGGGCAAACATGGTGCAAGTAAAACATTGAATTTACAAGGCCTTGTGGATTCTGACTAGGTTGGAGATCTTGATTGTCATAGATCTATCGGTGTGTATCTGTTGAACTTTTTTGGTGAATCTGTAAGTTGGATGGGCAAACAACAAGCTAGTGTTTGCGATATCCACCACAGACATTGAGTACATTGCAGTTACTCATGCAAGCAAGGAAGCGGTTTGGCTTCAAAGGTTGTGTTTTGTAGTCAAGTTCACTCAAAACGTTGTAAGGATAGATTGTGTTGGTCAAAATGCAATATATCTGGCAAAGAACCCTAAGTATCATTCTCAAACAAAGCACATTCATGAGCAATATCATTTTGTAAAGGAAATGGTGAAAGAGAGAAAGCTACATCTAGAGAAGGTGGACACAAATGAAAACGTTTCAAAGTCATTGACTAAGGTAGTGAGTACTAAGAAGTTCTTTTGGTGAAGGAAAGAGATAGGCTTGGCTGCCTGAAGTTGTTGAAGGGTGGATGCATGCTCCCTTATGCGAAGTGTTCAAACAAGTGGGAGTTTGTTGGAAAATGTTTTAACTTTGCATATATCTACGCAAGGGTGTTGTGTAAGCACTAGTTGCACAGGATGTTGTATAGGTTGATTGCGCAAACATGGATGGTTGTGCAATTTTGCGTGGAGACTATCTATGACAATTGCATAAGGTTGTCAACGTACGAGAGTGATGGTAGAGATGCACGGGGTTCTTTGCACAATTTCATTGCACTATGGATTGTTGCAAAGTGAAGCACAGTGGTTGAGTCACAGTAAGGTGCTACGTGGAGTTGTGCAACAAGTCAAGCAATGAAGGTTAAACTTAAAGGGTTACAATACACTTGTTTGATTTATCTATCAGACTAGAGGAATGTGAACATCTTGGTAGAGTTTTGACATGGAGTTGTTGAGAAGCGTTACACAATGATCACTTTGGTCAATAGCAAGTGTGACTACAAATTCTCCTGTTGCACGAACATTAAAAAGTGGGTGCCAAATATAGGCATGGTTCTTCTCGAGAAGTGATGATGCATAGTTATACGTTACTTGCTAGATGTGGGATGCAAGTAATTGCAGAAATGTTAAATATGATCAAGTGGGTGCATTATAATATATAGTAAAGCGTTATATGATGGCTACAAAATCTTGTGACTTGTAGCATTGTAAAACAGTTTCAATTCATGTTATAATCAAGATGGTTACTGTGCTAGGTTTTTTATCCAAAATGGTTTTCCCAGGTGAAAGCTTGGGTATTTTGTGTGCTTGTTATTCCCTAGTATGTTAAATTTTTTTGCTAACATAGCTCTCCTTTGTATTTGTTTATCGTGCATAGGGCTAATTCCCAACATTTTGGTACATTAGACACCCTCTGAAACTTCCCCAAAGTCTTCAACATTCACACCCTTACAAGTTAAGGAAAATGTTTTTTTTCACCTTCTTTTTAATGCTGGTATGAACAGCAAAGATCAGATTTTTTGTATGTCAATGGGTCCCTTATGGACATTCTTCATCTGTCTCCCACCTGTCTCTCTCTCTTCCACGTTGTTTTCTGTCTTCTTGCCAAAAACCCTTTGTTTTCCCTCTAGTGTCAAGAAAATGTCTTTGTTTTCACAGCAGCCTGGGTTTCTCTCTTCCTGTGTGTTTTTGAATGTCAAAGGCCTTGGGTCTGTGGATAATTCCCCAACACACCAGCAATGTTCCTTCAACTTCCATGCATAAGCTCCTTCAAGAAATTGCCCACAAGGAATGAAAAAGGTTTTCATCATAACGCTCATAATGATAAACATGGTTTTCTGATTTTAGTGAGGTTATTGGCCTCAAAAAAAATACGTTAGACCGATTCAAACTCTCTCAAACGCAGCCCCAACATCCAATGTGTACAATGCTCCCAAAAATGGCTTAGAATGGACAAATGTGGTTTTTTTTCATTTAACAATGAAAACATGTTTTGGGTGATGCGAGATTGCCAACCTTACTGGGATGCTCTTGCATCAATGCAGCTCACGCACCTATGCACCATGTAGCTTATGGAATGCAAATCTAAACACTTTTCTTAAATGAGGACCAAAATGTCACACACATGGACCAAAAGGGCGAGCACATTAACAATGCAGAGTTGAGGAGACTGTGTAAAGCTGACAAGGCTCACAACTACACATTGCACAGTTGACAATAATCCACATATCTGTCCAATTATTGGGGGGAAACTCAAAAAATACAAGCTTCTCAATATGTTTGGTCCGGTACCAACTAGTTGACCCTTTCCACCATAATGTGACTCAAAGGCCCAAAGAGCAATAGTGCTATTGACAATATTTTAGGTTTCCCTTACCATATTTTTGATAGTGACTGACAAATGATAAGCCATGAGGAAGGCAAGGTGGGGAAACTGTTTCCCATGCATTGAAGAGTCTGCTTTGCCTACACTAGAAGATCCTGCCCTGCCTAGGCCAAGGAGGACAGCCGCAAAATAATGGATGTAGTTGCATGGGCAGCAATGTAGGAAGGTAACGCGTAAAGGAGAACGCGGCTGAGACTTCTTTTTTTGAGCTGCTTCTTGAAGTATCTCAACTTGGATTATGCACTTTCATGGATCAGGGGTTTTCAGAGTGTATGTCATGGCAGAGTTTTGAGTGTAAAAAAAAAACAGAAAAATCAGATTTGTTTTCCTTCAAGCGAATGGAAAAAGTTTCTCTAACTGGCCATCATATGCTTCATAGACAAAGACCAATACAAACAAAGGTCAATACAAAAGCATGTGGAGGTCGGAGGTTGATGGATGCCATGAGGCATTCAACACAACAAAAAAGGATACTGCATATTAAGCATGTACTACAAAAATATTAGACAAATAAAAGACAGTGGAGGAGGGTTAATAGAGTCTTCCATTTGTGTTGGTCTTACACGGGTCTTCTAGGTGATTCAAAGACTTCACAATGAACCAAGGCATCTTTGAAGAGTGACTTAGGTGGTACCATATCCTTTTGGTGGTGCACATACGAGTATTTTATTTGTTTCATACGTTTTGTGGACAATTGTTAAAGAAATTATACTACACTGTATAGCCAAATATTCCTAAGATCTGCAACTAGTTCTCAGACCAATGCATAGGATCCTGCCCAAACTTCAGTTCAAATAATATCAACATAGTCACAAAAAGTTATGGACACTCTGCATTTATACCTACTAGTAATCAGCTCTTTATATCATCTAGAAAACTCTTGGGAGGAAGTGAATCCCACCTCATATCAATGGTAATCAAATAAGCTGACGATCATCTTCATAGTAAGCTACAACAATCCTCTTCTGGAACAATTCTTTATCCAATGCAGGAGATAAGTATCAGGCACTACCAATTAAGGGCCCATACTGTTCGGCAAGGCAATAAACATATTAGGCACTCCATTAAAAATTTGTAGTATACTGATCAACATAGTCACAAAAAGTTATGGCCACTCTTCATTTATACCTTCTGGTAATCAGCTCTTTATATCATCTAGAAAACTCTTGGGAGAAAGTGAATTCCACCTCATATCAATGGTAATCAAATAAACTATCATCTTCATAGTAAGCTACAACAATCCTCTTCTGGAACAATTCTTTATCCAATGCAGGAGATAAGTATCAGGCAGTACCAATTAAGGGCTCATACTGTTCAGCAAGGCAATAAACATATTAGGCACTGTTGACAATTCTTCCACAAGTCGGATTGTCTTTTGCCATTTAGAAAGTTCACGTCTCTAGCCAAGGGAAGAAGGATACATTGTTTTTGGTAAAGGCCTTTGCTACAAAAAGGATGAATTCCTTCGGACTTTTTGTCCGAAGGAATGGTTCATGAAACAAGAGCAAAGCCAAGGAAATAACAAGTCACAAAAGGAAGAATTTTGTCCGAAGGAATACTTCGGAGAAACCAAAAGTGCATTCAAACAAGCAAAGCCAAGGAAGTACCCTTCGGAAGGATCGTTTTCAACATTCCCGAAGGGCACCTACCCTTCGAGAAGGCACAGGACCAGATTCAGAACCTTAGCAAAAAGCCTGCGTGCCCTACAATTTTTCCGAAGGGTACAAAGGGAGAGCTAAATGCCCTTGCGGAGGGCACTTGGTCGGCGGAAGGGACCATGGCAAATGTCCCGAAGGGCACTTTTCAAAGGCCGAAGGGCACATTCAAAGGCAAAGGGAAGATATCCTTCGAACATACGAAGGGCACTTGGTCGGCGGAAGGGACCATGGCAAATGTCCCGAAGGGCACTTTTCAAAGGCCGAAGGGCACATTCAAAGGCAAAGGGAAGATATCCTTCGAACAAAATGTTCGAAGGATATCTTCCCTTTGCCTTTGAATGTGCCCTTCGGCCTTTGAAAAGTGCCCTTCGGGACATTTGCCATGGTCCCTTCCGCCGACCAAGTGCCCTCCGCAAGGGCATTTAGCTCTCCCTTTCCTTCGGACAAAAAGTCCGAAGGAATTCGAAAGACACGAGGGACCAAAAGAAGAGAAAGAACAAAGATAATGAATTCTTTCGGACTTTTGTCCGAAGGAATTCCTTCGGACAAAAAGTCCGAAGAAATTCGGAAGAAAAGCAAGGAAAAACAAGCAAAGTAAGGAACAAAGAACAAAGAAAACCTTCGGACTTTTGTCCGAATGAATTCCTTCAGACAAAAAGTTAGAAGAAATTCGGAGAAAGGTCACGCAAAATAAGCCCAATAAAACTAACCTGAAGAGACCGAGATAATTCTTGCGGACATTTTTTTCGCGGGAATATGACTTAGCATTCAATACAAAAGGCCGACAAAGCAAAGGCAAAGGGACAAAAATCCGAAGAAATTCGGAGAAATGACCAGAGGAGAAGTCCGAAGGAATTCTGCGGAAATAAACTCGAAGAAAATACAACCAAGTCGAGACACCCAAAAGTAACAGGAAATAAGATAAGTCCAAAGGAAATTGCCAAATATAGAATCCCGCCAGAAATAGACACGAACAGGCAAACCAGAATAGGACATAATACATGCAAGCAGGAGCTATTTTCAAACATCGGTCAAAGCTTCAGTTGACTAATTATTAAAGATATGCTCATCCCCAATTCAACTCGCGCATCCGAGAATCAACCGAAGTTCTAAATTTGAATGTCAAGTTGACTATTCCAGATTTAGAGTTGACTAATTGTTAAGCGCTGCATTCACTAGGAACTTTCCATGCGAGGGAAGTTAATCTCTTCGTTCAACTCAATTGATCTCTTCATCCAACTCAGCATAATCTCTTCATTTAACTCAGCTTTCAAACGCTATAACTCGGCATTAAGCAGCTCACAAAGTTCTAAAAATAACATTTGCGTGGATTTCCATGCAAAGAGAGGCGGGCGGTTCATAACAAAGATAAGTTCACTTCATCAAACAAAGAAGCTTCATGCAAGGACAAAAAAGAAAATATATTTTATTGAAAGGCCAAGTAAACCCTGGAGTTAACCAAAGTGAATCCTTCTCTTCAAATTTTCAGTGCCAATCTTTGGCCTCTTGTAATTTTCTATATGATGGCTTTCAGCCTTGATTAAAAATCATCCAATCTCTCTTGGTTAGACCAGACTCTGTCATTAGTGAGTTGTGTAACCTCTTCAATCAATAAGGATTGTACTTTCAGATTTCAAGTTCTAGCATAGTGTATATTTCTTCAGCAATTTGCACAAGTGGTAGATTTCTCTCATTTCCCAAATTCTGATTCATACCTAGTTGCTAGATTATCCTTATGCAGGTTATGTTAAGTGTTCTTTATTGTCTTTTGTTGAAGCTGTAAGTGGATGATAGGTGGCCGCAAAGTGTCTTTTATCAAACCTCTCTCCATCGTTTTCCCTCAGGTTTCAGTCATTAGATCGAACCTCTTCATGAAATATTTATGCATAAGTGATTGATTGAAGTCTAAGGTCTTCATTTTCCCTTGATTGCTCAGTGTTCAAGGTCCCAAGTTGAGTGGATCAGACTTCTGGTGTATCACCCCTTTTAGGTAGGATTTCCCCTTTAAGTTTCTTTCTCCCTTTTCCATGGTAGTCCGCAGCATAGAGTAGGGATCTTCATTGATACATCATACAAGAACCAGCGTTCTCTGGAGGTTCTTCTCACCATTGAGGCACCCACCCTCGTGAGAAGATCCCATTGTTTCAGCCGGATAGAAGACTAGTCGTTTCACGCACGTCTTCAAATCAGGGCGCAGCTCTAGGTTGACAACAGGCACTCCATAAAAAATTGTAGTATACTTACCACATTACTCTCCCTTTAAGCTAAGTCCTCCACAACCAGCGCAGGAGATAAGTATCAGGCAGTACCAATTAAGGGCCCATACTGTTCAGCAAGGCAATAAACATATTAGGCACTCCATAAAAAATTGTAGTATACTTACCACATTAATCTCCCTTTAAGCTAAGTCCTCCACAACCAGCCATAATACATCTCTTCTCCATGCCTCGAGTAAATCTACAAAACTTGCTGTTTCCCCATTTTATAGTAATCTGATTTTCTCTCTTGCCTATCTTTTCCTGCAACTCTATTCTTCTATGATAATGTGAGAAACAAGAATTCTTAATCCTTTTCCAACCATCTCCACAATTTTCCCAGCTTTCAGACTTCACAACACAGTTGGGTTTCCAAAACGTTTCATTTAGACCCTTCTAATTGACTATTCAACATGGAGCAAAGTTAAGCGTCAAAAGATGAAACACCTTAAAAACAACAGCAAATGTGTTCAAAGGTCAAGGCCATCTATTACTATGATTGTTTATTTATATATTATAGAACTTTAAGCTCTTAAGAGGATCATCTGTACCTATAATTGTATATATATCAAAGTTAATATTCTGCATACTTCCATGATGTTGCAGGTTTGAGAGAGAAACATCTGGAAAGATCATGTTAATATATCATAGTTATTGGTGTTAGCTTATTAAATCTGTTCACTCCAGTTCCTGCAGTTCCCCTAAAATATTTGTTTTAAAGCAATACTACATTTGAGTTATATTCCAAATCTTGACAATTTAAAACATTTGTACAATGAATAAGACGATCCAAGAAACTTATGAGCTCCATTTTATTTCTTTCTTAGTTTCTAATTCTCATTACTTAGCTCTTAAGTGAAGTAGAGATATAGCATGCAAGTGCACAAAGTGTCGTGAATGATTCGGCATTCAAAAGCTCCTCAAGTATCGCAAAACTGAGGCCAGCAGGTTGCTTTCTAAACATGAATTCTAATTTAAGACCATGTCTACCACCAGTTTACCAACATGCTACAGTTCATCGAAATGCATCCAAGTACTAAAGTTCAACAACATAATATGGTGCATCCTAAAAAGATATTCCATCAGATCATCGGAATAACAGAACTCAAGACAGCCTACTATCATTTTAGTTAGAAGGAATAACTCGAGCATTGAACAATTATGAAACAAATATTTCTGCAAGGAATCTGTATCGCATTATTACAACGATGTCATACAAAGATCCTTGTTGGTCAGCCTCATACATAAAATAGGAAAGTGAATGAAACACCACTCCAACCGCTTGACCATGGTGATCTAAATTTGGAAATAAACACATAAAAAGAAAAGAGCTACCTTTGCTTGTCTTCAAATTTTAATCTAGCTAGAGCAGTCCATAAGAAGACCATGTTAGTTGTGTTTTTTTCCCTCTTGGCATAAATATGCACTCCAAGATATTATTCACACATTGCAATGGTGACATGCTTACTTAACCATGTATAAGAGGATCTAAAGGACAATTGTTGTTGATTTCTTTTCCTTTTCATTGGTCAATGAGGGGTTTACAGTGGATCCTTTGACCTAGGGGCACAAACTGGGACACAGTCCCTACTACACATGCATTTTGGCCCATTTTATTGCGGCACTTAACCATGAATAAGAAGATCTAAAGGACAATTTATTTTTTGTTTTTGTTTTTTTTGGTTATTGAGGGTTTACAACGGATATCTTAATCTTGGGGCACAAATAGAGGTTCAATCCCCGGGCATGTTACTACATGCTCTTTTTGGCCAGCTTTATCACAGATGCAATGGCACGGTGAGCAAACCCAGCAGTTCCCAGGGTGAGATTTGAACCCAGGTCTTCACTGTGATAACACTCCACCCTTAACGTCACTCATGGCTGCTAGAAAAGCTCTATAGGACAAGTTACATTCCAAATTGTTATCAAATTATAACAGATTTTAGAACCACCTTCATCAAAGTATTGAATATTTTCTCGAGTATAATCCCAATGATAAATAATTTATAAACAAAAAATGTGTTTGACAAATAGAACTAGAAATTGAGGTCAGCCTCACCAAGCAAAAATAACATGTGTGCCAACAACTATGCCTGCTGTCTATTGTGGATTCACAAGGGCCTCCAAATGCAAGAAGCAGATGCAAACAAGTAAAAACAGGCAATCAAATGATACGTTATTGAAAACAAAATAATATTTGCATTTATGCTAAACATTAAAAAATCTTATGGTGGCCTTAACACAAGCTGCAAACACAATCAAACTTTAATATCGTGGAAAATGACCAAGCAATGAACATTTTTCACAGGCTATTTAATTGGCAGGAATTTATAATTCCTAAAGAGATGATAAGAAACCCTCTGGAAAATCCTCCATCAAACACACCAAACTGAGTTATCCGGGAGGATCTTTCTCAAGTTCTCAGGTCATCTTTCTTAACAAGCAACAAGAGGCTATGGGAAATGCATATAGCTGATTAGCTTGGCAAAATAGGGGGCAGTGGTGCAGCAACTGGTATGTCAAAATCACATGAAATATTATGGGAAGGTTCCAAACTCTCTAATACGCCTTTTCATCTCATTTCTGGTCAGAATTTCATTGTTTGACCCTCCAAACAAGAGTGGAACAGCCCAGATCAGCAGGCAGTATTTTGGACATAAAATTGTTCATACAATGTCAAGATAGAGTGATTCAAAAGGGGAATGAAATTAGACTCAAAGAAGCATATACCCTCAAGGTGGCAAGTCCCAGCTCGTCTATTTGACCCCCCAAAATGGCAAAGCACAGTCTGCTATATTTTCACAATAAATTGGACAAATGGGCTCCAAATGAGACGAAATTAAAACTGGAGCATCTTGGAGCATATTTCCACGTGCCCAACAAAAATCATGGGAAAACTCATCTATTTGATACCCCAAAAATATTAGAGTAGATGCCGGGATCTTCAGATCAAGCGAATGTAAAGTTTGAGTGATCCCAAGAGTCAAGCAAGTGCACACCACAATAAAGCTGCAAGTAAATGAAATCATACATAAGAATTGTTGCAAAAGGATAAAGAGCAAAATATCAATACTCCATATGATTAGCTCAACTTGCATTACATTATGACTAGGTGAATAGGTACATATATAGGTGTAAGATAGGGGTAACCCATCACACAATGCATGTGGGACTAACTTCCCCAAAATAGGTGGAAGAAAGGTATCAAGCGAACATCCTCATACATGTGGGCTAAGTCACAAGGTTTGAGTTCGAGTTCGAGTTTGTCAAGGATAAAATTCAGTTCAAGTTCGCCAATGGATAAAATTCAAAAAAAAAAATTGCCTTTAAATTTGAACTATTAAAAAATATAAAAATATAAAATTTTATAAATAAAAAATAGTAAAATAAATTTTTAAATTAAAAAATTAAATATTAAAATAAAATGAATATAAATTAAAAAAATAAAATAATTATATATAAATTAAAATAAATATAAATAAAAAAATAGAATATAAAGATTAAAAATAAAATTAAAAAATAAAAGGAGATCAAACTTAAAAAAATAAATAAATAATTTAAAATAAAGATAAATATTATTAATTATAAATTATTAATTAAAAAAGGTATAAAACTAAAATACAAATCAAATTTAAAATAAAATAAAATAAAAAAACTAAAAACCAATCGAATTAAAAAAACTTTAAAAGTTTATAATAATAAACTAATATACAAATCCTATTAAAAAATAAATTAAAAAAATAAAAAACAAAGTAATGTCAAAATTGAAAGGAAAGCAAAAGTTATAAAAAGTAATCTAATAATATAAAACTAAAGCATGGTCTGCTCAGCTTCGTTTTTTCAAAACCCTCTCCCCTCGTGCTCTCCTTGCGATGCCAGTTTAAGCTAGAAGTTAATCCATATTCCATTGAGAATGCCCTCGACCATGGATGTGAAAGAAAGTTGCGAGGTGAAAGCCATGCAAGTATAAGTGGCGGTGGCGTTTTAAATTCAATAGACCCGGTCTGCAGCAGTATTTTGAACGAATACCATTCAAACACCCGTGGCCAAGCAAATAACAAACCAAGACGCCAAATGACAGGCATTGAATAGAGTATAGCAAACCGCAAACCAAATGATAGGTTCAAATAGGGCACAACAAACGGCAAAAAAATATCATACTGAACTTAAACGATTTTGAGCAATTTTTTGGGTGCAGCAAATAAATCGCCAAATTTCAAACTTCAACCTAAAAATTCGGTGAATCTTGTCACTTAGCATGTGGGATAAACTTTTTCAATGTACACAAAAAACACACAACTTAGTAAGCGAAATAGAAGTGTAAGAAAACACTACACACCAACACCCCCCTTAAACATAACTTAAGTGGGTATAAAAAATGGGTCCCGACAACAAGCCCTGATGAGGTGCCCAAGTACATAGCAATCTCTCATAAAGTAAAAAAAATGAGAAAACTCGTAGAAAAACTCCCCCTAAAAAAGAGAAAAGAAGTGAGAGCTAAAAGACCCCACTACAAGCTACAATTGTTGTAGTCACCTTGTATCCTGCAAAATAGGGCCCATGTGTGCCTCCACAAAGAAGAGAGAAGGTAAATGCAGAATGTCACATGGCGAATGTGGTAATGGGCCCCTATGCAACAAATGATGTCTCTTCCTTTCGGAAGAAAGAAACCCCAAGCAATCAAACTCCTGAATTCCCACTCAAGTGGAATGCAAATAGGAATAAGGATATATATCTCTGAAAAATGCTCAAATGTGCCAAAGTCTGATCAAGAATCGCATGCCTAACTATAGAAGATGGCAATAAGGAAGCATAAAATGGAGGAGAAAGAGCAAGAGGGTTTATAAGTACACGCATTACATCCATAGAAGAAGATGCAACTCCATCAGAGTTGTCATCAAAGAGAAGACAAATGTCCTCAATGGTGTCCTCTAGATCCGAAATGTGAGACTCTACAAACAAAGAAGAGATATCTGGTAGAAAAGTGTCCCAATAAGGTGAATCCAAAAGACATATAATCCCGTTGCAAAAAATCACTAGAAGCTCTTGAAGGAGCAACTCTGAACTCTGTCGTATCAACATGGTAAGGTGGAATCTCAATGCATGCCATGTGACTACACTACACATCCCACAATCATTGGAAGCTCTTGATGAAGAGACTGAATTCGATAGTAACAGGTACAAGTGTGTCCATAGTATGAACACCAATGGATGAATTTGCCAATGCTGGAATGCAAGAGTCCTCAACTCTAGACGGGGTATCTGAAAGAGAAGGATTGATATCATGAACATGTGAATGGTACTCCAAGGAAGCATCACTCTCTGATGAAGAATCAATGTCTCCATACAGCGAACAGATGAAGGTCCACGCAGTGAAAAGGCACTCATTGTACTCAATCTGATATAGGATATCATCATAACTAGTGAGACCTATTAGTTCATAGACCATGTCATTATTATTAAGCCACACAAATTTCCATCCATAGTCGCTTGGTTTAGGAACGAGTCCAAGGAGATAGGTTAGTAGATCATGATCTAGGCAATGATTTGTTATCCCATTCTTCCAGAACAAATAGTCTATGAATTCAGCCATACAACATTAATAAGATCCATAAAGACACCCCCCCTGAACTATTAATGGTGAACCCCTCCAAATTTGGCACTTTATAATTTTAGTGCGATTATAAAACAAATGGGACCAATGAAATGAGCACGGAAAACCATACACTTTTTACAAAAGTGGCACTCAAATCCAAGCAATCAATCAAAAGTTATTACAAAATTCATTTTCCCGTCATTAATGGCCTATTTTAATGAGTTTGCACAAAAAAATTAAATACACTTAGTAAAACGGAGCGGACAGAGGCTTGCAACCAGTCGTTGGAACCGGAATTGAACCACGGAGCATTACAAAGTCTCAAACACTCTGCCCACAATATATTGTTTTTATTTAAAAAACAACAAAAAAATCTTTAGCAACAATCTCCGTACTATATTGTTTTTGTTTTTTTCCCAGTAGTAGTAAAACGGCGATAACTTATGCATTTCTCAACGAAATTCAAAATGATTTGGAAAGCTAAAAACAAAGTGCACAAAACCCAAAAAAAAATTGAGAAATTTTGTATAGTTAGAGATCAATTTGCAGAAAAAATACGTGTTTTTTATGAAAAACATAAACTTGCACTTGCAAATAGATGAAAAAAAGTGATTTTTTTGGTCTGAAACCCTCCAAGGCAAAGAAATATGGCGTCCCAGCTGTGTTGGGGCTGCAATAATGGTGTCCTAGTTGAAAGAGAAGAAATCAACAAGTATTTCCTCCACAACTAACAAGAAGAAATTCTAAATATAAATAAATCTTTTTTTTTTTCTTTGCAAATGATAAACTCAAATTTTCAAAATGAAATTAGCAGCAAAAAAAACAGACAATCGTTAAAAATGGATTGGCGTTATGATACCATACTAGAGTGGATGTCAAGATCTTCGGATCAAGTGAATGCACTGGTTGAGTGATCACACAAATCAAGCAAGTACACACCACAATGAAGCTGCAAGTAAATAAAATTATACACAAGAATTGATGCAAAAGGATTGAGAGCAAAATATCAATACTCCATATGAATAGCTCACCTTGCATTATATTATGACTAGGTGAATAGGTACATTTATAGGTGGAAGATAGGTCTAACCCAACCACACTATGCATATGAGACTAACTTCCCTAAAATAGATGGAGCAAAGGCATCAAGGCAATATCCTCATACATGTGGGATAAACTTCCCCAATGTACATAAAAAACACACAACTAAGCAAGCTAAATAAAAGTGTAGGAAAACCCTACACACCAACAAACAGGCCAAAAAAACAGTCCAAGTTTGTTCAAATGCTTGGAACAAAAGAAATCATGGGAAATGAAGGATTTGAAGTCAAACAATGCCTAAGAAACATAAATTTATAAGAGGAACGAATACAGAAGGAAATGAAAAGATAAGTTGCAGATATAAGCAGAGCCATATGCCATCATCGGGACAATCTACGATGTTTCATTTGTATATGCTCTATTTTTGTGCACAGTAAAGCACTTAGCGCTTTCCCTGTGGTGATGTTTCCTGACCTGGGTTTTACACCACATGTCTGAGTGCAGTGGATAAACTCTGCATTGTGCAATGTTGTTTTACTGTTCTAAATCAAGTCTGTTTATGTTCCTTCAAGTTATGTATATGTATGCATAGTTTCAGCAGAATTTTAGCCACGTTAAGCAGCAATTTAGTTGTAGAAGCTTTAATCTCTTTCCTTCAAGCAATCTAACCGATGCTTAAGGTCTGAGTTGAGATACAAATTAGAACATATCATTTTAGCTCCCCATTGGAGAGGCTCTTGGTTCCTCAAAAGCTTACTCGGAAGTTGCATGTTTCAGTTTTCCTTCATTTTCTTGTTTTGAGCTGTCTATTTGTCTTTTCTCCCTTAAGTAGCCATTTTGCCTTTTGAATGTTTTGCCCAGCACAAAGTAGTTGGAAGTATTAGAACTGCTTGCTCATGAAAGAAACATCATGATCACTCTTCTCTTTGTTAAGTTTCTCAAATCACTGAAACGGAAATAAGAATAGAAGACAACATGACAAACACAAAAATATACTTATTAATATACTCTTGCATTTATTCATTATCACAGTTTACAACAGTTTTGATTTTGTACTATAGATCTGCACTTTACTTACGAAGTCACGTTTCATGCAATGGGTATAAAACATAAGAGAACAGCGAGCAGGGAGTTATGCAATGAGTTAAACTATTAAGTTTAAAAAAACTTTAATTTCTGTCATTCTGACTAGAGTTATATATAGACTTAAAGCTTTGGGCATACATAATGGTATTTTTCTAAATTACGTACCTGTGTGTGTGGGTGGGGGGCGGGGAGCCGGGGCGCGAAGGGGGTGGGTGTGTGTGTGTGTCATGGAGGAGCAATTGTTATTTGCATAATGCACTATATATCCTTAAAGCATTGGACATAATGGTATGTTTCTAAATTTTGTACCTTTAGTGTCGACCTCAATCAAACCCCTGCCCAACCAATCAATGAGTGTCTTGTAGCATACTGGAAATTATGAAAAACGTTTCCCACCATGCTGGCCCCATCAATCAGATTGCTTTCCAATAGCTTTTATTGCAGTTGCGCAATCTTTGCCTCAGTGTCCTTGGCTTTGTCCTTTAGCGACGTGCAACATCCTATAGACTCGGAATAGACCTAGCTGACAATGTCACGAACGGCCATAAATCATAGAAAAACTATATATGTCGAGGCACAGATGTCTGATGCAGCAGTTAAGGTATCGTGCATGGATTTGATCCGCGAATCCTTCTCTTGTTGTGCCGCTGCTTGGGCCACTTCTTAAGATTTCCAAGCATCCTCGGTGGCTCTATGTGTCTCTACTTGTATCAACTCCTCTATAATAGGCATCGGCTGAAGCAATGCCTCCATGATATGAGAAAACTTTTGGAGCTTAAGCAAGGGCTTTGTGTTGTCATCCTTTTCCTTGCTCTTGTGCATACGATCAGGACATGCAATCACAAGTTGCTCATATAACATATCCGTGCACGCACTTAGAGCATTATATTTTCCTTCAAGTGTGCCCTTCCCAACACTCCACTACATCTTTCACCATGTGGAGCATCAAGGTGAGTCTTTAATGTATCAGCCTTTGCTTGTGCTCGATCTGCTTGTTGAGATGCTTGTGTGTTTGCTATATTTAAAGCCCGATCGTCCCGCCACACCATGTTGATTTTGCGAAAGCATGTCTGGATCATTGAAAACAAGGTCATTGCCACATCCTCCTCAGCCATTACATCAAGGGTAAAAAATGCCATAGGCATGCTATTTGGTCCAAATGCCATCCTCAAGCCTAGCACACTAAGATTCAAATCTACTCCAAGCCCCACAGCATCACTGTCGTCCTATAACAGTGTCTTCATACAACCCATGAGGTAGTCTTCATCCACAGCACACCTACAACTAGATTCGCCTTTCTCTGAGTTTACTAACAATGGTTGCTCAAATGTAGGGGGCGCAATCTCACCTTCGGTCAATTCTTTTCCTTTTGTGTGCTCCAGAGACTCGGGACTGTTGCCAAGACTGAGACAATCTCCTTATCCCCTTCTTTTGCCTCGCATATCCCTTGCAGCTACAGATTGTGCACCTGCTTACACACCTACTAAAGCTTCTAGTGTTCCTCGGGTAAACCAAACCCAATGACTTGTGGCTTGTGTACACCTAAGCGCCTTTTCCTCAGGACCATTGCACCAATTAGTAGCATCTCCTTGTGCTTACCCTTCTACACATCACCAAAAATGTCCTAATCTGAACCAAACAACTATTGCACAGAGGCCACCTGTTTCGAGGCCTTCTCTTCCCTCGTGACTTGCAAAAAACCCAAACAATGCAAGATCTAAGGTCTTTTTTTGTATTCTCTTGGGCAAACTTTGAGCTTTTGATTGAGCTCCACTCATGCCAATAGTAGCGGTCTTTGTATCCTCCTACGCCCCTTATACAATAACTAGAGTGTCATATACATCCAAGCAACCTCTAGGAGCCTCTTCACCAGCGGGACACTAGGCGGGTAGAAGATTGTGATGCAGAAGCATCTAGGGGTAGTAGGGGTTCAACACGGGTTACAATTTGGTTTCATTCATGTTCGGGGTATGTTTGCATCCATAAACATTGAAAACCATAGAATGGTGAACCTTGTCTTGCGTTGAGAGGAATTTTCTAACAGACCATCTTATTGAGTTATCAAGGTCATTGCATTCTCATAACCATCACCTTAAGGTGGTTGACATGGTGAAACAGTCTTTAAGGCAATACTTCATTTGTGTTTCCTCGTCATGGACTATTTTGGCCAGGCCAAGGTTGGAGCAACCAAGAACACCTCAGGAACATCCAAACATATATTCGAGGTGAGTTTGTCATGAAGATCGTATAACAATCCACAAGTCTCATGATCAAAGTCTTATGTGCCAAAATGGCAGCCTTTTCGAATCAAGGTTAAATCATGGCAAAATACATGTGGGAAGCATGGGAGCTACTTTAACAAGGAAAGTGGCATCAATCATGTTAGTTGGGATGTCGGGGACCTCTTACAACTCGCAAACTTCCAAAAAGATCCATTTTTGAAGCAAAACTGTCGTCATGCCTTGTGGAAGGCATTTTTTTGCATGGATGAAGGTTGGAAGTCAATAGGGCCATCCCAAGAAAAACTGAAACAACTCTTGTGGTATAACCGTGAGGATAAAGAAGGAATCATAAATTTTTGAATGGGCAGCACAAGACAGGAGTGTTGGGGCAAGAAAACCATAAAAAAAATGTTATTCTTGGAGACCAAAAAAACAATTATGTTTTTCGAGAGTAAAAACATCCTTTGGATACCAAATGCCAGGCATTATCTCTTAGAAACTGGAAAAGAACTGGGTTTTAGCAGAAAGCAAAGAAATTTGCATATACAGGAAAAAGAGCAAAAATAAGGGACGCCCAGGTATGTCAAGGTTGGAGCAGTTGGAGGACTGCCAAGAAGATCTACAAACATTTCTGAAATGGGTTTTGGTCCCTGATGGTGGACAAAAAAAGTTTGGTCTGTAACTTTGATATTGTAGAATGAAATTAAGCTGTGAAAAACAGCCTAACTGTTTGATAAAATACCTGAAATCAACTTCTTGTCATGATCATAGGAAGGGGTTACAGAGACTGTTGTAAGATTGGAATGAAGTGTTTTTGCC
The DNA here is from genome assembly GCA_037957365.1 of Torreya grandis. Classification (NCBI taxonomy): domain Eukaryota; kingdom Viridiplantae; phylum Streptophyta; class Pinopsida; order Cupressales; family Taxaceae; genus Torreya; species Torreya grandis. Next base: position 995,551 of record JARHVA010000271.1, read on the forward strand.
TTGGGATTGGATATCTCATCCAGAATATGTCGTGAGACTCATTTCGAGTACTCATACCCTATATCTCCTCTTCCTTCCAACAAATTTACAAATTGTTGCAATTTGCATGTTTGCTAGTTAAAAATGTCTGTTAAATGACAGATTTTCTAAATTTTGTGTAAATGGCCTCCAAAAGGGTTGGAACAGCTTAGTTTGGGTAAATATTGGTGGGGAAGCTTATTTAGGCTGCTAGGACAAGGCCGTCCTTCATTGGACTCCCTATCCTAGACTGCACCATATGGTATCAGAGCTAGTGTATCCTGCATGAGTAAAGAGAGTGTTGAAAGAGAGAGAGTTGGAGAAAGTACAAGAGAGGTCAGAGCAAGATAGCAGTCCTGCAGTGTAAAAAAAGGTGTAAAGTTTGTCCTCCACCGTGAAAAAACTGGGGGTGTTCTCCATGTTGATGGGTGGGTTGACAAAAGGAAAGAAAGAGCTTGATTGAGAAAGAACATCTTCTTCCATCACAGAGAATTGATGTGTAGAAGATGTTTAGGTAGAGCAAAGAGTTGCATTGTGTGAGGGTAGGTCAAAAAGCCTTTATAGTTTTTAATTGTAGGTACTGAGCTAAGGCTCATGAAAGATTCATTATGAAGAAAGAGACAAAAGGTGGTCAAGAACCACAAGTTACAGAACTTGAAAGCAACGGAGGAGATGCTGAGAGCCCTACAAGCAAAGTTGGTTGCCATGGAGAATACAAACAGATCATATAGTGGAATAGCAAACCAAGGGAAGAAGAGTGTAGAGAAGATAGAGAGGTAAAAAAGAAAGGTTGAAGAGTTGAATAAGGAGTAGGCAGTCCAAGTAGCTGGATTGAAGATTGTGATGAGGAAAATACAAGCACAAGTGGAAGTTGATGCAAGGATGAAGAAGGCTGATTTTATACTGCCCAATAGAAATTGAAGAGCTAACGAAGGTGTAAAAAGTTGTGCAAATCAAATAAGACCTCCTTGAAGATGATATTGCAGAAGCAATGGAGTTAAAAGAAGATGAATGGATGAAGATACAGAAGTCTTGATAGCATACCTTGAGGAAGGGGAAGGTTTAGTTGGCTACAATGAAGAAGAGAAAAGGTTGGTAGAATCCCCTTGAGTAAAAAGATGAAAAGAAGATGGAATTAGCAGAGCTGAAGCAAAAACCAGCAAAGGTAACAAGGGCTGAAAACATGAATACTTTGTCTTTAGAGGCATGAAGAACAAGAGATAGGAGAATTGTTTCTAGCAGAGGTGTTGATGGAAGAGTACCTTACAGAAGAAGAGTTGTATTGTGACCAACTGAAGACCGTTTTGAAAGGCAGAGATGTGAGTATGGGAGGCTTTGAGAAGCCCAGGCTTGATAGAAATCAAGTAGAATATGGAGAAGAAAAAACCCTCATGAAAGAGGATGAGATTGACAAGAATGTGTGTGAAGTGCATGAAGTTGAGAGCATTCTAGAGGAGATTAAAGCAGAAGGAAAGTTGCAAGAATTTGATATTGCAGCAAAGATGGTTGAAGTCGAGAATGGGCCCTTGACAGTCCATCATATGGCAGCAAGTCATGGAGAGAGTGCAAACATTGGTGAAGAGCTGGACAACATGCCTATGTGGCATAGTGAAGAGATGGAGAAGTGTCTGGGAAAACTTTTGATTCCCATAATGTGGTATTTGCTGATTTATATGCAGGTACAGCAGTGGAGAAGAAGGCCAAGAAGAGGCATATGGGAAATTCAGCCCAATACGCTCATGTATGAGCAGACCATAGAAGAGGATCCTGAAAAGGAGTTGGAAAAGCTACTTGATGACATTTTGAAAACTAAAAATGGCAAGGAAGATGTTTGTAAAAAACATTTTTGGATCCATCATGTTAATAAAAAAATAAATCTGTCGTTTCGGTTCCGATATGTAAACCCATCCTCAGGGAGAAGGTGAAAATGAAAAATGCTCCAAGGAATTACTGCCTTAGTGAATCCCTAAATAATAAAAATATAAAATATTAATAATAAAGGGCTAAGATTGGCTCTCCTTAAACCAAAAAGTAATTTATAACTAAAACTAACCACAAGTTAACTTCTAATGTTTAATAAATCATTGAATATCAAGTCAACTTTAGCTAGTCCATATATTATCTCGCCTTCTTAAATGATTCATTATCAGTCTCCAAGAACTACCAATACCAAGCCCGTTGTCTCGACTCTCTATTTACATTGACTGGCCTCTTTTCAATTGTTTCCCTAACCTTTCTTTCCAATAATCATCTTCTTTAACAATAAGTTTTGCCCCTCCATAAAAATTAGGTTTTTGGTGGCATGGGAGTGTTCTGCTAAGGCATAACTATGAAGTCGGAACTTATAAATATCTCTAGAATGCACTTTGAGCCTTGTTTGAAGAGATCTACCTGTTTGACCCACATAGGGCATGCCGTAGAAACAAGGAATTAAGTAAGCAGATTTTTGTACCTTAGGATTTTTAGTAGAATCCATATAAGAGTGAAAGGTGTTATGCGGTTTGAAGGTCTTTTGTATACCAACTTTCCTCACAATCCTCACCAATGTTTCTAAGATTCCCTTTATGTATGGGCTACCGATCCTAGGTGCTTATGAGTGTTCATTGTAGTCTTTATGTCTCCACATACTTGCTTTATGGAAAGATCTTTAAATTTTACATCTTTTGTAGCCATTTACCATCAAGACCTCTATGAAGTGTTCTTTATCCTATTTGAGGTGATTCAGGTCCGAGATTCTTATTGCCCTTGTTGCCATAGAATTAAGAATGATGGTTTTAAGGCAAGGTGATGGTGTGGGTCTGCCTTTACATACAGATCAGTGTGTGTTTCTTTTTTGTTAACATCACGAGATAATGTGCAATCTGGTTTCTTCGAGATTGTTTGAAGAGACCTACCTATTTCACCCACATAGGGTGTGCCATTGGAACAAGGCACTAGGTAAGCACCTTTTTGTACCTTAGGATCTTTAGCAAAATCTAGAGAAGTGCAAAGGATGTTATGCGGTTTGAAGGTCGTTTGTATACCAACTTTTCTCACAACTCTAGCCAATTTTTTTTAGATTCCCTTTATATATGGTATAGTGATCCTAGGTGCTTCTAAGTCTTCAATGTTGTCTCTATGTCTCCGCATACTTGCTTTATCGAAAACTCTTTCAATTTCCTATCTTTTATAACCATTTACCATCAAGATCTCTCCGAGGTGTTATTTCCCCTGTTTGAGGTGATTTGGGTCTGATATCCTTATTGCCTTTGTTGCCATAGAATTAAGAACAACAATTTTATGGCAAGGGTGATCGTGCAGGTCTGCCTTTACATACAAATCAGGTTGCATCTTATTTCTATAAACCTCACAAGATAATGTGCAATCCAATTTCTTCGAGATAAGGACATCAAGGAAAGGTAATTTATTCTCTTCTTCTTTCTCCAGAATGAACTAGATCTAATTTGTTTGCCCATTTAAATGACCTAGAAAATTATCAAGTTCGTAACTACCAAGGGACCAATTTACATTGGTGTCATCTACAAACCTATCCCACCAATCGGGGTTCAGTGTATAGGATTCTAGTGCATTAAACTCAAAATGTTCCTTGAATAAGTTATCAACAATGGGTGATAATGGCGACCCCATTCCTACTCCCTCAATTTGCTCATAAATCTCTCCTTTATAGGAGAAGTAGACCTTAAACACAATTCCACCAAATCCATCATTTGGGAGTCAACAGTGCCACAAATGACACTCATAGTCTCATCAAGTGGTATCTTTGTGATAGAGAAACCACAACAAAGCCAACAAAAAAGGTATTTTCATTTACCCTCCTATCCTTGACCTTAAACACGAAATGTTCCAAAATTTTAATAAAAGATGACGTATTTCCAATGAAATGCTTTAATTTACCAGCTAAATACTCCGCAAGAGGATATGTGTGGGAGTTCCTTGTATTGACTATAGGTCTCAGGGGGATGTTATCCTTGTGGAATTTCAGTGCTCTATAAATCCTTGGGGTTATAGGGGCATGCAGAATTAGCCGATGTTTTTCTTTGTCACTAATAGATCAGTTCTTGATAGCTTTTGTGACGCCATTAACTATTATATTCACGGGATTTCTTTAAAACTTTTTTATAGCTCCCACTCCTATTTAAATGTTCAAGCCTTTTGACATCATAATCTATTTTATTTAAAAGTACAGTGGTGTTACCTTTTCTACGTTGAAAATAATATTGTTCTTATATTCTCTGCAATTCCTCAAGGCAACATGTTCTTCGGCATTAACTATTTTATTCAAGGGATTTCTTGAGACCTTTTTATAGCTCCCACTCGTATTTGAATGTTCAAGCCTTTTGACATCATAATCTATTTTATTTAAAAGTACAGTGGTGTTACCCTTTTCTACGTTGAAAATAATAACGTTCTTATTTTCTCTGAGATTCCTCAAGGCAACAAGTTGTTCTCTCGAAAGATTTCTTTTTGGTGAGTAAACTTTCTTTAAAAGCAGCAAGATAAAATAATTCAAAAATTGTTTTGGAGGCAGCAATAAGAGCAATAGCCAATCCAATTGAAGCTGAAGATAAGGATGAGATCCTTGTAAGGCAAGCAAAAGAGAGGTCTTAGTGGAATGAAGGCATGTTTTAGAGGTTTGAGAGTAAGAAGATTGAAGAAAAGAGAGATGGGAAGAGAGCTAGGCGGAGGACGGTTATAGGTGGGCAAAACCCCACAAAAAATGCAAAAGAGGGAGATGGAAAGGAAAAGATAAAAGAAAGAGCACATATTGGTGGAGGTGGGCAGACTATGAACTAGCAGCAGCTGGAAAAGGAAATAGAAGAACAAAAGTTTACTGAGGTACCTAACATGGTGGAAGGGCACACCGTGGCCTACTCGGTCAGTCAAAAGGATGCTTTTACCATCTAGCCCAAACTTCTAAGCACCATGCTCACATACTATTACCTGGGGTATCTAATGTAGGAGCATCATGGGGGTTAGTGCAATCTTGCATCTACCAAAAATATTTTCTTGCCTTCAATCCAGTTTGTAACTCATATTTCAATTTGCAATGAATCAACACGAGTTACTCTATGGCTTTATTCATGTTCGGGCTATTTTTGCATCCATGAAAACCACAAAACAGTGAACCTTGTGTTGGCATTGAGAGGAATGTTCTAACGGGCTATCTCGTTGACTTATCAAAGCTCATTTCATCCTCGTAACTATCATCTTAAGGAAGTTTACATGGTGAAACGATCTCAGGCAATATTTCCTTTGTCTTTCCTCCTAATGGGCTATTTTGACCAAGTCGAGGTTGAAGCAACCAAGACCAACTTTGAGCATCTTTTCAAGGTGAGTTTGTCATGAAGATCGTATAACAATCCACAAGTCTCGTGATCAAAGTCTTGCTTGCAACAATGGAAACGTTTTCACATTAAGGATAAATCATGGCAAAATACAAGTGGGAAGCTTGGCAGATGTTTAAACAAGGAGAGTGGCTTCAATTGTGTTATAGTTGGAATGTTGATAACCTCTTGCATCTCACAAACTTTCAAAAAGAACTGTTTTTGAAGCAAAATTCTCATCATGCCTTGTGGAAGGCATTTTTGTGCATGGGTGAAGGTTGGGAATCAATGCACCATCCCAAGAAAAATTGAAACTGCTGTTTTTGTGGGATGGGAATGAGGATGTAGTAGGAATCATCAATTTTTTTGAAAGGGCAGCACCAGATGTGAGTTTTGGGGCAAGAAAACCATCAAATATCATTCTTGGAGGCCAAAAAATCATTTTTATGATTGTTGTTGTGTTAAAACATCCTTGGGATAGTAGCAAAACAGGAAGCATAACCTCTTGGAAACTGGAAAATAACTGGACTTTAACAGAACAAAAAAGAAATTTGCATACACAGACCAAAAAAGAGCAAAAAATGAAGATGTCTAGGCATGTGAAGGTTGAAGCAATTAAAGGACTGCCAAGAATATCTAAAAACGGATTTGGAGTGGGTTTTTGTCCCTGATGATGGATCAAGAAAAGGTTGGACCGTAATTATGAGCCTATAGAGTAAAATCAAGTTGTGGAAAACAGCATGTCTGTTTGACAAAATCCCTGAAATCAGCTTGCCACTGTCATGATTAGAGGAAGGGGTTGCAAAGAATGTTGTCGGATTGGTATTAGTGTTTTTTCCCTAAGAATAATGTTGTACGAGAATAGAAGCTGGTCCAAGAGTTTTGTGTGATTTGAGAATCCATCGTAGGCCTTTGAAAAGGCCTAAAAACTCCATTTTGATGAAAAACCGGTTCTTGTTCAAGTTGGGCCCATGGGGAAGCTTATTTAGGCCGCTAAGACAAGGTCATCCTTCATTGGACCCCCTATTCTATATTGCATCAGATCTATTGGAAGCAAAGTGCCATGCAAATGGCCTCCAAAGCGTTAGAACAGATTACGTTAGGTAAATACTAGTGGGGAAGCTTATTTAGGCTACTAAGACAAGATCATCCTTCATCGGATCCCCTATCCCATACTGCATCAGATCTGCTGGAAGCGGAGTGCCGTGCAACTACTGCTCATGCTCGACCAATATACACGGGCGTGTAAGCTTGTAGGACAATGCATTCGACTCATTCTTTGGATCCATCTCATTGACATTGAGTTGGGTATGGTGAAGATACATTTGTAATTCCACTTCGCCACAAACCATTGCCACTATCTTTAGTGTCACTCTCCACTAGTATACAAATTGTAATTTGAGTGCGGAAGCCCACTATTCTATTTGACATCAGTGATTGATTTGCGCCTTTTTGACACTTGCCTACAAATAAAGGTAGTGAAACCTCAAGGCAAGCAACTCCTAAGCATCACCAACATCCTCCCCACATGAAACTCTAGTATAGGACGTGGAGGATGAGTAGTATGCCAAAGCGACTAGTCACACCATCATCCATCTAGTTAGGGGTGTTTTGGATTATCATGTTTGCAAGGTACTCCACAAAATCAAAGCGAGTATCCTTAGCACCAAACTTATTGCCTGCATACACCCAACTCAAAGTAGTTGTGTCCTTGCACACCTTGTGCAAAATATTCATTGTGAGGAGTTTGCATGTCATGCATACTCTTACATCAGGGATTTGATCAATGCATGCATCTTGTCCACCACACCAACTCTTGACCAAGTTTTGTATGAGCCCAGTCATCTAGGTCGTCTTCAAAATTGTTGTGAGATCAGCTAACAGAAGCTCCTTAGGTTTCCGAGCATTGAGCAATTCAGACCCATAAGCTCATATATCGTGCAAGGGTTCACCTCAATCACCATCTGCACATCCAAAAATAATACTCCATCATGTAACCAGCTCAACATAAATCTGATCAAACTCTACGCCTTGCCAATATATGGCAATCGCAAAGCTAAAGGATGCCGTTTGCTTGCAAAGCCTTGCTGTCTACAATGTGTTTCTATGATGTGCATCATGAGCTCACCCCTGAAGTTCTTGTCAAAGTGGCTATACTACATGATGTCACATTTCTCCAACTTTCCATACAAGTCTTCCATGATAGGGATTTCCATTAACTCAACGGTTAGCAACGACCCACACTCAACTCCAACTCTTGTTGCGACATCCTCCATGGGCACTTGAGCATGCACATTGCAACCTCTTCCTTCCTGTCGTGTGTGAGCCACAATGCTACTGTTGGATTCAGTGCCACCAATAGTCCCCATTCTGCTTGCAATTCTGCCCCAAATTTCTCTTTTGGGCATTATATCTTCCTAAATCTATTCACAACAATTATTTCTCCCCCTACACGCTCACTTCTTTCTAGAAATATACTTTCAAGTTTTCAAAACTTGCTTCTGCAAACACATTAATCACTCTAGAGCACTTTGATCGCCCAAAACAGTTGGTGCAAATGAAGGCATCGCAGCCCTAATTTTCTGCCATAAGTGAACTCAGCCTTTTATTACTATTTGACATCATTCCACCAAAAGGCCACACACGCATCCCTGCACTGTCTTCAGACATGCTGCGTGTTGTACACCACGCCTCTTTCCAATCCAAACAATTCTGATTGTGCAATCTTCCTTCAATTATTCATTCCATTTCTTCCCTTAATTGTTTCAAACAGCACTAGCTATCATTAAATTTCACTTTCTCTAAAAGTTTAAACCTTTAATTCTTATTTCCTATTGCATTTTTACACAAACACGACATTGATTTCCCCTCAAAATCTGTGGTGTCCTTCCCCTGCCTAGGGTCATGTTTTTTATGTTAATCACAACTCATCAGCCCTTTTTATGAAGCTTTTTTTACTTTATTCCTCCCATAAGTAATGCTATATCTTAGTTGTGCTCCATCAAAATATTCCATGTGTCGATTCCAACATTGCCATGCTGCTGAATCTGCATGTTCTGCACTTATTTTGCATCAATGAAATCAAATTCCAAAACCTACTTGGTCGTAACAATCTTATTCACTAACTGATGCTTGCACAATTATTTATGGAAGTACAGCTTGACCCAACTCCCATTTACATAGCCATGTACCTTTGTGCTATCAAGGCAAGTCAATTTAGCTGCACCATTGGGCAGAATTTCTTCAACCACAAAAGGCCCTAGCCACCAGACCTGCAGTTTGTCTGGATGCTTCTTATGCCTCGAGTCATACATCAGAGCCTCCCTACCAACTCGAAAAGTCTTATGCTCGATATGCTTGTCATGACGTGCTTTCTACCTTTGTCTTTCCACTCCTTTACTTTGTTACACAAGCAACCTCTTCTCCTTAAATGGATCAACTATGATATCCTTTTGCACAGTGATGTATCTTTATCCAGCCTGGCTGCAATAGAAATGTGCAGGTTGGCACCAAAAACTCAAGAGGAATCATTGCTTTTGCCACACCCTTAACCAATAGCGTGTATTGGGATATGTGTGGCCGATTGTGGCTATCATAATCTTTAATTAAGTCATATAATAATTTCTATAACTTCATATTGTTAGTAGGGTCGGCCTAGGGTGCATCCATAGAATAATTAAGGTATATATAGGAGGAAGTGGTTAGTAGTTTATCATCATATTACGAATTTTATTCTTATTGTAAGTTTGTGGAGGTTGCCCCCTCGAAATAGCTTCACCATATGCCTCGTTATTTTGCGCTTATTTTGATCATATTGTGATATATTGTTGTGATTCTAATTTAGTGGTATAGTATTTTCAATACAAGTGGTATCGAAGCTTCGATTTGGACAAAAGTGTGGTCGAACCCCTAATTTTGAAGAATAGCCCATATCTTGCAAACAATTGTGAATTTTTTTACAATTGTTTTACTGAAGTTAAAGAATCATTTAAGGAAGCTACAATTTAAAAAAAATAGGGTCTAGTGATCATTTTTAGCAAGTTATTGTGATTTTAGTGTTCTTCCTAAATTCTCTCTACAATCCACAATTTTAAGAATTTTTCTACTTCCTTTACATTTTCAAAAAGTTCTCAAAAATCTAGTGTGGATTTTTTCTTTAACTTTTTGGATTTGAGGCCAACCTAAATCTCAAACTATTTGGTCAAATTTTGGTCAAAGGTCAAAATCGATAATGCATTGTCAAGCCTTTGTATGGCAGGACCGCACACTAGGGGTCTAGGAATGGGTTCTGAAACTCTAGGATAAACTCCTAACAAAGAAGAGACAAAGTCAGAAACATGAATTAGTGGATCTTTTGGTCCAAGGTTTTCTTCGACAGATCACAAAGTGAGCTAGCTTAAGTATAATGTGCAAAACATATAGTCTGATATGGCCAGTACAAGAAATGTGAACAAAATCAATCGCCTTTTGGATGAGCTCAGGCAGAGTCTCATTCAAATGTTGAATTTGCAACTAAATCTACAAAATCAGCTGCAATTCACTAATACTCAAACCAACTACTGTCAATCTTCTAGTCAACCAAATACAAGCCCTAATACAACTCAGCTTCAGCTGAGTTGTTTCCCATTCATGGCCACGAAACGATGCCAAGAGTGGTAATGCGTAAGTTTGATGGGAAGGATCCGGTCGCCTAGATCAACCAAATGGAGAACTTTTTTGACGTACATTAGATCCCATCTGGAAATAATGTGGTAATGACATCTTTATATTTGGACCCTGTGCAATTCATTTTGTATAGATGGCTTCGTGCTCAAAAGAAGGGTCTTAGTGTCAATTGGTCAATTTTTACCAATGAATTATAGTTGCACAATAAAAACAGTGTGACGGAGAATTACTTCAGCCCATTAACAAAATTGCACCAAGCAAGATCTATTAGGGATTATTTTCAATAGTTCCAGAAACTATCTTTGCGAGTGGAGACAATCATAGATGAAACTTTGAATGACTTGTTTCTTGGCAGGCTCAAGGATCACATCTAACATGAAGTTCACATGTTTAATCCAAGTTTTATATATGAGGTTCTTGTCATGGCACACAAATCAGAGGAGAGCGCACTAGTCACCAAAAGGTAGCCATTCACAAGTATAAGAGATAGGAGCACTCCAACACAATCATTCCCTCGGCCTACCAAAATGACTCCTTGACAAATTGAAGAAAACAAACCAAAAGGGTTATGTTTTAACTGTGATAGCAACTACAATTGAGGACATAAGCATGCAGAAAAGAAATTGTTCTACATTGAAGGTACCAATGAAAAAGAGGATAAAGACGTAAGCATGGGAGGCTAATGATGAGCTAGGGGAGGAATCAGAGGAAACCCAACTGAGTATTTTTTGCCACGCACTTTCAGGGATTAACACCCTACAAACCTTAAGGTAGTGGGATTTTTGAAAAAATGGAAGGTGACAGTTTTGATTGACTTGCATAGTACTCACAACTTCAACAACTATAAATTGGTTGTATGCTTGAACTGTTTTGTCTACCGAGCTCCATAGTTTCAAGTCATGATTGTAGATGGTGGCATGGTTAGTTGTTCTAGAAAATTTCCACAGTATTAAACTCTCCATGGGTGAATTTGACTAGATATCCATGTATTTTCAATTCTTATGGGTGGACTAGACATTGTGTTGGAAGTCCGATGGCTAACCACCTTGGGAATGAGTGAGATGAATTTCCAAGAGCTATTCATGTGTTTCCATACAAAGGGCAAGAAATTTGAACTAGGTGGATTACATGCAAAGACCCCACAATTGATGAGTTTTCATCAAATGTAGAAGACTCTAAAAAAGAGAGTGGATGAATTTGTGGTTCAACTATTTTCAATATAGGCACAACCACCAAAGGGGACTACACTGCCAAATCTGCAAGCTAATGTGGTGGAGCACTCGGTATTTTTCAAAGATATGTCGAAAGGACTTCATCCCAAAAGGGATCATGATCATGCCATTCAACTAGTACGAGGTTACCAACCACCCAACACCAGGTCTTACATGTACCCCTATGTCTAGAATAGTGAGATTGACAAGATGGTACGAGAGATGTTGGAAGTAGATATTATTTGTCATAGTCAGAGCCCTTATTCCTCTCCAGTGGTGATGGTGTGTAAGAAGGATGACACCTAGCACATGTGTCCTGACTACAGGAAACTCAACAAATACACCATCAACGATAAATTCCATATTTCTGCAATTAATGATTTGCTAGATGAATTACACGGTGACTTTATTTTACCAAACTCGATCTCCGTTCTGGGTATACTCAAATTAGAATCAATGATGAGGATATTCATAAGACAACTTTCAAAACCCGTAAGGTCCATTATGAATTTCTACTGATGTCTTTTGGCCTCAATAATGCACCATCTAAATTTCAAAGTTTAATGAACTCTATTTTTCAGCCATTTCTATGAAATTGTCTTGGTTTTCTTTGATGACATTTTAATATACAACAAAATATGGGAGAAACACTTGCATCATGTGAATCAAATTTTAGATATTCTTGAACAACACTAGCTTTATGCCAAGCTTTCCAAATGCGCCTTCAAAGTCACAACGATCGTGTATTTGGGCCACATTGTTTCACATAAAGGCATCAAGGTGGATCCTCACAAGATCAAAGCTATGGTAGAATGTAAAGTGCCTAAAACCCTTAAAAACTTCTGAGGATTCTTGGGACTCGCAAGTCACTATTGTTGTTTTGTAGAAAAATATAGCAATATAACAACACCACTCATAACTTTATTGAAGGAGAACTCCTTCCATTGGAATGAGGCAGCCACCTCGACATTTGAGAAGCTAAAGGGAGCCATGTGCACCACCCCAATTCTAGCTACTCTAAATTTCTCTAAAACATTCATTGTGGAATGTGATGCTTCGAGGTATGGCATGGTAGCCGTACTCATGCAAAAAGGACGACCCATTGCATTTGAGAGTCACCAATGCAAATGTAAGAATTTGCTAAAGCCTATTTATAAGAAGGAAATGATGGTCATCCTTCACGAAGTAAAACAATGGCAATCATATATGATTGAAAGACACTTTAAAGTGAAGACAGATCATGATAGTCTAAAATGCTTTTTGAATTAGAGGTCATCAGAAGAACAACAAAAATGGGTCACTGAGATGTTGGGATGACTTTGAGATTGTATACAAGAAAGGAAAGGAGAATGATGTGACCTTTGCACTATCTAGGAAGGATGAGTCCATAGAACTCGTCTTATCATCCCCAATCTGATGGACAAACTGAGGTAGTCAACAAGTGTTTGGAGAGTTATCTTCGTTGTTTTGCTTCAAGCAAACAAGAGAGATATGTTCAATGGCTAACACTAACAAAATGGTGGTATAACACTTCTTTCCATACTTCATCCAAAATGTTTTCATTTTTAGCACTAAATGGGTACCATCCACCATCCATCACCTTATTTTCTATGGTCTAGCCAAAGGTTCAAGTAGCTGAAGAACACATTCAACAACAGCAAGAGGTATTCTCTATTCTCAACACCAACAATGGTGTAGAACAACATGAAGTAGCAAGCTAACCAGTGCCATAGCGAAAGATATTTTGAAGTCAAAGATTGGGTTTTTGTGCATTTACAACCATTTAAGCAAATGTCTGTAAGACAATAGAAGAAGGATAACAAGCTTTCACCTAAAATTTATGGCCCTTATCAAGTCATGCAAAGATTGGCAGTGTAGCATACAAATTGGAGTTAGCTCCCTTAGCGGAACATTCTTTGGTCTTCCATGTTTCCTACTTGAAGGTCATTGGACAAAGACTTTCAGCCCAAACAGAACTACCGCAAGATAATTCAAACATGCACTACGAGGTTATGGACAAGGGTGATTACATTGTATCTGATCAAGTGGAAGAATCTAACCAGTAAAGATGCAACATGGAAGGATGAAGCGTTCCTGCAGAAACATTCAGATGTCGTTAACATTGAGGACAATGTTGGTTTGAATGGGAGGGGCATGTTATGCCCTTAACCTATAGCATGTATTGGGATGTGTGGCCAACTTGTTGCTATCATAACTTTTAAATGAATCATATGATCATTTCTATAGTTTCATACTGTCAGTGGGGTCAACCTAGGGCGTGTCCATATCATAATTAGGGTATATATAGGAAGTAGTGGCTAGTAGTTTATCATCATATTGTGAATTCTATTCTTATTGTAAGATTATAGACTTTGCCCACTAAAAGTCGCTTAGTCATATGTTTCATTATTTTGCTCTTATTTTAATCATATTGTGATTTATTGTTGTGATCCTACTTTAGTGGTATAGTAATTTCATTATAGCTTCTTTGTCATTTACCAATTGAAATGAAGTGTGCTTTGTCAACTTCTTATAAAGTGTTTGATATGCTCATAATATTGTTGGGACATGCTCATCCCAATCTGTGTGCCCCACATCACACACCTTTATTGAGATGTTTTCCAAGTTCTTATTAAAAGGCTGCCGAAACATTTGGTTGCAGATGATACAACGAGCTCTTGTGGTGTACCATTAATTGCTGCAACAATCCCTGAATAGTATGTGCCATAAAGGTGTTTACCTTGATCACTGGTTATGTTGGGTGGGCAACCAAAGCTAGTGATGAAACATTCATAACTGAACCTTGTTGTTCTTCCAAATATACAACCTTGGGTTGATGCCACCTCTCCCCACCAATTCAAATAGTCAGTTGTTGTAATAATGTAGCGCACAACATTTCAGCATGTTGGTGGGTTGATCAGCCCAACAATGTCAATTGCCCACTTCTCGAATGGCTCCTAAATCAATACTGGCAATAGTGGCTTCTTGTCCATGCAATTAGGCTTCCCAATGCACTAACAAATATCAAAGGCACACGCATACTTGTGTGAATCCTTGTGCAGAGTAGGGGACCACAATCCCATTTGCAACACTTTCATGGTTGTAGCCTTACATAATGTGCTTAAGCCATTCCCTCAAGGCATTCACGCAACACAACTTCTCTCTAATTTTGGAAGGCACCTATGCAACACCTTGTCCAAGTCCATCTTATACCAATGCCCATTAATCAACTAAGATGGCATCGTGCGAACTACAAGTTGCTTCCTTTGTGCAGTAGTATAGTGTGTAGGCACACACTATGATGTAAGAAATCCAACAATCTCCTCCAACTCTTCAAGGACTGCCTTTACTTAGAAAAGCAATGCATCAGGTAGATCATCTTCGACAACACCACTAGCATCATTATCCCATATTTATTTACAACAAATGGTTAGCCCCACATGCCATTTTCCAAGCTTAACCACAATCTTAAAATCAAATTCCTTAAACAAAATTTACGATCTACAAATCCTTTCATGCAAGACATTTATTGACCAAATACTTCAACACTGGTGGTTTGTGAAGAGTGTGAATGATGTTTCCAATAGGTATTGCCTTGGAAGGCATACACCATCCCTAAAGCCTCATGCTCTGTGGTGGTATAGTTTCTCTCAGTTGGCATCAACATCCTACTAGCAAAATAAATAGGGTGGTCAATATTGCCCTCTCCATCTTATACAAGAATCACACCAATCACAATTTCTGATGCATCTAGATGAACATGAAAGCATTTTGCCCAATTTGTGAATTGCAATATTGGCACAGTAGCCAACTTTTCTTTCAATGTATCATAAACAAAAATTGTCTATCCAACCAATAAAACAGTTCATCCTTCTTCAACAACTCTTCTAACAATGTTGATATATGCATGTAGTCCCAAATGAAATTTCTATAATACCATGCATGCCCTAAAAAGGTGCAAACCTCTTTTGGGATTTCAGGGACA
Source organism: Torreya grandis (assembly GCA_037957365.1). Lineage (NCBI taxonomy): Eukaryota > Viridiplantae > Streptophyta > Pinopsida > Cupressales > Taxaceae > Torreya > Torreya grandis. The sequence goes on from JARHVA010000271.1 coordinate 1,010,754, forward strand.
TCTAACTACAATATTACTCCAACTGTGGTTGGATCAAGCCACATCCCTTCCTTACAAATCGCACATCCCAACAATATGCCAAAAGGTACCATTAAAACACACTTCTTCAAGTTTAGGCCGATTTGCAATTGCCTACATCTTTCAAACATTAAGCACAATGTCTAAACATGGTTGCAAAGCATCCCATAAACTATCCAATCATCTAGATATACTTGCAAGAACTCATGAATGAAATCCTTGAAATTCATGACCACTCTCCTTGAGAATATTGCAGGTGCATTCTTCAAACTAGAAGGCATGATATTGTAGCAAATGTTGTCTGAGCCTTATCTTTCTTATCAATATGCACCTAGCAATAACCTAAGAATCCATCTATAAATGTATATACTTCGCGCCTTATTACACCTTCCAAAATTCCTTCAGTGGACGGTGTTGGAAAGGTATCATTTAACATACGAAATTATACACAAATTTGTATGCTCCCATCCTTCTTAATTAAGATCACGATAGGAAACCCATTCAAATTCATCCACTTGAAAGATAGTGCCATTTTCTAACATCTTATTAATTTCTTCCTTAACCTTGGCACACAAATTCAGGTTCAACCAATGGGGACACTTCTTCACAAGCCTTGCATCTAGTTTCAGGTATATTTGCATCTTGCCTAGGGACATGTGCAATCCCTTCATCTTTTGGTATCCACGTGGGAACAAATCTGCAAACTCCCTTAGCAATTCCACCACTTTTGTCAATTATGCATCTAACCAATATTCCCAGTAGCTACCATCTCTAGAGCTTATTTTGAGCCTTTGTTTACCTGCTTGGCTTTCAATGGCGGTTATAATATGCTTGTGTTGGATCTTGTTGTGACTTGCACACCTTTCTTTCTTCTTCCTGCACTTCAACATTCAAATGGTGCAAGTCTTCTTGCTTTGGCCCTTCATCCTTCTTGACTTGAAAAAATGCTTACTATCACAGATCCATGGATCTCCATTGGGTGCCATCCAATCGTGCCCCTTTCACCAGTATGCACGCAAGTCCTTTTGCTCTTCTTCAAGACCAATGATAAATGCTTTTTCCTTCATTCACCTGCACTTCTCTTTGTCTAACTTCTTCCTATCATCCCCTATGCAGTTAGCTAACTTGCTCATCAAGTCCTTTGGTCGCTAAAAAAGGGTACCAAGTAACAAAATTTTCTTCACCATACATCTCACATGCATGGTCTTCCATCTATCCATCCATCTTCTAATAGCGCTCTACAAGATCTAAGGTTCATGATGAACATTTAGATCAGCATCAGTGAAAGAGAATAAATAGCATAAATCAGCCTTTAAGGTTTCCCAATATGTCGTTTCCCAACGTGTCTCTTGTATGTACCACATGTGAGGCTATTTTTCCAATTTATTGTAAAAAACAAGCACCCACAAGGTTGGATCCATACACCATATAGTCAGCCCCAAACCTCTATACAAAATCGAATATACGACTGTGGTGTACCCAAACCAATAATGGGTGGAGGTATCCAATACTGTCACACAAGAACCGAGAAATGACCTTAACCCAACTCTACATTTTTTTTCTTGTGAGTCCCCCACCATCGAGCGAGTGTCATGCATGATGTATATTTAAGACACGACATCCTTTCCTTCTCCCTTGGCACGCTTTCCATCTCACAACAATAGGCAAGGGCGCCAACCAATCCTTCATAGTGCAGTAGCTTCACCATAAGCCCTCTGCGGTTGATTTTCCACACATCATCTAGTAGGTAACCAATTCATGCTCCCTTGGCCAATTCGAGCATTTTAGCTCGCAATGATAGTGCCCAACTGTGACCCTTCACGTTGTATGTAGCACATTCCATTGGTCACTCCATCGAGGTACGATGCAACTTGCTTTGCGGCAACTCGGGGTCCTTATTCCTTCAGCCAAAACCCGTTGTCATGTTACTCAATGACCATTGAGTATCACACTCCCCTCTTTTCCTTTGCTGAACTTTTGGATGACTAGTTTGATAACCATGCCTTGTAGTACACTGCAACTACACCATAGCACAACACCTTTCAGAGAAGTTCATAATCCCCTTGCAACCCTTTTTCCATCCCAGCTACAAAGTTTAAATCCAACGCACTTCGCCAACTCAAAAACAAAACTATGATCAATATAATCATTCTTTTGCGCAGTAACATGATAAATCTCACCAATATCATCCTCAATCATATCCACATATGCAGGTCCTTTAGAATCATCCACGCTTAGTATTGTTCTCAAAACTCATGGTGCAGTGCTTGAACCTCACATCCGTGTTGACCTGAAAAACAAGATGAGAGCCCCAACTCTTAGATGTCAACCTCGAAATCTATATAAAATTTGAAACTTGTAACATCTACCTCAACATCACACAGAATTCCCAATGGCTGTTCAAGGGTTTTATTGGTTGTAAACAGAACATGTGGAGAGGACTTTAGCAAAGGTCTTCCCATTGCCAACAAAGTTTCTTTGGCTAGCACATTGATCTCGAACCCTATATCAATCAAATCATTGGCATCATACCCATTCATGGTCAAGTTAATGAGCATCTTCGCATTTCGTGTATGTAATAATTCTCGAGCAATATGCGTTGTGCCTAGCCTATGGCTTTGTAACACAATTTGTAGCCATGACTAAAGTTTTGATTACATCCATTCTTAGCACAATAACCGTAGGATGGCATACATGACCCCCAGTTCATCTTTAGGTTCCATGTCCTATCATGTTTAGCCACAATGTTGGCTTGCGCCTTGTGGAATGTATGTGTGGCTTCATGGAATGTTGTATTTGTTGAACAAACCTAATTACACGTGTGAGGCTTCAGGAAACATTGTATTTGTTTGGCAAGCCTAATTACCTCATCCTAATAATCAGTGTCGCATATGCATTCCACATTAGAAGGTCAAACACCCCGCCATGATACTCCAGGTTGGGCACATCATGAATATGCTTGTATTCTTTTGGCGCTTCTCCCACCCCAACAAATCAAGGCACCCCTCAATCTTATGATTCACTTCACAATTATTGACATAGGATATTTCAAGTAGCGTCAATTGTAGTGCCCCACTTCACCGCAACGGTGACAAGTAATATGGTTGTGACCACGACCATACCCCCCATGCCCTCTTCCAAAACCTATTCTTCTACTGCGACCCCACAACTCAAGGCACTAGATTGTTACATGTAGAATGTGCTTTCCTAGTTAGTACAGTGCTTCAACCACACAACAATTCGAAGTATCATGGGTAGATGACTGTCACACCTCACACCAATATCCAATTGTAACGTCTTTCATCTTTTTCAATGGGCAACACACTAAGGTATTATGGCACTCATAACAGATCTCACAATGTGGTATAACTTAGGGGGCCTAAAAAATAAATGTGCCCACAATCCTTGCTCACAACACTGGATATTTATGACAAGTGTGTTCCTCAATAGAACATTCGGTACACCACACTGGTATGAGCCATGTTGCCTTCATTTGGCACTACATTGGCCAATTGCTCTAATTTTGCCATCATTTTCCCAATATGAGCCTTAAACCTTGTAATCCCGCACAAATCCAAGGGATCACCAACGAACTCTGATTGTAGTGTGGCTTCCAAAGCCGCCTTCTAAAAATTGAGATTGCGTTGCACCAGCTCACGTTGAATATGATTGGCTAGACAACCAGAAAACCACTCACAATGCAAAAGTGGGTCTAACTTATAAGAGAGCTTAGCCAACAAGTCCTTTTGACGTGTTGACCATAAGAGCGCACCAACTCCCGTGGTTGCTGCTGAATTTTCTTCACCTCAGTTATAATTTGATGCCCCAGTTCAGGATACTCAAACTTATTCAAAAACTCTTTCTTCACTTCATCCAGATTGGTATGCGAACCATTTAGATCAAAACGTGCATACCAATATTGTGTGCACTCAATCAAAGTTATAGCAAACAACTGGATTTTGCGCACCAAATCTCGCATATTTTTTGTGGACCACACTGTTTCACAAGCTTGCCAATGGCACACAACATCATCATCGCCTATAAACGCCATGACAAAAAGTTACAATGACTCGTATATCACTGTGGTAAGAGGAGTTGATCGATCACCTAATCCCCTCCCTGCCATTAAGAGGAGTTGATCGATCACCTAATCCCCTCCCTGCCATTCAGCCACCACCAACACTAAACGAGTGGCCAACACCTCCAAGAGACCCTGCTACTCCCTGATACGTTGCCGCCTCCAGAAAATCTGCCACCACCAAGGGTTGCACCCATATTAGTGGCCCCGAATATTCACTTCCACACTCATATCATGGTGTCCACCTATAACTTGATATAGACGTTGTGCCCACCTCTCATGGTGCATTGTTTTGGGATCTAACTCTTCCATACCACTATCATTCAGATTTGAAATACTCCCCACTCATCCTACCAGAACTCAAAATTCCCACCAAATGCGAACCTCATAATTCCTTTAATCCATAGAGAAGCGCTCAACCTTCTTCTCCACAAGCAACATCTACAATCACAACACCAACTATTTAATGTACCATGTTCATGACTCAATGAATAACTTTGCAAGTGCCTCGTCAACCAATGTATATGTGGTCACCGCAAATTCCATCAAATAACCTTTGGTTGCACCCTTCACAAACACATCCACCACACGCGTCCACATCTTGTCCAAATCTTTCAACCACATAATGTTATGAGGTGCCTATACCACCTCTTGATTACAAATACTTGGATGTTGCTTAGTCCAAGCTGCAATCCACTCGTATATATGTGAAGGCAGCTTACAAAAGAAAATCTAGTACAAAAAATCGTATAGCTTTTGATTGTACCACCTTTTTGGCTTCACATCCACTGGAGCTTCTTGTCGCATAAATTCTAGTGTTTTGATCGATCCAATCGTCAATTTCATCCTTCATAACATGCTAGTACATTCTGCTCATTGGGGGTCCCAACAATAAGACCAAAGTATTAATTATTTGTATGCATGTGCACTAAAAGACCATAACTAACCCTTACCGACCATCTCAGGCAGACATATCAGCCCTTGCATGCTGCTCACCCGACATACCATCTTGGACCTCCATTTGAAGCATGTCCCCATAGAACACACTACACAAAGGAATGTAAAAAAACAATAAGATACACAACACATCAAAGAGAACATGAACATCAATATGTGCAGAACAAACCCATTTTCATCATATTCATTAGAAGCAAATACACATCAACATATACTTGCATTTTATTATCTTTTTTAACCTCTTCTAAACTTTCTATAAGCATACATAACTCATGTATATAAGCAAGGGCATGACACAGGACCACAGGTAAGTCTACCTATAATGCCACCAACATTCAAGGACCATAAAACCTACCCATCCCAAAACATATATCAATGTGGCATGCCACACAAGAATGGCCCATTTACCAAAAGAGTCTCATGATGCCAACGCTCTAGACGAGGGTTAATAGAGTCTTCCCTTTGAACTCGTCTTAGAAGAGTCTTCCATGTAACTCAAAGACTTAAGAATGAATTATGACATCTTTGAAGTGTGATTTAGTTGGTCCTCTATCCATTTAGTACTGCCCATGTGAGCATTTTATTTGTTCATACTCTCTGCTAAAAATTGTTAGAAAAATTATACTAAACTATGGAGGCAAATATTCATAGAAAATATTACCCACTTTATAAGTTACCCGTAGCATTAAAAATTTAACACTAACCGCTCCAACCTTGTAACGATTATAAAAGAATACAGGCAAAAAGAATAAAATATAGAAGTTGATCTTGGGAGAAAATGTAGTGGATATTTAATGGGAAATTATTACATGTGAAAAGTTGTTGCTCCTATTGAAAGAGAAATCCTAGTTTAACATTTTTTTTTAAAGATAGTTTCATTGTTCAGAAGTCCCACCATCTGCATCTTAAGGAATTATATGCAGTGTTCCGAACACAAATCTAATAGCAAAATTAGTGCACTCATGCGTGGAAAATAAAAAACTCATATCTGGTGTATTAAGAAGCTTTTCTCCAGTAAATAATCACCATAAAAGCCTCAAAAAAATTACGACCAATAAAATAAATCTATAATTGATACAATGGGAATCTCATTTACAGGACTTCTATGGCTATCCCTTTGAGCTTAAAAACTGATGTATGTGATTAGAATGCATGTTTATAAGATTTGTTTTAAAGGGAGAAATGTATGAAGTGTGTTTAATTCATGATTTTTTCAGAAAAATACCTCTTTCAATGAAAAGTTGAGAATACATCAGATCCACTCAAGAAAAATATTGTCGCTAAGTGCCATCTATGGCCCCCTTCCAATGACGATATTGAACTGTTTAATAATAAAGAGTTCATAGAGAATTCCATTGGTCAAAATTAAGCAAACGAAGAAAAGAAAAACAGGGTATGCAGAGCTGCCATTGTCAAGACAAAAAGCTCAAAAAGATCAAGGGTGATTGGAAAACAATAGCGTAAGCAAGCAGACAGTCCATGCAGCTTATAAGCTCCATTCCTTAACTTATTTCTAACTCTCTTGTTATTTAGCTCTTAAGTGAAGTAGAAGCATGGTATGCATATGCACAATAAGTCTATGTGTAAGTTTCCAATTTCACAATTTTCTCAATTATCTCAAGACAAAGCCCAGGAGGTTGCTTTCTAAACATGAATGCTAATTCAGGACCATGTCTGGTACCAGTTTAACAACATGCTACAGTTCATCAAAGTACATCAAAGCACTGCAGTTTAACTACCTTCAACAGTTCAGCACCATGCTACAGTTCAACAACATTCTACAGACCGTCCTAAGAAGATATTCCCATAGGATCATAGAAATAACAGAAATCGAGAAAGCCTGCTATCATTATGTTTAAGTGATTGATGATATTGAGATGACTATCGTGCTCACAACTTGGCAATATTAATTGAAACCTTTTCGAGAATCCAAGATATGCATCTCCACAACATATGGCATTATTTATTACCATCTGAAACAATATTAATTTATGGTTTCCAAATAACTTTAATCAACCATAAATTCTGTTTAAGTTCATCTTGCAATCAAATTAAAGGCAATCTAAAGTCCACTATTGAAACCTATCGAGTCAACACTACAACAGAATGACTGAACTAACATTCCACTTAATTATCTGCAAGGAATATACCATGCTTAGGATCATTTGAAACATACATGGAAGTCAATGACATTCAACTAATGCAATTTTTATATGAACATCAACACCATTCAAACATGACCACACACAGTGCACGACACTCAATACATAGGTACTATATAAACAAGGATTAGTGAAACAGCATATGAATGTGTATAAATTGGAGTAGCTCGTTACTGCTTTCCTACTCAGCTTTAGACATAAATGACAAGAGTCTCCAATTTATCTTGATCTTTTACAGAAGTTTCTTTGGTAGTATTAAGTTGGGCACAGCCAACATGCAACAGGCTTTATCCTCCCCACTTGAGGTGTCAATCAATAAGCCTGTCACCTAACTTCACTCGAAAGAATAAACCATTTGAGGGCTAAATATAATAACAACAAGGTGTGCAAGGATCAAGGGTGTGCAAGCATGCAGCTATCAAAAATATGCACGAGTACACTAACTGCCAATCAAGGTAGAATTGACATATTTGATAGCACAGCAAACAATCCTGAACCATCTGGCAACATCTTAGCACAGTTAAATCACAAGATCCCATCAGATTTTGCAGTCCAGCCAGAACTTAACAGCAAGAGCATCAAATAGTTAAAAAGTAACCACACAGTCCAGACAAAACTCAATATTGCAAAATTTTCAAAAGAAAAACAGTGCATGCTATCCAATAACAGTCAAGACTACCAACGGGTCCAGGCATTCATTGGAGGTTAGAGATATTTAAACAATCTGAAAAACAATGCCAAGACAGATGGTTACAGATGTTCGTATAATTTTTTATATTTGTATAATTCTGGAAATAAATCTGAAGAGGAAATGGGCTATAACATCCTGTATGAATTAAGTAGGTCGTGGCCTTAAACAAAAAAATAGAGGCCATGGCCCCTTTCCAAAACCTAGTGTAGTGACCCATCTCTGATCCGAGCAAAAGCTGTGCCGGTCTGTGCTCTTTTCCTAAGGGAACTTGGCACTTCACACACACCCATATGTCCCGTGCAGCCTGTACACCTCAGTGGCATTTTGTGGCACCTGCAAACCTTCTTCACACCTTTGTACGCTTGTGCAGCGCCATGGGAATAATGCAGAACACTCAGACTCTGCACAACACCTTCAGCACTCAGTGGCCACATGGACACTTTATGCCACATTGTGCCATCCCAGGTGACACTTCCCAAGCTCACATCATGTTCAAGTACTTGCCAGCATACTGCACACCCAAAAGGCCAACCATCGCATCTACACTAAGGCAACCATCAACCGTTATATTGGATTAACTGCTTGTATCCATCTCTTTTGTAACTGCTTTCAGGACATTTGACCCTAAGGCAATAACAATACCTATTAGCTGCTTTAAGCATCTAATATCGTATGGTCATATGTTCAAATTCCAGTCTAGGCTAATCAATTAGGATGTGTTTCCCCCTTTCTGATCATAAGAATCCTCATTCTCAGCCATGTTGCACATTGTACACATTTTTATCAAACCCTATTCTTTCTTATTGAATATAAGTAGCATTTTTATGCTAAAGTTCCACATTTGAATGTGTAATGGTTAACTGTTGTAGCTCTTTTCTATTGCAGTTTTATTATCCAAGTTATAGGGTTGTCCTCCAAGCCGCCTGGGCCCAATGGTTCAGATCATTAGTATCAGAGTGAGAACTTTACATGCTTGTAAACATGCGAACACAACAGTTGAAAGGAGAACATCCACTTGATTCTGTTTCAATCCAGAAGAACGTCATAGCAAGAGGAAGATGGTTGACACCCAAAAACAATTCTATAAGGCATCCCCAAAAGTCTAGAAACTTGTTCAAGACACCCTCAGAGAACAACGCACCAAACTCTTTGGCCAATTCTGCGAACTCATGATGCAGCTCGGTCCAGCAACATCTCATTCCTCTAGGCAGCATGTCCATCCACCATTTCAGCATCAAAACCCTTTTAAAGTTCAACTCAATCTTGACATTCCAGTGTTTGAAGGTAAAATCAACACCACAAAATTGGATAACTGGATTCAACAATTGGAGGCCTACTTCTCACTCAACGGCTCTAAAGACTCATAAAATATCACCTTCGCATTGTCAAAGATGTCCATCTCAGTGTTCCACTGGCTGGAAACCAGTAACACGCAGCACAAGAAAGACTACAAGTCCATTGAAACTTGAAGTGAATTTGTACCATTATGGAGAAGGAATACTCCCCCCTCAAACACAATGAGGATGAGTACATAAAGTTCCAGCAGTTGCGCTAACTTAAGGAGGAGTCAATTCAGGATTACACCCAGGATTTCCATGACTACACTATGGATCAGTGTGAAAACACTATGGAGAAACATAAGGTGCTAAAGTACATCAGTGAACTCTCATCTTAAATACACGCTACAACAAAGTTCTTGACCACATTGGGATAAGCATACCACAATACTGCCAAGAACGAGGCTAAGGAAAAGATTATGCAAAAGTTTCCCCCTTCATCCAGTGTCGCGTGAAAGAGCAAGCCTACACTCAGTGCACAATCTAATCCTCCTACACAAAAGCAGAACATGTAGTGAGATTAGTAGAAAAAAATTGAACAACCTCAAGAGGCGCCAACACCTTCAGCGTCACACAAAGCTAAGAAAAAACAAGGTGAAAAGTGGGGCCATCGACACCGCACAAGCTCACACAAGAATTTTGAAATCTACACACACCAATCTTTGATTCGTAAATATACACTAGGTCCCACGCAAGCAAAAGACATTGATCCAAGAGCAACTTGTCTAAGCACTAGCACCACTGCCATAGACACCCCAAATGAACAATAATGTCTCTTCCATACAAAGTGTGTGTAAACGGTCAACAACTACATATCATTGACAATGGTGGCCAAAAGAGCATCATTACACGTGATGCAATCCAACACCTAGGTCTTTCTACAGAAGCACATCCTTAACCATACTCTCCGGGATGGCTACAACAAGGGAAAGATATTTAGGATGGGTAACAATGCACTTTCAAGTATGCAGTCAACCCTATGAAGGACATAGTCACTTGTGACATCACGCCATTAGAAGTCTACGACGATCTAGTAGGTAGACCATATTTGTTTGATCGCAATCATACCTATCAAGCCAAAGCCACAAAAATGGAATGTCCATGTCAAAGACTACATCTTCAACATTTTAGAGTCACCTCCAACGGCCCAAGTCACTTAAGTCTTTGCCAAACAATGTCACAGGCTCATTTCACATGCACCAAATTTTGTGTTATTCGTGTTTCATCCAACAACACTTGCGCGACTAAGCAAATGAACACTGGCAGCACACCATCATTGCAACAACAACAACAACTTGACAAATTATTGCAAGTTTGCAACAATATGGAGACATCTTTGAAGAGCCAAAGAGTCTTCTCACACATTGCACAACAAAACATCAAATCAATTTGGTTCCTAGATCCCCTCTTTCAAACAATCCACTATATCGCAGGTCCATTCTAAAGGATGATGAAGTCCAACACCAAATCCAAGAACTCATTGATCAAGGCAAGATCAAGCCGAGTTCTTCTCTTTGTGGCAGCCCAATAGTCTACGCACCAAAGAAAGATGGATTGTGACGTTTGTGCATCCACTATCACGCACTTAACAAGATAATAGGGAAGAATATGTATCCACAACCACGTATTGGCAACCTCTTGGACCAACTTCAAGGTGCACAATACTTCACCAAGATCGACGTAAAGTCGGGTTACCATCAAGTACCAATCCATCCTGAAGACATTTGGAAGACAACATTCAAAACAAAGGAGGGATTGTACGAATGATTAGTTATGCCTTTCAGCTTGATCAATGCACTAGCAACATTCATGCACCGAATCAACAACATACTCAGCACTTCACCAATTCCTTCGTCATTTCCTACTTGAATGACATCCTCATCTTTAGCCAGACTTGAAAGGAGCATGTGGAACACGTCTCATGTGTCTTAGACACATCACGCAAACACAAGTTGCAAGACAACTTAAGTAGATGTACATTTGGCATCGTACAAATGTAGTATCTAAGCTACACCATTGACCATGCATGCACCCATGTAGATCCAAAGAAGATCAAAGTAATCCAAGATTGGCCAACTCCACACAATCTCACAAAACTTAGGAATTTTCTTGGACTTCCAAACTTCTACTACAAGTTTGCCCTTAGATTTCCGCACATATCATGGCTTCTCAACCAAATCATGCACACCAAAGTTGCAATCCAATGGACATCCACACAACAACATGCATTCAAGAAGATCAAGCAACGCCTTTCTGCAACACCTATTTTGAAAATGTCTGACATTTTCCACTCCTTTGCAATAGAAACCGAAGCATCTAACTATGCACTCCATGCAGTACTTACACATGGACATTTGGTTGCCCATCACTCAAAGACATTGAGAGAGACGATTCAACGAAACTCCACCTGTGAAAAGAGTCATACGCCATCGTACAAGCAAGTCAAGCAATGGTGTCACTGCATCTAGTGCAAGGAGACAATCGTTCACTCTAATCATAAGTTGCTTCAATTCCTACATACACAGAGAAAGCTAAGCATGCACAACATATGAAGTGGATAACATACTTGCAGCAATTCCATCTAGTGATCAAGCACAAGGGAAAAGACAACAAAGCAGTGGATAGCCTTAATCACACTCCAATTCAAGCACTCATCACGATGCTTGACATAAATGGCCACAACTTCTATGACTAGGTATCTATCTACTTAGTGGACCACAACTTCACACAAGTCTATATCGCCCTCATGCATAGTGAACAAGCTTGTGACTTCCATGTTGTCTAACAAGCCTCTCTACAAGCTTGGGCATCTTTGTGTTCCTAATCACACACCTATCCACCAAATTATTTAGGAGTAACACTGTGCCAATAGAGCTAGACGCTTCACGTTACCAAAACACTGGTATCGCTATAGCAACACCACTTCTACTGGCCTCACATGCATACCGACGTTGAATGCTACATCAAGCCTTGCATTCCTTATTGCATCGTCAATCCCACAATCAGGACGCTAGGACTCTACACAACTTTGTCAACTCCATCCAAGCCTCAAGAATCCATTATTATGGATTTCATGGCTGGACTACCTATGATGAAGCATAATGACTCGGTGTTCGTTGTAGTGAATAGGTTTTTGAAGATGGCTATCCTAGTTGCTTGCAAGAAAAGCATCAATGCGCAAGACAATGCACCATCATTCTTCAAACATGTTTGGGCTCACTTTGAACAACCAATATCCATTGTTTCTAATCGCAACTTATGATTTTCTAATCACTTTTGGAATGCCTTGTGGGAGATGATGGATGCACAATTGGATCAATCTACAACAGTTCATCTTCAAATAGATGGTCAAATAGAAGTTGTCAACCACACACTTGTCCATTTGTTGTGCATGTACAACAATGCACATTTGCGCATATGGGATGCAAATTTGCTCTCCATTCAAATTGCCTACAAAAAAGAATTCACAATTCTACAAGGTAAAGTCCATTTCAAACATATCTTGAGTTTCAGCCAACGACACTTCTAGGCATATCCTACCACATGCCATCTAGCACAGAATCATGTACAATGGAAAAGGAAGTAGATGAGGTGTAGAAGTTTCTAAAACACTTCTAGTTTGTTTAGCAATCAGCTCAACATATACTCCCCTACCAACAACATAGTACAAAGAGCGGCATGACACGCATCGCACACCTCATGAGTTCAAGGTGGGTGATAAGGTTTGATTGCATCTTTAGAAGGAACGATTCAAAGGTCCTCATAGGAAGATCAAACTTTTGTGCTTTGGTCCTTACGTCATACTACACACAGCTGGAGAGAATGTATTTGTTCTTGATCTACCACAATACTTGGGTTTGAATCCAATATTCAATGTGGAACTGCTTATGCCATATTTTCATCCTTTGCTTGAGCTAGCAACAACTCAGCATCCTTCCGACTTAGATCTTGAGAACTTGCAAACCACACCAAAAGATCAAATTGTTGAAGTCACAACCATGTGCACCCACCAAGGCACACATCAATTGTTCATAGTGGTCAAGGTAGGACAATACGTTGATTAGACTAAGTGGTACGACCTTCACAACTTCAAGTTCAGTTCCCACAGCTAACCAAAGACACGATAGGGGCCATCACTCCTAAAGAAAGGGTGAGTGATCCGAGTGAAATCGCACCAGTTCACTCTTAACCTAAGGAAACTTGGCGCTAAGTGCACACCCGTGCATCCCGCAACAACTTGCACACCTTGTTGACATCTCACAACAACCGCACACCTCCTTCACAACTTTGCAAGCTTACCTAACACCATTGGGCATATAGCAAAGCACTCAGTCTCTATGTAAAACCTTCAGCACTCAGTGGCCAAGTGGACATTTCACACCATGTCGCTCCTTGCCAAGTGGCAGTTCCCAAGCTCACATCATGTTAGAGTACCTACCAACATAACACATGCACAAAAAGCCAAGCATTGCATCTACAAGACGGCAAACCATCAACCGCTATGGAAGATGAACCATTTTGTAATTGCTTTCTTGTAATGATATATAGTACAACATTCAATCCTAAGGGGATAATGACTTCTGTTAGCATGCTTGAGCATCTAACATCGAACAGTCATCTATTCACATTCCAGTTTCGACAAATCAGTTAGGAAGTGTTTCCACCTTTTTTATCATAGGAATCCTCATTCTCAGCCTTGTTGCACATTGTATGCATATCTAGCATACCCTACTCTTTCTTATTTAATAAAATTAGCGTTATTTTACTAAATTTCCGCATTCAAATGTGTGATGGTTAGCCGTTGTAACCATAGTAACAAGACCAGCCAAATTTATAAAACATTTGCCAAACATCCAAATTATTTTTAAATAGTGAATATGTCCAACCAAATATTCTAACTTTTTGTCAAAACAAGAAATATGACATGACTAGCCCTTGTATTTTACAGCAGTTTCTAGACTTTTCTTGCTGACTTTTATCTCTAATTTTTGCATTGACTCCCCACAAATTTTGAACTCTAATGTTTTTTTCGACTGTGTTTTTAATAAAATTTTAAATACAATTTTATATATCATTTTTTGCTATTTAGTTTTATCAAACAAAAAAAAAGAACTGTACATCATCATTTATGAATAATTGTAATTTGCTATTTAAATATTAAATATAAATATAGTTTATTTAATAATAAATATAATATTAAATTTTTTATAATTATATTTATTTTATAATTTTCTATATTTCCTTTACATGTAATATTGATTGCCATTTTTTCATCATGAAAAAATGGCAATCAATATTACATGTAAAGGAAATATAGAAAATTATAAAATAAATATAATTATAAAAAATTTAATATTATATTTATTATTAAATAAACTATATTTATATTTAATATTTAAATAGCAAATTACAATTATTCATAAATGATGATGTACAAGTGTTTCAATTTCTCTTAATATGCCTTGGAATGGACATATATCATCCACTTGGATGATAAAAACAAAATAAAGTTGAAATGTACCTTGTGTGGTCACACCACGACTGGAACTTTAATAAGAGCGAGAGAGCATTATCTTGGAGGCAGGGATGTAAAGCTATGTGAAAAGGCTGACTCTTCAGAACACGAATCACTCTATAAGCATTTGAGAGCCAAATATGGGGAATCTGTGGCCGCATCATTGGCATCAGCTTCAAAGAAATCAAATGCTCTACAAGAAATCTCCCAATTTGGGATGTCTACTTCACAATCATCCACACCCATTGCAAGCCCAACGCATTTTGGAAGTAGAAATACTCAGCCTTCGTTGAAGGCTATGTGGAAGCCACATGAAAAACATGAAGTAGATCAATTAGCAGCCAGGTTTTTCTTTGCAGATGCAATCCCTTTCCATGTCATCTGTTCACCTTACTTAAAGGCTTTTGTAGAGGGGGAAATCAATTATAATAAATGTTATGTAAACTTCCAAGTTCTGAGACATTAAGGACTACCCTTCTTGAAGAGGTGAAAAACATTAGCTTTAAATTAGAGGATGTAAGAAAATCTTGGGAAAAGACAGGCTGCATAATAATGAGTGATGGGTGGTGTGATACAAGGCATAGAACCTTGATAAATATTTTGGCACACTGTCATAACGGTGCAACGTTTTGTCATTTGATGCAAGAAATGAGGTAAAGGCTTCTCAATTCATTTTCAGTCACATTGAAGCTGCCATTTTGGAGATTGGAGAGCAGAATGTTGTTCAAATGGTCACAGATTATGCATCAAATTGCTAGGCGAGGTTTCCTCACCTCTTTCGGACACTATGTGCTTCACATGTAATAGATCTTTTGTTGGAGGATTTATCACAGTTAGAGTAGATGAAAGGTGTCATAGCAGACCACAAAAACAATAGCTAGGTTCATACCCAACCGCCATTTGACTTTGAGCTTGTACCGTAAATTTGCAAAACAAGAGATGCTCTCCCCTAGTAAAACAAGGTTTTCCACCAATTTCATCACCTTGCAAAGAGAGTTGGGAGAGAGGACAGCTTTGACAAAAGGTGATGATTAGTGATGAATAGGTAAACTGCAAGCTTTCCAAGGAAACCAATTCTAAATGCATAGAAAAATTGTAGGCCCCTTGTTCAAAAGTTGAAAATGGTTGATGAAAATATGGATAGAAAAAGGAAGAAATTCAAAAAGCTCTTGGAGATGATGAGGAAGAGATTAAGTCTATCTAGCAAATGGTGGACCGGCGATGGCATACGCTACACCATCCTTTACATGCAGCTGCTTGTTATTTAGATCCCAAACTCGTAAAGGTTGATCATGATGGAGATGATGAGATAAAGTCAGGTTTATTTGAGGCAATAAACAGGTTGGTTCCACGATGAAATCGAAAAAAGTGAGAGAGCAGCTTGCCATGTTTAAGAATCAGGAGAAATTGTTTGAAATAAGGCAAGCAAAAACAGATAGAACATGGATGCATCCAACTTCTTGGTGGCAAAATTATGGTGCTTCTACTCCAAAGTTGCAGAAGCTTGCCTTACAGATCTTTAGTCAGGGTTTTTGTGCTTCAGTTTGTGACGGAAATTGGAGCACACATGATTTGATCCATACCAACAAGAGGAATCAGCTAGGGGCTAAAAACAATTCAGATCTTGTATTTGTTCATACCAATATACGATTGCTTCAGCACACTCTTGAAAGTCAGGATGACAATTCTCGAGCAGGAGAAGCATGCTTTGGAAAACATGATGAACATACCAATTTAAATCATTGTAGTGAAAATAATGGTAGTGCACAAGCATTTGAAGAGGATGTTGGCATTGCCGATGATCATGAATTTGATCATGTAGCAGGCTTTGATTTTAAGGATGTTTAGCTTGTCTTTCTAAAGCATAGACTGGTACATATGGCCTGGAGTAAGTAGGCTACTGCTACTTTATAAAAATGTTGTATGATACTTTAATGTATCAAGTTTGAAGGTAATATGAACAGAGAAATAAAAAAAATATCTACACTCTTCATATTTTATTTATGTGACTATCCATATATTTTTTTATCTTTACATGGTTTCGAACCTTTTTAAACTTTCAAATTTTGGTTAATCTTTCCCCTTCTCAAACCTACCGAACGTTTCGAACCTTGTTACTATGGTTGTATTGTTTTCTATTGCATGTTCAATAACCTGTAATTTATTAGCTAAGTTATAGGGTTGTCCTCCAAGCCGCCATTGTAGGCCCCATGGTGCAAATCAATCTCAAGCTCGATTATCCACATACATCAGCTATATGTATAAACCACAAGGTACAACACACAGGCTAACAGCCATAAGATATATCTCCAGGCACCCAATCCAATTCAATGTAATTGCTAGTACAATTGCAACACACATACTACCGCCTACCTGATACATGCATTATTTTTGTAGGTCTGCTACAATTACCTCGCTACCTTGAACCCATGGACCCCAAGGGATAGGAAAAAATTAGTGACATTTGTGGTTAAGTAAATTGGGCCAAAGCTGTGAAAAGATCAAATCAAAGGGAAACCAAATGGAAAATTTTCCACAGGGTCATACTAAAAGTTGTGTAAACATAATCAATATTTCCATGGCAGATAGTCCCAAAAGCATATAAACTAGAGACCAGAGTAAAGTTCTAATAATAAAGTATAAGCCAGCTTACCAGAAGTTCAAGGATGCCCACAAGTTTTCCTAATCCATGGATTTGTTCTAAAAAATAGAATATGAGCCAACTCACAAAAAAAACTAAAGGTTTCTCGTAAGTCTTCTTAATCCAAGAATTAATTTGATTTTAAACAAAAAATTATTCTCACAGTCAGCAGTAATGCCCATGAATCAAAGAGCTATAATTTCAATTCACAATCCCCTTTTTTTGCAATAGCATTCCTCCACAGTAAACTCAGACTAAACATGAAATAAAACCTAAGAGGAGCTTGAAATAAGAACAAGACTCATGCTCAAAGGGATTACAAGTTTGCCCAACGGGATTTATTCAACAGACAAATGCTCCACACAACAGTTTACCATCCAAACCTTAACAGCAAAACGAATGACAAGGATCAAACTTACAGGGATTACAAGTTTGCCCAAAAAGAAGTTCATTCAACAGACAAAGTCTCCACAAGAAACAGTATACCATCCACAGCTTGGCAATGAAAAGAATGTCAAGGATCAACTGTCAATGGTCTTTCAAATATTTTGCATTGTACTCGGATCATCAAACGACGAAGAGAGACCGTTGTCCTGATATATAATTACTCCTATCAAGAGATTGTCCATTTAATAAAAATGAAAATGCAGAACCAATAAAAACCATGATCTGCCATATTCCAAAATTGCTGCAGTAGCAGCTGATCATAAGTTTCGAATGTAAATGTATTTATTTGGCAATACATATAGAAGTCTGAACAAAGAAGGGAAGTCTAACAGCATATTTAAGTGCTTCGTGATGCTGCCATACAATGGCACAAACCAATGCCTTGAAGAACATGTATATAACTCGGCCAAATCAAAGTCTATCTTAGCACGTTATATTTTGAATTTGAGCGTTGCTAGCACCCTATTGTGTCCCATATATTAAATGTGTACGGGCTATAAAAATGCATAACAAACTTTTCAAATTTTGAAAACTTACAAAGCACAACAGCATGAGGTGAAGTGTTTTTAGGTCCACTGTCAAAATATATATTTTCATTGATCTAAAGCTTAATCTGTGTAAGATTTGTCTAATGTAAGTCAGGCACCATACAAGGATTATTATTTTTCAATAATGGGGCTTCTTCAGCATTATTTTAAAAACTAAACTAAAACAAATTGCAATGTCACGATTACATTTCAATGACCTGATGATGTATCAGGTAGGGTGATCCAAAACGTTGATGATTTCAATTTTTTGCATCACAGGTCTTTCCCAAAGTTTTTCAGTAATATGATCAAATCAATCTTTTGTATCACAGGTCTTTCCCAAAGTTTTTCAGTAATATTATCAACTGTGGAAGCTTTAAAAGTAAAATTTCAATAGCTAGGGTAAATATACCAGGGAAAATTTAAGGAATGGAAATTTTTGACAGATATATAATTGTAGGCAAATCTTTTCAAATCGAAACACATGAAATATATATATAGCAGGTGAATCCTAGGAAAAAAATATATGATTTACTACTAATTATTGTATACTTTGACAAATTTAACAACTTTATAAACATTTTTCAGAAAAAATTAAGAAATAGTTTTCCAAAAATTTGTACATGGGCCACTCAAAATTTTGAAAATTTTGTCAAAAATTGGCCGATTGACAAAAAATAGCCCGTAAAGCATACCCTTGCCACATACTTCTATGGTCCGCCAACTAAGGGCAGGCTGGTGCTCTTTTCCAGTTTGGCAGTGGGATGACAAAGCAGAATAATGTAGCCTCGTTTCTTGAACTCCTGCATTGCAGCAGCAACATCTGTTTTCGCAGAGCATAAAAGAATCTTGGAACGAGGGGGATTGTGCTGGGAAAATATAAAAACGTCTGTAACAATGGCTTTACCAATCCAAGGGGGTTTCACAACTGAAACCTCAACTGAATTATTCCCATCAATAACGTTAAATCTGTTAGATTGCGCAGGATTAGGGCTAATACTGGAGGCTGCATCTTCATATGCTTTGAAAGTGGTGATGGGCTCATCATGTCCACCCTTGCGCAGAAATTTTGTGATATTAAGTGCAACGGCTTGGAAAGAAAGTCCATCAGGGAGGCCACAGCTTTGTACGTCCCAGAAAATACCCAGCCTGGCTTCACCGGTGTTAACCATGGGAAGAGTACCATATCTCCTCTTCAATACCGATGTCCCTCCCACAATGCCAGACATTCTGCACAACAACTTAGTCCCATGATCTGTAATATGACCCATCGCAATTCAGCCACTCGTCTAATAAAGAAGCCCTACAGTAGAAGCAAAGCCTCGGAGACCCGCTCTAACCGCTATTACTGAATTTTTTCTTCTCTTATTGTTTATCATCGTTAGTAGCATATTCCCAGTTTCGTAAAGGTGCACGTTATATTGGAAGGGATGGCTTAATTTTCTTTGGGTTTTGTAAAGTAGATTAGGTGGAAGTTACGTTGGAAGGATGGCTTAGTTTTCGTTTGGATTTTGTAAAGTGGAAATGTAAATCGATAGAGTGAGTTTATTTAAAATTTATGGATGCTTATTCTATATCATATTTTATGAATAAATTTTCAAATAATAACTCTCATATTTTTAATAAAAATGATGATTGAAAATGAGATTATGTGATCTATTTTACAAATTTGTTATGTGATAATGATATATACATATACAAATTTTGATAATATGTCACTATTATATATATTATTATATTATATATTTTATATAATATATTATAAAATATTATATTTGTATAACATTTAAAATATAATATGTGGAGATAATTCATTCGTTTAATAGGGGCTCAATCGCTGCAAAGCTTGTAGAGTCAGATCGTCATCATGGCATAATAAATGGTATTAATAATTGAATTGAGTGTGCCTTAACTTGGCATCATAGCCCGAGGCACTTGGTCTCATTTTTGATGGCTCAAGGCTATCATAAATGGGGAGGAATTGCATTCTACATGACAAATGGCATATGATAGCCATAATTATCATAGCGAGCACCTGCCATAATTAGTCATTGTGTTCTCTTTGTGGATTGAGAAGCAGGGAAAAGGCAAGAAGAGCGAAATGGTAGATAAGGAAATCCCTTCGGATAATGTAGGTCCCTTCAAACGTAGTAGGCAGAGCAAGGATAAAGATACAGTGGTCAACACAGTGAAAGAAATGAATGCAAACATGCTCCACAAGTACTCTTTGGATGATGTGCACCACTCCTTTTGGGACTGGTAAATGATTTAAAGTTTAGGTATTTGTTGAATTTTGGTACCCTGTTGGATAAGAAAACAAGGATCACTGCCAAAGAAGCTTTGATTTTTTCGCAACAAGTTTTAGTGGATAGAGTGAAAGATGAGAAGCTTCTACATTGGATGGCTACCAATCTTCTTCACATGTAGTTATCAGCGAGGTTGGGTGGAGGAGCTTCGGTTGCTTATGTTGAGTTTGTCATTCAAGGTATGGAAGACTCAGGTCAATCCAACCCCAGGTTGGATACTCTCAAAGTTGCATAGCTCATTGGCTTTCAAAAGGTCATGTTTAGCACCAACAACTCACTAGCAATCCATGAGGACGTCAAGCAATTTGGTGTTGCGGTGGATACCAAGCTTGATCAATTTTGGGTCATGTTGAAGGCTTTGATTCTTGACAACATCACACAAGATCGAAAGTTGAGTGTAATTTGTGAGAGGTTGGGTATCCAAGGTGACAAAAACAACTCTTGGCTTGTTGATTCTCTAGCCACCCTGATCATCGAGGAGAAAGCTGGCAATGAAAGTCCAACTATGGTGGTCTCTAGTTCCGAGAATCATAGTTTCTACTATGTTTTTTTCTTGTTCTCTTGCGATAAACAATACTAACTACAATTGTTTCTTGATGTATCTACTTGATTTATCAAGGTTTTTTGAAATATTATAATAAACAAGTTTTGCCCATTTTTTGATCTATAAAAAAAAACATAGCATGTAATTATAAATATATATATATGTAATATTATAATATATTATATTATATATGGTATCAATATATTTATATTATTAATAATATATGATATTATAAAATATTTATAAATATATTATACATTATATTAAATATAATATATTTGATTATCAATAATATTTTTATATATTATTATATTATAAAAAATATATTATGTATAATATATAATATTATATTAAATAAGTGTATATTATAATATATAATTAAGAATTTATTGAAATATTTATTATTAATATATGTAATAACGGTATATATTATTATTGCTAATGAGATGTGGGTGAGTTGAGGTTGGTTGTGGTCGTAGTTTATATTCTCGTGGTTGTTAATGATAGTTGGTTATTCTCAATATCGGTGGTGGTTATTGTTGGTACTCTTGGGTCGATTGTGACTGTTGTTGGTATCCGTTCATAGCGCTAGTGAAAAAATGAATATCTCAATTGTAACCGTTGTTGGTATATCTAGTATATATGATAGATGATCACTTAAGGATCTAAGCCCACGATTGTATCCCTGACCGGTTCCTAGCTCTAGTCAAAAAGTGAATATCTCAGTTGTGGCTATTGTTGGTATATCTAGTGTATGTGGTAGATGATCACTTGAGGATCTAGGCCCCCGATTGTGTCCCAGACCAATTCATAACTCTAGTCAAAAAGTAAATATCTATCAAAAAATGATATATATTATTATTTATATTACAAAATATATATAATTATATAATATGATGTATTTTTATAAATATAATATATATTATTAATATATTTATGTTAATGGAAGAGGTTTGGCTCCTAGGATGCGGAATGGACGCTGAGCCCTGTACACAGTGTGCCCAACCGGGCGTGTGAGGGCTGCATCGGGGGACCACGTCGTGGTTACTGCATGAGACTCAGAGGGATTGTGACGTGGTTATTGCACGAGGCTGGTTGTGATCTGCAGGGCATTCGTGCCCTAACCTGATCCTCTGGTCTTTTCTTGGCTGTGTGAAGAGTGGGGAGTGCACACATTTTGGGGCAGTATGGGGTTGTGTGTTTTTTTTTCAGTGCAACATTTTTTCATTGGCATTGGTGTATCCTTTTCCCTAAGCGTGAAGGGGTTTTATGCCTGGTTGGAGGCCGTAGGTGGGGCTTTGGTGCCTGGTTGGTTTGGGTCTACAGTTTGAAGGCAGTGCTGGGTGGTGGGTCGAGTAAACCCTAGTGGTGGTTCTTCATTCTTGGAGGCCTACTTGCCCGCCTTACATCCGGTATAGTGTCAATGCCAATTGGGGAATCTTCAGGGGCTAGTCCTAAGATGAATTTTTGCTCAGCAGTGGTTGGGGCAAATTCTCCTTCGCATGCTTCAAAGTTTTTTAATAATAACTTGTTCTCACTAGATTTGGGGTTGGTTGGTTCAGGTTTGTCTGGGGGTACTCAAATTATGAAGATCAATGGATGTCTTGAACATTGTGAGGAGAGGCTAAAATTGGTTATCTCGCTAGAGATGATTATAAAAGATATTGAATATTATTTGAAGCATGCTTTGTTGTGCAAGTTTATGGGGATGCGGGTTTCATTACAATTTCTTGAATCATGGGCCCAATGGACTTGGATGCCAGAGGGAGAAATGGAGGCTATGCTTTTAGCAAATAACTTTTTCATGGTTTCATTCAATTGATTGGCGGATCGCAACAAGGCCTTTGAAGGAGGCCCCTATTTTCATAATCAAATTGGGTTATTTATTAAACCTTGGCATGCGGGCTTCAATCCTGTTGAAGAGCTTCTGAATTGGGTTCCATATGGGTTTGGCTTCCAAGGTTTCCTATGGAATGTTGGCGGGAGGATGTTTTACACTTGTTGGCTTTGATACTAGGAAAACCAGTTGGTGCTTCACAGCTGACTCAAGTTAAAAAGGTGATGACTTTTGCTCGTATCTGTGTTGAGATTGATTTAAGTAAACCTTTGCCAGATGCGGTGGATATTTGTGCGGGTTCTTACTCTTGGGTGCAACAATTAGATTATGAAACTCTTCCTTTTTGGTGTCGTCTCTATCATGACTATGGACATTTGCAGAGGAGATGCCCGAAGGCTAGGCCTGTGGATTCCCAGCCTTCTCAGCCTCCCCACAATCCCCCTAGGGTTGAAAAGGGGAAGGAACCCATTCCTAGTGATGTGGATGGCACTAATGGTTTCATTCTTGTCAAAACTCAAAACAGGAATCGAGGTCAAAAGAGGACTTTGAAGGAAAGGCAGGAGGAAGATTCTTTCAACATATTTGAAGTTTTAGATGATCTCAGCCAACAGGTAGTGAATCTGAAGTTGATGAATCTAGATCAGGGTGCTTTGGGTACAGGACAGGAGGGCCTTCTTTCTGAAGCTACTTAGGTTTTGCAAAATAATAGGGCTTTGCAAATGGACACATGTGTTCAAATGGAAGTCTAGGTGGAATCGATTCTTATTATAGTAGGGAAGGAGGGTGGTGAGGAAGGATCTCCTCTTGTTTCAAATGCAAGTACTGAGGGGGTGAAGATTAATAAGTCTTCTTCTTCTCATTTGGGTCTTCATCAAAAGGATCCAAAAAAAGGGGCTAGGGAGAAGCCTTCCAAGCTTGGTAGAAAAAAGGATTTGGCAAAGATTAAATTAACAGGGGAAACTTTGGTAGAATCGGGGTCTGTTAAGACTCTGAATTCTCATTTTTTGATCCCCTTGAAATGATTGTTCTATCCTGGAATGTAAGGGGTTTGAACAGTGTCCCTCGACAAAAAGCTATTCATGATTTGGTTAGAAGTCAATCTCCTGATGTTCTTTTCCTGTAGGAGACTAAGGTATCAGTGGAGTGTATATTTGGTTTAGTGCCTAAGTTGTGGGGGAGTGGAGAGTGCCAGTGTATTAGTGCTCAAGGGTCTGTGGGGGGAGTGGCTTGTTTATAGAATCTTTAAAAGATCTACCCTCTTTGGTGGTTGTCCTTTCAGTCTTCTATCTCTATGATTGCATCTTATTTTGAGATGAGGGAGTCTATTCTCTTCTCCAATATCTATGCACCTACTAAACTTTAGGGTAAACAACTTTTGTGGTCCCATACATGGTTTGTCTGAAGCATGGTTCCTTTCCATCCGTGGATTATGGCTGGAGACTTCAATGTTATTTCTGAGTTGGCTGAGAAGCGGGGTGGTATTGTGAGGCTTAAGCCTTCTACGTTGCTACTTCAGGATAATATCTCTACTTTAAATCTTATGGATATCAAGCCCATTAATGGCTAGTTTACTTAGAACAATCAGAGGATTGGGAATAATTGCATTGCAGAATGACTTGACCGCTTTCTGGTTTCTTGCTACTAGGTTGGTGGGTTGTGGTGTTCTAGTTCTAAAATTTTAGATTGGAGGGGTTCAGATCATTGGCCTATTAAGCTGGCTATTTCTTTAGATCATGTGCCTCGATCTCCTACTTTCAAGTTCCAACTTATGTGGTTGCGTGACTCCTCTCTCCATGACTATATTGTTGAGTGGTGGAGGTATGGTAGACCTGCTTATGGTACAACAATGTATTCTTTTGCTAAGTTACTTCAATTTGTCAAGTATCACCTTAAATGTTGGAATTAACAATGCTTTGGAAACATTTTCCATGCTCAGATTGTTGCCCAAGCTGAGTTGGATGGTATTACGAGGTTGATTAGGGAGGATGGAGTGACTGAGCACCTGTTGTGGGAAGAGACTAGGGCTTTGAAAGCACTGGAAGAGTGTGAGCTACGAGAGGAAGTTTTTTGGAAACAAAAGGCTCAGATTGAGTGGCTTCAGGAAGGGGATAAAAATATTGCTTTTTTTTTCAACTCGGTGAAAGCCAGGAGACATGGCAATTCTATTTCTGCTCTGGTGAATGACAGGGGTGAAACTCTTTCTTCTTTTCATGAAATTACATGTGAAGCTATGCAATATTTTTCTTCATTATTCAGGGAGGATTCACAAGGGGGTTCTGATGAGGAAGCTCAGGCTCTTTCTTATATCCATTCTTTGGTTTCTAGGGAGATGAATGAGCAGCTTATGAGTGATATTTCAATTGAGGAGCTAGAGGGGATTGTGTTTCAAATGAAGAGGGGGAAAGCTCCTGGCCCTGATGGTTTCCCGATTGAGTTCTTTCAAGAATTTTGGGAGATTATCAAGTTGGACTTATTGGCGGTTGTTCAGGAGTCTCATAAGAATAAATAGATGTTACGGGCTTTGAATTCTACCTTCTTTGCTCTCATCCCAAAGTGTGATGGGGCGGATAGGTTAAGTCAATTTCATCCTATCTCTCTTTGTAATGTGATTTATAAAATTATCTCTAAATTGATTCCTGATAGGTTTAAAAAGTTGGCTTAAAGTGCTGATTTATGAGGAACATAGTGGTTTTGTGGTGGGATGTCAGATTTTAGATGGGGTGGTTATTGTAACTCAAACCATTCACTCTATGCCCAGCTCCAAAGATAAGGTAATGTTCATCAAGCTTGATATGGCTAAGGCTTATGATAGCGTTCGACGGTCCTTCCTTCGGAAGGTTCTTGGTGATTTTGGTTTTGGGGATGAGTGGATTTATTGGGTTATGAGTTATGTTACTTCGGTTTCCTTCTTTTTGTTAATAAATGGCGAGCACTCTGAGCTTTTTGGTGCCTCTCAGGGTCTGCGACAGGGTGACCCCCTCTCTCCTTACTTGTTTCTTCTTCTTGTTGAGGGTCTGGGATGCTTGATAAGAAGGAATGTGGAGTTAGGTTTCATTCAAGGGTGGGGGTGGGGAGGTGGTTTACCTCCACAGTCTCACTTGCAGTTTGTTGATGACACTGCTTTGATGGGTATGGCTACAATTAGGGAAGCTTCAAAATTGTGCAAGGTGTTAGATGTTTATCTTGTAGCTTCAGGCCAATTGATTAATGAAGATAAGTCTTCGATCTTTTTCTTCAATACTCCAAGGTCCATTCAGAAGTGAATTGCTCATATATTGAGATTTTAGACTGGGGTTCTCCCTTTGACCTATCTTGGTATTCCCATCTCTATTGGAAGACTTCCCAGGGAGTCTTGGCAAAATATTTTGGATAAATTTCATGTGAAAGTTAATCATGGGACCCATCGTTGGTTATCCTTTGTGGGTCGTGTTCAATTGCTCAAGTCTATGGTGCAGGCCCTCCCCATTTATAGATGTATGATTCAGGTGGCCCCCTTGGGATTTGTTAGGGAATTGGATTCCTTAGCAAGACAGTTGTCATGGCCTAGTAGCTTATTGTCCTATAAATTGAGCCTTGTCAAATGGGACATTATTTGTAGCCCGAAGCAGCTTGGCAACCTTAGGTTAAGGCAGTCATCATTGTCAGGGATGGTATTGGCTGCTAAATTGTATTGGTGGTGGTGTGTGGAGCAGGATGGGATTTGATCAAGGATATTAACATAGAAATACTTCCTAGAGATCCCTCAAATTGATATTCCTCATTATCCCCTAGTGGGAAAAGGCTCGGTGATTTGGAGTACACTCAAGAAAGGGGTTGTTGTGATTAAAGATGGCTTATTTTGGATTTATAAAAGAGGGATAAAAGCTCATTTTTGGTCTGATTCTTGGGATGGTTTTCCTCCCATTGTTTCTCAGTTTCCTAATTTGGTAACTTTGTACCAGAGGTTTTGTGAGCCAGGATGGTCAAGGGCGAGTGACTTCAAGTCCTTTTCTTATCATGGGTAGTTGGTGGTGGCGAGATGGAAGAATCCTGATGAGTGGCCTATTGTTAGTATGGAGGAGGAGTGTGTTGAGCTTCATAGTATCCTTTCTCATAGATGTTGTAGCTCCCTCCAAGAAGGGGATGTTCTTTCTTGGTCTCCTAATCCTAAGGGTGTCTATATTGTTGCTTTTGGATATTAGGTGTTGTTATCTCACCAGTTGGATGGGGTGGAGGTTCACTGGTGGAAGAAAGTGTGGAATAAGCTTTCTTAGCCGAAGTGTAACTGCTTTATTTGGACTTTGGCTTGGAATAGGTGCTTGACATGGGATAAGATTCGGAAGCAGTGTTTTTAGGGTCCTTTTATGTGTGTTTTGTGTGGATATGGAGAAGAGGACTCCTCTCACTTGTTTTTCCATTGTCCCTTGACTCTACAGTTTTGGCATTGTTGGTGGGAAGTTTGGAAAAGTCCCTGTGTTCATGTATCCTCCCTGGTGGATTTTTGGAATAGTTTGGGTAGACCTCCTTCTACGGCCTCTTTCTTACAAGATGTGTGATATGTTGGGCCTTCATACTATGGCAGATTTGGTTAGAATGAAATTGAAGAATATTTTGAGGTGAGAATCTATTGATTCAACAAGTTTGGCACAAAATTATGGGTATGATTCGGGAGACAGTGGAAGCTAAGTGTGATGTGGTGTTCCCTTTGGAGAAAGGGGATGTTGAGTTAGTGGATAGATTGGGTATTCAGAGGTTGTCTCTAGCTTCTGCTTGTGTCAGGAGAGGAAGGCGAGTGAATAAGAAAGTTCAAAGGGTGGGGAGTTGGCTACCCCCTCTGACTGGCATTCTGAAGCTCAATACTGATGGTTCTTCATGGGGCAATCCTAGACCTACTAGGATTGGGGGGGTTGGTAGGGATTTTTTGAGATCGGTGGTTTTTTTTCTTTTCTATTCATGAAGGAGTACAAACTATAAATCTTGTGGAAGGTTTGGCGATCCTCTACACTTTGGAGAGGGCTTATGCTTTGGGATGGTGCAAGGTTATCTGCGAGTCTGATTCACAGGTTTTGATTAATTTGCTGAATAAACAAAAGGTATCTGACGTTAGTTGGCAGTTGGCTATGATAGTATAATGGATTTTGCAGATAAGTTCTTTGATGGAGATGGTGTCTTTTGTCCATATCCAGAGGGAGTGGAATATGGTAGCAGATTGTTTGGCTAAGTGGACCTATGAGCATTTAGATGGTTGGAAGATTGATGAGTGGGAGCAAGTTCCCCATGAGCTCCGACATGACTTGGAGAGGATTTCTGCTAAGGATGGGAATGGTATTGGTGAAGGATAAGGTTGTTTCATGCTTTGTATGATTGTTTCTTATGGATTCCCGGGGCCTTGGCCCTTTGATGTTTTGTAATGCTCTTTTCTGAATTTCGATAAAGTTTTTACCCCCTTTATATATATATATATATATATATAATTATTAACATATATATATATATATGTTAATAATTATATATTATATAATATATATATATATATAATTCAAATTAATTATATTTACATATATAATGTTTTATAATTAATATTAATAATATGTTGAAAATTTTGACTGTTTTAATCATTTAAATTTAATTATACGACTCTACAATCAATTAGACAAAAAATGGAAAATGCTTCTTCAATGAAATATACCTCCTATATAATCTAATTGAACGATGCAAAATGCCATTTAGGTTAAAAAATTTCTTAAACTTAATTGCCAATGATGAGAGGTTAAGAGGAAAGTAATTTTTTAAATTTTGATGATTATAGTATTCTTACACGTATTAATAATAATAGAATACTTTAGATATTTGTTATTAGCACTTTATGACACACATTATATTTAAAATGCACTTGTCTCAAAGGTGGAAGTTACATCAAAAGGGATGTCAAAATTTATTTTGGTAAAGCAAGGTTTTATAAAGTGAAAGATATTAAATCGATAGTTATACCTAACTCGAAACCCATGATCATTAACACCATCTAGCCTTTTGTGCATGAAGTGTTAAGAAATAATAATATGATATTTTTGGTGGAGGTGACAATGGAAAATTAGGTTATGTCTTCCTTCAAACGGTGTTGCAATGAGATATGCGGGGAGGAGATGTTATGTTTCATAGTGATTTTGAGCAATGGTGAAGTAATGGGAAAGGAAAAGGACATACAAAACATGAAAGCAGTGAATATTTGAAGGTGAGTTCGGTGATGATAATGAGAGGTAATAACAAGGTATTTCAAGTGATAAACTCAAAGAAGCCTAGGAAGACACATACAAAATTAAGTTACATGCCACATCTATTAATGCAATCTATATCTTCCACTGAACTATTTCAATTAACCAGCATGCAATTGAAATAGGGTTCATCTCGATAGAAATATGTGTCTGATATCAAATGACTCATCTATAAATGTAGATGTTAGCGTGGGATATTTATTTTCCTTATATGGTTTATTCCTACACTCATATTTCTTCCTACATTGAGTTAGATTGTTTAGGTATACTTCTATCATACGAGTTACTCTTTGATTATTCTATCACAGGAGTTACATGCCTATTTTAGGCTCTTTGTGGAAGAGTTACTACATTTCTCTCTTATTTGTACATCTCTTGGTGAGTTATTCTATATGGAGTGTTGGACATTGACTCATTAATGTTCATTTTAATGCACTTTTGTTTTTGTAACTTGCTCTCACATATTTACAGGGTTTTGTGTATCTTTGGCTTGTTAAGAGATCTTAGAACCATCCAACATGGTATCAAATCTTACCTGATGGTCATTTTGCTAATTTTGTAATCCTTGGTGAGATATTTCATTGCATGCATTGTTAATTTCTTGTTCATTTTCAATTGTTTTTGGAGTTTAGTTGAATTTTCTCAACATCTGTGCGAATTCATGTCAAAAGGGCTTAGATCAAAAAACACTTTTAGGGGTTTTATGGATTTTTCAAGTTATATAATGGGTATTTGCTAGTATTGGGAATTCTCATATAGATTTTGTATTTTCAGAGGTATTATGTATAGATTTACCATTTTTCTACACACTTAAGCAGTTTCCAGGCCTCATAAACACTTTTACATAATTATGTGTAGAGCTAAGTACTCCACTCTTGGGTCCATGCAACTTTTACTATTCTCCATCTACCTCCCCACAACATCAAGTTTATTTTCTTTGGATCTCAGTGTAACCAGATAGGTCATGATTTTGTGTTGAGGAGGACTCTAGGATGGATTTACAAACTAGAGTATGCAGTTCATGTCTTTGAAAGCTTTGTTGATGATTCAAAAAAATTGAGATTCGAACCTCCAATCATGGCATCTAACCCTCATCATTTGCAGTGGTACTTGAATTGAGACTGTATTTCCATAAGCCACTATCATCCTAATGGCTTCCACTTGATATTTCTTCCCACCATGGCCTCCTCTGAACCCTTCTTGCTACCTGTTGGTCATCCTCACTACTCATCGACTTACATTCTTACATATCATCCACCTTGGTACCCACTATTCTTTGTTTTCCTACTCATCGCTTGGAGCTCAATGCCTTCACTCCAAAATTAGTTTCCCATGAAATTTGTGGTATTTTCAATTCAATAGTGGTTTTGATCCTTTATGATTTTTTTTAATTTTAAAAAATAAAAAGTAATTTAATTTTTTAATGCAGTGTAAAAAAAATTAAATAATCTTCAACTTTGTAAACCGGCAAGAATTTTGAGTGGGAGGCATATTGATGATGTTGGGGTTATGATAAAAGGGATGGTTTTCACTATTGGGGTAATTGTAAAGTGGGGGACATATTAAAGGTGGAAATATATTTTTTATTATTTTTGTATAAAACAATATCATTGGGGGAATATATTTTTATTGTTTTTTATTGTAAACAATATAGATCATTGGGAGACATAAGGATATATTATAAAAGGTTGTTTTCTTGGTCATATACCTCTTTTTTTGCTGTTGAAGATGGAGGGTGAGGTACGATTTGGCAGGTGGCCAAATCTCTTGACAAGTAAACCAAACTTTCTTCTCCTTCTCTCTTTACTTGTTCACTGTTCCTTGCTTGATTTCTCATTTATAATCCTCACAGATGTATTTTTGGTAGTAACCCACTTCCATTTAGGGAGGCCTTTTTTTGGCTAAAATTGGTGAATTTTAGTAATTATAAGGGCCACAAAAACTTCAAATTATGTTTGGTCAGGGGTTCTGCTCCCAGACCCTACATGAGGATCTACCCCTAGACCCTGTTGGGGGTTATCACCCTTAGACCCTCACATCATAACCCCTTATTCATTACTTCCAGTATACTTTCTTCTATTGAATGGTGAGGTCTGATCTGATATGTAGTGAGATCCCTTCACAACAACATTTTATCTTGTTGAGATTTATACATGGATGCATTATCGATGGAGTTCGACATCCTCTTGCTTCACATGTTTACTTTTTCACTATCAATTGCTTTGATTACTCATTATTGTGGATGCATTATTAGTAAAGTCTAACATCCATTTGTTAATACATGTATTGGCACTTATGCATTATTTTCTTACCTATTTGAATGTATTATTAGTTGAGTCTGACGTCTATGTATTTCATCATCTTGTGTTTATTACAAACATAGGGGGGTCAATATTGATTGTCTTGGAGGGGTTGTTGACGGCCCTTCTTTCTCTCTTGTGTGCACACTTAGTTTTCATGACTTGTGTGCCACTTTGGTGACCACTATGCTATTTGTTCTTGCATTCTTGGATGCATTGTAATTTGATCCTAACGTCCATTCATTAAGTGTGCATTGTCACTTGTGCAATGTTTTTCTCATTACACTTCTTTGGTGTCTTCTCTCAGTCATGTTGACTCCACTCGAGAGATACCAACCGATGAGGAGAGTTGATTCTACACTAATGGTTCTTTTTGGAATGACTAACTATGTTTCTTGGTGTGCTTACATGGAACCCTTACTCATAAACAAAAACCATATTCCATTCTTATATGGATAGATTCATGCTCCCACTAATTATGTTTGGTACAAACGTGTGTTAGCACTTGTGATAAGGTTCTTGATACCTTATTGTTGCATGTTTCCATGGATCTTCATTACTATGTGGAGCAGACACAATGTCCTTGCACTATTTAGAGCATTCTTCGTCTATTTTTGGAGATCTTGCTGATTATATCTTCATAGACTATTGTACTTCTTCCTTCTACTCATATTTCTTGTGACAACATAGTCATGGTGGATAATGTTCTTCTTTCTATCAAGTCACCACTATAGGATGAGATTATGCTTGACCTCAACTGTCCCATTGTAGATTCTACTTTTGACGCTATTCAAGTTGTTTCTCTTACAAATTCTTCATAGTCTTGTACTTTGGAGGAGTCTACTATTTCTAGTGTGAGTACACTCATTGAGAGCTTCGATAACTCATATGTTCCTATGGATATTCATATTGCATATCTATGTGCTTCATCTACAGTATTTCTTTAGTTTTGATGGTTGTTGAGTTGAGATTTCCTTTTCACATGGACATTCTTCTAGTGAATGTTTCATGTCCTTCTTCTAATAGGTTCACTTTAGTGGCATTACATCTAGTTCTTGTGCATGATCTTGCCAAACCAATGCCATGCCTTATTTTTTGACCTCTTTCAGATATCTTCATACTACTACCTTCATCCTCCTTTATAGAATGGGTAGACTTTCACTGCACATTTCATGTTTTTCCTTTGGCAAAGGGAAGAAATGTTGTTCGATACAAATGGAGATTCTCCAGTCTTCAGGTAGAGGATCTCATTATTGAAATTTGTCATCTTGCATGTTGTACTTGTTATACAAATGGATTCAACATCATCTTATGGGGGGCTTTTTATCTCTTTCTTCTTCTTTTCTCTCTCTCTTTTTTTTTTGGGGGGGGGGGGAGTTTTTTCCTATGGTTTTTCTCTTTTTCTCCACTTCATGAGAATTGCTTTGTACATGGGTACCTCATTACTCCTTGTTATCGGTAGCCATTTCTTCTACCCACCTAAGTTGTGCTTATGAGGGAGACGTTAGTGTAGGGTATTTATTTTCCTTTTATGGTTTATTCTTACACTCATGTTTATGCCTACACTTGAATTAGCTTGCTGGGGGGTACTTCCATCATAAGAGTTACTCTTTGATTATTTTGTCATAGGAGTTACAAGCCTATTCTAGGACCTTTGTGGAGGAGTTACTACATTTCTCTCCTATTTGTACATGTCTTAGTGAGATATTTTATATGGAGTGTTGGAATTTAACTCATCGACGCTCATTTTGATGCACTTTTGCTTTTGTAACTTGGTCTGACCTAGTTTTAGGTTTTCACGTATCTTTGGCTTGTTAAAAGATCTTGGAACAATCTAATAATAGGCAATGCAACATGTGTAAATTAGACGAGTCTAAAACTAATTAGACAAATATGCCTAGTATGCTAAATATATAAAACTATATTAAATGACTTTAAAACCAAATAGACAAAAAATGGGAAGGACTCCTCAATGAAAGACACCTCTTATAAAATCTTATCAATCTACAAAGGATGTCATATGAAAATAGATATGGATACATATATTTCCAAGATTTTTCCATTTTTTTTCTTAGTAACACTAAAATAACTATTTTATTTGTAATAACAGTGATCATTTATTTTTATTCAATGAATGAAGGAAAGGTAAAATTATCGCCAAGACCACAAACACTACCAATTTTGGATAGTCCAATGGACCTGGGTTTAATTTCCCACCAACATATACATATTTTCTCCAAGCATTGTGGCAATTTTATTTATCTAAAATTTAGAACATCTCCATTTGTTATAGCTTCCTTTGTGGATGCTAAAACTGCCATACTAAAGAGTGTAAGTTACATCATAAGGGATGTAATTTTATGTTTTGGTAAAGCAGGGTTTTGTAAAGAAACATTGGTAATTACACGTCATTTGAAACCCATCACGTTGAGATCATTTCACCTTTTTTGCATAAAGCATTAAGCCACAATAACCTGATATTCATTTTAATAATCCTTCTAGTACATTTTTTTACCCACTATTTTTCCCTTAGTTTTTATTTTATTTTTTTCGGTAGGGATAAATGAGATGTTTATGGAGACAAGTTCCATTTGTGGCCATATTTTATTTCAAATGTTTGAGCAAGGCATTTATGTATGTTCTTAAGCCTCAAGCAATTACTCCAGGTGTTAATATATTGGTAGCATGGACAAACAAAAACTATAATATATACTCTAGGAACTCAATGTATTCTCCTCACATCAATGACATTACAATGTTGATTCGAGCTACACATTGTGTGTGTATCCCTATTGTAATCAAATCATACTTTGTGATGTCCTCATCCACCCTTGATAATAAAAAATTGTCAATCAAGGATGCCACCACCATATAAGTTGTAGACATGTTTGCAATGGGTGTAGGGCATGTAAATCCAATAGTGGCCCTAAATTTGGAAATGTTGCATTATATGAGCCTTATAGGGTACAATATCACCTAAAATACCCTATCATTAGACCTCACCATCATGGCCTTGCTCACCTTGAAATATTTTTACAGAAGTCAATATATTGGCATCATGGACGAATGAAAGCTACAAGATAAACTTTGGGACTTCAATGTCTTGTATCGACATCAATGGCACTACATCATTGATTTGAGTTGTACATGAGACATGGATCCCTATCACATTTTAATTAGCTCTCGTGATATCCTCGTTCATCATTGATAATAAAAAATGTGCAATCAAATATGTTTCCACCTTGCTTTGATATAATTGAAACTTATCATTTTGCATCGATGTTATATTGACATATCTATTTAAACTTTAATATAGTCACATGTATAGGTGTAATTTATATAGGATAAGTGCTATCCATATGTCATTGTAGAGATATATAATTGCATTCCAAATGGTAACATGTTTTTCAAAGCTAATATTATATTATATTGTTATATGGACCCCTTGGTGTATAATATCACCTGAAATACCTTGTCATTTCCCCTCACCATCACCATGCAACTCACTTTGAAATCTTTCACTATTGCATGTTATTTATGGCCTTTCCCTTCTTCTAGGGGTCTGAGTATGTAATTTTTGTATATTCTCAAGCCTAGTTGTAATTTCTCTAAGCATCAATATATTGGCAATATAGATGAATGGAAGCTACAAAATATACTCTAGAACATTAATGTCTCATCCTTGCATTAGATGCAATGTAACGTTGATTCAAGCCACACATGAGATGTGGAGTTATGTTGTAATCAAATCAGTGGAAGGGATGTAATATTTTATCTTTATAAAATGAGGTTTTTTAAAGTAAGGGGGTGTAAATCGATATGACCATTGACCCCATTTAAGTTATTTTTAAAAATGGTTAAGCAATAATACTTTTATATTTCTAGTGGAGGTGATAGTGAAAAATGATGTCGTGTGTGTCTTCATATGGCATGGTAATGTAATGTATGGGGAGGAAACATTTTGTTTCATAATGAGCTTGAGCAATGAAGTAGTGGGAAAGGGCAAAGCCATACATAACATGCAAGTGGTGAAATATTTTAAGGTGAGCTAAGCAGTGGTGGTGACAGGCAATGACAATGTATTGAAGGTGATATCATTCCCCAATGGGCCCATGTCATACACCAGATCTAGATTTAAGATTACTAGTGGATTCACATGACTTCTACCCATTTTAGAGGTGTACTCAACTTACAAAGAGTTTGCGTCTTTGATTGGACATTTTATATTATTGAGGGTGGATGAGGATGTCATGAGAGCTGATTTGATTGTGGCAAGGCTCCATGTCTGATGCAATGGCACTAACACGAGAACAAGACATTGAGGTCCCATAATCTATATTTATATATACTAATTATAAATATAATAATATATTATATAGATAGTTATTACATATATTTATAAGTTTAATTATTACAAATGTTATTGTAATAGATATAAAAATATTATATAACTTGATATTATAATTATAATATAACTTGATATTATATAATAATTTTTAATATTATATATATTATAATATTGTATGATATATTTGTAGTTATTAGTAATAAAATATAATATTAATATAGTTAATATAGTTATATAACATATATAAAAAAATCCAAGGTGTTAGTTGCATGATACATGTCCCATGCAATTGCCAAGTGACAACGACTCATTTTTGCATTAGTATTGTTTAAGGTCAATATGTAAGTACAAAGTCATTGTGTATATTACATCACATAACTAGAAATATTCATAGGTTTAATATATGAGCCATGGAAATCATATGCAACATCCTCCAGGAATGCATATTTACCTCTTTGTTGCCTCATCTCAACTCTACTCCAATGTAGACCTCCATTGCCCTCCACATCCATCTTCACACTCCACACGTTATTCAACTAAGATTCCTCATTCCATTTCCTCTATTATAAGGTTTACATATGTCGTAATGTATAGACCTAATCTACCCCTTGTGCATCCAAATAAGCATCTTAAAAATGAAAGAACCAGTTGTTTAAAACCCAGTCGCTTCTTAGCCCACCATTCTTGTCATGTAATATTGTATTCAATGGAAGTGGAATGCATTGTAATGTTATGTTGGAATGTCACACATTTTCAATACTATGAAATGTAAGTGAAACTCTTTAATCCTGACATGTTTGAGAATTTCTGGCAAGATTCATCATCCACTTTTCCCTCACCCCCTAACTTGACCTAAATATAATCTACTTACATTGTGGAGGGTTTGAAAGTGTTAGTATATAAATTCATGTCACCTTGTTCAAATTTATCCTAAATTTGATTCTCTGGTGTGGTGGAGTTAAATATAATTCCAAGTGAAATGGAAAGGACGGTTATGGATGAGGTGTTGGGATGGCTAAAGCTCTTTTCTAACAGTTCGTTGGAGCAGGTATAGTCATATAAAATGTCATTTTAATGTAATGAGTGTCACTTGACATCACACTATCTTTAGCTTAGCCATAGACCTATCTTAGGGCCTTTTTTGATCATTTTCTAGATTTTATGCATGTCTATCCTTTGCCTAGATATACCAAGAGTCACATTGAGCCATCACCTAGGCATCCCCGATCCTTTTTCATGTGTCAACCACCTGGATAATAACATGACCCCATTAGTGTATAGTGTAATACGGTATTAGAAAAGGGGCAACACTATTGACCCTTAGCTTCCCTTTCCCCTAACAAATATCTTTCCACTTCTCAAAGCGTCTTAGGGTCAACCTAGATTCATTTCATGTCTTGATAAGCATCATAAGACTATATAAAGACCACTCTCATTCATTTATCATATGGATGGTAATTCTCATGAACAAGCTCAAAAACACTTGTGCAAATTAATGTTATTGATCCCTATTTACCCTTATTTATGCATACATCCATCTATATTAGCTTAGAGCTCAGTTTTACTTAAGTTTTTGGTCTCAATTTACACTCAAAGCATTCAAATTGGCTTGCATACTTAGGCACACTAGCATCACTCTCACTTGCACTAGCACTTAGATTGGGAGAACTACATTAGGTTTTGTCTCTTCTCAAGGTATTGGTATGTAGATGACACTCAACACATGGGGTGGAGGTCATGCCCAACCTACCCTACTAACACCACTCTCCTTCCACTTGTGTTCATCAAAACCCTAGCAAGCATGGACACTTAAGGTTTCATAGTGAAATCAATCAAAGTGTATAACAAGTGACAATCTAGGTCTTGGTCACACAAATACAAGCTTCCCAAAGTAGAGCAAAGGTTTTGCCTAAAATTTCACTACTTCACTTGCATAGGGCTATTAACATTATATAGAAGGTCTAAAATATAGTGCATTACTAGCAAAAAGGGTCGCACTATTGTCCAAAAAGGGTTCTAAAACCTGTTATCTATTGATGACACTCTACCATACTCCTACACCACTTCCTAACCTACCACTTGTCTATCTCAGTCATATTTTCTAGCTAGATGCACCTTTTCTAATTCATTGTATTTATAGAATATTCAAATAAATCAATTATTATGCAAATCCATCATTGTTGATATTATAGTATTTTATTCTATAATTTATTACTTAGTTCTTTATCAACCTAGGATTATATTTCATAATCCTAAAAAAGATAAATCATTTGGTAAACCCAACTTACTTTGAACATATTGGTCAAAACCCCAGTGCATCATTAGGGTTTCCCTTCTTATTTACAAAATTTGCTCAATTTTCAAATCTTCATCATTTTTTGCACTCTTTTCAACATGATGGAATCCATTTTTTACTTTTTGGTACAAAGTATTGTGTTTTATCTTGCATGCTTATTACCTTCCATTTGTAGCATGATGCACATGTATGTCACTCTTCTCATGGATCATGTTAGAACTCAGCTTATTTCATTCATTGGTTTACCTCATCTTGAGCCCTCATTTTATGGAGAGTATTGTTGCATGGTCAATTTTGAGTCACCTCCAGTTAATTCTCGATGATAGAGAACTTAGATGACTCCTTTTGTTCTTCTTCCACCTAAATTCATTGACTACCTTTGCTCACATCTTACCTTTACTAGTCGGCCTCAACAAATAATAGATCCTATAATTCGAGCTATTACTAGATGAAATCAGGTGCCTCCTCAGCCTATACAAGAACAACATAATCCCACAATCCTTCCTTATCCCCAAATATAATACAATGGGACCTAGGGATCAACACAGAGCATATGATATTGTTGATCAATTGAGAAATACACAAGCGAAGCTTTCTATATTATAATTACTTCAAAAGGCAACCATATTCAAATATATTCTTTTTCAAAAACTCAATCATATATATTTGCCTCGTGATACATATTTGACTTGTTTTAAATCTATCATGAACACTATAGATGTTATATCTTTTGACAATGAGGATTTTCCCTCACAGATAGTTATCAATTAAAATATACCACTCTTCCTTTAGGCACAAATTAAAACTAGCAATATTAAATGAGATCTAATTGACATTGGTTCAGGTCTTAACATATGCAACCTCACATTTTTACAAACTATGGGGCTCGATATAGCATCCATTCAAAAGACATACAAGAACATTCGAGGTTTTGATGACATTTCTAGACAAACATTGGGTTCCATTACTTTGGATATCTTGATCATACCAAAAACCATATCCACATAGTTTTAGGTGATGCCTAACCATTTGCATTACAATTTATTATTCATGAAACCTTGGATACATGCCATGGAGGCAGTACCCTCTACCTTGCACATATGTGTCAAGTTTTTACATGATGGATATTTATACACTTATCCAGTTGATAACTAACCATTCAGATATTGTAGAGTCACTGAGCCTACTACCCCGAGTATATCTTAAAATGGGACACCTCAAGTTCTCATAGAGTCCCCACCTCATATCATTCCTATAGAATAGATGCATACATATGAGGTTGGGGAATCTAGCACCACTATTCCAACACCCATTCCAAATCCTTCTACAACACAATTATCTTCACCCATGATGGAGAATGACCCTCCTACAACATATTTATCCCCACCCACATCAAATGATTAGATTATCATAGCAAAGTTACCATTACTTGTTAACTTAGAGGAAATATACATCAAAAACTCAGATATAGATTCCCAAACCACCATAGAGGATAATACAACACCCACGAACACTGATGATTATTTATGTGGATTGAACTTCACACCAGTAGGCCCTAAAGAGTAAAAGGATGATTTTAAGGCATTTATGTCTTTCCCTACATAAGCATCACCACTAGTTCACAATACTACAAACACAGGCTCAGACACTCACTTATAATTAAAGGCAGATTCTTCTATACACTTAGTACATATGGTTACATTTATGGATATTGACCCAGTTATTTAGATTCATGCAGGCAGTACATAAGATAGATCATAACTAATCTTACATATATTGATTAGGGTTCACTTTAAGAGGCCTTGATCGAAACCCCCCATAGGTTTGTTTAGGCAAATCAGATTCACTCTATTAGTGAATCAAAGTACGTAGAGAATGTGGAAAATCATCATGTGTTTTCCAGTGGTGTCATAACACTGAAAGGGCTAGGACAACATTTCACTCTTAGACATCATTATGTTATCAAGTGTCATTATGTTGTCGAGACACCATTTATTGTGTGGCAACATGCTATCATGTGACAGTATGGTGTCACACACAAGCATGGTGTCATATGACAACATGTTGTCACATGATAGTATGATATGATGTGACAACATGGTGTCACACAACATAATGTTGTTGTTGGATAACATAATGTCATGTGATACCATGATATCACATGATACCATACTATCGCATGGCACTATGCTATCATGTGATACCATGCAGTCGTGCGATAGCAGTATTACCACCCAATGGGCTAGTGGCATGGTGTCACACAATGCCATACTATTGCCAATCCTTGGTGACTCTAACTAGTTACTCCAGTTCCCTGCCTTACTTATAAATAACACTACAACAACCTCATTTAACACTTTGCTTAATTTTTTTCTCATCCTAATCGCTTCCACCTCAACCTTCCTGCTTCCAACTCAACCTACCTATTTCCAATGGCTTCCACATCCATAAAAACTTGGAGTCAACCAGGGGTGATCTAAAATTGTATTTTCAAAAATCTTT
The DNA here is from genome assembly GCA_037957365.1 of Torreya grandis. Classification (NCBI taxonomy): domain Eukaryota; kingdom Viridiplantae; phylum Streptophyta; class Pinopsida; order Cupressales; family Taxaceae; genus Torreya; species Torreya grandis. The sequence goes on from JARHVA010000271.1 coordinate 1,051,511, forward strand.
TATGTCTGGATTTCCTCCATATGTTGGATGAACCTGGATCCTTTGTTAAGTGGATTGATCAATGCTAGCTTAGAGGCCTGGTGCAAATGCCACAATATGATATAGCTATCAATAACCACCTATTATGATCTCTGGTTGGGTGTTTTAATCATAATGAGAGCCATTTTTACATCTAGTTTAATAATACAACCATATCCTTTGGTACCTCTCCATTAAATATCCACAATTTAACAGGTCTTCCACATTGTAATACAAGTCCTATTAACATTAAGGTTGTGTTGCCTGACGATGATATAAAATATTTGGAGTTGATTTACAAACTATCCATTGAAATTTATTAATTTTACTTCAATCATTTATTATAAATAGTTTGGTATCTTAATTTAATTGCATGTTTTACTTCTATTTTCATTTCAGCTAGTTGAAATCAAAGGAGGATCCTCATAGAAAACATCACCAATACATTTCTCAAATATATTATCCATTTCTTTCAAGCAAGAATTATGTTTAAGGAAGACCATCAAACATTCCCTTTTGGGTTGTTTACTATATTCTTCATTCTCTCTCAGGTCTTGTTTGTGATTGGTGCACCATTATTTTCAGCACGATTAGGGCAGATTTGAGTTTTATTTTCTCAAAGGACACTTGCACAATTTCCTCTTCTAACTACATTATAGCCTTGTACTTCGAGGCCTTATATGAAATTTAAAATACTGCTATTTCTATTTCCCTTCATCCAAAAATGAAAGCTATTGCTTTGTCTCTTGAGGAACATGAGGTAATTTTAGTTTTTGCAAGTCTCATTTTTTTGATTTATACATATATTTTAAATTTTAATATTTTTTAGCATGTTATTTGTTATAGGTGAGATTATGTGTTTATAACACAAGAAAATAGGCTATAAATAGAGGTTGGCATGCTCTAGAGGGCTATGGGGATACCCAATCCACGTAGTCTTCCTTCAATTCCTTTCGAATTGTAAAATGCCCAAGAACTGATTCCACTTCATCTCCACTTCTAGGTTCCCCCAAATTTCCTTTAATGTCTTTTTCTTATTTTATTAAATGGAAAAAAATAATATTTATATTAGTTTGTTTTTGTTTTTGTAGTTAACTCTTGTATCGTTGTTATTGAGGATTCTTCCACACAACACCATCAATGTTTGTCATTACAACTTTCTTTTTGATTTGAAGTTTATTAGAAATTTCTAGTTAATTAACTGTATAAATTACTCATTTTGCAGTTGCTTTTGAAACCAACAATGTCTCTCCCACAAGCACATTGAGACGGCAAGGGCTAAATCTCACAAGGATGCCAAGAGGGGAAGAGATAACTCTAGCAAGGACAATCAGAATAGATGATGCAGTCACTCCTCCAAAAAATAACATTAACAATTCAATTTGAATTTGCTTTCATTTTATGTTTTTGAATTTATTATTTGTGAATAAATTATTTTTTGTAGTCCACCCAACATTTGTTAGGAGACCTCAGAGTATGCCACCACCCCCACCACCCATCCAGATTTAGAGAAGAGGGAAGAACATCTCCTTCCCTGCACAAAGTTGAGGCATGCTACACATTTCTAATTTCCCAAATTTATTTGTTGGTGGCCTTTCAAATGTAGATGGTCTTACATGTTTGTAGTAAATTGATTTGGATGAGGAGTTTCTTGGCATTGAAAGCAAATCTCTAACTATTGGTGGATTCAATCAACATCAATTTATTCATGTTCCTAATGTGATTTCATAGGATCCTCGTATGACTCCCTCTTCCCCACCCCACATAGACAATGTCAATGTTTATAAGGATTCCCTTACTAGTTTTTCATTAGACAATTTAATTTCAAAAAAATTGGTTGAAAATTTGAAGGATGGTGTTATTGGTGAATTTAATGATTTAAAAAATGGGAGATAAGGGCAAAAACCCTTATCAAATAAATAAATACCCATTATCATAACCACTCTCAAAGAGTGAATTTATTTTCTCTTGTTCAAAATGAACCCTCAAAGATTGACACTTTATTCCAACAAGCACAATCTGGATTGATCTCTATGGATAATGTTTATAATGATAGGATTTTATATATTATGATAAACAAGTTAGAATATTTAAATGGAGAAGCCCAAGCATATTTCAATAAATGGGCTAAAGATATCAACCTTGTTACCATTGCCCAAACATAAAAGGATAAAGCGGTGGTAAGTTTTCTTTATCTGTAATGTGTATTTTGATTATTATAATACTTTTATATATGCTTGACACATCTATTATTTGTTCTTTGCGGGCAAAATATGAAAATTTGAAGCAAGAAACACATCTTCTTAATGTGCATTTGAAAAATGCCTACAAAAGTATCTCCTCAACAATTGCATTGAAGGAAAAGTTGGTTCTATTAAATAAATAGAATGACACATTGAAGAAGATAATTAAAGATCGTGGTATAGATCCCAACATTTTATTGAAGCAAAAAATAGATTTGGATCCTACAATTCTTTTAACAGGAGATTCAGCGAATGAGGAGAAGGTGATTCTTGCACAAATAGAGGATCTTCATAAGGAGGGAGTGATAATGGAAGATTCACAGGTAGGTCTAGATAGAGGGGTTTCTATGGGTGGGGATGGAAAGTAACTAGCGGGAGGAGAGTCTCAATCACAAAAATGATGATTTGACTGAGTTTATAGTGTTGACAATGATAATTTATATTGTTTAAAATAGTTTATATCATGTTTATTTGAAAACACTTACTTTATTAAATGATATTTTACATTTGTTCCAAATACTCTTAGGTATATAATTTTAATATTATATATATATATATATATAATGTAGTGGTCAAGTTTATAAAAAATATGGTTTTATGGTTTGAATGAATGGCTATAATGTTCTAGTAGTTGTAGCCTTGAATGCATTGTTTATATATTCTATGAATAAAAAGCTGAGTAAATATTCTATGGATGGTTTTAATGTTCTAGTAGTTGAAATATACTAGTGGTCAAGTTTACTGTTATATGGATGTTATGGTTTTATGGTTTGAATGAATGGCTATAATGTTCTAGTAGTTGTATCCTTGAATGCATTGTTTATATATTCTATGAAGAAAAAGCTGAGTAAATATTCTATGGATGGTTATAATGTTCTAGTAGTTGAAATATACTAGTGGTCAAGTTTAATGTTCTATGGATGTTATGGTTTTATGGTTTGAATGAATGGTTATAATCTTCTAGTAGATGTAGTCTTGAATGCATTGTTTATATATTCTATGAAGAAAAATCAGAGTAAATATTCTATGGAATATGGATGGTTTTAATGTTCTAGTAGTTGAAATATACTAGTGGTCAAGTTTAATGTTCTATGGATGTTATGGTTTGAATGAATGGTTGTAATGTTATAGTAGTTATAGCCTTGAATTCATTGTTTATATATTCTATAAATAAAAAGTGGAGTAAATATTCTATGGATGGTTTTAATGTGCTAGTAGTTGAAATATACTAGTGGTCACGTTTAATGTTCTATGGATGTTATGGTTTTATGGTTTGAATGAATGGCTATAATGTTATAGTAGTAGTAGCCTTGAATGCATTATTTATATATTCTATAAAGAAAAAGTGGAGTAAATATTCTATGGATGGTTTCAATGTTCTAGTAGTTGAAATATACTAGTGGTCAAGTTTACTGTTCTATGGATGTTATGGTTGTATGGTTTGAATGAATGGCTATAATGTTATGGTAGTTGTAGCCTTGAATGCATTGTTAAACTGAACTAGTAGTTGTATGTAGCATTGAATGCATTGATTGTGGTGTAATTTGGAATTATGTGAACCCAACCATAGGTAAAAAATAAAATATTTATAGTTGCAGTAGTAGGAAAAATAGCTTATGGTACAATAAGTATTATATGGATTTATATTGTTCTACTAGTTATAATATTGAATGCATTGGTAGGAGAAAAAGCAGAGTAACTATAACATGGATGGATTTAATGTTCTAATAGTTGATAAATACTAGTTTTACCGTTTGAATGCATGGCTATAATGTTCTAGTTGTTGTAGCCTTGAATGCATTGTTAGTGTTAGTGTTCTAATAGTTGTAGCATTGAATGCATTGTTAAACTGTTCTAGTAGTTGTAGCGTGGAATGCATTGATTGTTAAATATGTGAACTATAGGTAAAAAATTTATAGTAGTTGTAGTATTTGAATATTGTAATTGTAGAGTAAATATTCCATGGAATTATATTGTTCTAGTTGTTGTACTATTGAATGCATCATTAGTGTTATATTGTTCTAGTAGTTGTACATTTGAATGCATTGTTACATTGTTAGTGTTCTAGTAGTTGTAGCATTTAATTGATTGATTGTAGCTATATATTTGTGTAATGGTACTAATGTAAATGTGCAATAGAATAATGGTGCACCATGCATGTCTAGACATAAGACTCACATGCTTCAATGAATGCTATAAGGAAAATTGAAATGCTCTGTACGATGTTAATGAGAATCATGATTGCTACATAATGAATGAGATGAATTGCAAAGATAAAATACTATTTGAAATACACAAAATTTTAATAAGACAAAAATAAAATCCAGTGTATTGAATAAGATTCATGATTATAACATCTAGGTAATAGATTATAGAATTTAATGTATTTCAATAAGATTAAATAAGAAATATTTTAGAAAACAGTAATTGTTATACTTATCAAACTACAAGCTAGGTAATGAAAATAATCCTTGAGAAGCTTAGCCATAGTATGATTGATTTGCAACTATTATGACAGTGTCATATTTAGTGTTGGTATTGTCATGCTCTATAGAATGTTAATGAAAATTATGATTATTAATGAATGACATGCATTGCAAAGATAAAATACTATTTGAAATACATAATTTTAATAGGGCAAAAAATATTAATTCCAATGTATTGAATAAGATTTGTGAATGTAACATCCAGGAAATAGATTACAAAATTTAAAGTATTTGAAGATGAAAGAATAGGAAATATTTCAAAAAATATTAATTTCCATACTTATTAAACTAAAATTTGGGCAGCTAAAATAATCCTCCAGAAACTTGCTCATCATAAGTGTGATTTGCATCTACCATACCAGTGTCGTATTCAGTCTCGGTATTCTCTTCCTTTGTAGTAGTAGATGTATTAGTCACGCCTCTTCTTTCTATTAGAGAACTCCATGCTGCCATTGGTTTGTCATATGGAAACTTGTCTATAGAATAATGTGAAACATATAGTCTGAAGCAAGTCTCTAGATTTTTATCCAATCTATTTTTAAGTTTTAACTTCACGAAGGATAATGCACTAAACACTCACTCATCTTCCACAAAACCCAAAATCATTGTTTGAGAAAGTTTGTATAATCTAAAATATTCACTAATACTTTCTTATAAAACATTGCTTGGATAAAGTTTTTTCCATAGACAAGTAATGGTACCATTTTTTGTTGGGTCACTTAAACACTGAAATTAATCCATCATTGTAATCCCAAACTGTGTTGACTAAGATGTAAGTAATTGTTTATTTAAAATTCCATTAATCTAAACTCCATTCACATCTAAAGATCTATATAAATGCATAATAATTGTACTCATGTATTTGTGAAATAATGTGATGATCTATTCTTGACTGTTAACACTGTTCCAAAAAATGGGATTCACAACTCCCAGGCCCTCCAACAACTCATCCCTTTGAAAATGTTCTTTGATCTCAACAGTTAAACTTTATGAGATTTTGCTCAATTTAATTCATGTTTTAGACAAAATAATATCATATAGAAAATGTGTCACAGGTACATCTTCAGGCTCAACTCCCACAACTTCAATTCTTTTAGAGCATGTGTGCATTGGGATCTCAATGCCACTTACCATGACACAAAGATGATCATGTCTATTGAATTTCAAATAACTCTCTAGATTTTGAAAATCAATCAAAACTTGCTAAGTTCTAAAAATAGTTCTATGAAAGCTTTCATTCAATGTGTACAATATATCTAAACATTGACATACACATTTTCTCAAACATATGAAGTCAACAATATATATATATATATATATATATATATATATATATATATCTCTTGGGCATGTTTCATTAAACAATTGATTTCCTTCAACATTGATAATATACCACATAAAGTGAGTAAAGTTTCTAAATCTATTAAATGACACATCAAATCTTTTGCTTTGTCAACTTCCCTGTGATATTTATACATAAACCCTGTCAAAGATGGATATTCCTCAAAAATTTTGCAGGCAGGTTCATACATGGAAATCCATCTAGTTTCCATATCTTTTAGTAGTTTTTTTCCATCTATCACCCTAATTTCAAATTTTTGGAACTCCATGAATCTTTTTGGGTTGCTTGACATGTATGCATATAAGTCACAAATAAGTTCTTCCACTTTTGTGACATTACTAAAGGTACTAACAATTTTGTAAGCAAGATTCATCCTATGTTTCATGCAATGGATTGCAATCATAAATAGAGAAATTATTGTTTGTAGGTGAACACAAAGACTATTTATATGCCCCTGTATCACCGATGCACCATCAATGCCAACACACACTAGCTTCATAGCTATGGCATAATCATCCATCCCAGCTCTCTTTCTTAAATTGACTACAACTAATTTATGAAGGTTTTTTGCATTGCAATTTTCTACCATTTTATGGATAGCTAAATGATTAGATTGCCTTGAATAGTTTCAAAAAGTATATACATGCATACAAACCCATGTTATGTTGTCAACTACAATGACCTCATCAATGGACAAAGAGATAAATAGTGAACTCTTAACACTTTTGTTCAAATCTTCCATCTCAATAATGACTAGACATTTTACCATTTCCCAAGTACTGTTATCCGACCAATGTGACTATGGAATATCCAAAAACCCATTATGTTGAAACAAAGTTTTGTAATCTATAAAATTTGGAATATTTCTTGTGGTGTTTTAGCCTTGTTGGTACCCCCTGATGCTTGAGTTGTGTTGAGTAGTTTATTACTACCAGCTACCTTTCTACTACTGGGTGATAGGTTATGGTCATGCTATACAGATCTTCCATGGGACACATCATTGTAGGGTGCCACATTATTATTGCATAACACCTCATTGTTAGGTGGTAGAGTGCCATCATGTGGGACATGGTAGACAGGTGACTAGTTGCCATCATGCAACATATCATTATGAAGTGATAGATTGCCACTGTGCTATTAAATGTCTGGTTTGTGTCATGTGACATAATGCTGGTAGAGGTTAAGGTGCTGAAAGTAGTCTAGTGGTAGAGTGTGTCCTCAAGTCTCTATCTTCACAATCAAGTAAAAAAGGATACTTTAGTGGTAAGTTCATGACCTGAGACCTCTGGGAATATATGTACTATATATAGATGGAGAATTACATAGATAACTCCATAATTATTGTAAATTTTTGGTGAGATGACCCCTCAAAAAAATGACATCCCAAAATTTTAGGCAAAAGGGTCATATGTTTCACCCTAAAAAATTGCCAAATTCAAAATCTCTAAAATGGAATATTCATGAATTAATGAATATTTGCCACTAAAATTTACCCTAATATTAATTGACAATGGATTGATGTCATTACCCATAGTTCACCATGTTGTGTATCTAGGGATATGATATATTAATGTATATGGATTGATGGAAATGTTGACATGTGGCACACATCCCCCTTAGTTAGTTATATGGGTCCAATATATTACAAATACATGAATAACTTATGTAATTAGTGCATTGGATAATGATCGACCTATATTGGGACTAGGAGGTTACCCATCCATTATTAGTTATATAGAGGTCTATATAAATGAGGTGAATGCCATGGTGAATGAATCAAGTAAGTATTCAGTCTTATATTTGGTAGAAAGATATTAAAAGTTGTCCCCTCAAAGAGACATTGTGAAGTTATTCCTTCCTACAGGAGTATTGTATGGTGTTTCCCTACCTTAAAGGTGATTATTTTATTTCTACATATATTGAATATTTGGGCATATTGGACCAATAATATCTTTTGCGTTGTGTTGATCTACATTATATTCTATGTATTTCCAATTATTATAAGTGTGGATCATAACAAGTGGTTATAGAGCTTTATTTTGGACAAATTGTGGGGGGCGAAGCCTTGGTTTTTTGGAATCATTAGTATCTTATAATCTATTGTGATTTTTTTTACAATTTTTTTCTGGTGTTGAAGAATATTTCAAGGAAATCACAGTTAAAAATTCAAGGTTTTATGTTTCATTTTGAGGAAGTTATTATTATTTTAGGGTTTATAATAAATTCATCATATCTTCCAAAATACAATGAATTTTTCACTGATACTGTATCAGCATACAAGAGAGCTAAGATCAAAATTTTATAATTTTTAAAATTATTTTGAATGATTTATAGTGATTTTATTTTTTTCATAAATTCGCTCTACAACCCCAAATATTTTATTTTTTCCCAAAATTTTCATTGAAGTTGAAATATCAAACATGAAATCTACAATAGCAAAAATTAGATTTTTTGGATTAATTTCACATGAGTTATTGATTTTTTATTGTTTTTACATTAACCCTAGTTTTTTTCTAAATTAGGGGTCAAATGGATTACAAACAATTGGAACAATTGATGGAGAGTTTTACAAAAGTACAAAATAATTTGGAGAAGTATTATGTGGTAAAAAATGGACATGTGGAGAAAGAAAAGACTAATGATGATAACCAAGAGAAGAATGTAGGTGAAGAAGAAGATGATGAAAAAGAGGATGAACATAATGATGATGAGGAGGGAGATATAGAGGATTCAGGAAGGGAGGTTGAGGATCATGATGTGGAAAATGAGGAAGACAATCATTTTTATGATGGGAATGAGGAAGATCATGTAGGTGATTATGAAGAAGAAGAAACAAAGAATAATAATGATGATGAAGAGGCTATAGAGGGTGTAAAAGGAGATGTAGAGGATCTCAAAGAGGAGGAAGAAGGATTTGATGACAAGGGTTCAAATAATTTGGATCTAATGAAATTAAAGTCAATTTTTTAGTTTCATGGATGCATTCAAAAGAAGAAGGTTATTGTGTCCATAAACCTTAGCAATAAGTATAACTTCATCAACATGGATGTGGCCCAACATCTATAAGTTCAAACAAAGAATACCAAGGAGGATCAAGTAGATGGTAAGAATATTCAAAATTTTAAATATTTCAAGCTCACTATGGACAAATATGTTTTGCATTCAAAATTTTATGCTTTGGATATGGATGGTGTGGATATGGTTCTTGGATTTTCGTGATTAGAAACTTTAGGAACAACCAATATTAATATTTAGAAGAAGTTCATGAAGTTTTGGTATAGGAAAAATAAGGTTACTTTACATGATATCATAGTTGGAAAGGCACAAAGAACAATCAAGGTAGAGCATGTGATGATATTGAAGCAAGTGAATAAGAGCATGAGGAAGATTTAGATGAAGACATATATGAAGAAATAGTACAAGCAGAGTAGAACACTTTATCTACTTAAGATACAAGGGAACCACCAAATGAAATGGTGGAAGAGGTAAAAGACAAGGTTGATAAGGTCAAAGTATCATAAAAGGTTGAGGTATATCAACACCCACATCATCATGAAGGTATACAGTCATGAATCCACGTGACAGAGTGTCATAACAACAATCACTTTGGCTATACAGGAAATTAGAGTACTAATCACTATGGTTATGTATGGAAGCTAAATAGTAACTACTATGGTTAGGCATGGAATCAGAGTGGCACAATAGCTTGTGGAACATGGAATCAGTGGGGAAATCATTATGACTATGCATGGGAGAATAACTACTATAGTCATGCATGGAATCAGAGTATCGCAATGGAATATGGTACATGGAATCAAAGGATGAATAATTATGCATGGACACTAAGGCAGTACAATTATGATCATGGATGTAATAATAGTAGCATAACAGAATTTGGATATAAGGTTGGAGAGCTATCACCTACCAAGATCACATATAGATGGTTAGATTATAGAAATTGGAGACAAGTGTGCAATGATTTGAAGCACACTCATTATTTGGTTTCTTCTTATGTTTCAGAGATGAAACATGTCGAGGGAAGGAATGTTATGTAATTAGGGATATGATATATTAATTTATATGGGTTGATGGAGATACCAATATGTGGCACACATCCCCATTAGTTAGTTATATGGGTCTAATATATTATGATACATGAGTAACTTGTGAAATTAGTGCATTAGGTAATGGTCAACTTACATTGGGAATAGGAGGTTACCCATTCATTGTTAGTTATATAGAGGTCTATATAAAGGAGGTGAATATCATAATGAATGAATCAAATAAGTATTGGGTCTTCTATTTGGTAGAAGGATATTGTAGGTTGTCCACTCGAAGAGACATTGTGGAGTTGTTCCTTCCTCAAGGAGTATTGTATGGTGTTGCCCTACCTTAAGGGTGATTATTCTATTTCTGCATATATTGAATATTTGGGCATCTTGGCCCACTATTATCTATTGTGTTATGTTGATCTACATTATATTATACATGTTTACAATTATTATAAGTGTGGATCCTAACACACCATAGATCCATTAGTAGATTGTCACAACAGGAAGATAGACTTTTTTGCCTTTTTCATAGGATTACCAAACATGATACAGATACATGCTCAACATTACAATAAGAATTGAATAATTTCAAAGCTCAGGGAACTATCTAGATTACATATCCTCCACCTCCACCAGTAAAAGCACCATGATGGACTCTTTGCTAATCTAGACATTCAGGGAATGATCCATTGACTATCTGAGCTTTCATCAAGGATCAATACATCCCTAATGTTGTTATAGATGAGGATTTTGATCCCTACACTTGTAATTTGGAATTCTTCCAACACATATGGCATCAAGAAACTAAGCTACAATATGTTAGACATTGTTAGGACTCCTTAGGATATATCACATTACCAGTTGCATGTGGCCATACAATGATCAACACACTACTTTGAGAACAAGAACTCACATATAGGTTACACTTGGTAGTACATGGTTATAGACAATGGATGGCACAATTGATTGGATGGATATATGTTTGACTTTCAGTAAAGCATTTTTGAATATATGCATGTGATAAATCTACTTAGAAATTAGTTGTTTACTTGTTGTGCTTATCTTAAGAAATAATGATTTCCATTTGAGGCTAGGCCCTATGAGCACTATCTAGGGAATATATTACATCTTCCTTAATGTCTAAGTTAGAGCTATCATAAATATTTAATTTTTAAAAAAGGCCCCTTTAAATGGAATGGTTTCACATCAACCTATTGAGTTTCATCATCATACCAATATCTAGTACATTTAGACCTTAGGGTAGCATTTTCCTTGTAGGATCTTCTTCCTTTCAGGAGAGGTAGAGTCTTAACAAAACCATACCTAATTGTTGTTGTGTCAAAAACACCATCAACACAACTGATTTGGGAAAATGGATATTTTTTAGCATAATGAAAATATATGTGATTTTGTACAATAAATTGTATATTACGACATTTTACAGTGGAATGGCTGCATATGTGGCATTTTACAATAATGAATTTGTATGTTATGACATTAATCATAGTATAATGTGTTTGAAACTATGTAAAATATTTTTATATGTTTTATTATTCCATAATGGTGTTGTTGCCTATTTGGACCATTTACAACAATATGATTTAATATTTGACATATATTCACATTGAGATTTCTTAGTGGTATTTGTTGAATGTTGGAGGTTAGGCTTAGATGACCAATATTGCTGATGGAAATTGGCCTTTTGTGTGTGATTATTGTTAAACCATGATGTATTTAAAATATATCCAATAACATTATGTTAATTATTTTCTCATATTGTTGTATTTGATAATTCCCAAATGGACTATTGTTTATGAGGTTTATAAAAATGCTTCAGTGGAAGTAATTTTCTTAAGTAACTATTATTGATTAATTAATTATATGAATCCAAATGAAAAAAAAATGTTCTCATTTTTATGATGTATAGAAAATAATAATAATTAAATCTTGAGGGGTTTTAACAAAATTGGTTGTTTCGTAGTGGACTCATTTTGTGCAACATGCACTAGTGCGCCTGTCAGTGTTAAGACACACCAAACCAAATACTAATATTAGTACACTTTATTTGAATAAAATTGTGTTATGATGCTAGTTTTTATGGTTGATTGTTTTAAGGCTTGTCTATTTTCACAATCAATACATTAGATCAATTCCTACAAAAAAATAGGCATGGCAGTTGGTGCACCCATTTTGAGAAATTCACACCAATGTGTTTGTTAGTTTCAAGACACACCAAACCTAATATCCTAAAAACCTTTAATAAAAAATCATCGAAGGCCTCCTAAAAAATATCCATGACAAACTTGTTGAATTGAAAACTCCTATACAAGGCCATATGGTACTAGTGACACTAGATTGACTAGGAATCATGGAGTGATGACAATATAAATGGTAGACATATGATATCAAGTTCATCATTAAGTTGAGGAAGTTAGCTTCTTAGAATAAATTATACTTGTTATTATATTTATTTATATCATTGTAATATCCAAGGTGGCTAAAAAAAATTTAACGGTGGGTATTTTTAGCTCGATGTATTGGTCCCCTTTGTAACATGAATATAACATCGATTGTGGAATTTATACCCTATTTTCCAGACCATATTATTAATGCCATGAAATGTACCTATATAAGATCTCAATGAAGAAGGCCCGTGACTACCTTATCAAACACTCTAGTTTGGTGTATTTGTGTTGACTTACATTTAAACATTGCTTGATTTAAGTTTTGAGTCCTTAGATAAGTGGCATATTTGTAGGGAACAACACTATTATAAATTCTCCTTTTACATTTTACTCCAATGCGTACTTATTTCATCTTTGTTGCACATGTAAATCCCTCTAAATTCTATTTTCCTTATGCTTTAGTGCATTTTCATTGCATAAATCACACATTGCAATGACTAAGAGGCACATCCTTATTATTAAAGTTAAGCAAAAAAATATTCTTGTGTAGTGCTACAACATCGGACATTGAATTGTTGAAAAAACATGGAACAACTTCGACATAAATAATGGCATGGAATACCAAATTCGTTTAGATTAATATATATATATATATATATATATATATATATATATATATATATATATATATATATATATATATATATATATATATATATATAATGTGCATGCACAGATACACATATACAATAAAAAATACATATATAACTACATAATGATCAAACATACTATACTATGTTTGATCATTATGTAGTTATATATGTATTTTTTATTGTATATGTGTATCTGTGCATGCACATGTGTGTGAATGAATGTATATATCTTATATTACATTTGATACTATACAAATTCTTACAATTTTTTTTTTTTACAAAAATAAATTAAATTTCATCATTATATAACTATATATAAATTTTTTACTAATATATATATATATAAAAATAATAATATACATATTAATACATTGATACATATTACCTACAACATAGTATCAAAGAGTAAGATCAAACCTGTAATAACATGCTCAACAATCTTGACCACTTGATACCTAATCTACCTTAACACAAACATAACTTCAAATGAAAAAAATGTAAAGGACTAATGAAATTTATCAACATAATACATTTCTAGGATGATATATATCCACTCAAACATAAAAAATGAATTATAACATAACATACAAATTCAATTAAGAACATAGAATCTATTTTTTTTTTAACTTTGATGGGGTTTTGCGTTCAATTATCAAACATAATAACTCTGCCATAACATAATAAGATATACAAGAGCATGGAGACTCCACATTTTTTGTGTACAAATAGAACATGACCTTATAAGGTTCTTGATCCTCAAAAAGAGAAAGAAAGAAAAACCTAGATAACAAGGAATAAATATTTAGAAAGCTTAAGATACATTTTATTTTGGAGATTATTATATATATATATATAGTTGCTCAGTGTGTATTACTTTTATTTGTGTGTTTTTTTTTTTTAATATTATGTAAATGATTGCTTTTGATCCTTATAAAATAACATATATAATAGTTGTTCACATTCAAAGAATGACCATCGATACATAAAAAATTAAACTATATATGATAACTGAAGATCAAACGAAATTTCATGGGAGAGAAAAACAAAACTGAAAAATTATAGAAATGTAATTTATTTTTCATAAATATATAATAAAAGATGGACTTTTTTCAAATTTAGGGGTTAGAAAAATTATTGCATTTCACATTATAAAATTATAAAAATCTAAGATATAGGGTATAAAAATAATAACAAATTAACCCTAATGCTAAATGAAAAAAGGGATCTACATCCACCAAGAGCCATAATCAATCAAGGAAATATCAAATTTATTCTCAAAGCCAGAGATCCTGAGCTTCTTGGTAGTTGGAGGTCGATGACCCTGCTCAATGTTTCTTATAAGATTCTCACCAAAGCCCTCGCCAACCATGTTTGGCTAATCCTACCTACCATTATTATACCATAACAAACATGATTTATTAGAGGAAGATATATTCTAGATAATCTTAGTGTGGTCTAGGAAGTCATGGATTGGGCCCGCTCCTCTCTTCAGAGAACTATTTTTCTTAAATTAGACTTTGAAAAGGTTTATGACAAGATTGAGTGGTATTTTATTCTTGTCATGCTCAAGGCCCTTGACTTTGGCCCCTATTTCATTTATGTAGTACAAAATTTTCTTCATGATTCCTCCATCTAGCTTAATATCATGGTCATCAAACCTCAAGGATCAAGCTCCAACATTCTATTCACCAAGGTTATCCCCTTGCTCCAACACTCTATGTTTTAGCCATTGAAGCCCTAGGTTACCTTTTAGAATTTAAGGCTTCATGGGGGCTCGTTCATGGCATTATGTTTCCTGACTACACCTCTCAACTCATCAATGGCCAAATTTTTGGTGACACCTTCCTCACACTTGAAGAGAAAAAGGCCACTTGTAATGAAGTTATGCAATGCCTATATATCTTTTTCCTGGTTTCTGGCTTTAACCTTTAATGGAGGAAAACCTAATGTTTACATCAAAGCATGATGCCTGTGCTCAAGTGGATTAGGAAGTTTTATTGGTAGTAGATTGATTGTGGGGAATAATTCAAGTTCTTAGGCATCCCCTTCACTTTTTATAGCTTATCATCCGAGCTTTAACAATATTTCCTCAACAAGATTGAAAAAATGATTGAGTATTGGATCATTAAGCCCCTTTCTCTGGTGGGCAAGTTCCAAATTTGCACTAAGATCTTGGTTGCCACTCATGTTATTATTCCTCTTGTTGGGCCCCCTCCAAAGCCTCTTATGATAATCTAGCCAAGCTTCTCTGAGATTTCCTTTGGGACAACTCTAATAAGGCTTAAGGTTTTCATTGGGTGGCCTGGGATATTTTCTACCTTCCTAGTGATAAATGTGGCATTTTCATCATTCAAATCTATCGACAAAGTATGGCCTTATGTGTTAAATGGGTTGTTAAATATATAGAGGGTAATGACTCTTAGGAAATCCTCCTTTGACATTGTACGTCTTTGGGCGCTCCCTATGTCAAAACTAGTTGGCAGAATATTGGCTTTCAATCCCTCCTCATCACTAATGTGCCTGTTAAGATTACAGGCTCTTTTTTAGTCAAAAGTATTTGGAAGGCTTTCAAAGTAGTCAAACCCCACTTGAATTGGGTAGGGGATGGATTTCACATAGGGTTATATTTTAATGATCATAGCTTATGGTGGTCTCCTATTTTCAATAATTCTTCCATCCCCTTAGCTAAATTAATTAGTATTAAAACTCTATGGTTATTATGCAAAGGGATTCACACTATCCATGATTTGTTTACCTCTAGAGACTGGATTCCCTGACTTACTTTAAAAACCAAGTTTTAATTAAGTAATGTTAACTTACCTTTCATCTTTCACATTCAAGAATTACTCCTTGATGTTATGCTTCATAATCATTGCTTACAGCCTCCTAAGGCCTGGTAGAAAGATTAGAGGTGGAATTATGATACACACTTTAAAATATACTCTCCTGGGATTCTTTATTACGTGATGAGTCTATTCTCTCTGAATTTTGACAAGCTCAATAGACACTAGGGTTTTTAGTCTTGTCCAAGGACTTGACTTGCCCAGTTAGATCATGTGTGGCACCCTAGCCTAGAGCCCACTCTGGCTCATTTTTATGGTGTTTAGTTTACTAGGGGTTTCCCCTTGGTAAGAGGTTGCTCCACCTCTACATTTCCTAGCCCTTTTGTTCGATTTGCTAGTGACCTGAATCTTTCAAAAATCTATTTTGGTTTTGTCCTAAAGCTCAATCTGCCTAACGATGGATTCATTTGTTATTCTAACCTTATCATCCTAAGCCTTTCTCTTAGCAATAAGTGCCTTTTGGGGATTTTTCTAATTGTCCAGTTTCTATTGCCTTTCTCTAACAATTTTTTTGTGTTATCATCCTCTTTCAACTTTGGAAAGCCAAAAAATAATGCTATTTTTCATCATGAGGCATGTGGAATTTCATTTTTTGTTAATGAAAATGTTGTTTTTATTTCATTGGTTTACTTGCAGATTCAATCTCAAGTTGAGAAGATGGTGTTGGACCTATGCCACCTGCAAGAGCTCCTCAACCACTAGGGGAGTGCCTTGTACACTATGAGTAAAGTTCTACCAGATGGCCTACCCCATAGTCCCCCTCCACCTCCTCCCAAGAAGTGTAGAAGCAAAATCCAATCTTGAAGTAGGGACCACTTTTTGCCTTACCCTCCCCCAAGGGGTGGTTGGAATTCTCATAGAAAGTTTGATGTTGGTCCTGCATAGTGGTCTATGATGAACATTATTATTCTTGCACAACCCATTGATGGTTGGCCTATCACTATCCATGATGACCCCTTGGATGGTTGAAATGCTTCAAAGATTCCTGATGTGGAACCCCCTGCTTGGTTGACACTTCCTAAGGATGACCCTCTGCCTCCACCTCTTGGGGCGATGACATGTGCTTAATTATCTGGTTGGTTATTTGTAGTTGCTTTTGCCATGCTTTGACTAACTCTTTTTGATGTTTTGAGTTGGTTTTTTCCTTGGACATGGAGTATGGGCCTTTATTTATCTGTCTGTATTACTTTGTAACCTTCTATAATTATATTTTATTAATTAATATAATGTGAAACATTCCAATATTAAAATAGGGAACTACTAAAATGGTTATACTCTAAATAGTGAGGATGATGGTTACTTATATCTACGAGGGTATAAATCCCTCTAGGTACTCGACATGGAGAGTCAAACAATTAAGACTAGGATCATGCCCTGGGTGATTTTGACGGCGTAGATGCCCCTTAATCATGAATTCTTAGCTGAAGAGCTCACTAATTTAAATATATGCTTACTTAGTAATTACATGTAAATGTTACATGTTATGATACACATAAAAAAATTAGGGAACTTGTATGAGTAATCCCTAAAGGGCATAAAAATTTGAGAAACTAATTATAATAATAAACCTTAACCATCATCAGTCTTTTAGCTCCATAATTTTTGAGTTTAACCCCTGTAAACATACAAAGGAGAGATTTTTTTGTGAGAAAAGATGGTAGATATTGCAGCCATGGATTTCTAAACTAGATACCTTTTTTATAAAGCTAATGAGTTCATGTTATGTAGGCCAAACATACTTCAACTTGTCCTTAGCCACACTTTTAGATATGTTTTCTCTGCTTCTATACACTACAGTTCATGGAATAATTCACGTTTATAGCCATGAGCATCTAGAAGAACTTAGATGAGTATTTCCCCATGGTGCAAGTGGTGATAAACTCATACATCAATAATCCCAATATTTACATACTTACGTATAGCTACATGAGGATTTTAAGGGCTCAAGGACTGCACAAATGGTTTTACCTTAAAATATAATCAAATTCATTTTTTACTGTTAGAATACATGAGTAGTATTAATATTAATAAAATAAATCAATATAAAATATGGTTGAAATAATAAAGTGGTGGGTATAAGTTCACAACCCACTCTCCATTCCAATAAACAACTTAAAATAACAACATAAAATACAAATAACTAGGCATTTAAGTTGTAGTTATAAAATAAGGAGGTTTAGAGATTGTCCTTAGATGACTAAGCACTCTAAGAAGAAGGCTTGTTAAAAGGAAGATTAGGGACCACCCAACCATCCTGAATAGGATCTTGGGGAGTAAATAAATAATAATTCCTCAACTAAGAGGTGCTTGAACAACATTTATAACTAGATCGCTTGCCTGTATAAGTGAACTCCATCAAGACAGACTAGCAACGAACTTCCCACATGGTGGCGATAAATTCTAACTCCTTGATGAGGAGGAGTGGATAAAAGGTTATGACTACGTGAATGGATTTGATGGCACTGGGGGGAGATATGTGTGTTATATGGTCTATTAGAAATAACTTATTTTACATGGAACACTCCCCCACTGGTTGAGCAACACCTACAGGTGTTAGAAGTATAGAACCACCTTCTCTGCTTGAGCTTGTATGTACATAAAATTCAAAGAGATAAAAATCACCTTGCCATTAACATAAAAGAGACAAAATACTTCTTCATTTTTAAACAATGCTAAATTTTTAACTTTCCATAATTTAAATAATATGATAGCCCTGAAGAAATTCCATAAAAAATTATATTAACCAGCCACTAAGCATTATCCCTAAGGAAAACCATTCACCAAGATAATGTTCTAGATGGAAGGGCTAAAAGAGGTTATGGATCCAATACCAAGTAGATTGGACTTTGGGGTAAGTCTTGAAGAGATGTTTGAAGGAATCTGGTTTGGAACAATTAGTACACTTGGGTTCAATAATCTGAATATGAAGGAGGTGCTCCATGAGAGGAAGACCTTGATAAACCAAGTACCAAAGAAACTGATAACGCTTGGGTTCAATATTAACATTCTAAATTATGTTAATTTGGGAAAACCAGGTCCCAAGTGAGGAATTTAAATTCCAATGCCTATTTAACTTATCCAAAATTGGAGAGAATAGACTCATGATTTGATAGAGGATACATGGAGAGCAATTATTAAAGTGAGTATCACAGTTTCATTCCCAATAATTCCACCAAACTGTGGATACTTGAAAATCCATCTTATGCAACTTGACATTGGGTATCATCTCTTGGATGCATAGAATGGAAGGTAAGTCAAAATCGATTAACTTGTATTTTTCCTTTAGCAAAGGCCAAGGAGCCCATTCACGATAAGAAATCATATCTTGTTTAATGTTATTTTTTATTTAACATTGAAATTATAATAACAAATAAACTATTAAAAATTGATTTAGATATATATAAATATGTATTTATGAATCTGAAATACATAATTTATAGAATTGGAAAAAAATATAAATAGTAAATTGACAAAAGATATACAAACCTAGCTTGGATCTAATTTATTATTGATTATGAATTCAAATCAATTGAAAATACCTGTATACTATGTCGCATTTAAATATATGAACTCAAACTATGCTATGCCATGGCCATGCTAGGAAGATAGTGATGTCTTGTGACCTTCTTTATTGATTTTAGTTGCATCTTGTTTAATTATGCAACTAGTTTTGTAATTTGTGTACCTGTGACTGTCTATGAGGGTTTATTGTTTGTCTGTGTGTGCCTCTTTGATGCATGAAAGACCTAAAAAATAAAAAACTTAGCTCCTACACATAAACCAAAAAGATATCAAAATCCAAAAGGGGGAATAATTGAGCTATCCTCAAAAACCTTATGTAATCTAAGTGTTGCCTACATAACCCAAAAGTGCCTTAAGTCGATATAGTTCTCCCTCTTAGAGTGAGTGTTTGAAGCTTGAATTTGTTATATAAATGTAAATATATGAATTAATTTGAATGCTTGATAATGAGTGCCCTTTAATTTTAATGAAATGACTTAAGACTTGACTTATGAATGTTATAATACAACAAAAATAAAATTAGAAAGAATTGGTGTTATTTTAATAAGTGTGTCGTAGAATTTCCAAGTGATTGCTCGATATGCTCTGAGATAACTTGATGTGCTTATATAGATGAAACTTTAGAGTATTTCTACTAACTAATCTTGATAAAAGTGTGGGAGGGGTAAATTAAAATATCTCAAATTTAAAAAGTTACCATTAGAACACAGAGGATAAGGCCGTACTAGTGGACAAGGCCATAGTGCAGTCTTACCTGACCTACTGCGGTCCTATCTTATAAGGATAGAGAATGTTGGAACTAGTTTGATAGAATTTTGTAAGAAAATAGGGATGTTTGAGTAGTTGTAAGACAATTTGTAAAATAATGAATATGCCCTATAGATTTTAAGTTAACAAAATGGTATATTGTCCTCAACATCAACAAATATGGTAGGTATGATTTATGATTAACAAGTCTTGCGATGGATGAAGGCGAGCAGGAGGGCACGACAGGTAGGGCGTGATAGGACAGAAGGTAGGGCACAGCTACAGGGAAGTGCTTGGACTGCAGCAGGCATCCCAGGGAGCGAGCAGCAGTGGGAAGGCTCCACTTTTACATGGTTTAGGTTCTTTTGCTGCTCTTGAGAAACCAAGTATGCATATTCCCAAAGTCAATGGCTATTTGGAAAGATGCAAGGAGAGGCCCAAGCTGGCCATACCAATGGAAATGATTGCTGAAGACATTGAATACTATTCTAATCACTCCTTGTACTACAAGTTTTTAAGGCTTAGGACGTCGCTGTTATTCCTAGAAGCATGGGCTCAAAGGACGTGGGCACCAGAAGGAGATATGGATATTAGATTGCTGGCCAATAGCCATTTCATGGTCACTTTTACCTGTATAACAGATTGTTAATGAGTTTTTGCTGGAGGTCCCTACTTCCATAATCAAGTGGGTCTGTTTATCAAGCCTTGGCATGCCAGTTTCATACCTTCAGAGGAACTACCAAACTGTGTCCCAGTGTGGGTGCATCTGCCCCACTTTCTAGTGGAATGCTGTCGAGAAGACACCCTCCATTTGCTTGCATCCTTGCTGGGAAGGCCAGTAGGATCCTCAATGTCACTCTTGGGGAAAAAGGTAATGACTTATGCCCACATTTGTGTGGAAATAGATCTTAGTAAGCCATTACCAGATGCTATTGAAATGAGTGCGGGCCCTTTCACATGGGTATAATAGCTGGATTATAAAACCCTCCCTTTCCGCTATCATCTATGTCATGCTTATGGGCATTTGTAGTGATGGTGCCCCACCTCAAAATCTATTGCACCTCAGCCAACTCAGTCTATTTGCACTCCTGGTACTGACAAGGAAAGGGGTCTGATTCCAGGTGAGAAACTTGATACTAACAATTTTATGCTAGTTAAAGGCCGATATAGAAATAGAGGCCAAAAATGGCCCCTGAAGGAAAGACAATTAGATGACTCGCTCAATAGATTTGAAATATTGGACGACCTCAATCAACAGGAGGTGAATCCCGAGTTGACAATTTTTGACCAGGGGATTGAGGGACCAGCTCAGGAGACCAATGCTTCAGGGGCTTTAACTGAAACACAGGATGCTAGAGATTGTCATATGGATATGGACCAGTCACTGATAATTTTAGAAGGAATGACTTCCTCAGTTGCTCCCCTCAAAGAAGATGAAAATATGCCCCTTATTGGGAAAACTGGGGATCTAGGGGCAACAAGAAGCAGCAAATCTTTTCCTCATCTTGGACTTCAGCAAAAAGACCTTAAGAAAGGAGGGGGAGAGAAATCTGGCAAGCCTGGCAAAAAAATGGACCAAGAAAAGATCAAGCTAACGGGAGAGACTTTGGTGGAGTCGAGGTCAGTAAAGACTCTGGTTGCACACTTTTTGAGCTCTCTGAAATGATTATAATATCTTGGAATGTAAGGGGTTTGAACAACAGCCCCAGATAAAATGTTGTTCACAACCTGATTAAAAGTCATAAGCTAGATGTCCTTTTCTTGCAGGAGACTAAGATTTTAGTTGAAGGCATGTCCAGACTTGCACCCAAGTTGTGGTGGCAAGGAGAATGTCAATGCATTGGTGCTACCAGATACTCAGGAGGACTAGCTTGTCTGTGGAACCCACACAAGTTTGGCCTCATAGGCTGGCTGACTTCTAAGTACTCCATGACTATGATTGCTTCTAGCTTCGAGATGAGGGAAGTCATTCTCTTCTCCAACATCTTTGCTCCCAATGATTGGCGGGGTAAAAACTCCTTATGGGGCCACATAAGTTTTGTCTGTAGCCTGGCCCCCTTCCACCCTTGGATAATGGTAGGTGATTTTAATGCTATTCTTGATTTGACTAAAAATAGTGGCAGCATGGCAAGGCTAGACCCATCTGCTTTGCTAATGTGCAATTACATTGAAATCTTGAATTTAGTTGACATCAGGCCCCATAATGGACTGTTCACCTGGAACAACCACAGGAGTGGGAAATATTGCATTGCTGAGAGACTTGACCATTTTTTGGTTTCAGGTTTTTGGGTTGGAGGTATGTGGTCTATGAGGTCTAAAATTTTGGATTGGAGAGGATCGGACCATTGGTCCATCAAGCTTAATTGTGTCTCACAGCATCACCCACACTCTCCTTCCTTTAGATTTCAACTCATGTGGCTGCAGGATCAATCTCTACATGAGTGTGTTGCCAATTGGTGGCGTTGGGGTAAGCCTGCCCATGGTACAATGATGTACATTTTTGCCAAAACTCTACAATATGTGAAGTACAAGCTCAAGCAATGGAATCACCAAAGTTTTGGGAACATTTTCAATGCTAAGGTTGCTGCACAAACCAAGCTTGATGGTATCATGAGAATAATAAGGGAAGAAGGACTGACTGAAGACTTATTGTAAGAAGAAACATAGGCTGTGAAAGACCTGGAGGAATGCGAGCTATGGGAGGAAATTTTTTGGAAGCAGAAAGCTCGAGTTGAATGGCTCCAGGAGGGGGATAGAAATACATCCTTTTTCTTCAATTCGTCCAAAGCCAAGAGACATGGCAATTCTATTTCAGCCCTGGTCAATGAAAGAGGTGAGCGGCTTAACTCCTTTCTGGAAATTTTAGAGGAGGTAGTGTAGTACTTCTCTACTCTCTTCAGGGAAGATGCTAACGGGGAATCTCTGGAAGAAGCTCAGGTTCTCTTATGCATTCCATCATTGGTGACGTGTGAAATGAATGAAAATTTAATGAAACCAATCACACTTGGAGAGCTTAAGGAAACCATTTTTCAGATAAAAAAAGGAAAGCGGCTAGACTTGACGGCTTCCCAGCTGAATTCTATCAAGAGTTTTGGGATATCATCAAACTCGACCTTTTAGCTGTTGTCCAAGAATCTCAGCGAAATAAGCAAATGCTTAAGGCTACAAATGTGACCTATCTTGCTCTCATACCCAAATGCGAAGGTGCTAATAGGCTAAGCCAATTTCGCCCTATTTCCCTTTGCAATGTGGTTTACAAAATTATTTCTAAAATCATTGCAGATAGGTTAAAAAGAGGGTTGAGTGCTGTGATCTCAAAAAAGCAGAGTGGTTTTGTGGAAGGCAAGCAAATCTTGGACGATATTGTTATTGTTGTCGAGTCCATTCACTCCATGGCCAGCTCAAAAGATAAGGTGATGCTCATTAAATTAGACATGGCCAAAGCCTTTGATAGGGTCAGATGGTCATTTTTGCAGAAGGTTCTTTGTGCTTTTAGCTTTGCAGATGAATGGACTTAATGGGTCATGAGCTGCATTTCCTCGACTTCCTTCTCTGTGCTTATCAATGGAGAACACAAGGTGCTTTTTGGTGCTACAAAAGGGCTGTGACAAGGTGATCCTCTGTCTCTGTACCTTTTTCTTCTCCTTGTTGAAGGTTTGGGGTGGTTGATCAATAGGAACTAAGAGGAAGGCCATATCCAAGGATGGTGATGGGGAGGGGAACTGCCAGCTCAATCACACCTGCAATTTGTTGATGACATTGCCCTTATGGGCATGGCCATAATGACTGAAGCTACTAATTTATGTAGGGTGTTAAATGTTTATCTTATGGCCTCAGGACAAAAGGTAAATGAAGATAAGTCGTCCATCTACTTCTTCAATACTTTGGGCCTTATTCAGCAGTGGATAACGAGGACTCTTCATTTTTTAGATTGGGACTCCCCCCTTGATTTACTTGGGTATCCCTATCTCGGCTGGCCGTACATCCAAAGAATCTTCGTAGACTATTTTAGAGAAATTTTGGGTGAAAGTGAATCATTGGACACACAAGTGGTTATCTTTTCTGGGCCAGGTTCAACTTATCCAATCTGTGGTGCAGGCTTTACCCATTTACAGGTGTATGCTCCAAGTTGCCCCAATGGGATTCATTAAGGAGTTTGACTCAATTACTAGACAATTCTTATGGGCTGGTAGTCTAAACTCCACTAAATGGAGCCTTATTAGATGGGAGATTATTTGCAGCCCCAAACAATATGGCGGGCTCGGTCTGAGGCAAACGGACTTAAATGGTATTGCTTTGGCAGCCAAACTTTATTGGTGATGGTGCACCGAACAAGACAAAGCTTGGGCCAAAATTCTCTCACAAAGTACTACTCTGGAACCATTCAGAGGGACATTCCTCATTATCTACTTATTGGGAAAGGTTTGACAATTTGGGGTACTCTCAAAAAAGGGGCTGCTCTCATCAAGAATGACTTATTCTGGATTTGTAATTAGGGATCTAAGGCTCTCTTTTGGTCTGACTCTTGGGATGGATATCCTCCCATCATTTCTCAGTTTCCAAATTTGTTGAACCTTTGTCAGAGATTCCTTGATGTTGGCTGGTCTCGGGTGAGTGACTTCAAAGCTTATATTACTCAAGGATAGGTGGAGGTAGCTCGCTGGAAAGCTCCTAAAACTTGGCCTGTTAATGGGACGCAAGAAGAGAATGAGGAGCTATTGTGCATCCTTTCCAGGTGCCACTGTAGTCCTCTTCAGGAGGAGGATGAGCTAGCTTGGTCTCCCAATCCCAAGGGAGCGTACACAGTTTCATTTGGATATCAGGCTTTACTTCTTCAGAGATTGGGCAAGGGGGAAGTGCATTAGTGGAAATAGGTCTGGAATAATTTCACATGGCCTAAATGCAACTGTTTTGCTTGGATACTAGCCTAGAATAGGTGCTTGACGTGGGACAATCTTCAAAAGAGAGGTTTCTAAGGCCCTTTTATATGTGTTATGTGCAAAGTGGTTGAGGAGGATTCAACACACCTTTTTTTGTGATGCCCCTTTGCCTTGCAACTCTGGCATCATTGGTGGGATGCATGGTAGTGCCCATGTCTTCATGCTCAATTTGTGGTCAATTTCTGGAATGGATTGAGAGAACCCCCCTCAAAGACACCCTTCCTGTAGGACATATGGCTGGGCAGCCCCATTTTTTTGTTCTAGCAGTCTGGCTTGAGCAAAATAGGCAATTTTTTGGGGGGGTGAGAGTCATGGTGCAACAAGTATGGCAGAAAGTGATGGGGATGATCTAGGAAACCATCCAAGCAAAGAGCGTGATCTGCCTTCCTTTGACCAAACAGGAGGCTCAGGTGGTGGCTCGACTTGGATTCTAGCAGTTAACTGGTAAGTCTGCGTGTGTCAGGAGGAGCAAGCAGGTCAAGGAGTAGATTCTCAGGACTGGTCAGTGGCAGTGCCCCCCTAGTGGGATTCTCAAGATCAATACGGATGGTTCCTCCAGAGGTAATCTGGGACCCGTAGGTACTGGAGGGATAAGAAGGGATTCTAAAGGTACGATGATTTTCTTTTTTGCAATTCCTGAGGGGCTGTAGACCATTAACATGATGGAAGGCCAGGCCATTCTTTATGCCCTTGAGAAGACCCAGGCATTAGGATGGCATAATATTATCTATGAATCAGACTCTCAAGTCTTGATTAACCTGCTCATCAAGAGGAAAGTGGTGGACGTCAACTGGCAACTATCTCTAATTGTGCAACAGATTTTGTGGATTTTCTCGTTTATGGATAGCGTTACTTTTACTCATATTTTGTGAGAATGGAATAGGGCAGCAGATTTTTTGGCTAAATGGGTGTCTGACCATTTGGATGGTGGAAACATTGAGGATTGGGGGTCCCTCCCCCCGCCGTTGCATTCTGATTTGGAAAGAATTTTGGAGGTTGATAGGGAGGTTCATAATATTGTCTAGTTGGGTGTGTGCCTAGTTTTTTAATTTATGCTACTTTCTTTTGGGGGTTTCTGTCCCTCGTTCTTCTTGTTATGCTCTTTTCTTATTAATATTATTTTTACCCCTTTTTATTAAAAAATGTTAACGAAATGGTGAATTGACCAAATAGGGTAAGGATGTTAAAATTAAACATTATTAAGCACTCAATAATTAATTTTGAGTGTCTATATTTGCCTCCACTTTATTATACTAATGCAATGAACCGAAATCACTAGATTAAAGAAAATGTGAACCTAAGTTGTATACATACTTTGTTTGTTCATATGTAGTTTGATTACATAAAATGCCTCAATGCAAAAATTACAACAATGCCATTGAAAGTAGTTACTACCATATTTGAAAATAATGAAAATTTAAAGAAATTCAATTTAAAAAGAGAGCAAGGAAAGTATACTCTTGAAAGAGTATGCAATCTAATTACTCTATAACCTGAAAATAGAGAAATGTGCATGCTCCCTTGTTGGGGCATTTATGGAAATGTTAACCCTATGGTGAATTGAGAGTAATCAAGTCTCAATTTGAAAACTAGTGAAAGCCCTTGAGTTTGAAAGATAGTACACTCTAACTCTGATTTGAATATGTAGAGTACTCTATGAAATGATTTAAATGTGAAACCACCAAATATGGATCACTATAATAGAAAAAGTGCAATCATAGACATTGAGTGTCACTAGACTCTAACATGGCCCATTTGAAACATGAAGATGAATCACACTATTGTAGATGGATCTAGATTTTATTTGAAACTTTGCACATTTAAGACTTTTGAACTTGAGAATTTTTAAATTTGACAATTGCCATGTAAAAACATGAACATGAATGAATATCATGCCCCTTGCATTCGTACTATATTGATATTGAATATTAATTGAATTTATAATTTTAAAAATTTACAACTTGTAACTATTTGAAACATGTAACTATTTTTCACATAACTATGTATATATATAAAGTATATGTGAATTTGTATTGAGTAGATGTAGGAATGAGTGGACATGCATGTCACGTGCCCCCATGATATGAAAATTTTGAATCATGGTGTATTTAAAAAATTGTATAGTGTTATAAATTTGAAATATATTGTTCAAGAGGACTTGGATTCTCAAGAGAATCTCATTGTGATGCTCCCCTTTTGAGATGAGAGACGTAGCTTACAAGTCAATTATCTCAAAATAAATCAAATATGAAATTTATAATCATATAATTTAGCACTTTAATTTTTGAATTAGATTTTATCATAGTATTGAAATGCTTCATACTATTAAATTGCATATGAAACATGTGTTAGATATATATAGCCTTAAAACACATAAGTAGCATGTGCATGATATGAATCATGACACAAGAGTAAAATTAGAAATAATGCATGATATGAATCATAAACTATAGTAACAAGCAATGAAAATATAATTAATGTCACACAATGTCACACAAATTGCATAATATGTCACACATAAAACCTAAAGGCCACATACAATTGACATATGAATGTTGCATAAACACACAAGGCCAAGGACCACACTCAAATGACATGACAATGTCATACAAGAAATAACATGTATATATTGCACACATAAGAGTAAGGCTCACACACGTTAAGCAATCAAGTTCTAAATTATCATGTAATTAAATAAGAATGTAAAAGGAATCAGTAGAGTAAATTAAATTAGTCTAAACCATCCATATATATCAATGCCATTGTTAGCAAGTAACATATCCATATAACACAATGTAAAGTATGGGTGGTTAAAAAAGCATTTGTATGATATATAGCTCATCATCGTAGAATAGTTTTAAATAAATACAACATGTTGAAGTGTTCATGGAGAATAAAGAGATGCCCCCAACTTAGCAAAGTTGTTGGGTAATAAGGGAAACCCAACATCGATAAACATATAATATTATGGGCTATATCACACTCACATACTTTGTGAAAAGTAATGTGTATTAAAAATTTAAATATGTTATCTACTTGGTATGAAATAAATAACATATGTAAATAAGTAACCTAGGAACATTTGATAATGATTTTTAGGTCATGATTTCAAAAAAATTAAAATATTTTAATTTTTTTGAATTTTTGACATATATGTTTTTTTTTAAAATTTTGTCATATCTGATTTTTTTAAATTTTTTTAAATATTTGTTTTTTTTTAAATTTTAAATAAAAAGATTTGAAAAAGTGTTAAGAAGCAAGGCTTCAAAAAGATAAGAAATAGGATGGATTCAAACAATTTGCAACAAGGTGCTAGAGCATAGAATGGACAGAAAGAAGGAAAGAAATACATTCCCAATGTATGTGAAAAGGAGATAATGTAACACAAATGAGTGATATAGATAAGGATGTATATGCTCCCAATGGTCAATAATCTATGTGTGATCATGGAGAATGTTGGTATATATATGTGATCATGTAAGTGCAATGAAAGATATAACATGATGGGCCTTGAAAACATTGTAAGATAAGTGTTTTGGATTGTTTGAACTAGATTGACAATGAAGAAGACACATACCTAAATTTTTAAAAATAAATCCAAGGGCTAGAATAATTCTTGAAATTTGGGATAAAAGAAGTAGCAACAAAGTAAAATCAAAAAGCTATGTCCAGAGGGAGATATACAACTATGAGCCAAGGATCACATCTAGGGAATGCCTATGTGTATGTCTTATATCATTGGGATCATACCAATATTTTGTATTATTAGGATAATACTCATCATTATAGGTGATAATTAACTTCTTAGACTGTGCTTGAAATTGTGATATGCCATTTGATCATATTTTGTATTTGTGCATTATAAATTCACTACACCATGGATTAAAATTATTTTTTTAATATGTTCATCATTATTAGGATCTTTCATCTTATTCTGAACAAGAAAATGATTGTGTATTATTGGTCAAACATTAAGAAGAAAAGTAATTTGTGCTTTGACTTTATCTTTTTGATCCATGTATGTACTAGATATAATGCTTGATTCCTTAGCAACCATATTTGTATCATTAGACTTTGTAGGAATATTTTGATTTGAATTTTCTTCATGAGAAAACTTTTCAAAAAATGTTTTCTTGTTTATCTTGAATTTGTTCTTACAACTTTTCTTTTGGTAATTGTTCTTTTTTCAATCTTGTTCTTCTTTTAATCTTGCTTATTCTAATTCTGCTTTTTGAATCTTTTCTTATTTTGAATAATCCTTTGGTATCCATATTTTCTCTTTGATTTATTTTTACACTTATTTTTTAGGAGATGTGATATAAGTGGGTTTCTTAATTTATTTATCTATTATAGGATCACCAATATCAATGATACTTTGTATTTTATTCTTTAAATTCAAACAATTATCTATATGATGTTAATGTAGTCTATGATATGCACAATATTATTTTGATCTTGTTAGAGGAGGCATAAAAGATAATGCAATATATTTGTTTCAAATCATTTCTATTAGAAGCTCATTTGGACTCTTATTATTCTTTTTATACTCTTTGAAACATTAATTGTAGATGTATGTTGCTTGTGAGGCACATAATAGATAGATGAATATACATAATTGACACTAACATACTTTGGATTCCTTGCATATTTATTATTGTTTTAAAGTGATATGATATTTGAACTAAAAAAATGATTTTGATTTTTCAAATAATTTATCGATTTTCTCATACTGATGATTTGATCCTGAAGGGCTTCACAAGGACAAACCCTGTGGATATTTGATTGAATATGCACATCATCAAGAAAAGGTGTGGGAGGGGTAAGTTCTTTTTTATTAATAAATTCATTATTGTAAATGTGTTAATTTATTCTTTTTGATTGATAACATTGAAAGAATTATCACTAGAAAGAGATGAATTATCATGATGTGAAGATAATCATGAGGTGGAAGTAGAGACAACATCATGAGATGTGTTATAAGAAATGTCATAGATTTAAATTGGAGCTTGTGATGTGTTAAGGGAAGAGGAAGGAAGTTCATCCTCACTGGTTGACAAGGGGAAAGAGCTATGACATGTAGGCTTAAGATCCACTATTTGGAAAGGAGTAACTTTAGAAATTGATACTTGATTTGAAATAAATTTATTAAAAAATCATTTTTTTAAACATATTCTAGAGGTGATTTTCTTATGGACTCGTGTTCCCAAGTTTCATCAAAATCAAATTGTCAATTCATTTTTACATCATCAAAATCATAATTGTTAGGGTGTGGAGCTAAAAGCTTCAACTGGTGCAAACATGGAGGAGGATGCTGAAGTTCTAGAAGTACCAGCGTTGGCAGTATGACCGACGTCGGTCACATACAGTGCAGAAGGCAACTAGCATTGGTAGGGAGTCAGCCGACATCGATCAGCACCAGATAGATAGAGACCGACGTCAGTCGCCTGTGGCGGTTCCAAAACTACTATTAACGAACAATCAGTTAAGTGAAGCGAGTGTTTGCATGTTAAAGGGATAATTATAGTCTCGAGCTGCGTGTCTAATTATTGTAATTAGAGATCTATTTTTGTATGCATGGGATCTTATTTAAAGACCCATGAGGCATGTATTGTAAATCAAAAAGGCAAGTAAAAGCATTGAAGCAAGGAGCAAGGTCAAGGAGATCTACAAGCAAGTAAGGTCAAGGAGATCAGCTGAAGCATTCAAGGAGGGGATAACAACTCAGGTTGTTGAGTTGGTTGTGGTTGAGCAAGAGAGAGGGAAGAAGGTCTTGAGGTGTGGCAAGCCTTTGAGGTGGAAGAAGAAATGGCATCTTCTTTATTGTATTTTCTTCTAAGAGTATTTAATACAAGATTGTGTATTGTCTCTCAAATTCTTTGATGTTTCAAGTTTCTAGTTACTTAATCATTCTGGTATAATTATGTGTTTAATTGCTTATAATAAAGTAATCAATTGTGCTTCTATTGGATAAGGGGTTCCTAATAGTTGGTATCAGAGCTACGGTTTGCAGGGAGCAGGTTATTGTTTGATTACAGGTCATTCTCAGGGGTTTCTGATTGAGTGGGAGTTCAGCAATGGCAGAAGAAAGTAAGCTATGAATGGAGAAGTTTAACGGCAAGAATTATCAACATTGGAGGATGCAGATAGAGGATTATCTGTATCAAAAATATTTGTACTTACCGTTGGGTGGGGTTGCATGCAAGCCCATAGATATGAAGGATGAAGAATGGAACGTTCTTGATCGGAAGGCTCTGGGATCCATAAGGTTGAGCCTTGCATCGTCTGTGATTTCCAACTTATCATAGTGCAAGACAATGGAAGAGTTGATAAAATCTTTGGCGAATTTATATGAAAAGCCCTCGGCTTCAAATAAGGTATTTCTTATGAAGCAATTATTTACTTTGCAAATGCAGGAATGTGGATCGATACATACTCATCTTAGTGATTTCCATGGTTTGGTAAACCAGTTAGCTTCAGTCAATATTGTTTTTGATGATGAAGTAAAGGCTCTCTTGATTTTATGCTCTTTACCTGAAAGTTGGGATAGTTTGGTTATGGCAGTAAGTAATTCTGCATCTGCTTCTAAAATCTTAAAAGTTGATGATGTTGTGAGTGTGATCTTGAATGAAGAAATACGTAGGAGAAGCACAGGTGAATCATCAGGGAATGCTCTAGGTGTAGAAAGCAGGGGAAGGCAAAGAGAGAAGATCGAGCAAGGGAAATCAAGGTCGAAGGTGGGAAGGAGATCCGAATCCAGAGGTGTCACCTGCTGGTTTTGTGGAAAGAGAGGACACACAAAGAAAGAGTGTTGGTTGAGGGATAAAGAGAATCAACATGAAGGTAATGAAGAAGCAAAGGATGCAAATATTATGGTACAAGATGCTCTCATACTTTCTTTGGATAGTCAGGTAGGATCATGGGTTTTAGATTCTGGTTCTTCTTTTCATGCATCCCCAAACAGAGATTTGTTCCATGAGTATGTCCAGGGAGACTTTGGAGTGCTTTATTTAGGGGATGGTATGCCTTGTCAAATAGTTGGCAAAGGGAAAGTGCAGTTGAAATTGCAGATGGACAACACATGGGTGTTGAAAGAGGTTATGCATGTCCCAGTTCTGAAGCAGAGTTTGGTTTTTGTAGGAAGGTTGGGTGATGAGGGATGCACAATAACCCTCATAGCAGATTCTTGGAAGGTTACCAAGGGTGCATTTGTTTTAGCAAGAGGTAAGAAAGTAGGTACTCTTTATCTATCTACTTGTATTACTGATTCTACTTCTAGTTTATCTATTTCAGCTGTAGATTCAAAGATGTGGCTTAATAGGCTTGGTCACATGAATAAGAAGGGAATGGACATTCTTGATTCAAAAGGTATGAGTTCAGATTTAGAAGGCACAGATAGAGTTCATTGCAAGAAAAGGAAATTTGATGCTTTTGACAAGAACAGGGAAGCCTTGGTGTTTATGGAGGAGATGAGGGACAGAGATCAGTCATAAGGGCTGAATAATTCTGAGCAGGGCAGTATGGATAGGGGTTTGATCCAAGATGAGCTCGTGGATGGAGAATTCATCACTTACAGAAACACACAAACACCGATGTCAGTCACTTGGAACCGACGTCAGTCAGGAAGATACCGACATCGATCATGTGTAGACCAGCAGGGTCGATAGAGTCAAGTAGGAGAAGTCCGACGGCGGTAGAGGGGACACCGGCATCGACCAGGGAAATGACGTCGGCAGTTAAGGTCAGTGCAGGGAATCGACATCGGTCGAGAGCAGACTGGGATATGGCCGAGATCGGTCACTGGAATGGATGTTGGGTGGACAACAAGCTGTCAAGGAGTCTCAAATGCCCATATGGAGGTCAGAAAGGGTAAGTGAACCTCATATTCGTTGTTCACCTTCTTTATATTGCTTACTGATGGTCAAGAACTAGGAAGATGTGAAGAGGCAATGCAGGTATAATCCAAAAACAGTGGGAGCTTGGCATGGATGAGGAGTGTGAGTCCTTGGAGAAGAACCAAATAGGTATTTGTTGGTGGAGTTGTCAGCTGGAAGAAAGCACTAGATGAGGGATGGATTCCCAAGTTAGAGAAGAGAGTGGATGGACATGTGAGATAGAAGACTATGGTATATGGTCTTGGTTAGGCTGCAGGACAATGGAGGTGTGACCATTGTATTTTTCTTTACCAGGTTGGATAATATTAGCTACATTATCCTGTTACTATATTGTGTTGCTTGTTGCAGGGTTACATATACAGGGAGTTTCTGAGCTAAGGGTAAAGTTAGTTCAGAAGTATGTCATGAAGAATTTGGGAGCATCAAAATTCTTTTGGCATAAGTGACATGTATAACATCACAGGTTTTGTGGTGGTTGATCTTCAAGAGTGATGTTGAAGAGGGATACAGAGCCAAGGGAACAAAGTAGATGGTGTACAGGTACAGGTACAGTTGCAACTGTTTATCTCCAAGTGGGAGATTGTTAGGGTGTGGAGCTAAAAGCTTCAACTGGTGCAAACATGGAAAAGGATGCTAAAGTTCTAGAAGTACCAGTGTCGGCAGTATGATCGATGTCGGTCACATACAGTGCAGAAGGCAACCGACATCGGCAAGGAGTCGACCGACGTCGGTCAGAACCAGACAGACAGGGACCGACGTCGGTCGCCTGTGGCGGTTCCAGAATTGTTGTTGACGAACAGTCAATTAAGTGAAGCGAGTGTTTGCATGTTAAAAGGCTAATTATAGTCTCGAGCTGTGTGTCTAATTATTGTAATTAGAGATCTATTTTTGTATGCATGGAATCCTATTTAAAGACCCATGAGGCATGTATTGTAAATCAAGAAGGCAAGTAAAAGCATTGAAGCAAGGAGCAAGGTCAAGGAGATCTACAAGCAAGTAAGGTCAAGGAGATCAACTGAAGCATTCAAGGAGGGGATAACAACTCAGGTTGTTGAGTTGGTTGTGGTTGAGAAAGAGAGAGAGGGAAGAAGGTCTTAAGGTGTGGCAAGCCTTTGAGGTGGAATAAGAAGTGGCATCTTCTTTATTGTATTTTCTTCTAAGAGTATTTAATACAAGATTGTGTATTGTCTCTCAAATTCTTTGTTGTTTCAAGTTTCTAGTTACTTAATCATTATGGTATAATTTCGTGTTTAATTGCTTATAAGAAAGTAATCAATGTGCTTCCGTTGGATAAAGGGTTCCTAACAATAATCATATACATATGCTTCTTCTAGAATATTTTTCTTATTTCATTTTGTCCATTCATTATCATAAGTAAAAGGCACAACATGAGTAGAGAAGAAGGAAAATTTACTATGTATGATATATACAATGAATGTCAATATAGTAAGTGCAACAAATAAAACACTTAGTGGTATCAAACATTTTTTCATGTACAAAAGAGTTAATGACTATGAATACGATACAAGAAAAATCAAGGTATGCAAGGTGATCTAAGGAAGGGTTTGAATGATTATTTGGGATTTCAAATATACTTTCTCATTCATAGACTAATGTCAGCCTAATATTTCATATAAATAATTACAGAGGTTAAATCGTGGTTGTAGCCTACTATCCCATTTCTAAGAGTATGATGAGAGTAACTTCCCTAGGTGGTACGCTCCTCTCAAGTGCACCACAAATCAAATAGCCAAAAGAGACTTCATATGGTATAAACAAGGGACCGTAGGTATTTTCAATACACTATGAGGTACATGGAAACTAAAATCCATTTTTAGTGTTGTACAATGGTTTGAGTATTGGGATAATACCCCTCAAACCATGGTGTCCATAAAATGATCACCGCTTAGCCCGTAACAAGAGTCAAAACTATCAGAACATAATTTATAAGAACAAGTAACAAGAAAATAAAAAATAAAGAGAAAACAAAATTAAAATATTTTTGTGTATAGAGATCAACAAATTTATACCTAAGGTCGAAAGAAAGAACTTATGTATCAGATGTTATCTAAGATGATAACATAATTTATTCAGTGATAGATTAAATCCAGGTTCAAAGAAGATTGACTTGTGGTTTCATGTGTATATCTAAGGTTGAAGGATGTTTTATTTTAGTGTTAGGAATTCACAAAAAAATGTATGAAATTCTAGGACAAAAATAAAAACATTATTTTAAATAATATTCAGGTTTACCAAAATATTTAATGTTAATTTTATTAACAATGAAATGCTAAGAACAAATAAACTATTGAAAATTGATTTATATTAAATAAATATATAGGTTTGAATGTGAAATACAAAATTTATACAATTAGAAATAAGTTATAAATAGTAAATAGACAAAAAATATGCAAACCTAGCTTGGATCTAATTTATTACTAATTGTTGATACAAACTGGTTGAAAAGACCTATGAACTATGTTGTGTCCAAAAGTAAGAATTAAAATTATGATGGGACAAAGTCATGCTATGAAAACATAGATGCATTATGGTTACATCCTGGTTGACTGTGTGATTGATTTTTTAATCTGGGTACCTACCACTGCTTGTGAGGGTTTACTATTTGTCTGTGTATACCAATTTAATGTTATAAAATATCTTTTTTAGTACTCACATGGGTAAAACTATGTGAGTTATAGTGGGTTAATAATATTATCCTATGTGTGAGTGAGTTGTAAAAACAACTCACGTAGATAATGTGATAAAGGGAGACTCTAAGGTTGTTTGTAGAAATGTTAAGAGATAACATGAGAAAATTTGGGGATTATGATAAGAGATATAGAATTAATGAAGAAGAAAGACTATTGATTGTCATTTAATTATATTTAAATACAATAATATTTAGTATCAAAGTGATGTTATTCCTCTACCTATAATGAAATTTTGATTATAAAGTGATTAAGGGATAACTATTATACTTAATTGTCCTCAATGATGGTACTATATGCTTTGAGCCACCTATTTTAGATTAATTTAGTAAGTTAATTTGTTGTTTACATTAGAGGTTATTTAGAATTTTGTGCAAGGATCTTTGAAGTGATAGATCTATTAGCTCAATATTCTTGTAATGAATTGTGCACTTAGATGGAATCGACTCCTCTCAGATGCATTGAAACATTGTTTACATAATTTTCATTGATCAACAACATCACATTTAAATACAATAATATTTAGTATCAAAGTGATGTTATTCCTCTGCCTATAATGAAATTTTGATTATAAAGTGATTAAGGGATAACTATTATACTTCATTGTCCTCAATTATGGTACTATATGCTTTGAGCCACCTATTTTAGATTAATTTAGTAAGTTAATTTGTTGTTTACATTAGAGGTTATTTAGAATTTTGTGCAAGGATCTTTGCATTGATAGATCTATTAGCTCAATATTCTTGTAATGAATTGTGCACTTAGATGAATCAACTCCTCTTAGATGCATTGAAACATTGTTTACATAATTTTCATTGATCAACAACATCACATTTCCATTTCTTTGACATTTTAATTAAGCTCGCATTCACTTTGAGCAATGTCATGTAAATTAGATATGGTTTAAAGAAAGTGCATATAGTTCTTGAAAATAAAAAATGACTCATCAAAGATGTGGTGACTCTAGAAGTGACATATTTGATGACAACAAGACTCCATGATGGATGCACCCCTGCCCAGTCTTTAATTTTATTTTTTGACAATGTAGGATTTATACGTATCCTATTAGAGATTAACATTATTTGTGTCCTTTAGGTTAATTAGGTTTATCCTAACTCTTGTTTATGTGTGCATTTATTATATTTATAAATGCACTCTATCCTAGCCCTATGAGGTGCCACTCATCTCTCTTGTATGCTTGTTGAATTTGGGAGTTAATTACACAACTAACTCCTCCCTCGACATGTCATACACATCCTCCTTACTAGTAAGAGGATTAGGACACTTGGCACACACATGAAAATTGCTCATGTAACTCTTTTTTCTCTATTTAAAGAGCTCCCCTCCCCTCTTCTCTACACTACAACATAATCTAGTCTCTTTTTGAATTTTTCTTGCATTCTTGTAATTTTCTCTTGGCTTAGGGCCATTCTTCTCCTTTCATAGCTTTTAATTTCTATGTACTTATAGTTTCATTTTTGTAAGGCTTCTAATAATATTTTGGGGTTTTTCTCCATTTGACAATTTCCTCACTTGTCAAATTTCTTGTCTTGTATTATATGGTTTATTCACTTTTCAAGGTAATCTTGTTTAAGAATTTTATTTGATTTATTTTAATGTTAATATTTAAATCTTTAGAAATAGTTCTATTATATCCACCCTAAAAAATCTTGGCTTTAAATCAGACTCGGTGTATATGGCTCATTGTCAACTCACATCTATGTCCTCTGTTGTACATACTGTAGCTATATATAATAGAAGTATATGTGATTTACTACTCTAAAATGATTTTACATGTTCAGTCAGCAAAGAATTATCTGACCAATTATTTCAAATTTGGATTTGGTCCAAATACAAACACATATCATTTTGGTTTCATATTCCTAAAAATTCAGAACATGGTGGCAAGCTCCTCTCCATCCTCTATTCTGTTGGTACTAATAAATCCAAATCTCCTCATCTAGAGTGATTTTGTCTTGCCTCCCAAGATCGATTCTTGGATTTGCCAACCAAGTCCTCTCAATAGTTGTCAACATGTATTTATTTGTCCGTAGTTTCAAAGGAGTAATATTTAATAAGAAATTATTAGGTCATAGTTATTATAATTTTTATTAAATTATTAATATATATTTATAGTTTGTGTCATTACATTAGATATTAAGAAAAATAGTCTATAGTTATCTTTTATATTAATTGATTCAAATAATTATTGAATAATTAGGATAGTTTATTCTAAGGTAATTTTTATTTTTTTAAGCCCATGTTAAAATCTAGTCAATAAATTATTAATGTTAGCATGTTTATAGTCTATAATGTCTTATGAGTATTTTCTCAATTAATTTTTTTATTATTGTTAGTTGTATTAGATGTCATTGTTCATAGTCTAGTTGTTAAAAGATAATTTTAACTGATAAATGTCATAAAAATTATCAATAAATACAAAAATAAAAATGCCTCACAGATGCATTTTTGGTGGAACTCAATGTTTGATGAGTGCATAAAGGTTATGGGTGGGCTTTTTCCTCATACAATCAAGCCTCATCACCATATTTGTTGTGTAAGAAACATGTCAATTAGAGGATGAAGGCAATAGAATCTGGAGGCTATAGAGAGACCTATTGTTAGCTGCTAATGATGGGGCCACACATCACATTAGTGGCACTAACATATGTACCAAATTGGATAAAGCTAAGGGAAACTTCTAGTGGTAGTGGTAGTTTCTTATATTGTTCATGATCGAGTGGGAACGATCAACGACAGTGGATACAAAAAAAGATAAGGAGGACCTTGGTCCTCAAATATTTTATTCTTTTACATCTTGTTTTGTGTACTATACTGAATAAACCCTTGCTGTAACATTTGTGAAAATATCATATTATAAAAGAAGCTTGATTTTTAGGACGAAAGTAGGATTTCAATGTATATTCAATAAGGATTGTTGTCTAGTTAGTCTTGATATTTTGTGAATTATAGTCATTCAAAATTAGATAAGCTTAGAGAAAGAGGTACAGAGCTATCTTAGGAATTCAACTTAGGAATTATATTTTGCTTGATGGATTGGTACTTGGTCTAACAAAGTTTTCAGAGAAAAGCTTCTACAACATGTGATTCTTTTCCCATGTTTACACTATGAGGGGGGAGGGGGAATGTTATGAAATATATTGTTTATTACTCACATAGGTAAAAGTACAATTTTATATATTATAATAGTTAGTGGGTTAATAATATTCTTATTTGTGTGTGAGTGAGTTGTGAGAACAACTCACGTAGATAATGTGAAAAAAAGATATTCTAACATTATTTGTAGAGATGTTAGTAGATAACATGATAAATTTGGAGGATTATGATAAGAGATATCTCCTTGTCTTTAGGAGAAGACAAGCCTTATATACATGTATTGGTTCTTTGAATAATTAATGAATAAGAAAGACTATTGATTGTGATTTAATTATGTTTAAATATCTAGCCAAAATAATATTTAATGCATGAAAGATTTACAAAATTAAAACCCTATCTCTTGCATATAAACCAAACTAAAATCAAATGCAAAATGGAGGGAATAGGGTTAGGTGAAATTTGAGTTATCCTAAAAAAACCCAATATAATCTGAGTGTTGTCTATATGCCCAAAAGGGCCTCAGGCCAATGTAGTTATCCCTCCTAATAGATTGATTGGAATGTTTGGTAATGAGTGCCCTTGACCTAAAATAAAATGACTTCAGACTTGGTATATGACTATTATAATGCATCATAATTAAAATTACAAAGACCAGTGCTCTTTTGCTTAGTGTGTAGTAGAATTGCCAAGTGATTTATTTATATGCTTTAAGAGGCATTGATGTGCTTATACAAAGGAAACTTTCAAATATTTCCATTAAACAACCTTACTAAAAGTGGAAGGGGTAAATTAAAATGTATTTAA
Source organism: Torreya grandis (assembly GCA_037957365.1). Taxonomy (NCBI): domain Eukaryota; kingdom Viridiplantae; phylum Streptophyta; class Pinopsida; order Cupressales; family Taxaceae; genus Torreya; species Torreya grandis. Next base: position 1,091,283 of record JARHVA010000271.1, read on the forward strand.
TTTAAAAATTTATTGTTAGAGTGCGAGGGACAAGGTAACACTAGCGGATAAAGCCACAGTGTGACCCTATATGACCTAGTGTGGCCCTAACCTAGAAGGATAAAGACAACTAGAACTAGTCTAACAAGAGTTTGTAAGAAAAAAAAGATTTTTGAGTGATGTTATGAGTAGTTTCAAGACAATTTATAGAATATCAAAGACTTTGGATATAGAATGTAAGTTAAATAAATGGTGAATATACCAATTAGGGTAAGGATATCAAGATTAAATATTTTCAAGAACTTAATGATAAATTTTGAGGGTCAACATATATTTATCATTATGAATACCTTTTTTGAAAAGCATTAAAGCTTTCATACCTAGAAAATCTACTAAAAGAAAATTTAAATTGGTAATAATAGGAGATCACCACATAATGTTTTCACTGAGGATAAGCCACTCTGAAAACCATCACCCACCCATTTAAGAAATAGTTTGGCAACTTCAAAAGCTTTCCAAATGTTTTTAGCAACAAATATCCTTCAATCTTAATGGGGATACTGGTAACAATTAAGGTGTGAAACCCAACAATTTTCCAATTGATTTTACCATAAGAAGATCCAAGGGAAATTCAATGTCATATAAAAATATTCTAGGCCTTATTACCTTTGATTGTTTGAACCACCCATTCAGCATACAAATCAATACTTTGTTTGTAAATTTTAATAATGCCCATACTTGTCTGAGTGCAATATGCACTCATACAACCTCATGATCCCTCTTTCAGACCATTACCATAATGAAGACATCATTTTCTACAATAATTAGATAAACAGTATGCACAATAGTCTCTTTATTATTACCTCATGAACAATATCTAATACATAACATCATCTCTCTAAAACTAGCTTAGAGATAGCTCAAGGAGTGCTTAATAAATAGGCAATGAGTTAGTTTCACAAAAACCACTTAGTTGTTGTGATCAACCCAAATATAGGAGGATTGTATAAATAGGTGCAAAACAAAATATTATTCATGCACACAGAAAACAATCCAAAAAATAAAATAAAATCCAAATCAAGCTTAACTCTAGGAGTGGGTGTGAACATGGCTAATATGAAAAATAGTTTATAAATAAATCAAACCACTTTCTAGTGTGAATAAGACCACTCAAACCCCCACCCTTAAGTGCATAATAACGAGTGAGAAAATAGAAAATAAAGAGACTGAATGGGTCCCAAAAACTAGGCTTGATTAGGTACCCGGGTACAAATGCACAATGAAATACAAAGTGTCCCTATGGTAATCAATCCATCTTACTAGAATACATGGATGTTTATTTATTTCAACTACCAAATCAAATAGGAACTGGTACTATATAGGAGGCTCACTCAGTAAAAAAACACTGATCATAAAATTTGGAAAAAGAATCAGCAATGATGAAATGTGTCACCAAAAAGTACCCAAAAACCTAAAATTACCTTGAGAAAGTTGCTCTAAGCAAATTTGGAAAAAAAAACCAAATTACATAATTCAAGGAGAAATTAGATGAGATACTCTTTTACTCGGTCATTACTATCGAAAGGCACAAATCCATAAATCAATAAAATCTGAGTATATTGACGTATGAGGTTTTCTTTTTTAAGCAGGTGCTAATGATAGGAAAAATCCTTTTCACGTGCCACCTAGGTACTACATACCACTTTTACTCTCACATACCTTAAAATTCATGTACTATTGAGTATATAGAAAGGGCTAGCTTATTCCACATACTGACAAGTATATAGGAAGGGCCGGTATATACAAAGGTTTGGTATATCGGTCTAGTGGTATATAGAAAGAGGACTGTTTGGTAGTGATAAGGAACTAATTGAGGTTAAACTCAAAACTCAAAACTCTAAAATCCAAACTCAAACTCAAAACTATGCATTCAATCAAATCTATCGTTGGCACATCATTGACCTAAAAAGACATCTAGTTAGAATGGTATCAACAAATGGAAAACACACTCATCTTCAATGATCTATGGTTTGATATTTGTAGTGGGGAGAAATAACCAGTTGATCCCAATAGGGAATGCAATGAATATTTAAACATGGAAGCAAAAAAACTAAAAAATATTGGCCTTGATGAGTGCCTCAGTTGATGGAGATGTGTTTCTTTATATTCGAAGGTGAAATACTCCATGGAAAAAATTTCACTAACTAAAGGAGATATTTGATTCCCACTCATAGTTGGAATACATCCAGTTACAATTGAATTTGTTCAACCTTGAGTTGAAATATGGTGATGTGATGAGATTAGATTCAAAAATACGTGCCATCAAGCACGATGTAGATGTAACATGTGTCAAAATTGACACCTATATGACTACATTCATAAAATCCACTCTTCCCAAGTATTCAACCTAATTGGAGTCCCTATAAATAATTTAATAATTGAAGACTCTCATATTTGATCAATTAGTTAAAAAGATGGTAGAAAGAGAAAATGCATTTAGAAGAAAAATGAGTCCATAACAGGTGAAATTGTATGATATGTCAAAAAAATATTTCAAAACATTTAACAAGGCCACATCTTCCAAAAATGAAGGCAATAACAAGTACAAGGGAAAAGGTGGTCAAAATAAAAAATAAGATGATAAACAAAACCTCTACTACGAATGATTTGATAGAAAAGGAAGCCATGAGACTCATTAATGCAGAACCCCATGGGATAAAATTGAAGCATACTATAATAAAAAAGAGGAAAAATCAAAGAAATAATCAAAATAGTCAAACTCAACTCAATTCACTAGTGAATGTGTGTTTTCTAGTATAAATGATGAAGCAAATAGTGTCTTATTCAATACTTCATGGTTTGATGCTTGGGTTCTTGATACTGGTGCCACTCAACATAATTTTCAAAAATACTTCTTTGAAGAGTATAATAAGAAAAAGTATGGTTGAGTATACCTCATAGATAAATTAAGTTAGGAACCATAAGGAAGATTACGATATGACTCAAGTGTTAAAGGCTTCCAGATTTCAAACTCCAAAATTCTCTCTAACTTCCTCAATTGAAATGAAATTTTTTATCCATAGTGATTATAGTATAACAAGGCCATTCCATTATATTGGATAATGGTGATGTGACAATCAAGATAAAAAGTGACAATGCAGTTGTCTTGACTGGATACGAGAAAGGGAAGCTACTCAAACTTAAGGGCGAGCCATCAAATTAAAGGAATTATGCTCATCTCATAGAATATGGAATGTCTCCAAACATGTTGCAACATACTAGATTCAGGTACACTCACTATAACAACATTCATGTATTGAAAAATAATGGTGGTATTGGCATGCCTACATTGCTCTCAAAATCATAAGAAAAGTGTGAAGCCTACATCTTGGGTAAACACATAAGATAATTTTTCCTGAAGTCATAATGGAAAGTTGATAAAAAATTGTAACTAGTTCACTCAGACTTGTGTTCTCTTCCAATTCTCTCCGATGAGGGTCATAAGTACTTCATGTTACTCATTTATCACTACAACATGATGACTTGGATATACTTTTTGAAGAAAAAATCACAAGTATTCGAGACTTTCCAAAAGATTTGAACCATGATAGAAAATGAAGCTCTAACCCACATTAAAAATCTCAAGATAGACAATGGTGATGAATACACTTTAAATAAGTTTTAATCCTATCTTCAACAAAATGGGATCAAACATAATCTCATAGTTACTCACACTCCATAACAAAATGGAGTTGTATAAAGGATGAATAGAACTATGATGAATATGGTTTGTGCTATGTTGTACTACAAAGGGGTAAATCTACACTTTTGGGTTGAAGTAGCTAAAACAATAGTATACCTCTACAACATATCATCATCAACAACTCTTAACTACAAGGCTTTGTATGAGTTGTGGTATGGTCATCTTACTTCAGTGCGACATCTTCATATTTGATTCCAAAGGAGAAGAGAAATAAGTTGGACAATAGGGGCCAAAAATGCATCCACTTGGGATATTCAAAATCCTCCAAGGCATACATACTATATAATTAGAAGGAGAAGAAGTTTCTTGTGACAAGAGAAGTTATCTTTTGTGAGACTATAAAGGACAAAAAACACATTGATCAATATTTGAATTGACTTGAAAAGTATGAAAAATTTGATGTCTATAGAGAGTGATTTGGGTATTCCAAATAATGAGTGGGGGACAAACAGTTGGGAATCTATTGATTCTCTATTGTCTCTTATACATGAGATTAAAACTCCTCCTAAAAGAGAGAGTGAAACTTCATCATATAATGAATTGGGGCCACTAGAATAGATGGAAGAAAGTGATGGAACTTCAGAGGATGAACTTGAAGAACCTAACACACAAAAATTGATGCCTAAGTGAGCCACTCAAACATTGAAAGGTGTGAAACCTAATGAAGTTTGGAAAACATGCACTAAAAATGAACATGCAGTTGCATCATAATAAGACAAGTCTCTTGAAAAAATTCAACATAGGATTAAAAAGATCTCCTTGAATGATTCTCCAAAAAAAGAACTCAATATTGCATTTGATTTAGAACCAACATCTTTCAAACAAGTTGAGCAACTTGAATCTTGAAAAAAATCAATGAAAGATGAGTATAGTGCATTGGTTAAAAATGAGACTTAGAAATTGGTTGATCCTCCATTTGGTTATAAACCAATTGGATGCAAGTGGGTCTTTCACACCAAATACAAGGTTGATGGCTTAGTTTACAAGCACAAAACAAGTATTGTCACAAAGGGATGTGCTAAAAAATAAATAATTGAATACAATGAAACATTTGCACCTACATCAAAATGGACTACCATGCAAACCGTATTGGCTCAGACAACTCGCAATAGATGGAAATATCACCAAATGGATGTCAAAATTACATTCCTAAATGGTGACCTCAAGGAAACTATGTATATGACATAACTCATAAATTTTGTAGTAAACAACCAAAAGCACAAGGTGTGGACATTTGAGAAATAGTTATATGGTTTAAAAATTTCCCTTGAGCATGGTACTATAAACTAGATGAACACCTCATAAACATCAAATTTAAATATTTTTATTTTGAAGATGTAATTATTTTCATAAAAATAGTTGACAAAATAGTTGTATTTGTAGTGGTGTACGTTGATGATTTGCTCATCATAGGAAACAATAAATGACACACTACAAAGTTCAAATTAGATTTGGTGAAAAGTTTTGAAATGACTGATTTGGGTTACCTTCATTATTACTTGGGTATTGAAGTATTTAAAAAGCTAAAGTATTTATTCATCATTTAGTAGAAGTATACTGGTGTCATTTTGAGTAAGTTCAGAATGGAAGATTGTAAGCCTTATATCACACCCATGGAATAAAATCTCAAATTTTATTTGAAGATATAATAGATTTGGTTGATGCCACTAAACATAGACAACTCATTGGAAATCTGATTTATGTGATCAAAACTAGACCATATATATAATCTTTTGTTGGTGTTCTCTCAAGATTTATGTAACAACCTATGGACAATAAATGGGTAGTAGCAAAAAGGGTCCTCATATATCTCAAAGGAACATAAAATTTTGGGCTTAAATACTCTAGGGCATGAGACTTCAAATTGGTTGGATATTTAGATTTTGACTATGTTGGTGTTTATGAAGATAGGAAGTCCACTATGGGTTTTCTATTGAATTTGAAAACAATAATTGTTAGTTGAAAATCCAAGAAATAATCAATGTCGATAATTTATTCAGCAGAAGCAAAGTACATGGCCACTTCAAAGGCAATTAAAGTGATCTTGTGGTTCATAAGGGTTCTTTAATATTTATATAAATAACAGGTTTTGTCAACACCTCTCATGGTTGAAAACACTTTTGCAATCTAAATGGCAAAGAATCCAGTATTTCATGACCAAACCAAACATAAGAAGACTAAATTTCATTTGATTCGGCACTATGTATAAGATGACAGTGTCAAGTTGCAACATTACTATATAACAGAGCATCTAATAGACATCCTGACAAAACTGCTTGGATGAGATTTTTTTTAAAAGTTTAGAGTAATGCTTGGTTTAAAAAATACCCCTATAGATTAAGGGAGATGTAACAATATTATACATAGTTATTATTGATCCTAGGTGTCTAGCTTAGGTATCATGCTTTTATCTTATTCAATAATTTCTCCATTCCTGTAGGAATAAGAATGGTCAGTTTTGGGAATGTGAAGTGAACAACATTCTTGGATTATTATTGTAATGTTTGTTCTATTTTAATTTTAATCGTAAAATATAAATTTCATTGTCATTTCAAATATAATTTGGCATGCCAGCTCTATCAAAAGACCCTAAAGAAACATCTATGTCATAGCCAATGCTATGTTTAGAAATCAACGTAACGGGTTGTATAGGGGTAGAAATACCCTATAGATGCTTACCAATGACCACAAGTCTAGTAGTATGACCTGTGGAACAAAGCATACAAGATCTAAAATCACTAGTATGCTTCTCAAAAGAAGAATACATAGATGCAGGTGGAACTGGAGTGGGATATGTATAATATACAATAATATTAGGTCTAGAAGCATTAGCTATAACATTATAAGCAATAAGAACAATAGGTTATGTAGGATCTAGTAGGTCACATTATAAAATTTCATCAAGTGGATGCATACCAAATTCAAAATTACATGATGGAATAGGAACAAGAGAATGAGTGTCCAACAATCAATATGATGTTGTCTACTAACTAGTTTTTTCTATAGGGAATATACGAGTGCATATTTTTCATGAGTCAAAGAGCACAAAAAATAATTAAGCTTTATTAGTTTCTTATTTGCTTCCTAAAGTGATAGGTAAAGGCCATAAGATCAATGGGTTTCTTAGGGTTTGGTATGGTACTATCAACAATCATACCAGAAATAGAAGAAATAATCACATAATTAGAATGTGTATCAATAATTAGAGGAGGTGGAGATACCTCATCCAAGTGACCACCAATAATCAAATCTACAACATGAGTATTAGGAAGAGGTGATACAAGTGTCTCATCCTCAAGAAACATGTCCTCACTAATAATGGAAAGAGGACAAGATCCAATAGGAGGAGATGCCAAAGGTTCCTCATGCATATCACCATCTAGAATTACGCTATCACAAATAGAAGAAGATGGTGGAGGAACATCAATAATGTCACCATAAAAAGAATCCTCACTAAGAGAGGGAGGATAAGGATTAAGAATAGTTGGAGGTGAAGTGATCCCATCAAATAATGCTGAAATAATGTCCCAAGCTTCTTTAGGTGATGTTGCATGTACAATATGAGATTAAAAACTATCTAAAATATGGAGGGGAATGAAATAAAGTGCCTTATTTTGTAAGAATGCAAGCCACACAATATCTTCCTCAATTATAAAATTAGGGAATTCACCAAGTAAAAATATATATAAGCCATTTATCTGCAAGTGCATATGTATTTTGGTTTTCTATGTGGTTAATTGGAAGAATTAAGGGGTTCAAAAATTCGGGAATACATACCTGAAGATGAAAAAAACCAATAATGGAAAAAATAGTCAGATGAGAACAAAATGGAGCCCCCAGAATGGATGTTAGTTACCATCAAAAAATACATCTATGAGTACAAGTGGTACAAAATTATAATGCACACTCAAAATAAGATGTTGGACTTCGTTGAAAATATGTCTATGAGTTTTCAAAGTGTGATGACAAGTATAATAATTTGGGCCAAGATTATATAAGAGTAACAAAAAATGATCTTTAAGAATGAAGGTGAAAACAAGAAATAGATTTATTTTTATCTGTGAGGGGGTCTGACCTCCTGCCAGACCGAACCTCACTTTCCATATTCGACAATCGATATGGAAAGTGTATCGGTACCAAAAGGCAAGGAAAAATAATTTTACAATGATTATTTTTTTGCAATAACAATGCTCTAAAAAATAAAGCCTCCCTTTTTTAATAATTTAATCCCCACTTAAAAAAGGTTCATCTCACTCTTAAATAAGTGCCCCCTACGTTACATGTTCTCCACCTTTAAAAATGCCTCCACTTGAAAAATTCAAATCATCACTTAAAAAATTCCTCCCCAACTTAAATATAAACCTCCATATGTCACACCCCTTATTTTAAAAGGCCACCACTTAAACAAAAGGTGATGCACCCTTTATAATTGTTCACTACTCTAAAAATGTTTTGACCCCTAAAACATGCCCCCCCAATGTAAAAAAGACTTTACATAATTTTAAAGTAAAATAATGCATTTTTTTAGAGTTGGTGGGGGGGAAGGGTAGTTGACCTCTCGACCTATCCTCATCCAAAGGGTCTTAACAAAAGCTATCAAATAACCCCACTATTTACCAATTCAAATATTTAAACAATAAATATATTATTTATTATTTCAAAACTTATGTTGTTGAATTGAAAAAATAAATTCATAGCATATGGGTAAACTATGAGTTGTTGATTGAATCCATAGGTCAAAGAGTGATTTCCAATGAGTTGATCAGTTTGGTGATATTTGTTTGCACCATCGTAATGCAAATCATAATAAATGTGCACATCTGTGCAACACATGAGTTAATGTAGAAGTGAGGTGAGCCTAGTGGGGAGTTGATAAGGTTGTAGGCAAGTGTTTTGGCATGGAGACTAGAGGAATGATTAGGGCCGATCTTAACCAATATGCACAAGCCCAAGTATGTGATGGCATGGCTCTTGACCCCCCAAATTCAGTCAATGTTGAATGGTCATATACTTAACCATGCTTAACTTACCCCACCGATCGATGCTTACTTTTCACCACCCACTGGCTGACACTTACCCACCACCATTGTCGTGCATCCCTCTAACCATAGACTAGAAACATCATCATAACTGTAATGACAATCTTAACCTCAATTATAATAGGAATTGCAAACTATGTAGTTAGTTGATCGTAACTCATTTTACAAAGAAATTATCCCACCCAAATTTCCCTCCCAGGACGGGATGGGGGGTCTCCCAAATACCTATTCATTGCCATAATTTTACTACAGTTACACTAAGCATCTAGGCATAACTTCTTTGATCATAAATTTTCCACCACAACTATTTCTTGTTAACAAGGTATTTGGGCATTTTCATTTTATCAATGTTTTTTATGCATGCATCTTATTTTCTTCTGGTTAGATTTAACTCTACGTATCAATATAGTTTCAGTCCTCACCCAATATAATATGCCATACTGAGATTTGGATTTGACACATTTTATAAATCAAAATTAACATTTTACATTTGAACGCAAAGATGTTGTATTTTACCTGAATTCAATACTTGACATGTTTCATGGGGTTCATGATCCACTGTAAAAGATCTGGTTTGGGTAATGGAAAGACCCCTATTTTTGTAATGAATAACTTTCCTTCTATTATTTTTATAGGCAATGAAAAGTGTAGTAAGAAATACCATAATGGATTTTGTAGGAAATGTTTGGTAGTTATATGCCATTTTTAGTTACCATCAATTAGTTGCTTTAAATTTTCAATGCATTCTACTAAATATTGGCCAACATATTGTGTATGATTATAAACCTTTTCATAGGTTCCACTTCCCATTAGAATATTTGTAACATCTTCAATTCAAAGAACAACAAAATCAACTCTCTCTTTCACTTCTGTTGTATTATTGTCCCTATCTTTTGTATATCAAGTTTCTTGAATACATTGACTTTTGCCTTTTCTTCTTGATTTTCACCACCATATCTTTCATGGGATTCATGATCCAATATAAAAAATCTAGTTTGGGTAATGGAAAGACCCATTATTTTACAATTAATAACTTTCCTTCTGTGATTTTTATGGGTAATGAAAAGTGTAGTAAGAAATATTAGAATGGATTTTGTAGGAAAGGCTTGGCAGTTATATGCCATTTTTGGTTTGAGACCAATTAAAATCTAAACCTGATATGGGGTTTTTATATCAATGGTGCATGAACTTTTGCACTAAACATTTTTGCTTAGCTCAATGATTTACCAAATGCATAGAAAATCAACTGGTGCTTTCATCTGATCCACATATCAATTTCCCAAAACATATTATTTTCCCAACATCATTGATGCATTGAAACTCTTGGAACATGTTTCATGGGATTCATGATGCACTATAAAAGCCCTGGTTTGGGTAATGGAAAGATCCCTATTTTTCCATTACTATGAACCCACCATATAAAATGAATTCACCACTTAAAAAAACAACGCATTTCCAGTCCCACATAGAGTAATAATCTAATTCTGATTATATTTTAAATAAATTTATGTTCTCTATATAAATAAATTGTCGGATTGTACTTAGAAATTATTATCTCTAAGCGAATCAAATTAATCTCTTTATAAAAACAATAAAGTTGTGAAGATTTTAAGATGATTAATAATATTTTTGTAACTATTTTTGTCTATTTTAGAAAAGTACTCTCCCAACTATAACTACGATAATTTTGTGAACAAAATTTTAGGTTTTTTTAATTGGAATGATCTAAGTGATTTTTTTAAAATTTAAGTGCATAAAATTAATAGCTTTGTTTCTAGTATTAGCTCCATATATTTACTTTAAATAAATATGGCTTTGGGCCTTGTTTATATTTTATTAGAACTGTAAAGCTTAAGAGGTTTATTGGCAATCTACATTTTTAGGATGATTTGCCTAATGAACTAGAGTTTATTTTCAGTGCTTGTGCCTGGGATGTTGTTAGCAATGAGGCGTATGTTTATTGAGTTTAATGAATGAAGACAATGTAATTACCAAGTAATAAATTGCCTTTAGTATATTTAGATCTAGAAATTGTGCTTAGTATATTTACATGTGATGTGTATTACATAATCCCTTCAATTGATATCCCAATCAACTATGGACACAAATATGGCAATGATAAAGTTAATTAACAATATTTTTAGTTAAAAAAGATACAATTAATTTTTGCAGACATTTCAGATCCTAGGAAAGACATTCACCATGTTAAAATTTGAGTAATAGCTCTATTTATAGCAATAACTCTTCCCTTTTTAGATGGTGTTTATTTTTTTAGTTAAGAGTAAGAAGTGAGTGGTGATGGAATGGCAAGGAATTGATTACCTTAGATAAACTAGTATCATATTTAATTTTTTTTTAAATTGGAATAAACTAGTTCTAGATTTACATATATTTTAACAATCATTTTCTTCAAATTTTAAGACGATTAATAATCTTAATATTTAGAGAATATATTTTAAAAGATTTTATTATTATTATTATTATTATTACTATTATTTCATTTATCACTATTATAGGGAACACATCCAACACTACGACATGGCCACAACAAAAACATAACACATCATACAATATAATAAATAATTATAACACATTATAGTTATGAACAAAATAGACTGGTGACTCAGTCAGAGTTTGACTCTTGATTTCAAATTTATTTAATACTAACAGTGGATGATGGAAGGGTTGAGGTTAACCAACAATTGTTTTAGAATACTTAAAAGATCTAACATCAACAATGTTTGGTTAGAGAAAGAATTTATCCCATTATCATATAAGGAGCAAAGAAAATAATTTCTAATGGTATTGGCCATATATCAACTCAATTTTTTTTCCAAATCACCATTCCTTTTATCATAAGTTTATAACAGTACAGGCCTACTTAATTGAATGTTGTATAGAGTGCTAAGGGTATCCCCTGCCTAGAGGCCTTGTAGGGTGAGATAGGAATGACAGAGCTTAACCAACCATTATTTTGGAATAATTAAAAGATATAACATCACATATACCACTATATATATATATATATATATATATATATATATATATAACAAATTTGACTTGTTGAATATTTCACCATAAGCAACATCAGGGAAAGAAATAGGTATTTGTGGGACCCCTCATCCTACCCAAATTTGGGAGAGAAATTTGGGTAGGATAATTTCATTTTGGATAGTCTAATTCTGATTAGATTCTAAATAAAAGTAAAACCCCACTTAAATCAATTATCTATTTCAAAATTTTACTGCAAATTATATGAAGGGTGAGGGTATCAAAATGGTTATACACGTGATATATGTCGCCTCATGGAAAAATCACATCATTATATTTATGGTACTTAGTATAATGTATGCAGATTGAGCTTTAACATGAGCATGACACTCTTCACCCTTGCATGGCTAATGCATATATTTTTTTATGCATGCATCTTGTTTTGGTCTAGTTATACTTAACTATGTAACCTTATGGAAAAATCACATTGTTATATTTATGGTAGTTGATATAATATATGATTCTATATTATAAACCACATCAGCGTATCAATATGGTTATGATTGTAAGACAATTGGTCAAGAAATTGATTCCAGTGGCATTATTGGAACCCATCAAGGCATTTTGGGTATTATGCATGTTTGCTAGTTATTTTTCCATTACTATGAACACCAAATAAAATGAATTACTATATCAAAATGGTTATGCACTTGATATATGTAGCCTCATGGAAAAATCACACCATTATATTTATGGTACTTGATATAATGTATGCAAATTAAGCTTAAACACTAACAAGGCACTCTTCACCCTAATCTTCAAACCTAGAATCTTACCTAGAAAAAACATGTTTCTAACCAATTTCTCAAAATATTTTGAATAAGATTGGATATTTGTATGTTTATTTCCCACCACTCAATCATGGATGAAGCTTTGTATATAAACAACTAAATACTATGGACAAGTAATTTGCACTTGTTATTGAACTTGAACACATACAAAACACTCTTCACCTTAAGCTACAACCTTCCAATCCTAATCCAACAAAATAATAATTAAATAACAACCAAAAAAATAAATAAAATCAATTACCAGCCAATTATTATTAATGACAAGAGCATAGATTTTTGATTTACGTCTAGCCTCTGACACTCCTTTGTTTCTTTCACTCCCTCTCATTGCAAATCCTCTTTGGTTTCCACATGAAGTCCAACAAGGGTTTCAAGAATAAAATCATATTGAAATCCTCTTCATTAATTCCAAAAATAATGCATGTGATAATGAAATCTTGAATGTGATCATGTAAGCCTTACTAAAGGAGACAATCAGATAAAAGATGCAATTCTTAAAAGTAAAGTCAAATTGTCTTTTGGTAGTATGGGATATGGTGGTTGATGGGGTCATCTCATCCACTTTAATATTATTAGTAAAATGAAAAATAGACAATAATATTTCCCCTTCACACACCTTATCATGTTTGTCAGTACATATATAAAGGATGGTCTAACACAACCTGAAAGAAAAGGCAAATCTCAACATTTAACTAATAATATGTTCTGCTAGAAGAGGGTATGGTGGTTGATGGGATCAACCCCTCCATTACAAATGTTTCAGTAAAATGAGAAATAAATAAGAACCTTTCCTCCTTCATGCACCTTATTATAGATATAATGAATGCTTTAATGCAATCATATATTGAATACATAATAAGAAAATAACAGAAAAGAGGCAATTGTCAATAATTAACTATTAATATCTTATGTTGGTACAAGATATGTTGGTTGTTGGGGTCATCTCATCCACCACAAATCTATTAGTAAAATGAAAAATAAACAAGCAACTTTCCCCTTCATTATTGAGGTGTAAAATGTCACTTCCCTTTACTATGATCATTTAGTTATCCTTCAATATCCAATAAATGTTTGACCTTGGTATAACCTTTCAAACATTATATGGCTGGCATTTTTGCTACGGATGCATCACCTATTTATGTACATTTGTATGGATATAAAAAAATATTTAAAAAAATAATATATTATATATGTAATAAAACCATTTGAGATAAAAAGTTATGCCTAGACATTGTTTACAAATGATATAAATATTACATTAACATCTATTGAGCATAAAATGTGATGCCCAAACTTAATTCTTGGATATAACACAATGCAAAAATATTATTTAGAGTTAATATTGACCATACTTCAACATCTGTTGTTTATGGCAGTATATGCTTGTAAAGGAAGATGGAAATATCTCATACATTGTGATGTTATGAATGACATGAAGACAAATCATTTTGATATCGCTCCTCTTTTAATAGTTTTAAGGTATTAAGAGTACATGTCACTATAAGTGTAGTATGTTTTATATTTCTAAATACACATCTATTGACATTTATTGTGGTCCTATGTACTATGTTACAGTAAGTATGTTATATTTTTACACCTATTATAGTAAGTTGTATGTTTATTTTATTCATCACAAGGGGTGAAATGTAATACTGCATGTGAAAAATAAGTATATGAATGTGACACATGACATATAAAGTGAAAGGGATGTTTTCAAATTTATTGATTTTTATGTATACGAGTAACCATTGCATGCATATAATTGACAATGTCATTTAAAATCTCATAAGTTGTTCTCTCTTGCATTTCATTACTAATATGTGTTGTATAAGCAAGCAAAACATGCATGTATCAGTTTCCACATAATGGAAAGGAAGGATTATTTATATCATATGCATGTTATTTAGTCCTAACAATGAAATCATAATGTAGCATGGTTGATTACTTTTTGATGAATTTTCTTTGCATTGTGCCTACTACCTTGCATTAATAGATGGGCTCAACATGGGTTTTTATTTTAAAGATGAAAGAGGTGTTTTCATGAAGGTTAATTCCAAAGATGTTGTCATCAAGATGAAAGGCAAAAGGGGTTTTCTAGGTGGTGTCCTTAGTAAACTACATGATGACACATATTGCATGTATAATTATTTTTAAGATATTCACATTCATTGTGAAAATGAATATCTTAAACAAGGAACATCATGTGAGGAACATAACAAAACAAGACAACCAAAATTAGTACGAATGTGTCAGTTGTGCCTGCTTTGGAAGACCTACCCATACATGAATTTTTAACACTTTAACTAATTATCATCACACTAATTTCCATCATGTAATTGAACACATTCAATATTGACCCTCAGAGGAGGAACAAAGTGCAACTAGTGAAGTGACTATGGATACGTTGGCCATACCTGCTTTAGAGGACATGCCTACATAAGAGTTTTTTTATAGTGTCTCTGATTTTGGTGTGTATGACATCATCATTGATGTCCACCCATTCTCATTTATTCATTGTATAATGATCATGTTTATTGCTTTAGTATTATTATGCATTATCTTTGGTGAATGGTTGTAAAGTTTATTGAATCTCATAAACAAATATGTATTGATATATGTTATATACTTCTTGAAAGGCAACAAAATTTATTTTCACTACACAATTATGATATTATAATTTGACTTTGAAAGGGATAAAATTTATTAGAGAGTTATCAATGATGTCATGGAGGTGTCTTGGTAAGTGGATGAAATGATTTGATAACCTAAGTAACAATGACAAAGTGTGTAATGTGCTTGTCCTAGTGTGCTTGAAGTTGGCTTGGTTGATATTTAGTTTTGGTATGGATAGAGATGATCAGGCATGTGTATGGAGTATTGAGCATATGATAAATTTCCCTAAGATGTTTTATAAGCTTTGAGATCTTGTGTGCATAAGTGGAATTCATCTGGTAGTCCATAGTTTTCATCTAGATAGTTTGGGTCTAGTGGCAAAAAATTTGAGTAGGCAATTTGATGACATCATAATTACCACGTGGATGAGTCAAAGGGATTTGGTCATATGGTTGTGATAAAATTAGTCCCTAGTTGTTATGTGTCAAATCTTAAGTCATGCATCAAAGTACGGTCAAAGATACGAGGGTGCAAAGTTGGATTCTTAGACATAATTCACTAAGTTCTCATACTTAGCCAAATTTGCAAAGGGTTCAAGTAGAGCCGAGTAAGCATGTTGATGATGTTAGAATTCACACATGTGGAGGTGTCTAGAAAAAATGATCATATGGTTTTGTTTATTTTTATGCCTAGTTTTTATGCATTAATTCTTAGATCATGTGACTAAGTGCGACAAAAGATATGCATGTGCAAAGTTGGGTTCCCAGGCAATTTGATTATGTTTTCCCATAACCAAATTTGCAATATGGAAAGAAGAGCTGAGTAAGCATTTTTATGAAGGCATATATCACACATGTAAAAGTTTTAGGAGAAGGTGAACATATGAGTTTGTTTAGTTTTGTGTATAGTTGATTTGTACTAAATTTTAGATCATGCATTGAAGCATTGCAAAAGTTATGTAGGAGCAAAGTTGGTCTCCCAGATAAATTCTAAGCATAGTTGGATCTATTATAGAATATTTTGAGAAGGCATTTTAATGGAATAATATCTCATATGCATGAAGGTTTCAAGATCAATTTGATACATGGCTAGACTCCTCTTTGAAAGGAGAACATATGGTGCAAATTTTGAGACATTAGATTGATCTTTATAAAAGATATATCTGTAAAAAATTGGCTTCTCAAGCATATTTAAATGGTTCCCATAGTCAATTTACATGATGTTAACAATATAGAACTAGTGGAGATCTAATGGTTCATGGGAATTCATACTTCTAGATCCAATAACATGCATAGAGTCAAATGGGTCAATGTGACAATTGTTTAGTAAAGATAAAAATGAAGCACCTTACAAAAGATCAATGGAGTGTGTGTGTTCCAAGATGTCAAGATAGTGCATGATGGAAATAAGTGCATGATGTTTAATGATTGAGTAAAGGTACACAATAAGGACCTTATGGTGAATAGGTGTTCATATAGGTTGATCAAATGGTGGGTGTTGCATATTAAAGACTTGGTTGATCCACAGAGATCGATGGTGCATATTGAGTCAACATTGTAAGGGTGCATGAGATGAGGTCAAAGTGACCAAGATTTAACATTTAAACATTGGCACCTATATGTTAAAGATTGAATAAGATTGATGGTGTATGATCAAGCTGAAGATGTGAGGACATAAGACGTGATCATAATGTTTGAGGTTTAATTGTGACCGTTGCCATTTGAATATTTGAATTTGCTAAGGGAAAAAACTAGTGATCAATAATTTATCCATATATTTTGATAGAAAATGAATTTTCTCATGTATTAAAAATAAAAATGGTAGAGGAATCCAAGGCACATCTGGAAACATATATTTGAAGATCTGAAAGTGTGTACAAACACAGTTATGAAGGTTCCAAGTTGACTGTGTGTTCGTGCTTGTTCTGCAAGTGACCCAAGAAGAGAATTTGAGATTTTGTAGATGTTGTTTCAATGTTTCATGGTGAATTGGCTATTGGGGAGTGTTTTAGACTCTATAAGGATGATTTTTTTGAATTATGAAGGTTTGATCAATTGTTTGTAGTATGAACAATGGTTTAGAAGTTGACTATGTTTTCATTCATAATGACTATGTACATAAAAGTGTTTGAGCAATTTGGGCTTAAGATAAAGGGTACTGTGATGGTTATTAGCACTTAAAGGGGACCTATATATCATGTAAAATGGGTCCATGATATTGGAAAATGTTCCTATGTTCTTTGTTTACTCAAAGAAATGTCTAAGAGTTGAATGGGTCTCCATAATACCTAAAAGTGACTTAGGACTGTTTGAAAGTGGATTGTGCTTAAGTGTGAGCCATGTGAGATACCTTAAGGGTAAAGGCATGTATTTTAGTCAAAAAATATTATTATGGATTTGATAATTTATGATTGATCTATATATAATGTAACCAAATGTGTTGGTTTCTAGACTTGATGTGAGAGATTTGTAGAGGCTTGAATATGGATAATATTCATTAAAGAAAAGAAAAGTGGAGACCGAGTGTGCCCAATGGTTGGGTTGATAAGTAGAGCAGATTGAGGACTGTGTGTATGAAATATAGGTCATAATTTTGATGATAGAATAGTGCTTCTATAGGCTGAAGATGAGTAAAGAGGCTTGTGCGAGTGGAGTAGTGTGAAGAGTTGAGGAGCAAAGAGAGGAAGTGTGCCCCATGGATGGGTTGATGAGTAGAGCTAGTTCATGATTGTTTGTATGACTTATTGGTCATATTTCTATGTCATAACAAGTGATATTATAGGTTCAATGCTTTAAAGTGTGAGTGAAGGATAAGTAATGTTTGTGTGAGCTTGGAAGTTTATTTAGGAGGCAGATTAGAGTATGGTTTGTATGAATGACCTTATGGTCAAATTATTATTGTAGTGATAGAATTGTTGTAGGTGTGCTAAAGTGAGTGTGAGTGAAGATTTGGAGAGTGGGGTTAGTTGGGATATGTAATGTGTCCTAATTGATCTTTATGTGTTGGTACAAGTATGTAATGTGCTTTGGCCAACATGGAGTATTGGGTGAAAGAGTGAAGATGAAGAGTGATAAATAGATATCCATCATCAAGTGTTGACATCAGTTTTAAGGCAAAATTGTTCAAAGGAGGGTCTAAAAGAGTTGATTTTTCTTAAGGGAAATTGTTCCTTATAAAACAAGGGTTTCACTAAATACCTTTGGTCAGGAGGATATGATCAAGGTTTGTTAGTCTTAAGGAGTTGATCAGTCTCTTATTTATAATTTCTTATAGGATAATAGTCCATTTGTGTTTCAGGCTTGAGATTGGGTTTTATTCCCCATGAGGGTTTCCCATAGGAACTATGTGTTATGTGTTTGATCTTGTGTATGCATTAAATGAATGAGCTCTCTTGTTAATGTTGCTTGATCAAGTTGATATATGCTAATTGTTTAATAGTTTGGAAGGATTGTAATTGAAATTGAAATATCTGGGCTCACTGATTCACCCCCCTCTTAGTGATTATATCTCTAAAAAAATAATCTTAGCCTTCTATTCTACTCAATTCTACTAATATGCACATTGTTCTATTTGGACTATATTATTGTACATCTCCACAACCATTCTTTACATCTATGTAGGTGGTATACACTGAACATCGAGCAGACATTAGTCGATAGTTTCTCACTCTCGTCTCTACCAACCAACACACTTAATCAATCACACATTTTAGTAAAGAGAGTCCATACAAATTTCACATCTTCACACAATGGAGTAGCTACAAAATAATTTGATGTATTTTTAAAAAAGGGGAAAATATGACTTGACCTCAAAATGGGTATAATCACCATAGCCTTATATTCAGTTCAATTCTACTAATGTGAAGAATGTTCTATTTGGATTATACTAATGTAGCACACATTAACATAATCAATACCCTACTAAGGGTGGTTCCTTATCCATAGTCTTAAGTGTGTTATGGATACATTATTCATTTGTGTATGCCTCTACAACTATTCTCTACATCTATACAGGTGGTATAAGTAGAACATCGAGTCAATGCTAGTTGATAGTTTCTTGCTTTCTTATCTACCAACCATCACACTTAATCAATCATACATTTTAGTAAAGACAGTCCATAAACATTCCACATATTCATGCAATGGAGTAGCTAAACAACAATTTGACATGTTCTACAAAAATGGGTAAATCTGACTTGACCTTAAAATGGGTACAATCGCCATAACCTTATATTTAGTTTAATTCCACTAACATGTAGAATGTTCTATTTAGACTATACTAATGTAACACATATTAACATTTTTGATACCCTACTAAGGGTGGTTCATTATCTGTAGTCTTGAGTGTGTTTTAGTTGCATTCTTCATTCGTGTATGCCTCCACAATCATTCTCTACATCTATGTAAGTGGTATACGTAGAACATCGAGTCAATGTTAGTTGATAGTTTTTTGCTCTCCTATTTACTAGTCAACACACTTAATCAATCATACATTTCAATAAAGAGAGTCCATAAAAATTCCACATCTTTATGCAATAAAGTAGTTATAAAAAAATGGTGTATTCTACAAAAAGGGTGGAAATTTGACTTCACCTCAAAATGGGAATAATTTCTATAACCTTATATTCAGTTTAATTCCACTAATATGTAGAATGTTCTATTCAAACTATACTATTATAACACACATTAACATCATTGATACCCTACTAAGGGTGGTTCTTTGTTCATAGTCTTGAGTGTGTGGTGATTGTATTCTTCATTCATGTATACCTCCACAACTATTCTCTACATATATGTAGGTGGTATATGTTGAACATCAAGCTAATGCTAGTCGATAGTTTCCTACTCTCCTTTCTACCAATCAACACACTTAATCAATCATACATTTCAGTAAAGAGAGTCCATAAAAATTCCACATATTTAGGTAATGGAGTAGCTAAAAAATAATTTGATGTATTTTACAAAAAGGGGGAAAGCTAACTTGACCTCAAAATGGGTACAATCACCATATCCTTATATTAAATTCAATTCCACTAATGTGAAAAATGTTGTATTCAAACTATACTTTCATAATACACATTAACATAATCATTACCCTACTAAGGGTGGTTCCTTATCCACAGTATTGAGGGTGTTGTGGTTGCATTTTTCATTTCAACAACAATTATATACATATATACATGTGGTATATGTTGAACATCAAACAAATGATAGTTGATAGTTTCCTACTCTCCTATCTACCAGCCAACACACTTAATCAATCATATATTTTAATAAATAGAGTCCATAAAAGTTACACATCTTTGCATAACATAGTAGCTACAAAATAATTTGATGTATAAAGAAAGTCCATAAACATTACACATCTTTGCATAACAGAGTAGCTATAAAATAATTTGATATATTCTAAAAAAGGGGGGGAAATATGATTTGCCCTAAAAATAGGTACAATCATCATAACCTTATATTCAGTTCAATTTAACTAACTTTGAAAAAGTTCTATTTAGACTATACTATTGTAACACACATTAACATCATTGATACCCAAGGGTGGTTCCATGTCTGAAGTATTCAACATGCTACCGATTCATTCTTCATTTGCGTACGCCTCCACAACTATTCTCTACATCTATGCAAGTGGTATACATCGAACATCGAGCATATACTAGTTGATAGTTTCCTACTCTCTTCTCTACCAGTAAGCACACTTAATAAATCATACATATTAGTAAAGAGAGTCCATAAACATTCCACATGTTCATGTAACAAAGTATCTACAAAACAATTTGATGTATTCTATAAAAAGGGGGAAAATCTGACTTGCTCTAAAAAAGGGTTTAATCGTCATAGCCTTATATTCAATTTAATTCAACTAACGTGCATAATGTTCTATTTATACTATACTATTGTAATACATATTAACATCATCAATATCCTACTAAGGGTGGCTCCATGTCTATAATATTCAAGATGTTGCCAGTTCATTTTTCATTCACGTACAATGTGACAACTATTCACTACATCTATGTAGTTCCTATAACTCCAACATTGAGTAGACAATGGTTGATACTGTACACTATGGGTGTAATTGTCATAGATACAAAATTATGCCTTCATTTCAAGGACATATGTTTTTGAAGTTTAATGTGCATTTTTTATGTTATTTCTTGTGCACATCATAGGTTTGATGGAATGTAATAGAGATGACAAAGTCTTTCAATGAAAGATGCAAGAAATGATGCTATGATTGTATTGTCATGTCTCTTCATTTTTTGTTTATATTACTAAGAATTGAACTAATTAATATATGTTGTTTCAATGATCTTGTGTTTGTATTGTGCTTATGCAATGATGACTAAATGCTTAAATGTTGTGTTTGTGAATAACTGAGATACATGGTAATTTTGTACCAATGATTGCATGTAACATTGAGAATCACATTTTTTGTACCTTAAACATATTTCAATGTGCAAAAAGGTAGTGTGTAACAAAATGGTTAAATGAAACATTATCCTTCTATGCAAAAATAAATGGTAAAAAGGTGGGAATAAATTATGCAGCTCCCTTTATAGAAGCCAAGACCAGGTCCATTTGATTGTAGCTATCTTAAGTGGGATAATTTTATTGATGTCAAAAAATATATCTTGTGGGTAACATGGATTCATGGCAACAGGGTTGATGACTTCGTGAAAGGATAATCAAGAAGGGAGTTGTTCCCTAATTTTTTTTTGTATTTCACACTGCAAGAAGAACTCACTTGTTCTTATCAAACATAGCAAGATCAATGACACACTCGAATATGTAATGTAAGTGAACTCCCATTTCTGAGACATGGTGGATTTATATGGAGATCTTTATATGTTCCATTTGTATTTCATTTTTCTAGGGGTTTTTCAATTTCTATGATGCTTTATATGTATGACAAATCCATATAGATATTGGTGTTCATATGGGCTTGAAGATTTTTGAAAAATTGATGCCATGCCAAAAGATAAGTATGTAATGCCCAAGGTGGGAAAGGGTAGCCAGTTTGACCAAAAAACATATAAGGTGTGGTTGTCAATGTCATTTTAGCACACACCATATGGTCATTAACCTTGACCATGTGCTAGTCACGTAAAATCAGGTGGAACACATACACATAGATTACAAACATTGCCATGACCAACAATATGAATAATTCAAAGGCAAGAAATTGTTTTACGCTCCTTATATCAACCCATAACTAAATGAATGGGTTCACAAGCTATTGTTTTTTGGAATTTTTGTTGATTCTATCCATCTTAAACATTGGGAGATGGTGCATGAAAAAATTGTATATTTTAAGGGTGAAACATAATGGGATGATTTCTTAAGAAAAGATGACATATATAATAGAGAACATCATATCAAAGAGGTAAAATATGTCTACAATCTTGATGATGCAGAAAGCATCCAATAGTAAGCACTAATATTTCATAACAAGTGGTTTGTATACCAAGGATACAATGGGGGAGAAATTGATGGGGATGGGGAAATCCCCTTCGTACTGCGCATCCAAATCCCATAATAATTGGAATGGTTATTGAGAGTTGGGAAGGGAAAAATCTTGGTGATGGATTCGATGTTCATATAGAAGTTGACACTATAGATAATTTGTAACATGCAAGCTAATTTTACTTCAATTATTTTATGTAGTTCCAACTGTACATGTTACTGGTATTTTATTCTAAACATGAAGGTTTGCCCATTGAGTGGGTAATTATGCCATGGTAATATACTATCAACATTAGCCAGTGGATGTGAATTCTTCCATAGAGAGTGAATTTGAAGGACATTGAATGGATAATCAATGCCTTCATGGTAGATGATGCCAGTGCATAGATAAAAACTATCAGGTGCATTTACATTTTATGTTCATGCACATTGATGTTTGGATTTGTATCATAACATAAAATAATACCACTAAATATGGTGAAGTCTTACAAAAATATTGGGCCATGCAGGGAAACTTTCAATTGTGATGTCTACTTGTGCATTTGGCATGTTAGATGCATGTGGCTAAAGAATTTGATAGCGAATGTGAGAAATGATGAGGTGAGATGTATAATGTTCAATGAGTTAGGCTTCATAATGCATGGCTGCAATTATGAGGACATGGCTAATAGGGAGTCAAAAAAGCTTGTAGATAGGTATCAATCCACCTAGGTCAACTTTATCAAATATTGGGAATAACATTGGATTAATAGGGTCAGAATGTGGTTGAGATGCTATCACACACTTCCCCATACTGGGCAAGAAATAAATATAGCCATAGAATCTTACCATTCACATTTTAAAAGTCATTTCTTGAGCACAATATGGACTTCAACACATTGGAGGGTGGATTAGTTGGTCTAAAAGATTACCATAGCAGTTTACATATGTTATCGATGGCTACAAATTTTCAAAGATAGTAGGTTCCATAGGAACTTTAGAGTAGAGAGACTTGAAAATATTTCATGGGTGAAAGCTTTAGAGATCCCAGATAACCATGTCACCTTTGATAATAATGATTCTTATACAACAAAGGTTTAGAGTATGAAATATGAGTCATTACATTATCAAATCTATACTTATAGACCATCCATGTCCTTGTGTAGTTTCCCTTTTTCAATCTAAGGTTACACCTATAAACATGTGTTAAAGTTAGACTTGATGTGAAGGAGGAGAGGAGCCATAGTTATCGATGCCACATGGGATAGTGATATGAAGGGCATCAACAATAATGACATAGTTTACAATGTAAGGTGGCCTCCAACTTTTAATTTTTATCTTGACAATTTTTAAATGAATGAGAATAATGTAAAAAATCTTCATTACACAGGCCATACACATACGTCTTGCAATTCAGAATGAGGTGGAAGAGAGTGAGGATGTTGATCGATTAAACACTAAAATAGAATGTGTATCGAATATGGATATGCGAGGCTAAAATCCCATTGTCGAAGGTGTGATCGTAAATTGGTCAAATGACATTGAAAATCCATCAAGTGACCCTCAAAATGTAAGACATGTATTTACCCATACTCATATGTCTTTGTATTTTATCAATAGTTCTAACATAATGCATTTCATTATATGAATAAAACCTACCCAGTGATGAAATTGATGGTGTCAGATCACTCATATGCGAATCATGAGATTTTTTTGAGAGATGTGTCATAATAAGTTAGGCTATTAAAATACTTGCATTCTTTAAAATCAATATGGAAGATATATAAAATAAGGTGCAGAGTAGGGCATTATTAAGTACACAACCAATGGTATATCCATTCCAACAAGTACATGATGGCCATGGAACATTAGTTCATAGATAGAGAGACTTCATAGAAAATATGAATAGAATAAGATGAGACACCATGTCATAGGAGAATGCTATTTTTCCTCACCCTCCTCGTAAGAATTGTAGATGAGAAGTATGGAATGATGATATAAATATGGTAGAGAAGCAAGATAGGGATATAAATAATGTGGAAGATGTAACTTGTTTGCCTCCCTTTCTATGTCTGATTGATAATACTTGTGGTGCATAAAGATGTACATTAAATACAAGCCACTTTGATTATATCATGCCATGTAATTGTATATATGTGTGCTT
This sequence comes from Torreya grandis, assembly GCA_037957365.1. Classification (NCBI taxonomy): domain Eukaryota; kingdom Viridiplantae; phylum Streptophyta; class Pinopsida; order Cupressales; family Taxaceae; genus Torreya; species Torreya grandis. The sequence goes on from JARHVA010000271.1 coordinate 1,116,137, forward strand.
GTACCTTCATATTTTTTAATATTAATTGTACTCTTTCCCTCATTTATCACCTTCCCATTGGCCTTATAAAAAAATGTCACCTTTATTATGTTTTTTGTTCACTATTATCTGCATCTACTGTCTATATCTAATATTTTATGCATTATGTCACCTAAATTTTAGCATAAATTTGTGATATTAAATAATCCATTGAAATTAAATAATAAGTTCATATAATAACCTTTTCAAGGTTACTTTAAGGTTTACTTCATCCTCTTACACTATAGGTCTACAATCATTGTTGTCAAATAGGTTTGCCAAATCTCTTTTGACTAGGTTTGTCTTTATGTTATATTAATCCTTTATTGAAATCCTTCTAAGAGATATAATTCTCATCTAATTATTATATATATTCAAATAATCTCATACTTGGATTTAGGTTTGTCCAACATAACTCTCGTAACTAAGTCTGTTTACACTTTATTTGTCTTGTTTCAATAACTCGTTCTCAATAGGCATTTATCTTTCAATATTTACCCTATTTAGATTGATTATTTAGGACCAATAACACTCTTATTAATATATTCATGTCATTTTCACTATTAAAATTGAGATTCCTCTGATCATAGGTTTTAATGGGCCTTTTAATCTCTTTGAAGATATGGGCCTTTTAATGAAACTAGGTTTTTTAACTTGTATAGAGGATTTGAGAGCTTCAAAATGATGATTCATAGAATATATACATTTTATGAAATAATAAACACTTGTATAAGAAGATCATGCACATTATCCAACCTAACTAATACATGTTTGATGATCATACACATCTTTTTACATATTTTCACAACTATGAGTTCGACTGTAGATTACTGTGTTTTTGTTTTATAACTCGAGAGACTATAATTGGGTTAATTGATAAATTTTCTCTTTAGTAACTTGAGAAGTGATTTAAATATGATTACATATTACCTTGAAAGGGGTTGTTTGTCCTACATGTAACTGGGAACATGTCCATCTCCTCCTATCAGACATTTTTCTTTATAACCCTTTATAAGCTAATTGTACAGTCATGTTCTAAATACCTTCAATGGACACATGCTTATAGGCATTCAAAAAACATATAATCACACATCAAGAATACATAATAATCTATTTTACACCAAATTATTATTTTCCTTTATTGATCAAACATTAACATACCTATACAGATGTAAACAAACCTTCATTTCAACATCACAGACCTTTATCTTTCGACCACACCTTAATTCTCTCTTAAAAAAACCTATATATCAAACTTCTCACACTTTCTCCTTTTAATTATTTATTTATTTATTCATTTATCCTCTTTAGAGATGATATTAAGGGCTCATTTCTCTTAACTAATTACAAATATAGTCTATTAGGTTGTGAGAAGACCTAGTCTTCATCAACAATCCTTAATACATGTCAATCTTACCTATTCTAATGTAGCATTATTAGTTTCTAGACAAATAATGAGGAGTTTAGTATATCTTATGAGAAGAACATAACCATAATTTGAGCAAAATGTACTATTGGGAAATACTTCCTCCATTGAGTAATATAGTTAGATAACACATAAAAGTTTCACAAGTGGTGAGCAACAAGTATCCATTCTCAAGTATTTTTCTCATTTCTTCAATTTTACTCCACCTTGGGTATACAATCAACAAGAATAGAGAAATCAACATATGCTAACATTTTATATTCATCATTATAAAATAATACTTATAAGCATATCCATTTTACATTCATTTCACATAGATATAACATTTATACTATAACTTAGTAATCTAAATATTATTGGATACTTCAAAAATCAATAACATGTTATCCATGAAACAACATCATTGTGATGGCAAACTTAAGTTTTTCTTATGATCTATGTTCAACATAGTATTAAAATATAGGATTAGTCATAATATCTGTTTGGAAACTCTTTAAAAACACTTATTCAAAAAATTAATTCTACCAATGATCATTCATACACTTAAAAATACTTTAATCAAGCTCATAATAGTCCTAATATAGATTCAGGTATTGATTAGCCTCCACTAGGTCTTCAATTCAATACTCTTTGTGAAGACTGCAATAGTAACTCTTAAGTATTTCCACCTTGGTCATAATAATTTACCCTTTGTATCTTGAAACCTATCTTAAACAATACCCTTAAATGTTTTTAGATTGATCTTACATTCAAGAAACCATTATTATTTCATTAGTTTCCCAAAAATACAAAATTCTAGATTGTACTTTGTTCTAGATTCTAGGCCTAACAAAGTCTTTGTTTTAAATAGACTCTTTAACTATATGAATTAACTTCAAGGGTATTTAATCATGTTAGGAAAATTATTTTATACCCTTAGACCAAGATTTGAGTTCTAATACTAGTGAACTTATTAAATTTTTGCATTTGACTGCATTCTCAAAAGGATACCTACATGATTTTCAAAACACAGTCACTTATCTTAGCTTGTATAGTGTTTATCTCAATAATTTAATGATTGAAATAGATTAAAAACATGTATTTTACCTTTTCAAAATTTTTGAGAAAATTCCATTTGTTAAATCCAAAGTTATAAGCCTTTTTCTATTTTTTAACCTTGTTTCAGGGTTTTAACAAGGCTTGGAAGCGGAGAGGGGAAAATTGATTGTTCATACAGTATATCAACTATATGATAAATATAACAACTATATGAGATTATTATGAAACTATTATAACCTCTAAAAACCTTAATTTTAAACCATTCACAAGTTTTCATGTATTTTAGGTGAATAAAATATTGTTACAGATAGGAAAGATAGGGGATTTTGAGTTTGCAGACCAAGAGCTTATTTCGAGCTTGAATATATCAAATTATTCTTATTAAATCTCAATAGACATTATTACACATAATTCAAACAAAAAAATTATATATTAATAATAAAATGATTAAAACACATGTGTATACACATCATATTTTCAAACTTTTATTGATTATTGACACTTTATATCTTGCAAGAACCCGTCGAGTCTCAATCTCTCTGAGTGCACACCATAAGGGGTGCACCAGGAAAGGGGTAGGCAAACCATTAGTGATTTATAATATTTTTGTCCCTTTTACACTTGCCATCTACACACTTGTCTCCTAAAACCATTTACCCTAAGCTTATTCTTATCTGTTGTACCCATTTTAGTCATTTGTCATGCTTTATCCTCCTTTTTCTTGCCTTGACCCCATTTCACAAATTGACTGTACTAGGTCAACCCTATATATTTTTTGGCCTCTAATTAATTTATAGGGTTGACTGGGTTTACCTTGTACTATTTAGGGTTTTTTTCACTTTGATTTTTATTAGCCCTTCGACTAACCTAGCTCAGGACCTAGTGATTTATATCCCAAAAACATACAGGGTCGACTAGGTCAACCCTTTACAACTGACATATTCGAAAGGATTTAGGGAAATATATTCCTATAAATACAAGTTCATTTCCAACCATTTTAGAATATAGAATTGAAGAATAATAAGTGCAAATGAACATCTGCTTATTGAATATTCTACTTGAGGAATAAAGCTTAGGGTTCCATACTTTCTTTGGAGATACAGATCTTGTCTTTTGGCTAAGTATTTTGGATGCATAGATAGGTTGTGTAGCCTAGATCTAATTTTTATTTGTTATCCTTACATACCAAAACAATCTCTTGCGAAGCACCTTGGCGAAGGGAGAGATTGAGGCTTGACAAGTTTGTCTTCAAGGTAAGTATTCCTAACTTTATTTCTCCTTTGTAAGAGTAAATAGATAATGCATTTGTGATTCTCTCCCATACATTATAATTTCATATACATTGATGTAAGTATATGTATTATATGCAAGTTTAGTTTAGTTTGTTTTGTTTCTAATCGTCACTTTGTGCCACAATCTTTGGTGTGTACTAGATTAGATTTACTTTCTTGTTTATTAGAATAGAGTGAAAATAAAACATGACTCTTTTAGAGTTATTACATGATTATGTTAGGCTGTAGGCTTTGGAACCCTTTCTATCATGGTGTAATTTGTGACAAGTGATACCTTAATTAGGTCTAGTAGATTCTTATATTGGTCATGCTCCTGTTTAATAAATGTATCCCCAATCAGAAGTGTAGGTATGCTCTATCTTCTCTGAGCTAGGATTGATTTATCGACATGATGCATTTTTGATTGTATACATTTTGGTGAACCTAAAGTGAATCATATCCCACCACTGGTTGAATTATTTTCATGTTTACACTTTATTCTTAGTATTTTATTCACTTTGGCTTCACCTTCATAATACATTCTGGTGAACCTGATGTGAACTAACCCTTACAAGATTTTTTCACCTTATTTCATTCTTTTTCATCATTATTTTCATCATATATTTTCCATAATTTTATTAATTTTCAAATTACTTGCAAAAATTATTTGGTTTCAATTCACAATCTGTTATAGGCTTTCTAATTTTCCCTGTCTATTGTAATGGGTTTACCCAGTCAACCCTATACATTTTTATAACCTATGTTCACTATATTGGGTCAACCTAGTCGACCCTGTACTATTTATATACCTTGTTCACTCTTTTTTCAACCTTTGTTCATTGTACTAGATTGACCCAGTCGACAGTGTATTATTTACAGGCTCTATTTTCTATACTAGATTGGCCTAGTCAACCCTATACTATTTTTTGCCTTCCCTATTTGCCAATTTTGTCCCTATTTTTCCTTCTAGCCTTTTAATATCCACTCCTTCTTGGTATCATGAAGCCTTTTATCAAATTATTTATTGATAGTCTCAACCCATTATGAATATACATGGTTTGTTCTCTCCTACCCCGCTTGTCCACCATAGAAGATAACACTTTATGGTGCAGCTCTTCAGCAAAATATTCTCAACATAAATCTACCCCATACCATATAGTAGATCTAGAGAATCCTATTGGACAAATATCAAATCATGACAATCATATACCTTATACAACTTTTACATCTTCTAAACCTAAAATTCATAAACTCATCAACCCATCTGCATCAAATGTTGGAACCTCACATTATGTTCCACCTCTTACAACCAATGTTCACAATCCTCATGTTACATCCATAATAAGAACACCTAACATTATCACTTCCCAAATTAACATGGTTTAAACCACTCAAATTGATAATATATATGGTTCCCAATTATTCAAAAACCTTGATGATAATACTATTTACACTCCTCACAATAATGGTGGCTTTACCAAGCTTCCTTCTTCTACCACACTTAAGACAACTAACACTAATGTTGGGAATCCTATACCTATAAATAATCCCCCTATTATCAAAACTAATATCCTTCCTACAAAAACCAACCCACCTATTGATACAACTCAACTTCTTGCACAAGTCATACATCAAATAAACATCATGCAAACAACTAACACCTCTCAAATGATGAACATACAATAACATTTATTAAACATGACTAGTCAACCAACTCAAGTCATCATGTCTCAACCAAATCAAAATTTTGTCCCTCCTCCTCTTAGAGATGTCAATGGGAATATCATCCCTCAACCTCCAATGAATAACAAAATGCTTCAACATCTTCAAAATGAACATTTAGCCCCATTCATTTCATCCATAAATATCTAAAACATTTTTCCAAATATCACATATAATGGGACTAAAGACCCTACTATCTTTCTTAGGTCTTTTAGTAATCTGTATAAGGAATGGGTCCAAACTAACACCTTTACTACCACCAATCTCTTAGCCAAAACCTTTTTTGGTGATGCATTTGACTGGTAAAACCAAATTCTTGTACATTTCATCTCAAAAATAGATGATTTAGTCAGTGCTTTAGTGAAGGAACTCCAACATGATGACCTTCTTAAAAAATACCTTAGCCATTTCACCAATACCAAGCAACTTCATAATGAATCTACTCATAATTTCATCAAATGATGGAAGTCTCTTGCTCATATAGTGGATCATAAGATGAATGATGATACTCTTTTAAAACTATTTTTCACTACTCTTAAACCTCCCCTTCAATATAAAGTTTGAATATTTTCTCCTAAAACTTTAGAAGAAGCCTTAGACCAAGCAAAAAGGCAATACTTTCTTATGACTCAATTTGAAACACCTCAAACGACTATTAAAAAAACTTTCCAATAATTTTATCATAACATTGTTTCATTTATGCCTCCCCTACCTCAAAGTGGAACATCCAATTCAACCAATTTTAACCCAACCCACCCTCCCTTGAGTCTAGAACAACTTAAGAAGAAATTTCCACCCTCTAAACCTATGAGCTTTGATCCTTCCAAACCTCCTCCAAAATGATACAATCTTGACAATTTTTTTTGGTGGCATGATACTATAGGTCATTCATATGAGTCTTGTCATGATCTTCATCGATTTATTCTTTTTTCCTTGCTTGGTCCATATTTCAATATTGATACTCTAACAAAATAATGTTATCAAGACTATCTTCAAGCTTCTCAAATTCAATCTCAAGAACCACAATCACATCAAAATCAACTACCTAATGATCAACAATAATCATCCCATACCTATACCTCTTCTGCTAATTTTTTTCAAACCATAATTGATCCTCCTTCCTACACCAATAAGGAAAGGATAACTAACATGAACAACTTTAAACATATTGTGGCATCCATTGAACCTCAACCTCTTAAGCCACATGAACCAAAGGAGTACCTAGTTTAAATGCCTACTCCAAAACATATCATACACAGTCATCCTTTACCTTATTTACCTCTTCATACCTCTTCTACACATCATATGTCACATTCAACCTCCTTAAAATCTAACAAACCAACACATTTACCTATCTCCAAATGCATCTACCAACCCAATGAAAATCATTCTAATAATTCAATGTTACCTCACTCCAACTCACATGTTGGGGCATCTTATGATGCCCATCTACATGTCCCTTCAGACTTTAGTGAATCTTGTGATGCCCATTCCTATATCCGATCACCTATTGGGGCATCTTACGATGCCCACTCTTATTCTAAAATACATAATAATAAACATTTTCAACTTCAAGAAACCTTTTGAGACTTGTATACTTGTATTTCACATGACATCTTTGGTACAAACATTAGCATAGTTCTTACTTGTTCTTTTTGTCTCATGTTTTTGTGCACTTTATTTCTTTTACTTTCATTTTACTAGCATAATTGTTTTTCTTTACATTCTTTGGTTTTATTACACACTACATTTGGCATTTGCTTTCATTTTTTCCCTCATATATTTCTTTTATCTTTTTATGTTATTCTTTATCTTAGTATCTCTATGATTATTTGTTCCCTTATTTAGAATTCACCCCCATGGGTTTCTATTTTATGAGTTTGTAGTATAAGACCATAGATAGGACCTGACCCTCCTCACAAAATGCCACCTTCTTGTTTTTCCTCATTTATTTTTCACATGCTTTTTGGCATCCTCATGGGTTTATTTTTTATGAGTTGTAGTGTAATACCATGGACAAGACCTAGCTCTCCTCATAAAATTACCATCTTGTCATTCCTTTTCTAGACAATGCTTTTGATCCTTGTTATCAGCTTTAGCTTTTTCTTCTTTTGATAGATGAAATTGGCACAACAATCTATCTTAGCATGTTTTCCTCCATTTCCCTCATTCTTATGATAAGGAATCACACTTTACTTTTATTTTATCCCTTTTTACCCTTTGTCACATTTTTTACGAGTTGAAGTAATTCAAAATTTTCCATGTGTCACTCATTTTGATTTTCCTTTCCTTTCATTCCACATTGGATAAAATAAGGTCAAAGACAAGATATAAATTTTATTTTACCTAGATTTATGAGATTCTTAGACCCCATGCTCTTTGAATTTCTCTCTCTTATCAATTTTATCCCAAATATTCAAATGAAATTCATCTTTAACACCCATAGTTGGTTTTCTAAATCTGTATGGAAGAGGAATAGAAAATGCCATCAAGAAAGTTAAAAGTCTAATCATTTGAAACAAAAGGCAAAGATATTCAAAAGGTAACTTAAAAATCTAAAAAGTCAAATATCACACCAAAAGACATGATTATAAACACATCTCTTATCTCTAATCTAAGCTCAAACTCCATAGTTGGCCTCACATAGAGCTGAGGTCCTTTGGGGTATGGTAGGCTAGTAGATTGGAATAGGGGAATTCAACAAACTCTATGGTGCTACCTAATTTCTCATGCAAGTACCCAATATTTATAGTAGATCGATGACTCTGTAAGGGAACTTGAAGAATGGGGAACATGTTGTGGTAAGGTAGGTCCATTTTAATTTTCATGCATATAGCCTTCATGGGATGATCCATATACTTCATTTGTTGACCTAAGACTTGTGTGGCTAAGAGAATTTCTTCATAGTCCTTAAGGTTTAAAGTCCTCTTATTTTGACAAACCTAATTTGAGTGTCTTGATTTCGATAAAGAATTCCTCTACCTTGGTTTTTCCTTCATTCTCCCCTCCACCCATTTCATTTCCCCCCTTGATAGATAAATTCTGATTCCAAATCTGTTTCCCCTTTGTTTTTCCTTCATTCTTTCCTCCACCCATTTCATTTCCCCCCTTGACAGATAAATTGTGATTCCAAATCTGTTTTCCCTTCTTGTTTAATTACTTCTTCTTCACCTCTTCAAAAAATGCTAACATTACTTTGTTTCAATTTTATCTATCCTTAGAGCAAAACAACATGTTTGAGTAACTATGGATTACACCCTTACATCATTTATTTACCACACCATCTCATTGTCATACTAGTCATGTCATTAGGTGGTTGTGTTTTCTTACATTTGAGCAAGCACTAAGTTTGAGTTTTCATCCTTTAGAGCTTTTGATTTTCATTTCTCCATCATGTTCTTGTTTCATTTTTGTGGACTTAGTTTATCTTACATATGGAATTTTCCATTATTACATGTTTATCTTTATGCATGCCTTATTCCTATTTGTCTCACATCTTCAATTACATTTCATTTTTAGTCTTTCATGTTTTTATTTTTGACTATTTTAAATGGAGTTACTTTTCCCTTTCTTACATATCTTTGTTCGAGTTTTCTTACGTGGATATTTCATTTGTCATGCATGTTTTACATGCTTCCCAATGTGATTTAGTATGTTCTACATTCCTTTTTGCCATTTATGTTTTACATGTTTTCTCATGTGATTTACTATGTTTTCCAATCATTTTGTCATTCATTTGCCAATAATTTTTGTCATTCATTTGCCCTCAATATTTTGGTTCTCACCTTGCCTTAACAAATATGATTTTCCAATTCTTCCTAATAACCTCATATCTTTTCCTTAACTCATTTTTTAAACTATCATATGCTTATCTTCCCAAAATTTCAATTTTTGGCTCTTTTTTGCACTAAATTCTAAAGGTTCACCTCGTGTTCTTCATATTGGATGCCTTCACTTCTCTTGCAGTCTACTTATTTATCTAAAACACTAAGGTAAGTAAAGGTATGTGTTTTTTTATTCTATCCTTTTCTATATCTTATTTGCTGCTTATTGCCTTTTACTTAGAATCAATGTTATGTGTTATCATGTTCTATTCTTGAAGCACCATCCTATGTTGCACTCACATGACACATGATGACCTTTGAGTGAGGCATATGTATACACATAATATTTTCAAAATTTTATTGATTACTGACACTTTGTTTCTTGTAGGAACCCATCGATTCTCAATCTCTCTAAGTACATGCCTTAAGGGGTGTACCAGGAAAGGGGTGGGCAAACCATTAGTACTTCGTAAGATTGTTTTCCCTTTTTCCACTTTCCATCTACACACTTGTCTCATAAAACCATTTACCCTAAGCTTATTCTTCTATGTTGTACCCATTTTAGTCATTTGTCATGCTTTATCCTCCTTTTTCTTACCTTGACCTCCTTTCACCAGTTGACTGTATTAGGTCGACTAGGTCGACCCTGTACTATATAGGGTATTTTTCACTTTGAGTTTCATCAGCCCTTTGGCCAAAAACATATAGGGTTGACTTGGTCGACCCTGTAAAATTAACTCATTCAAAAATATTTAGGACAAGATCCACCTATATATACAAGTTCATTTCTAACCATTTGAGAATAGAGAAGTGAAGAAGAATAAGTGCTAATGAACATCTACTTATTGACCATTCTACTTGAGGAATAAAGCTCAGGGTTCTATAATTTCTTTGAAGATATGGATCTTATCTTGTGGATAAGTATTTTGGATGCATAGATAGGTTGTGTCGCCTAGAACTGATTTGTCTTTGTTATCCTTACAAACAATAATAATCTCTTGTGAAGCACCTTGGCCAAGGGAGATATTGAGGCTCGGTGGGTTCGTCTTCAAGGTAAGTATTCCCAAATTTATTTATCCTTTATAAGAGTAGATAGATAATGCAATTTTGATTCTCTCCCATGCATTAGGATTCCATATACATTGACATGAGTATATGTATTCTATGTATGTTTAGTTTAGTTTGTTTTGTTTTTAACCCCCACTTTGTGATAAAAGCTTTAGTGAGCACTAAATTATATTTATTTTATTATTTGTTAGAATAGATTGAACATTAAACCTAGGAATATTTTAGGGTTGTTATGTAATTATTTTAGATTATAGGCTTTGGAACCCTTCCTAGCATGGTGTATTATGACAAGTGATCCCTTAATCGGGTTTAGCGGATCCTCATATTGGCCATGCTACCATTTAACAAATGTATTACCAATCAGAAGTGTATGTATGCTCTATATTCTTTGAGCTAGGATTGATTTATAGACATGATGCATTTCTAATTGTACACATGTGTTTTACCATTTTTTTGAAGACTATGACAGTCATCAGTCCCCAAACAATGAAGATTTGCTCTTTTATACTTTAATTGCCTCCTCTATGGTTATTATTAGCAAGGGATGATGATTATAATGTTTTTAAGGTCTAAAAAAATCTTAGTAATTGGTTAAATTAACTCAGAGATCTTCTCATTTGCCCAAGTTCAACTTTAGCAAGATTGACCTCATATGTAGGTCTTGTTGATGACATTAACTATTTAGAACATAAAGATAAATTCAAACCTCTAAAAGGTCTAGAAGACTTAAATTACATTATACATACACTCATAAAGATCCAAAATAGATTATACAACTCAATAAACATTACAAAAGTGACTTTTACTCATATCTTACACTAAGAAAGATTTGAAAATTTAAATTGACAATTTGGAGGGAAACTCTCCAAACACTACTAATTACTCTAAGTACACTTCTACTATCCAAATAAGGAATTATTGAGACTAAAAAAACTACCTAAGAATATTTTAAACTATTTAAAACACTGTATTCATACAACATGAAGATGCACTTTCATCACATTAGCACATGAAAAGGAAAATATTATACCATGGAAAGGTTTAACCTATTTTATGAAATTAGAGTTATAATCTAACTTCTAGTACTTTATAATAATATGAAGGCTATTTTTATTGAATATATATATAACAACTAACTAAGTATTGTGTTTTTTGAAGATGCATGTTGAGAGGGTTTTAAAAGAAGAAAATTTGATTATTTGTATGTGTTGTTTAGGTAAAAAATCCTTATCAAGTTTTGTTGACATTGTCTGATCATTAAGAAATGCCTTAATGAGTGAATCAAGTCCTTTATTAATTTTAAATGAGTATAATCATATGAAATAAGTCACTCTCACTCCTCTAACACCATCTGATCATCATGACTTTCATTGCCTTGACAAGCCTGTGCAAGGCCGAGAGTTCTTAAAAAGTGTTATTTTGAAATTTTGGGCACTTTAAACTCTGATAGGACCTAGGATAGATCTACCCAATTGGACTAAAAATTAACAAATTATTCTTTTTCCTTCATTAGATACAATTATTCCCCATTAAGTATTTTCTTAGAATTTTGGGTTTTCCCAAGAGGGACTGTGTAAGGTTTTCATAGCTTCTTGTTACTTTCATATGAATTTAAATTGTCAAAATGGATTGCTTGGATTATATATAAAATATTTAATATTTTTAGGCTTCATAAACTTGCAGTAACTCTCAAATAATCGTCCTTCAACCATCTTACCACCTTTTGACTTTGTACTACAAAATGACTCTTTATGGATTGTATAAGAAGATTTTCTTGGCTTCTTGTGTTGTAAACATATTTCTTAGATTCCAACAAGGGTTTATAACATCTGATATTAAATATTAAAAAGTATTATGATCCAAAAAATGAGTAAACCCTGATACAACTATCAACGATTTAATACACTTGTCTATCTAGACTATGTTTTCATGGAATTACTTATACTTGTGTTGTGTATACTTGTTAATGGAGGTCTAGACCAAGTCTTAAGCTGAGAGACTTATTATAAGATTATTCAAGGGTTTATATCATCAAATTTATATTTTCATCACCATTTAATCCTATGAATCATAAAAAGGAACTCCATTTAATAACATTGCTTTCTTTCCTTTAAACTGTGACAGAAAATAGAGCTTTCCCAATCTGTAAGTTGCATATAGAATTTCAAAGAAAGTATAAACTCTATTCAATAGAGAAATACTTACACTAGACAAGAATAAATATGAATTAAAAAATACTAACTCAAAACATTATTTTTACTAGATAGGTCTCAATGCATACAAAAGACTCATATACAAAAATTTTACAAATCATTGCGCAGAGTTCTACATTTAGAAGTTTTTTTGTTTCTCAACTACTCTCCTCTTCCATCTTTGAGAGTATCCCCTATCTTACTCTTATACTACTCCTATAAGCATTAAGAACTTCTTATATTCTCAAACATGCATATACTTCCTTCTTTATTGCTAATCCCATGCATGGAGTGTAGTTACTTACATACTATTAATAACTTCTCTTGTTATTTTCATGACTTTTATGTTAGAGGACCACTCCACACCTTTTTGGTATACTCTAGAACCATTATCCATATCTACCAACCTTGAATTGTTTATCAATAATAAAAAATATAATGTAATCTAGGGGACTCTAGCAGACCTCTCCTACCTACACAAAACCAAAAATTGTGAAAATGAAACATTATAAGACATTTACATTCTTTGTTTCTTGTGATGCTCTACTTCAAGATCCTTTATCAATTATTAACACAATCAACTATTTTTTTTTGAAATTAGTATTACAATTCCTTCCATCCTACATCATGTCCCTTCTCAATTTATTAGTGAATGTTTGTAAATCCATGTAATAGAAAATGGAAAAAACTATCTAGCGAGGTGCTTCTCAGGAATGCCTAAGGACTGTGTATAAACCATTTAGGTATGTTCCTCAATTTGTTTCTTAAAAAATATTGGTGTATAATATCTTGTAAAGGATCTAGACAATATCAAAGGACCTATGTAGATACTATACACACAATAAAACAAGTTTATAATAGGTGTCCAAAGAGATTAAAATTAAATCTTATTCTATTTTTCTTTTAGGCTTTTAGGTCTCTAGGCCTAATTTAGAGATCAAGTGGGTAAAAATTAAAAAATAGATCTTTTAACACTTATAACCTAGATTTATAATGTTATTATAACATATAAAACATGATCAAATCATTATATTAGTTTGTTGGACTCAAAACAAAGAAGAAATCACCTTATATCTTGATACAAGTTTTTCAAAACAATCATCTACAGGTGGACATAAACTCAATCACAGATATCTGAAGTTTTATAGTCTCTTATGACCTAAAAACACTTAAAATATGTTATGAATTTTCTCTTCTAACTTCTCAATGAAATTTTAGATCATTTGACATAATATTTTAATATTTATGACCATTTTTGTGACCAAACCTAAATTTGGGTTTACATAGAAAACCAATAGGCCGAGAGCTTTAAAGTGAATGTTCATAGAATTCATTGGGGGTTTTAACAATGTAACAATTATATCTTGTCCTAGGGAAATCCTCCAAAACTTCCAATAGTCAAACCGAGTCCATACATCAATTTTCATGTGTAAAAACACCTATGTAACTGACTGTAATGGTAAAGCACAAAATTATGAGGTTTTCAAGGGTTCAAATGAATTTTCAAGCTTGAAATCAATATGAAATGCTTGAATTATATGATAATAGACAAAATAGAAAGGAAAACATGTGAAGGAACAAAAATTTATTTATTTTCTAAGGAAAAACAACATTCCAAATACCTACATAGTGCTTTTCTTGAAAAATAGAACTGCAACAATATTGTTCTTCCATGACAAATAATTTTACCTTCATTGTAATCACTTGCATTGTTTTGTGAATGTGTTTATTGTAAGCACTGATAAAACTACAATATCTTCAGCTAAAGGTATTCAAAAATCTTTAAAATAGCTTAAAAACTTAACGTTCACCTTATTATACCTCTATATAATGTTTCATGGATTTTGCATGGTTAATTTTGAAGATATGGACTTTTCATAACCGCTATTTTTTAGAAATCACCACTCATTATTTTTTTCAATTATGTGGTAGATGTGTCTGTAGAGTGAAAAAAAGAAATAGGTAGAGCTGTATAAATTAGAGAAGAGTTTTATAAGCACATATGGAAGAAGACATCAGTCTTGGATGAACTGACTTTGACACAAGATCTGATGAGCCATAAATCCTATATGATGGCTAGTGCCATTAATTGGAGGGGGCTTAGATACATTGTAGATTTTGTCCAGCCTATTGGTTTGAGATGGTCTAATATTATTTTGCATCACAATAGAGCATTTCCTTCATACCATGTTCTTATGGCCAGTTATGAGTTTTTGATACTAATAAAAAGGCATGCTTGTGACTTCTTCATGTAGTGGTCCTTTGAATGGCTGAAGTGTGATATGGTTTTTACAGATGTTTGGAATACACCTGGTGCCATCCCTTCATACATAAGGTCATTCTTGGAGAAATATTTACTAATGAATGTATCTAATGATACAAATGTATATGTACACTTGGATCAGGTTTAAAATGTTTTAATTAGTGCCAAGCTCCCATTCAAGGTGAATTGCAAACTTGTGAGCATTAGAAGTAACCATCTTGAGCTAGGAAGACTTTGTTCAACACAACCATATGCAACGTTGTTAAAAAAGTACACAATTTCCCATGCCATGAATTTTCCACTAATTAGACTAGGCCAAAGAATTTCATGAATGGATCTTCTTTACTTCTTTGATTAGGTTGAAGGCACTGAAAATGATGGTGAGTACGATACATTTGGTGATAGTGTCGATTCAAATAATGAATAGTGGACTTATTATTTGATGTAAAGAAAGATAAAATGACCTAGCATGTTATTAAATTGTTTAAATTGATTATATTTAATATACTATCGATGAAGATGATAATTCTGATAATGATTATGAAGATGTCATTATTTTATATAATGAATAGTCAGTCTTTATTGATGAATTAAAAAATATATAATTACGACGTCATAAACACTCACTCTTTATTGATGACTTCATTGGTGTTTATGATCCAATTTCTATTTTTTTGCACGTTTAAGTTGCTATAACTAATGCATCAAAATCATTTTTTTGTGATAGTTTGGTGTTCATGTATTTTATATAATGATTAGTCACTCTTTACTGATGACTTCATTAACGTCTATGATTTAGTTTCTCATTTATTGCACTTGTGATTTGCTATAACTAATGCATTGGAATCATATTTTTTGTGATTTTTTGGTGTTATATTTAAGTTACAGGATTGAAGGTATAGGCCTTGGATTTTATTATTCACTAACCTCCATTTAAACCTGTAAACCTTAATGGCTATGTGTACCTATACCTCTCTTACAACACAGTCCTTAAGATTAAGTTCCTTTGAATATTTAAAGAATTTAACTATTTCCCAACTCACTTGAACTATGTTCTTCTAACTTCAGATAATATTGCATAACATATGAAGATTTGTATATAGGTTATTCAGTTTAAAACCTTTTAAGACTATGTGTGATCATACACACATAGAGACTGAGTTACACAATCATCAATATCTCACTAATGAGAATGTCTTAAGTCTTCAAATCTTATTAGTAGTCTTTTTCATAATGTTTACAATGTTTATAGTCTTAACAAGCAACCAATATTCATTTGATTAGTTTCTTAAAAGTGTGATCTAAGCACAATTTTATCTTCTTAGGTTTACATATACATATTTCAATCTTATTAAATAAACTTACCTCAAATTAAACACAAATAAGTTGCATTACCTTGCCAACATGTTTTAAAATGACTATTAAATAACAACAACCTTTCACCTGACGTTTAATCCAATAATAACATAAAACGAATCAATATTCTCTTGTCACTATCCTTTTTGATGGACACCTACAACACAACAATCCATAGTCCTCTATATAGGTACTTACATGATCTTAAAAATCATAAATATGTTTGAATCATGTTCAAAATGGCTTCATGAAACTATATAACAAGTTTCAATGACTTTCAATGGATGGCATTAAAGTTATAGGTTTTTTATCCTAAACCTTAGACATAGTCTTGCACATAAGCCTAGACAATCAAAATTGTAGAGTTTAAATAATAATGAATTTTGTGGAGTTTTAATAGTTGGATAACCTCTCTTACATTATTGTACAACTCTATTTAGAAATGAAAGGTTTTTACAAATTCCAAAACATGTATAAACAACTTCTTAAACATGACTGTCACACATTATTACAAAAAACATAGACTCAAGAGGTCAAAAATGTAATGTTCATATATTTTAATTACTTTCAAGGACTTTTAATAGTTGGGTTAGATTCTCTAAATGTCCTTCTTTCTATTTCACATAACCTTGAAGTGTCATACATCTAATAACTCACATAGAAATTCATCTATTTATCAAATTGTTCTTCATAAACCTTGTTGGTAGACCTTAAATCCATTCAATCGAGTAATAAAGCATGGAATCAATACATAATATCTTAAAAAAAAAAAATTCATGTTCAAGAGATTGAAAATCAATAGGGATTATCAAATAAAACATTCTTTATTCATTACATATGCAACGGTTTATAAGCAGACCTTTGAAACTCCATAACAAACACCTATAGATCTCTTTTGTACACTTGTCTAGACCTTAATAAGGTCTTATATACACCTATTACCTTCATCTATATTAATTTATTTACTCCTCATTTATGTAATTAGTCTTATCCCAATGTACAAGATTCTAATCTTAGTTTGTTTGTCTGTCCTTAGTTGCAACTATCCAAGAAACTTGTAACAACATATTATTTTTAACTTTCTAATGCACGACATCCTTGTAGTGAAATACCTTGATGAAATTACATCATCCACAAGGTGAAATGTATTTACATCAAGGTACTAACTTCTTAGGATTATACCAATGCTCCATATTTTGCGCATAACATGTTTTAGAAACTCAACAAAATAAAAATTGAAGATCATGTTCGACATACAAGGCACCATGTTGGACATAAAAACATGGAATATAATATAATCCACCACGTTCAACCCAAAACCATGAAATAAAATATGGGCCACCTTGTTCCACATAAAATATAGTGATCACAAAGCAAACATACAATACATGCAATTGTGTGCAATAAAGAGATATCATAAATAGTGGGTGAACAAAAATATGCAAGTTATATTATACACCTGTATTTACTAGGATTCCATGTGTATACACCTATAATTTAGTAAAATTTTAATATTAAACAAGCTCACAAAGAAGCAACAAATGTCTCAATTGGTTTTCAACTATTATGAGAACCATATAAAGCATAACACTCACAATAGTCAATGCACATAACTAGTAGGCATTATTTTTGTCCAGAATGTCAAGGTTACTCCTAGTCACCCATGAAATTGAGAAAAAAATTCTCGTATGATAACTTTAAAAGTTGAAACTTGTGGGAATATATGAAAACCATTCCATTGTGTTTTATCTCCAGGGCCTTCACAGTCGTAACCCTAGAGTCACGGAGCGATTTTGTGTAGGAATTGGTAGCCTCCAATTTCAAACATTTTTTTAAAGTTTCATATTCTCATCACTAGAAATGGTGGTGTGAAATTTTATAACCAATCTATTCTTCTCAACAACTGTGGTTTCTAACTTTTGAACACTTCTCCTTTCACTTTGAAGAAGCTTGGTCAACAACAAGTTTTTTGCGATTAGAGATTTTTTTTTTAGCAACACCAATGATGGATTCAAACCAATATGATCTTTAGGAAACAAGGTACCCTCACATATCAACCTTGCAATAACTTCATCAAAGTCATCTGACATTTAGGGGCATGTATTTTGATATTCAATGTATGGAAGCTTTGTAAATACATACAACTTAGTCAAAATGGAGATTCGGTCAAAATACACAACCAAGGCATGAACAAAAGTATATATAGAAAAACAAAAAAGCATGTAATATAATTTTTAGTTCATGAACATTCTTAAAACATTGAATATTTCATAATTACTCATAATCTTAAGGACTACTCTTATAAGTTAAAATAAAACAGTTTACTCATAATGTACTAACATTAAGAACCAAGACAAAAATGTAGGAAACCTCACCTTCAACATGCATGTTATGATCATTTGAAGTGTTGCATTCCTTGAAATTCATCTTCCTCTTCCATGAACCATGGTCCTCAATCATTTGGTGGATGGTAGTTTTTGATGTCTAAAAAAAAAAATACATGAAATGAGAAAAGCGTTGGGATGAGGTATGACTCATGCTAAAATTGATATATTGTGTTGCATCCTACCATAGTTACTTGACACCATACATTAAATTAATGTAAAAATGTTCACTTTAACATTAAATTTTGAAATATTCAATGTAAGAAGTAGGTAAACATGTGAACATGCAATACACATCATACATATAAACATGATTACATGAGAAAATGTGAACATTAGCACAATAATTATCCATGCACAGTCATGTAAAACATCAGTAAAAGAAATAATAACCAACAAAGTAGTACTAAAACTAGTCATCGCGGGAACATTTATTTTCCAACACAATCCATGAATGAAATGACTATATATAAATGTCATGTCCAAATAATTAGTTTAATTACATGTCATGTCATGCATATCACACAAATATGTGTGTGTGTGTGTGTGTGTATATATATATATATATAATCATGTCTAGGGTGGTTGAAATATCCATGTTCATGGTATGGCCATGAAACTTATTCTAAACAATGTACAAATGGAATTCAACTCACAGTAAATGCAAGTATATGCATATGCCACCCTCCCTTGAAAACACCTGCATTTGAATGTATCATTGTTAAAAACTTTGGTGAATATAAAGAATAAGACATAAAGGTGAATATTAAACCCTATATCTTACTTAATAAAATGTGGAGAACATACCTCAAATAACATGCCCTTGATGTCTTGGATGGTGTCACACCATGTCCATCCAATTCTTGCATAAAATTACAAAAAAAACAAAATCAAAATCTACAATGATGGGGTTCAATGAAACAATAAATGAATAAACAAAAGGGCATGTAAGAGGCACTGACTATGATATCATTCTAATCATTTATAGCATCATCATTAGACAAAACATACACCTTAGGGTCTCTTTCATTAGTGGTTTTTCTATACACATAATCAACAAGGAATACTAGATCAACATTGGTGGAAATTAGAAGTATAGTAATTTTTTTTGTGGACATAGTCATTGAGTTTACATACACAAATCATCTCTTCACAACCATTTTTTTTGGGTTCCACTGATAGGTCCTTTTACCTTTCCATCATAAGGAACATGATCATCATTGGTACAACCAATCTCTGGGTTATCTCTCTGCAATCTAGGTGGCAATTGGCCAACAAATATGCAAGTCAATTTTGGAAAAATGTAAATGAACTTAAGTTTGACTCCATGGAAAATAATCAACAAATTGTATCTTACCTAGATCCATGGTTGCCTACAAATATTCCTTCCTCTGCCTATTGTCTCTCTCACTCCACTTGTTGACTATAGTTTTTCCATCGTATATAGGCTTCCCTTCTTCATCCCAATTTTCCTTGGAATCATATACAACCATCATGTCAGTGATAGCCTTCAAGTCTATCTCATTAATATTACCCATGATGAATACATTTTCCCTTGCCATCCATGATCTTTCTAGCCTATCTCTCTTGCTGATGCTCTAGTTTTTCAAGAGTCATACTATTATCCTATGTTTTATTTGTAGTTTAATGATTGATTTACCCCTCAATTTCTTTTTCCCATTATTGAGATGCCCTGAAGGCCTCCTTAAAACTGGTTGCCGATAATGAATCTAAAGATGATGAGTGTTAAGTATTTCTAGTGACCAAAATGGATTACTATCATCACCATGGAATGTGTTGCATGGCCACAACAAATAATAGTGCACATCCCACTTGCCTATACCCATGTCCACAATCTTGTATTCTCTAAAAAATTATGAAACACCTAAGAATCCATGTTAGAATAGAAGCATAAATGAATAGATTAATGAAAAGGTCCCCAAAGATAATACAACATTTTATAGGTTTTGGTTCATCCTCTTTCAAATAAAATTGTGATGTGTCTGGAATCCAGTCACTATCATCATTAATGACATCATCATCAACCTCATCATCAATCTTATCAGACTATACCTGTTCTTACTACAATGCCGAAAATATATATGTCAATCCATACATGTAAGATGCAATGAAGATGTAAGGGTATGATGAAAGAAAAAAAGTAATTACATCCAATACCAAGATTTGGGTGCATGAAGTTTCTATACGTGTCATTATGAACCTCATAACTGTGGCCTCTTTTTGGCCCTTGTAACTGAAAAACATTGCAAAATAATGTATAAATCCATAAGGATTATCAAAATTGGTCTATTTTAGACTATTGTTTCAATGAAACTAGAAGCATCTATGAAAATGACAAAACAACAAAAATTGAGTACTGTTAATGGTTGTCATACATCTATAGAATCTGGGACATCTAGATAGTGAAGATCACCTCCCTACCATGGATTTGCTCCACCATGTCACATTGTAATATTAAAAATGGAATAAAAAATTATAATATGGATAAAATGTAAGCATGTACTGAGTAAAATACAAATGTGAAAACTTTATTAAATTTTGCATGGCCAAAACCACAAGAATCATGAGAAGTACATGTGATGTCCCCTCATCTATATTGATATCCCTGCATCTGCATCTCTATAAGGAAAACACTCAAATGCCCATAGATTTTGCCTTACTAGAAATTAATGACCATGGAGTGGCTGTCCTAACATGGTGCCAAATGCAACCCCACTTGTGGAAGCACTATTTAAAACCCTATTTTCATCTCTTTTCTATCCACCACAAGGGCCAAACTTGGGGCATTCTTGCAATGAGGAGTGCCTGTTAATATATTTTTTCTAAAATGAGTAATGTAGGAACTAGTTAGATTCAAAAAAGAATATGTGAACTAAAAAAATAACCATAGAGGATAATAGATAAAATTACATACAATATGTTCCACCTCTGTTTCTATCTCTTATAGAATTTGTTTCCTTTGGGATTATCCATTGTAACCTACACTAATCAATGTTCAATTTTTTTTTTCAACATACAACAATGTTCATACAAGTTTATTGGTCTTATGGTTTACAACATTGAAGGTTATCTACAAATGCCACAAATAAATCAAGAAAGAGGCCGCAAGCATAGTAAAAAGTGCTAAGCTTAAGTGGCACGCATGAATTGTGCACCACCTAGCTTACAGGAAAAATATGCAAGGATTATAAATGGAGTATTTTCAGCCATGAACTCTTGTGCATTGTTCATAACAAATCCATAAGATTGAAAAAAATTCATAGATGAAATAGTCATAAAAGTGTACATCACCTACAATAATTCTAGTCCCTTTTATCTATCTTGTAGATACTGAGTTTAAATATTACATGCTATAGATTTATAGCAAAAACTTGTAAGGACACCTGGAGGTTGCATCTGTTACAAATAAAAACAAATCATTGGTTGAATAGCAACCTACATGTTCAATTGGTTTTAATCCTCTAATGATGTGAAAAAATTCCAACCACCCACCTTGTACGAAGTCATAATCATTCAATATATTGTGTATCTTGCCAATGTACAGTGTTTAAAGTTATAATAAATAACAAACATTTCACATTATCATTATATGCTCTTTAATATAGGCTTTCACTAGTTTATAAATGCTAATTGTTGAATGTGCTTTCTTGCATGCATTCATATCACTCTAGATAGTCTTTGAAGAGTATGATGTATATATATGCAACCTTGTGTTAGTGGTGAAGAATGACTGGTTACCTTTCTTTACCACCTCATGTAATGATTATTTAATCTTTATAATGGGAACATATTATGAATATCCATATTGATATTGAACTTGAGAATGAAAAGGATGTGGAGAGATCACCAATATTTCAACAAATGAAAGTAAATGATTACTTTGATCTGGTCTAGTTGACTGTAGTTTAGGTGTATGTGTAAAAAGAGTTGTGGACTCATATATTGGGATGAATGTAGGGTTAGTGGAATTTCTATATTGGGAGATAGAAAGGGAGGTACACCACCTAGCTTATGGGAAATAAATGCCAGCATTATAAATGGAGTATTTGTAACCATGAAATGTTATGCATTATTCATAACTAAGCCCTATGATTGAATAACATCCATAGATGAATTATTAAAACAAGTGGAGATTACTACAGTCTTTGTAGTCCCTTTAACTAAACTTTTGACTATGAGTTTAGGTATTATATGGGGTTGGGTTTAGACAATAAATTCTAAAGACACCTAGATTTAACCACTTCAAAAAAGAAAAATAATTCATTTATTATAGAGAGTGAGACATGTTCAATTTATTTTAATCCTCTAATGCTGCAGACAAATTATAATATTCCACCTCGTAAGAGCTCATAATCATTGAATATATCATGTGTATTTCAAATGTACAAAGTTTACACTTATAGTAAATAACATACATTTCAATTTATATTATTTTCTTTATATTGTTGTTCTCTATTTTGCATTTTTGTTATATTTGGTGGAAATACTCTCTCTAGTCATTTATAAATTTAATTTAACAACAATCAATTCACTTTAATTTTTTCTTGTTATTATGTTTTCACATCACTATAAGATATCATTTTTTAAATGATGTGTTCTCCCCTAAAATGTTATGAGTTTTGGATTATTATACCTGCCTAAACTATTATCCTAATCCTTAATGAACAAGTTGGGAAGGGAAGTTATTCTATCTATTGGCACGGGCATGCTGTTCAATGAATGACTGGTAGCATGTTTGCCTTTTTGGCTCGCTTCCTACAAAAATTTAATAAGCATATTGTTTTATGATGAACAAAAAGAGAGGTAATCTTGAAATAAGAACATATGAAGGTGTCCTTTCACCTAATTCATTGATGTATTCCATAAAAAAACTAATGAATTTATAATGAGACATGACCACATCATGTGTAAAATTCTCTACATTTAACCATCCCAAGGCATTTACTAAGTAAAGATGTATAAGATTGGAAGGCAAGAATCTTATTTTCCAATAAAGATTAAAAATATGTTATTATTTGATAGCATTACTAAAACCATCATCTATGATGCAAAATTTTAATCCATCAGGCCTCTAAGTCCTCCATATATATGTAGAAGTTATCATACACATAAAAAAAACCAACATATTACTAATTTGATCAAGATGATAGTATAAATCCTACACATTATATTCAAAACCATTGTAAAGATATATAATATTGGAAGGCATTAGTTTATGTTCCAATAACTAGAGCATGAAATCCAATGTGTGCCATAATGCAAGATCAAAGATAGGACACAAAAATCCATCAAAGCATAAATATAGAAAGTATATACTCATCAAATGTTGTATTAATAATAATAAGTAACATGTTTCAAATTTATTCATATCTTAAGAATTAAAAATGGATTTAGAAATCCTCCACACAATATTCAAAACCACCATAAAGATGTATAAGATTGGAAGGCATTACTTTATGTTCCAATAACTAGAGCATGGAATCCACTTTGTATTGTGTCAATAATATTGAATGATGAAGTGTTTAAAAAAATTCCTCTATGAAATTTGGATTTAGGGTATGCAATGATTACAGGCTAAGAGAAAAATAGATAGAATGAATTAGCATCAAAAATATTTTTACAAAAACCAATGAACCAAAATAAAACCTAGTCAAAGAATCTTCACTAATATTTTGAGAACATGTCCCACCATGGCAACTCTATAGAAAAGTAAACAGGTTTATGAAAATACAATCAAAACAGGTAATGGGAAAGACCATTGTGTAAGTAATGTCATTACTACAATGTAGGCCTACAAAATTGGAAATGTTGAAGAGGGCCATTGAAGAGGCATGCCAAATAATTCATAAAGTGCTCCAATGTATGCATAATATATGAACATTCCTCTGCATTCTTTTTGTAATATCGAATGTTTTTGTTAAACGGTCATAATAACTTTGGAGATGCCTGAGTGCTTATTCCCTTCTCAGGGAATTCAATCTTTCTCCTTCCAGCACCTTTGTAGTAAAGATCAAATCCAAAATGCTTCTAAGTGCATGTGGTCATATGAAAATACTTCACAAGATGCCCCTATTATCTAGCCAAAATTAACATAAAATAGGAACCACCCATTGATCTCCCATGACCAATAATAATTTTAAATTCTTCCCAATTTTTATTGTAGAGCTAATCATGAAACTTTGTGCTTATTTCTTGCATACCTCGATGGTGACCAACAATGTGAAATGATTTACGGTTAACCATATAGTTATATTTACTATTAGACTTAACCACGTGGTTTGTGTTTTATGTTGCAGTTGTGGTTAAGACTACTATTTTTGTAGTTGTGATATTAAATGTTTATGCGGTTCCATTTAGTTTGTGGTATTTATGATCATGATCATCCTAGCATTCAGTGTTAATTGTTAGTCAGGTTTGGGTAAGCATCATCCGATGGGTGGTGATGAGTAAGCATTAGCCAGTGGGGTGAGTTAAGCATGGTTATGTCCATGACCATTCAATGTTGAATGAATTTGATGGGAATGAGAGCCAGCCAACATGGACCTAAGTTTATGCATGCTGGTTAAGTTCAGCCAATGATTGGTAGTACTAGTACAATTTTGATTACGAAGAGGTTGATACTTATATTATCATACTGTAAAATGAATGGATAGAGACTATCATGTTGTAAGAAATAGTCCAAGTCACTAGATGTTACATAAATAACAATACACCTTTCCAGTATTTCAACCTATTATATGCCATCATCAAACATCATGACCAATATGAGTAGGCCATAGGTAGATAGGAGATTGTTAGCAGGTTGATAGTGGCATAGACCAGTGGAGGGTACCAAATAAACTAGAAAAAATTAATAAATAATGTTGGCATAGGGATGAGATTAAACATAACTAAGAGAGATGGTGTTTCCACTTCTAATGTTTCAATTATAATCATATAATGCCATTTTTAGAGGCCAATATACAGCCAATGAATCGATATCAAATCAATTTAAAAATAAATGTAAATGTTAAATAACTGAAACATCATCTAAAAAATATTGCCATTGAGTTCCAAGATTCCATGGGATGAAAGTGAACAACTATGGCCAAAATGGAATGATAGAAAACTAGGCATTAAGTAGCAGTCCATGATGGCTGGTGATGTTTTTGATTTTAGAGGAGCAACAAGTACGACTAGTGGATGCCATCCAATCCAAACCTATGCCATGCCAATACTAATAATGCTTGGGATAATTCAAAGCCAAAAAATAATGAAATCAATCCACAACTCTATCTTCACATCTTTGTAAAAGGTAATTCATAAAGATATCAATAAATTTCCCAACAGTGAAAGGTGTATGAAAAACATCATGTCCCCTCTGATAAGGAGATGTAAAATTGGTAGGAGTAATTGAAATGCACCCAATCTCAAATAGAGCCAATTTACTATTCAATGGAGTCCAATCAAATACATAGAAAGCTAGCCTCACATAAAATACATATAAAGTTAGCCTCACATTAAATTGTATGGCCTTGTAAGAGATTGCAGACAAATAAAAAACTCTTGCAAAGAGGAGTATAACTCTACATAGATATTTTATGAAAAAAATAAATCTGATCAACTTAATAAAATGATATATGTTTAGAAATGGATCAAGGAGGATGATTTGCCATCATGTCAAATTGAAATATGCACTCATACAACCCCAAGATCCCTCTTACACACCGTTACCACAATAAAGCCATCATTTCCCACATAATAATTAGATAAATAATATGCATTATAGTCTCTTAATTATTACCTCATGAACAATATATGATCTGAAACATCCTCTCTCTAAAACTATCTTAGAGATAGCTTAAGGAGTGCCTAATAAATAAACAATGAGTTGGTTTCATAACCACCACTTGGTTGTTGTGATCAACCCAAATATAGGTGGATTGTTTGAATAGGTGCAGAATAAAATATTGTTCATGCGCACATAGTAAATAATCAAACAACTAAAATCAACTCCAAACCAAACTTATTTACATGAGTGGGTGCGAACACAACTAATACAAAAAAACTAGTTTATAAATAATTCAAACCATTAGCTAGTGTGAACATGACCACTCCAATAATACCACCTTAGTCATGGGGAAGAATACAAATATCTCAAGTAAATCTATGATACCCATGAGTTTTACTAGCATTGGCCCATAATAAATCACGCATAACTTTGACCAAATTATCATACAAGGATTTAGAGGGGACCTATAAAGAAGAGTAGTAAACATGGGTGGCCACTAGAATATTAGAACAAACCTAAAAGTTTCTAGATAAGGAGGGACGCTTTGAGATCCAATACTACAATTATAATCCACTCAATCATTGACATACTACCAAAAATCATAATGAAAGCTATGAAAAGCAAATGGGATACCAGTAAATTTAAACATCTCTCCTTTTTGGATCCACTTCCAATTGAATTGCTTAATCCATTTTGGCATAAGAATCATGCTTTATCTGAAGCATGGGTTTTGGCCAATTATAGATTAGAACTAGAGGATTTTTAAAAATGATCAAGGTCGTTTAGTGCATCTTTAATAGAAGCCTCTTACTTGTCAAGAGTGATAAAGGAATCATTTATGAAATGGCCATTGATGAACTAAGAAGACCAATCAGGAAAAATAATTCCCTTAATGAGCCCTCACTCTACCCTGTGAGAAAATAAATAATAAAAAACCTCTATGTAAAATACATATAGATCCAAAGCCAAAGGGAAACCTTATTTGATATAAAAAAAAAGCCAAAATAGTTTGATTTGAGTCTATTGATAGTAAAGCAAGCCAAAGCTTTTGAAAACATAGTCTAAAATGCTGAAATAAAAAATTGGCTAAACCCTAAAGCTTGAAGCATGGTCGAAATGAATGGCCCCTCAATTCTATTATAAGACTGCTCAAATTCTAGATTGAGGAATATGGTTCATTAAAGGGAGGTATGGCCCCATTCCATTCCTTCTCATGCAATAATGATATTATCCAAAACATACCTATTTTTAATGAAGTTGGTATGTTTTAGTCTAATGATGGTTGGTAGGTGTTTAACTTTAAGTTTAAATGTGGTCATATAGTGTTAATAATATATAAATAGTTTAATCACAAGGGTGATAAACTAATCTATATTAGGCCAATTAATTTCAAATTTAGATAAATGAATATCCTAAATTATAATGTTAAGATATGGTAAATATATAAAGTACTTTATTTGAAGGATGTTTATTTGATTGTAATACCAGAAAGAAATAATAATTGGCTAGATTTTATTATGCACAAACAAATCTGGACTAGAAACATGTATAAAGTATACAAAATTAGTATTATGGATCAGTAATCAGATTTTGGAAATTTTACTTATATAGCCACAAACACTAATGTCATATCTGGACACTACCATCAACACTAGTATCTAATTGCGATGTAGGTGTCCAGTACAAAATAATGACTAGATTTCTATGTAACTATCTTCATTATTATGGGTTTTTTGTCACCTTTTTGTAGATGTTTTTATATCTAGGATACAAGTTGTTGATCTTTACTAATTGATCAAACCCTATATATTCATCCTTCTTCACCCTTGAAATGAATTTGCTAAAAATGGGTTAGTGGGCTCATGGTGTTGAGCTGACCCAAAAGACCCCTCTATCAATGGGCATTGCCTACATAACTAATACTCTAAGGATGGTCTCAGACTTATGTAGTTTTCCCCTATGTATGAGAAAACATTTTCACAAGGGTGAAATATACTATATGATGATTGAAGTGATCTACCTTGTAACTTGACAAATATCACTCATGGGCTACTCTTTGGATGTTTCAATCCTATAATATGATTGATCATATTATTAATATGAAAATAAAGATGAATAGGGCATACTATCTTGGTTGTGAAGTTGATTGATTTAGATCTAGTAGGTGTTTACTTGGTATTTTCTAGATGAGGAATGAGAAGGCTTAGATTTGTATTTATATGACATATTTTGAAAATATCTCATGGTAGGGTTAAATAAAGAAAATTATTTGACCCATAAGTTTTGAAACAATTGTAATTTTAATTAATTTTGGTAATTGGACACTAGATAAGGATCTGGACTACCATTGATGGTACTGTCCCTCTATGGTTGGTAGTGTCTAGAAGGCTATAAAACAAGTATGGATATGAAACTGATAGTGAAGGATGTTTATGAAGTTTTAAGATTTTTTTCTAGTACATGGGACCTAGGTCATCATAATGATATAGATTAGAATAAGATATAAGCATTTAGGCACAATGAGATGGAAAATGTAATTATTTTATTAATAAGGAGGTCTAGACTGAAGGGTGGAGCTTTTATTTATTTTTTCCAAATGTACAAGACTAAGATGCTATAAATTTTAGTTTTAGTATCTACATTATACCATTTAATCTAGTAATGCATATGGATGAAATACTAGGTTAAAGGAAAGAAATGTGTACATAGTTTTGTACAACACACCTTGCCTTTGCTTGAGCCCACTTTGAGTGATTCATTGGTGTATGACCTATAACTAAGAACATATTATAGTATAAATTAGTGAATAAAATTTTTAATTTAAAATAATTGATGTTCTTGAAAAAAAAATAGAGGAAGGAAGGAGTGCACATGTGTTTTAATGCAACCATGTTGTTTATTGATGCTTTGACTTGGAAAAGATGCTTCCTTATAAAGCATTGGAGCTAGAGATTGTTCAACCTAAACCTTGAAGATTTAAATAGGGAGATTAGAAGATATTATGCCCCTAATCTAATGTAAGGATGAGTTGTGACATGACCATTTAAATCATTATATCTCAATCTCATAACTCAAGTGTGACTATACATACATACATATATACATGGTGAGGGTGAGGGATTTAATCAACTCATCTCATAAATATGGTGAGATTTGATGATTTAATATCTCCAATATATAAATTTGATGAGGTTGAATGATTTAATCACTTCAAGCAATAAAATAAAGCAATTATTGTAGTAGAAAATACTTGATAATAGTACATCCTGGTTTAATCATTGTGTTTTGGTGAGTAGTATAATTGGTAAAGTTTACAATTTTTGGTGTAATGTCATATAATATGAATCTATAATATGTATAAGTTGGAGTATATGTGTCATAAATCTAAAAAACTATGTTTCAAATATATGCAAAATTAGTGAAATGTATAACATTCTGACCCAAGTGTATATCTGAATCATGAAATTGAATTGGAGATTCTTTAAGTGTAGAGTTCATATTTTTATGACATGCCCTGATTGAATTATATATATTAAGTGTTAAGTGTGGAGGTCATGTTTTTATGACATGCCCCTACTAAAATATGGAAATACTAAGAATGTGTATAAGTATGAAAGTCATATTCTTATGACATGCCCCCATTGAAATCTAGAAACTAGGAAAATGTGGAATTCATGCTTCTATGACATACCCCTTATTTTAATGCAAGGGAGATATAAATTGGTAGGTACCTTACCTAAAAATGATAAGGTAGCTATATAATGTGTATGAATCATGTAACATATAAGGATAACATGTCAAAGTAGATATATCAATTAAGTTCATAACATGTGATCACATCAATTCCTAAGATTCATGATATAGAACATTGCAATGTTTAGAGAGTAATGATACAAACTCAACAAAAAATAAAGTAAAAACAAAAGAGAAATAAATGTAATGAAAAGGAATGGTCCAAGGAGACATCATATAAGGGGCATGCTCAAAATTTGCACAATTAAAAGGGATGACATATTTAAATGTCTAATTAACATGGAATGACATATTCAAGTGTTCGAACAAAATACAATGGCACATAGTTCAACAAGTAAGGAACATATTCAAATATTACACAAGCAAGATAATAACAAGCAATGAAAAATAATTAAGGAAGTGAAAAATAGAGAAGCATAAACAACCTACATATGCATATCATACTAGTCCCTACATATATGTGTTAGCAAAAAATGCTATGTAACATAAAATATAAAGTAAACTATGAAAGGTATGAGTATGGATATAAATATTTGTAAGCATTAATATATAAGCTCAAACATGATAATGTAAAAATTATCATTAAGGATATATAACATGTATCAGTCATGATCAAACAAATTAGATCTCCCTAATGTATTATATGATGTGGGTAGAGAAGAGGTCCAACATTTGGAAGTACATATTTCATGTGTATAGATATGCATGTATCATTGTAGATGATATTTTGTGATTATGTAGCACCTCAATCTTGTACACTTGTCAAACTCATACTTTGACCATTCTTAGTTATGCACTCTCCTTACTTCTACAATCCTTACGTCTAATTTATCTTATGTCGCTTGGCCTATCTCTTAGTCTAACTAGTCTTATATTGATTGTACAAACATTCTATCTTGCCTAAAATTCTTAAAATGTACTTATCTTACACTTATGTAAGTTTATATCTTGTACCTATTTTGCTACTCCCTAGAAATTAACATCCAAAATAGATAATAGCATCGATGTTACTATCCTACCCTGATGCAAGTGTCTACTACTTTAAAGTCATATAATTTACAAATGAAACATATCTTAATGGTCAGCCTAAGTGCTTTAATGCAAGTTATTACTCCAAAGGGATTGATATAAATATAAGATCAATCCTCAATCATTCCTCACCTAAAAAACCTAAAAAATACCAAAGAGACTAAGTCACTTATCAAAAATCACTCTATCAAGCATTCAATTGATCAAAGCTTCCTTATTTCCATACCGGTTATAGGTATAACACATCTATAGGTTTGAAGTACTAAAATATCAACCCAAGATGCCAATTTTCTAAGTTACAAGCTAGGTCACTATTGTGCTTGATTTACATACATTACATGATTCACACACAAGCCAACATGTAGGAGAGAACTACATTAGTTTGTGGCCCTATTCAGAGTATTGGCTATGTAGGCAGTATCCTTTGATAATGAGATCATTGGGGTTAGCTCAAAACTATGTGCCCACTAACCCATTTTTTTAGGTCACATTAAAGATGGAAAGCTAGGGTTTTTCCATTTTACAATGAGTGATAGTCCATGACCTAAATCTGAATACACTAGAGAGAAGGCAAAGCCAAACCCAAACCCATAAGCATCCAGGTGATCACATCTTATTTCACTAGATATTTTATATATGACACTATCATCAGACTCAAACAATAACATCGATGTAATCATCAAGCATTGACTTAACTATCCAAATAGCCAGAGGCACCATATCGAGAATCTAAAAACTATTCCAAAATTATCTTCCTGCCTACTTTCAACGTATTCCAAATCCACAACCTCATTAGCATCAGAACTAGCTAAGTACTTCTCTTCTTTGTCATTTATATATCTAGCCTAGTTATATTTTTCATATTTAGACTATTTTAGTATAATAAATTTAGTGTATGCTTATATTCGAGTTTAGCATTTAAATGGCTTGTTATAGATCTGATTATCACCCTTATGACATTTTATTTATATATTCTTAACCCTAAGATTAAAGTGACATACATTCCACACATTTAATTTTAGGGTTAAATATTTGGTGAATCAAATATTTGAACATCAAACTCTAGGTCACAGAGGGTTTTTTGATTTTTTCTATTGCTACACCATAAATTGATTTAAAATCTACAAACATGTTTCCCATGGATGGTTATGCTAATTATTTCATGGTTTAACACCTTATAGTGGATCTTACTTGTTATATCTGACACCTACTTAGCACGTGCTGATCTATAAGGGATGTAAAACATGTTTTTTTGCATACTCATTCTTGTTATAATGTTTACAATAAGAGAGTTTCATATAACAAACAACAATTAATCCCTTTTCAAAATTTATTTTACAATACAATATCATTAAAATCTAAGGAATATGACATTGTTGACCAATTGAACAATACACATGCTAAGATTTAAATCCTTGAGATTATAAAGCAATCTAATGTTTATAAGGATATCTTATATGAAGCATTATGTAGAACACAAGCTCGACATAATATTGAAACTGCTTGTTTTATAGATATTATGCAAGATCTTAAGAATAGTGACAAAATCATCACCATTGATCCCATAGATTTACCATTTACACATTTACCTGAGTCCCCAACTTCATTAATCTTGTGGTTACTAGAGTGTTATCTTATATCTCTCCCCCATCCTATTAAGGTTTATAATAGTCGACCTCTATCCAAAAGATATGATCTAAATGTTTATTCTTACTATCATCAAGGACCCACGCATTCTACGAACCATTGATTTACCTTGAAGCACAAGATCCAAGATCTTATTGATGACCAAAAACTTACATTTGAGGATCCTTTAAAAGAATTATATTTATAACAAATCAAAAAACATCCACACCAACAAGATTTAATAATTACATTATAGATGGGTGGTGCTTATTTTTGGCATAACCATATTGGTCTTACACAAACAAAAAGCACTTGCCATATAAATCATTTACAATAAATCAGTTTTGATTTACAAGACTTTAAAAATAAGGTCACTTGGAAAGATTCTTTGGACATCATAACAATACCAATTGCTTGTGGTCCTAAAGTAATTCAAACACAATTTTGTGTTATGCCTACCACATCTCCATATGCATTTATATTAGGAACTCTTTGGCTATACCAAATGGAAGCAATAATTGACCCAAATCAGCAAGGTATTTTCTTTCCTCACAAAGGCTCATTAAATACATATTTCAAATTATAGAATTACATCTTCTACTACACACACAAAATGTGAGGAGGAACATGTTATGTACCTTTCAACCTATTCAATCATGATGCAAAAAATGTAAAAGATCAAACTTAAGGTTGGAAGGAATAGAATGGTAAAGATAACTATAATCATCAATTGGATAGGATCATATCTTAGTCTCTCCAAAAATTCCAAAAATATTAAAAAAATAAAATAAAAAACATTCAAAAAAATTAAAAATAATTTTGGCACTTACATGTTCTATTAGATCCTTGACATCCATGTCATACTTCCATATTGATGGACCACATACTCAAATACTCCTACATATATATATAAACATATATATATATATATATATAAACACACACACACACACACACACACACACACACACACACACACACACACACACATATATATATATGTTTCATACGTATACATTAGGTGTGATACATGCATACATAGATACATGATACACTCATCTTTCAGATGTTGGGCTTTCCCTCTACTCATGTCATATGGACATTAGGGAAATCTACTTTTTTTATCTTGATACACACAAGTTATATGATTATATGATCACTATACAAGTGTGTTTGAGCTTACATTTGTACTTACACATGCCTCTTATCCATGATTATATCTTATATAGGGTATTTCATATGCTATACACTTGAAAGACTTTTATAACACATTGGATCTATGGGCCAATATGACATGTTTATGTTAGTTTCTTATGCTTTACTTTATGCACTTCCTTGAGTGTCTTGTCTTGTTTGTTTGAGCATTTGAATATGCTCCTTTTCTTGCAGGCCCTATGCATATGTATGCTTTCATTAACATTTGCATATGTCATTGTTTGTTATATGGATATTTGATTATGTCATTCTTGCTTTCATGGACATTTAACTAAGTCAGATCCCTTCAATTTTGTGGCATTTGAACATGCCCCTTATTTATAGTCTCTTTAGACCATTGCTTGTGGCTTGATTTTGAGTGCTTTTATGTGTGTGATTGCTTACTTGTTGAGATTGTATTGTTACTATATAGACATTTCCATGATTTTTATCATGCATCTTATGACTATATGTGATCACATTAGTTTTATGCGCTTTAATGAAATATTTATCTAGACATGTTCCTTCTATATGCTACATGGTTACATTCATAGATTTTACAACTATATTACCCTTTTGAGGTGAGGTAACTCCCAATTATAATTTTTGCCTCACCTTAAAGGGGGGTATATTAGTGGGGGCATGCTTGGGAAGCATGTTATCCACACTTGGAATAGTTCTTAGATGTAATGAGGACATACTTTGGAAGCATGTTCTCTACACTCATTCAGTATTTGGTACTTACATCAGTTTATAGATTCAGTGGGGGCATGCCACATGGGCATGGATTCTACACATTAAAAAAAATTAGATTTAGTAAGGGCATGCTTATAAAGCATGTTATCCACATTTATTTAGTATATGGTACTTATATCAATTCATAGATTTAATGAGGACATGTTTTGGAAGCATGTTCCCTACACCTATTTAATATTAAAAATCTCTAGTTTACAGTAGGGGCATGTTTTAGAAACATGCACTCCACATTGGTACTTATATTAGTTTTTATATTTCTCCATATATAGTAGGGGAATGCTTTGGAAGCATGTCCTCCACACTTACATAGTTATCTGAATTGGTTAAAGCACAAAGTTATATGATTTAGATTCACAGTTGTGGAAGAATTCTATACATTGGTACCATTTTTATACATAATTTTAGCATGAGACATATCTAATCTACATATTCTATGAAATATGTGCCTAGTTTTATAAAATCCAAATCGATTTTGGATTCTAAAACTATTGCACGTATTGATACCTAATGGACTTTTATGGACCATATTGATCCAATCTATTAAAGTAGTTGATTCACCTTTTGGTATGGTTGAGGTGATCAAATCTCTCAATATTTATAAGTTTTTAGGTTGGACTTGATCATCTAGCCTCACCAAGTTATATGTATCATTGGGCTACACAATTGAGCTAATCTCAACTACTATGGGGCAACTCATTTTTTCTCTAAATTTGGGGGCATGTGCCTTCTAATCTCTCTCTCTCTCTCTCTCTCTCTCTCTCTCTCTCTCTCTCTCTCTCTCTCTCTCTCTCTCTCCTTAGATATATGCACTTTAAAGATTTATCTATATTTATTCTAATCTTAATTTTAGAGCCTTACAATGATACATATTTTATAAAACAACTTGCTAATATGTAAGGTGGTTACAATGACACACATGTGTACTCCTAAACCTTGGTCTTTCAATTTTAATATATTTCAAGTAATTTCCCAGATTATATGCACTAATTTTACATTGTAACATGTTATTAGTTGCAGGTTAGTCACTAGTAAAGCACTCAAATTTAACTCAAGCAAAGACAAGGTGTGTATACATATCAATGTACTTGTTATTTTCCTTTAAATTAGTAATTTCATTACTAGATTAAAAGGGGGAAATATAGACAACATTTTGTGATTATGTAGCACCTTAGTCTTGTACACTTGGAAAAATTATACCTTAGTTGTTCTTGTTAGTTCTACACTCTCTTTACTTATATAAGCCTCACATTTGTTCTATCTTATGCTTATTAAACTATATCTTAATCTAACTAGTCTTATATGGATGACACAACATTATATCTTTCCTAAAATACTTAAAATGTACTTTTCTTACACCTCTACAAGTTCTGATATTTTACCTATTTTGTTACTCCCTGAATGCTAACATTTGGGATAGACAATAACATCAACATTATTATCCTACCCTAATGCAAGTGTTTAGTGCCCTAAAGGCATCCAATTTACAAATAAAATTTATCTTAATGGTCAACCTAAGTGATTTAATGTGATTTATTACTCCCAAGGGATTGATATAAATACAAGATCAATCCTCTTTCATTCCTCACATACAAAACCTAGAAAATACCACAGAGACCAAAACACTTATCAAAAAGCACTCTATCAAGAATTTAATTGATCAAAGCTTCCCTATTTCCATACCAATCATAGGTACATCACATCTAAAAGTTTTAAGTACTAAAATAGAAATCCAAGAGCCTAATTTTCTAAGTTATAAGCTAGGTCACTGTTGTGCTTATTTTACACACATTGCAAGATTTGCATACAAGCCAACACATAGGGGAGAACTACATCAGTCTGAGGCCCTCTTCAGAGTATTGGATACATAAGTAGTGTCTTTTGATATTGGGGTCAGATCTAAACCATGTGCCCACTAACCCAATTTTATCAAAGGTCATATTGAAGATGAAAAGATAGGGCTTTACCATTTCATAATGAGTGATAGTCCACGACCCAGATTTGAATGCACTAAAGTGAAGTTGAAGCCAAACCCAAAATCATCTAGGTAGTTGCATCTTATTTCACTAGATATTATGTACATGACACTATCAATAAACTTAGATAGTAGCATCAATAAAACCATCTAAGGCTGATGCAACTATCTAGATAGCTAGAAGCACCAGATATAGAATCTAACAACTATTCTAGAACTATCTTCTCATATGATTTTAGCTTATTCCATATCCAGAACTACATTAGCATCTGAACAAGCTAAGTAATTCTATTTTTTTCATTTATATATCTAACCTAGTTATAATTTTCATATTTATACTTTCTTAACATAATAATTTTAGTGTATATGACATTTAATTGACATTATATAGATTTGATTATCACCCTTGTGTTATTTCATTTCTATATTCTTAACCCTCTTATTAAAGTGAAATACATACCCCAAATGTTTCATTTTAGGGTTAAATATTCACACTCAAAAATGCATGAAACATATGTGTATATAGAAATTAAATGATATGCTATACACTGATATAAATCAAATAACATAGATGCCAAGGATCTAATAAAATTTGGGAATGCTATATTTTTTTATATTTGAAAAATTTAAATGTTTTTGTATTTTCTTGATTATTTAGTTTTTTGGGTTTTTTGCATATTTTAGGAAAGAAAAGGCTAGCCTATTATCCCATCCAAGGGATTCTCATAGTTAGCTCCAAATTCTAAATATGGTATATGAAACTGGTGGTAGTGCCAAGGAGCATGCATAGGTGTCATATATAGATCTATAGAATATGTGGTATCATGTATATGTATAATAAGACTCTATGGTTGTGAAGAAACAAAATAAGGATAAGGGGTTTGTGGAGCCCATAATTTAGTACTATATGGTTTATTTAGAGTAACAGTAATTGGAACAAGTTTGGTTGTTCTACGTAAATGAGTATGTTGTATAGGATTAGATGAATATTCCATGGAATCCAATTTATATATTTGGTGTAAATACCTCTCAAGTATGGGATGCCTAAGAAAGGAGATTGGATATTACTCAACCTTTCAATAAGGATTAACATAAATATGTTTTATTAATTATTTGTCTTGGAATAAACATATTTTGTTCAAGTGGATGTTCATATGGATTTATGGGAAATGTGACTACCATGTTGGTATAAATGTATTTAATACACCCATGCACTATGAAGGGTACTGCACAAACTTTATGTATCCAAGGTAATCCAAATAACATATCAAAGACTCATGTATATGGTATAAATATATGTGTTAACCATGTGTTGGACTGGTTTGTATAGGTAAATCAATCTCACCAATAACATGTTGTGATGTACCATCAAATGCTTTGACCATTTTCGTCCAAGGGTATGAATCATCATGTGTATGTCCCAAATGTGTAATCAATGTCATAATACATATGTTATCAATAAAACCATTATCAATCATAACACTATATATTCATTAATGGTCAAGGTTTGCTCAAATAAATAATGAATGGATATTTGAGTCATTATCTACTATTTCACATCATCAAATGTAATGGAAGGTTTCATAATCATATGAGGTATTGTGTGTGTATAAGTGATAATAATACCATATAATGGGTACCCATAGTGGGATGGATGAGGATGTGCATTATATTCCATTTGCACTTCTGTATATTTTTTGGAATGATCTTGCAAAGGATTGTTAAATATTTTTTTATTCTAGTGATCACCAGGTTGTGAATCTAAATCCTCTTGGAGGATCATCAAAGGAAATATTTTGGTCATCAATAAGGTCTTGGATTTTATGATTCAAGGTATAAAATCTATTCATATAATTCCTAGGGCCTTGGTGATAGTCAAAATATGCATTAACATCATCTTCTTTGGGTAGAGGTCAACTCATGTCAACCTATATAGGAAGAGGGAGAGATATGAGATGATGTTGCTTTTGAAGTAAATTGTAATAATGTAAATTTTATCTTAGTTACATTAGATAAGATGATTATATTAGGTGTTTTTGACACTACATTAACCATTATGATTGTTTCCTTTTTAGGTTCGGTTGTTTCCTTTTTAGGTCCTGTAAGTTTGAACTTGTAGCTTGGTTTAATATGAAACTTGGCATTTGATGTAGTTGGTGTGTTTTCTACATAATTAAGCTTGTTCAAGGAAATTAGTTTCATTTCATGATCTTGAACAATATGGTATAAGTTATTAAGAGATTTAAATTTTTTGAAAACAAGGGATTCATGTACTGGGGCAAGCAAGCTTTGTTTGAAGATGTCTTGAAGTTCTTAATTTGCCATTGGATTTATCATTTTAGCCAGCATTATTTTATATATCAAAAAATATTCATTGATAGGTTCATTTGTTCCTTATTTGATCTTTAAAATTTTATAAAATACCATATTTTAAGTGATGTTGATAGATAAATGTGCTAGGAACTGAGTGGCTAGAAGTTTGAATGATCTCACTGATTGGAGTAGTAAATCATAGAACCATTGTAAAGCATAATATTTTAGGCTCTTTGTAAATAATTTGATCAAAATTTTATCATTGGATGCATAATCAAGGCATGCCACATATAAATATTGGATATGTTGTTTAGAATCACCCTTTCCATCATAAAATGTGAATTTGGGTGCAACAAGACCAGTTGGCAAAGGCTGCAAAGATATTTTAGGCGCAAGAGGATTATGCAACACATCTTGTGAATCAATGACATAAGGTGATTTCATATAATTTTGTTTAATGTTAGTAACCTTAGCTTGAATTTTTTTTATAGTTTATACAAGATCATGCACATTTTCATCACTAAGGTTTGAAGTTTGAGAAGTCACCAAAGGGGATACAAGCATGGTTTGAGTTTATATAGACATTGAAACTAGTAATTGGCTCGAAGTGAAAATGGTTCCCATAGAGGATGTATCAATAGTAGGATTTGTTTTGAGGATCAATGGTGTAAACACATAAATCATTCCCCCACTAGATGTAGGAATTGATGATGTGTTCAAAGGGAGTTTTATTGGTATAGAATCAGTTATAATACCACCTAAGGATTCAACATCACTAGGTGAGGATGCCTTAACCTTAACATGTTTATAAATCTCATATCTTGTAACATAAAAAAATGCATCCATCAAGGCCTTGTTGTTGTTGAGATGATTGAATAGTGCTTCCTTGTCTTCTATTTGGAAATGTTTTTTGTGATTAACATTTTATATTGTTTATAAATGAAAAAATTTAGAATTTGAAACAATAATTTATAGCAATCATAAATTAGAAAACAAAAAACCCTAGGACAATCTAGGGTTTGGAGACCAAAGGTCAAGTTAATCAAATGATTAACCCTAAATTTTGATGGGATTGTATATGATTAAGAATATATAAATAGTTTAAGCACAAGGATGATAAACTAATCCATAGTAGGCAAATTAATTGCAAACTCAGATAAATGAATACTCTGGATAATAATACTAAGTTATGCTAAATATAAAAAGTATTTGATTTGAGAGATGTTCAATTTATTAAAATACTAAAGAGAAATGATACTTAGTTGGGTTTTACTGCGTAAATAATATCTATACTAGAAATAGGTGTAAAATATACATGTTTAGTATTCTGAATCAATCGTTATATTCTATAAATTATACTTATGTAGCTACAAACACTACCATTAGATCTGGACACTACCATTGATGCTAGTGTTTAACTATAATGTAGGTGTCCTGTATGGAATAATGATTGGATCTAGATGTGACCAACTTCCTTATTATGGGTTTTATGTTACCTTTTTACTAATGTGTTCAGATGTAGGATACAGGTTATCACTTTTTGTTAATTGATCAAAGCCTAACTCTTCACCCTTGGAATGAATTTAATAAAAATAGGTTAGTGGGATCATAGTGTTGAGCTGAACCTAAATACCTCTCTATCAATGGGCTATTTTTACATAGCCAATACTCTAATGAGGGCCTCAAAATTATGTATTTCTCCCCTATGTGTAGGAAAGTATGTGCACAAGGGTGCAATATACTATATGATGTTGCATGCAGTGATATATCTTATAACTTGATTAATATCACTCATGGGACACTTATTAAATGCTTCAAACCTATAATATGATTGATCTTATACTTGATATGAAAATAGGGATGAATAATAAATAATAGGTTGGTTGTATAGTTGATTGATTTAACTATAGTATGTGTTTGCCTGGTATTTTCTAGATGAGGAATGAGAAGGCTTAGACTTATATTTATATCACACGTTTTAAAAATATCTCATGGTAGGGTTTAATAATATAAATAGGCTAACCTATAGGTTTCAAAACATTTTTAATTTGGATTAATTATGGAAGCTATACACTAGATAAGGATTTGGACACTGTCATCAATGACAGTGTCCCTCTGTGGTCAGTATTATCTAGAAGGCTAGAAAATAAGTATGGATATGAAATCGATAGTGAAGAGTGTTTATCAAGTTTTATTATTTTTATGTGGTATAGGGGACTGAGTCATCTGGATTATATGGATCAAACTAAGAGATAAGCATTTAGACATAATGAGATGGGGAATGCGAGCCTTTCAACAATAGAGCGGTCTAGATTGAAAGGTAGAGCCCTAATTCATATTTGTCAAATGTATAAAACTAAGATGCTATAAATATTTAAATTTAGTATCTACATTAGGATAAAACAAAGGCAATTCATAAGGCTCTGGTAATAATTTTTTTAAGACACATTGAGGAAGGTGATTAAATGTCAAATTATGATGAGGTTTGGGTCTCCAACCTTAGGAATGAACTTGATAGTTCCCTTTTTAATGAGAGCACAAAAATAGTTATTTTTAGGTCTTTTTTATAAACTTACAACAAGTTAGGTAAAATTTTAGTTAGCCTTGTAAAAATCACAAGGGAAGTCATTGATACCTAGGGCTTTATCATTGGCCATGTTTTGCATAGCTTGAAATAGATCCTCAAGAGATAGAGGGGCATCACAAAGATTTTGATTAGCATTATTGAGCTGGTGAGACACCAAATCTAAACATTATTGTAGAGCATGCACCCTTTCCATTGTCTCTCCTTGGTCTTGGAACATTAGTTTATAATGGTCAACAAAATCCGAATAGATTTTAGGTAGGTTGGTAAGATGCTACTGAGTAAACTTAATAGTTTTGATTTGCTCCCTAGCTTGTTTGGCCCATAGAGATCAATTTAATTTTTAAAATTTTCACCTGATAGTAGTGAAGAAGAATGTAGATATGGTAAACATATGCATTGAATAAACAACACTCCATAGGAATCTAGGATCCATTTGGTTCATATAGACATGGGGAGTGGAGAATGGAATTAAATGAAGTAACCAACTCTAATTTAACATTGTTGCATGCTAGGCCTAAATGTTTGACCACTTAGCTAATAATAATAATAAAATTTTGACACTATATCATTATTGAGTTAGTTTGAAGGCTTTCACGACCAATTTAATTAAATATTAATGATTGGGTTATAATTGGGTTAATCCCAAATTGGTAATAATTGTGAGGCAAGGATGATTTTTAGCACTACACTCACCAAAAGCTTTGCCAATGGGGAAAGAGGCTAAAGGGTGAGAACCCTGAAGTGGTGAATTACTTTCACCATTCCTTCCCATACTAACAAATGATTATAGTGGCTATATGCTAAAGTGGATCCCTTTGCCTTGTGATTATTACCAAAAATACATGAGTAAAAAATGTCATTTGGATAAATGACTACTTATGGAGGTCATTTGGATAAATAACTAAAATATACACTTTGTCATTCACTATATTATTTTTCAAAATATGTGAAGTGTTGGCTCAAAATTTGGGTCAAGTATAAAAACACGTATAATTTATGAGAAGATCAAATGACACACATATTTTGAAGAAAGTGC
Source organism: Torreya grandis (assembly GCA_037957365.1). Classification (NCBI taxonomy): domain Eukaryota; kingdom Viridiplantae; phylum Streptophyta; class Pinopsida; order Cupressales; family Taxaceae; genus Torreya; species Torreya grandis. The sequence goes on from JARHVA010000271.1 coordinate 1,158,757, forward strand.
ACAAATGTAAAGGGTATGAGATACAAGTAAAATAAAAAGTCTAATTTTTGTTCAAATGTGCCAAAAGTAGAGGAGCATGAGGATGAGGCACACAAATATACCTGAAAATCGAAGAGCACTCAAAAAAAATATTGACCAAGTCATGCAATGTGTAAATGGAAACATATTGGTTGGCATGGAACACAGAGTGATATGATCAATAAGGAGGTTGTATAGACTAAAAAATATGAAAGAATGAGATACAAGCCAAGATGACAAAGTGAGTTCACTGAGAGGGACATCAAGACAAAAAACATTTAAGTAAATTTAGTTTAACATGGCATATATATAACATTCAATATAGTCAAGATATTAAATTTAAAGTAGTTGCTTACCACTATTTATAAAAATTAGTTACGCATCCTGTATGGTGTAAAATAATTATATGTAATCACAAGGTGTTTACTTATAATTATAAAAGCCACCCTTAATTATTAGGATTCATGTGGAGACATATATAAATATTATGTTGTCAAATTGTTAAACCATTATACTTAAGTTAATTATTTGTTACCTCTGATGGTGTATTGTACCGAACCTTTGTTATTGCATAGTGAAGAAAGACATTGACATACATGTGACTTGTGGATCTCAATGAAAATAGGGCAAAATTTATGGTAATCATTGTCTTCATGATGTATTATTAACAATGGTGTTTGTATCTTATTCTGAGTTGGTCATAAGTATTAGTTGGTTAGTGTTTGAGTTTACTTGTGTTAATTAAAACATTAGTTTGAATGCCATATGTGCAGTGTTATGTTATATATAATGTGAGGAAACAAGTATTGGTTAACACTTCTAATACATAAGTAGGGTAAATTAACATGTGACAGCTCTTTGTGACTAAATAAATTATGATTTGATGTCTCTCTTCACCTCGATGAGTGCACAAGTCACTTGTGTGATATATCGACACAATGAGTGTAAGGTGCAAGTGTGAAAAACTAAAGGCATGTGTAGGAATTTTATTCAACATGAAGACAAAAATAAGAACTCACATACTACATTGAAAAATATCAAAAATATTATAGAAAGTGAAAAACAAAGTGGTACAAAGCATGGTTATCATGTGGGCTTGATGGCCCTTCAATGTTATAAGCCTTGAAAGTTGTAAAGATAAAACAAAAAACATTGATTGATATTATTTTATAGTGTTTTATTATTATTTTATTTTATCAAATATCAGTAACATATACATGCTGATTTAGATTTATATTTCAATGGTGGGGCACAAATGTAACACTTCTTCTATGTCTTTTTATGCGCTCACAAGTTTTTTGAGGGAACTTCTACCTTAATAACATGAGACAGGATTCAACATATTAAAAATTAATATTTTAATTAAAAAACACTCAAGATTGATGTTCAAAAATTTATAATTTAATTTTACATGAAAATTCATGGTTTTATAAGACTATAAATATCCCTTCGTGACTAATAACATTGGCATATGTTATTGAACTTATGATATAATTGATGTAGTCAACTTCTCAAATAAAACTATTATTTTAATATATTTTAAAAATATCATTCTAATATTAAAGCTAATAAAAAGAATTTGAGGTTAAGAATTTGTAGTTAAATAACTAGTGGAGGAGAGGAGTCAAAACTTGTGCATCTTGATTTGGTATTTAAACGATAACACATTAATATTTAAAATTTATCTTACTTTAAATTTTACTTGTGTTTAATATATGTATTTTATTTTGTATTGTTAATTTAAAAAATAAAATTACATTTTAAATTAATTTAAAATATACTACAGAATAATTTGGTCTTATACATATACATAAAATACTTAATAATTATAAATATAATAATTTAAAAGTGGAAATAAATAATAATAATTGGAGAAAAGTTGAAATAAACCCCTAGGAGTATTTCAATTTTATATTTACCTTCTTGTATGCCTTCCTATGCAAAACCTTTATATATACGAGTAAAATTATGTTGTTAAGGTGGCAACCAATCATGCATTTTATTCACTATTTTCTTCCACACTTTGTAGTGTTTTTTTATTATTATAGGTAAACACTTTTGACCAAAGCTATGAACTAGATCTGGGGCACAAACATGGTCCCAATCCCTATAAGCAACAAAATCACAAAAGGAACAAGAAAATGACAATGAATAAAATAACCTATAATACACCTCTAACTAGGGAGACACACCTCTGTTAAGGTAGGTAAGGAACTACAACAAGCTGATAAACTTCCACCAAAAAACAATAAAAGAATATTAGGTATAAAAATTGTGTTGAACCATAGATCTTCCACCAAATAGAAGTGGAAGAATCATAGACAAAAGAACAAATCAAAAGTATGAAACAACTGAGGGAAATCCAACTAGGAATAAAACAACCTTTAATAATTAACTAAGGCCTATCTTCTTGCTCGTATAGAAAGGAGGCCCTTCATTATCCATTGAGAATAATCTCTCACCAATTCCTCTAAATTTATTATTTGTCTTTCCACCTCAAAATGTCTACCTTTATTATTTATAGTTGTGCCAACATTAGCTTTAGACCTTTTACTTGTAGGCCTAGGAAGGGAAACTAGAATCTTAGCATGCATAGACAAGAGGGGGGCTAACAATAGGGTAGAGTCAGCCTTCAAAGGGGAAGCCTTCCAATAAGGGGAGGAAGGAATCATTGGAAAGGGAGGCACAGGGGAAGAAGTTTAAGCCTAATACAAGACCTCATGATTCCACCACCTGAATTCCTAGAAAGGATATACCGCCTTCTTCCTCCAGGCCATCTGAAAGGAAGAGGAGGGAGACAAACAAACCATAACCAAAAATTTCATCACCCTATGTCCCAAGAGGTTGCACCAAAATCAATGAAATGGAAGACTTCATAGTTGAGGAATTGAGTAAACCTACCTTGGAAAGAGAATAAAAGCACTGATTAAAAGAGAGGTTTGGAAATGTTGATGAAGGTTCAAATGCTCACAAATCTACCCTCAAATAAACTCTCATTGGCTCTCATAAAACATCCCAATTTATTTACTAGTTTCTTGGTATATTCTTCTTTTCTCAAAATAGGCGACAAATGATACAATCTGATCCAAATGGAAGTAGAAGTGATCGCCTTAGTTGGTTCAAAGATGGGTGACTAGGGACACAAGAAAAAGGTAGAGTTATGAAAGAACCATGGCCTTAAGGACCAAACAAAGTATCTATCTGAAGATCTTTGAAAGTGAACATGAAAGAACCTCAAGCCAATCAAGGAAAAAGAAGGAACGCCAAATAGTGTTGTAGACACTACTTTTTTACCACATCCATGTATAAGCAGACTTCAGACTAATTTCTACAAAATTGTGCAAATTAAGCATAAAAATCACTGATCATCCCAAATTCATCTGCACATTGGACATAAGTGCCTAGAATTATGTCAAAGCATCCTATTTGGGGTATTTCCTTGTATGCAATGATAACCTTTCACAGATTCATCCCCAATAAGGTTGTGACTTAGCAAACTGACATTTTTGATCAATTAAGTAAAGCACTTGATCAAATTCTTGAAATAACCAAAAACCTAAGCAAAATTAATTAACCAACTAATTAAAATTCAATGTTTAGTTAAATAATTCATGTTGAATTAGTGAATTTATAATTTTCGAAAATCAAAATTTAACAAATATAAAATGGAAATGAAATGATGTTGATGTCATCATCATCAAAATCAAGATTTGTAAAATATCAACATAAATGTCATAAAAATCAGAAATATTGAGCCATGTTTCCATAAATGCATAATTAAGGACATTATTTTACTAAATTTAGACTCCTAAGTCTAACTCAAGGTTAGCCTAAACCTAATAACACCTGGGTTGGGGTTAGTTTGAAACTTATAGATACAAGGTCTCACACTCACTTCCAAAAAGCTCTTTTGTTTAAAGTTATTATGCAGAATTTATAAGAGAAGCTTCATATACCAACACATGCCAAAGCCAAAACCATAGTGAACAAAGGGGAGGTGTTTACCACAAATCAAAAGCATCAACGAAGACTCCATTTGGACACAAGCCAATCAAGTCAAATACTATTTTAATAAGTGATATAGAGCTGCAAGGAAGGTGAAAGGGTTTTATCTCTTATTCTTATAGTTGTGTTGTGTTTTGTCTTATTATCTATCTCCCCCTAGTATCTAGGATTGGGAATGCTTTGTCTTAAGTTTGTTTTTAATGTTTGATTCTACTAACAAGTGACTAATGCATCTTTTTCCTTGGATTCCTATTACGTATATAATGGCACACCCATTGGGACCATGCACCCCACACTCATCATGAGAGCATTTTTGAACCTCTTGGGAGCTAATAAGAAATCATTATTGACCTTGCTCTTACCTTTTTCATAAATTTTAAGTGTTTTGTCTTTAACTAAGGAACTACAAATTTGTCTTCTATAAAACTATGGATTGAGAGAAAAGAAATTCAAATGCCATAGGAAACAACAAAATCATCTCATGAAATCATGAAATTTCCTTTGTTTAAGACCAAACATGTAGAACTATGAATTAGAAGCACTATTTGACAAATTCATGAGGGTAAACTTCTAAATCATGTTATAATTTTTATTGTTTCTCTAATGTGTCTACATATTTATGAATTTGAAATAATTACTTATGAAATTGATACAAAACTCATAAGATTTGGTTGAAAGATAATTCAAGAAATAAGAACAACATAATTGTAATAATGCTATCTCTGAGATGAGATGTTTTATTGATCAAATTTGTAGATCCAAATATATGCCTATCTCTGAGAAGAGATGTATGATTTCCTTTTCAGATTACATCTTTATTTATACACATTTTGAAGGTAGGAAGAGGATGTGGAACATCAAAAATATTGAGGTAGATTAATTGGTTCAAATTCCATGATTCACAACAATACAAAATTTGAGAAATTATTATTTTTAGAAACATACTATTTTTAGACTGCACTGCTAAAATTGAAAATTGGGGCACTTCCATTCGGTTTTTGAGGGTCAAAACCCACCAAGTAGAGATCTGTGTGATCTCACAACATTTATCTCATTATTAGCTTTCCAATGGTTTAAACAGGGAGTCAAATGGAGCTATGGTGCAAAAGTTATGACTCCCGAAAGTTCTGCCACCAATTGGGGAAGAATCGTTGCTTGAAATGTTGCTCGGATCAAAAATCATAGTTAAAATTGTGACATTGTTCCATTATATTTCTGTGTTTTAATTTGTAGGTTTTTGTAAATTTGTGAATTCAAAGCATTTAATTATGAAATCATGCCATAAATTATCAAAATCAGTACAAATTTGTAACTATGAAATCATAGGGAAACTGTGAAATCACCAAAAAGAACTATGAAATTGCCAAAGGAAACTATGAAATCACCAAAAGAAGCTACAAAATCACCAAAAAGAATTGTGAAATCACCAAATGAAATTATGAAAGTGGTAAAAAAACTACAAAATATTGGGAAACTATGAAATCAACCAAAGTAGCTATGAAATTGGTCAAAATAAATATGAAAACATCATAAAATTGTGAAATTGTCCATTGTGAATTCTATTTTTTTTTTTTTTTAATTTGTATATTTTATTTACCAGAAATTTTTTTTAGTTAACATTGATTATGTAACTGTGAAATTGTTTGAGAGAGCATATTTTTATGGGTTTTAAAGCAAATTTGCTAGTTTATAGGTTATTTTCATTAACTGATCAAACAAAAATCAATCCTCTAACTTTTTTTGTAAGGATTTAATCAAAAAATAAGAAATTTATAGCGTTAACAAGGTCGTTTCACATTTATTTTGGTGCTTTAAAACTTTACAAACAATTTTCAAAGTTTCAACAAAGGCCAAACTTCAGTCATATTTCAATAGGTGTTTTAAAAAGAACAATCACATTTAGACTTAGAGCTCCTAAGAGCACTTGCCTTTTGTTGTTCTTTTGCAAAGCACTTAGTTTCATTTTTGTAAAGCATTACACATATGCTCTCCCCTTGTCCCCTTTAGGGAACTTGGGTGACCAAAATGCATTGTTTTACTTGATTTGTTGATTCAAACCCAAAGAAATGTTGTGTATGCTCTCCCCTTATTCCTAGGGATTTGGGTAACTCAGAAATGACCTAGTTCTTCCTTTATTTTTATTTTTTTTGGCTTGTGAGCAGGAGTTCATTACCTCCTCATGGGTTCTTTAAGTGGGAAATAACCTTGGGTTTCATCTCCTAGAATTTTTTTAACCCCACTCTCTAGTGGGGAATATAAATTGGGCATGCCATTAGATTGGATAGTGGCTAAGCAATTAGTTTGACAAGTCCAACAAATCCCTAGGCCATGTGGTGGTCTAGACATCAGACTTCATTGAGAAATACATGGTTGAAGTCATTGTGTAAAGGATAAGACCTTTTCATAACAATCTAGATGATTTGGATCTAATTGATGTGAATTTTGTACCTAAGTGTTTCTAGGCACTTGTGGACCATCTAGATAAGCCAAGCTAAAAATTTAGATTAATTAACCCCACGTACCATGGATTATACTTCCAAACATCAATTTGCTTCAATACTCTAAGTTACTTACCATGTATCTATTCTTGAGAGACAAAGGGGGACTTAAAAACTCTACCTATATGCACTCTTTATTTTTGGATTAACAATTAATTCCTTTCAATATTGGTATATCAATGGAAACTTTGGTGGATACTATGCACACCGCGTATCAATTTTAGTTTAGGAGCATGTACTTAGGTTATACTTCTTTTAATTATTTTGTTTGAGTCCAAAATTACTTTTCCAAATTGAATGAATTAGAATGTCAAACAAACACATGTTACACACACCACTTTACACAAAGAAGTGTTATGCTACCAAAATTATTTCAAACCATTTGCCTTGTTCAAAATGATATCAAAATAATTTGTGCCCTTTGTTATAAGTAGCAATGTTATGCTAACCATTTTTTGCCTAGATAAGTTAGAGTTAATTTTAACCAAGTTTCAAACATCCTAAAAGTGTGAATATAATTTCGAATCAACATGGTTATGTCGTTCACATAAACCTTCAACCCTTGTGCCAAGAGTTAAGTTTCCTTCTCAAACCAAGTCAAAACCCACTCCCAAGCATAAATATAAGTACAACTAGTTCAAATTTTAGTCTTAATTACCTCTTGGGCTTGATTTTTTTAATTTTTTCACTTAGTTTATGATACTTAAGTTGGATTTCCAATTAGTTTGCCTATAGCAACTTCAGACTTTCACTATCTAATTGCAAGTTCCTTTTAGACCAAGTTCACTTTTGACCTAATTTCTAAGTTTACCTAGACCAAGTGTGCCTTTTTATTTCATGCCATGCCTAGACCTAATACCATTCCAATTTCATGCCAAACCTAGACCAAAACCATTTCATTCCAAACCATTTCTTGAATTAAACAAGTGCGAAGATTCCAAGTTCAAAATTGACCAAGTTCAAAATGAATTTCATGTAGACCTTTTCAAAATATTAAATATTCCACCCAAATTAAATAACCATGCTATAATGAGGGTTCCTTATAAACCCACATTCCAAACCATGCCAAATTCAAGTTCACTTTGAACCCACATTCCAATCCAATCAAGGTTCATGTTTGAACCCATGTACTAATCATGAGCCAAACAAAGCCAAAGTGGGGTTCATTTTGAATCCACATGCCTATTACCAAGCCATTCCAATAATGAATTAGGGTTCATTTTGAACCCATGTGACACATTTTATTTTAGAGTACTAAGTCCACCCTCCTTTTGGGCACATTTCTGTTAGGAACCAAGTTCACCCCTCTTTGGGATAATTTTTAATTGCCAAGCCAATCCATGCCAATTATCATATGCAAAAATAGCGCTTATTTAGTCCAATTATCAAGACAAAATTTTCCCTCTTTAGGGCCATGCCAATTACCAAGACTGAAGCCAAGTTTTCCCTCTTTCGACCCATTCCAATTCATAGACCACGCTTGCTAAACCAATCATATCCCCAAAGGGAAAGTTTACCCAAAATTTGTCTATACCAAACCTTGATTAACCATGGGGGTATCATGATTGAACCACAACTGCACCAATCATTTCCTTATAATTGTCATCCACCTAAATCGGTAAGCACATCACCAACTCTTTTTCAAATTTAGTTTGACAAATAGCTTGTTGAGATTAAAGATGTGGCCCTTTTAAAAGTGTTGAAGGTTGGATCTAGATTCATGTTTGAATTTCCTAAAGAATAATTGAATAATATTATTTAGAAACATGAAATACCTACAATAACTAAGCCGATCTTTGAGCTACAATAGGGCCCATCATTGCCTATCCATGTGACATTATTAGAATATGTCATGATAAAATATCCAAGTGTGTCCAAGTCTAAGATTTTATAAACAAGAGTAAGCCAAGGCTGAGACAACCAACTAATCCTCGATGTTTCTTTTGAAACACCTATTCATGATGAGTTAAACTATGATAAATCACCATTAAATCATTCCTTTACCTTTGAGGAGCCTCACTTTGATAAGCAAATATTTTATAAGTTACCTTTCAATCATTCCCTTACATTTGAGGCACTTCACTTTGACAATCCATTCTTTGTTGAACCCCTCTTAGATGAGCCTATTGCCAAAAAACAACCTCTTATTACAACATAGGCCATTACTCACCCATTTCCAAACATTAAACATGACATCTTTGTGCCTACATTAGAAACATGTTTCATTTCCAAGCCAATATTATGTTCAATGTTCACACCAAAAGAAGAATAAAAATTAGAGCCAAGTTATATTTTTGAACCAATATCAAATTTAGCATCAAAATTAGAATCAACATCAGTTTCAACATTATATTAAGAGTCCTTTAAGTTAGAATTAGCTTCAGAATTAGTAGACAGTTGTGATCCTTTAACAATTATTAAGGACATTTTGTTTAGCATCAACATAAATTCTCATAGTAGCCTTTATGAGGATTGTTATACATTTTATCATTCCATTACCATTCCACTTTTCATTGACACCAATTAGCATAACCATTATATTGACATTCCACCTCCCACAAACTTCAATTGGGATCGATAGAATCACACATTGTTGAACTGCATCCAGGGTGACATACTAGTTATAGTAAATTAGGGGGACCAAGACTGCATTCATGCAGAAGAAAAATACCATAGTGAAACCTTTTCAAAGGTGCTAGGGGACCATCAAAGTCAAAATTCAACATCTTCTAGTGAAACATTGTTTGAGGCACTAGAAGACAATTAAAATCAAAAGTGAACATTCCTTAAGGAAACCTTCTTGGAGGTGTTGTGGGATAATCAAGACAACTTTATTGGTGAAAACCTCTTTGAGGCACCAACAACTTAGTACAATAGTTATTCATTGCTTGATGAATAAATTATTGAAGTCCACATTAGTACAATTACTAATCCAAAGCTTAATTAGATTTCAACATCTCTCAAGTCCAAATAATATAAAATATGGTGGTCCTATCAACAACATATTTAGAAGTCTTTAACCCCACCACAACCAAAATTATGTCAAATAAAAAATCAACAACATTGTGTGTAACTAAAAATCCTGATATTTATTTATTACCCAACCATTATACATTCCATTATGATCCATTTCTTCATTCAAGACCTATATTCCATTGTCAAATTAGACTTTTTATCCAATGCCTCTCTTTATTTACTTTTCTTGGATGCACTCTCCTTCATCAAATATACGAAGACATCTTGTCTAGAGGTTTGGAGGAAAAAAAATAAATGACTAATGAATATCACAACATTATTGGAGTTCAAATCAACAAGTTATTGACATAACAACTATTCATAAGGGGTGTGGTATAGTGATTTAAATAATTGATCGTTCTAGTTGTCATATGTCAATCGGGTTGTGCATCTCCACATTAATAAGAACAACATATTCATACCTTGCCATTTGCTTTTTCTTACCATCCTTTCATACCTTTCCACTATGTCTTACCCCTAAAACTCTCACTATTTTATGATCTTTACCCATTATTCATCTCTTAATCTTCCATTGAGTTGAGATGCCAAAATTCCCAAAAACATTCAAATTAGTTCAAAAGACCTAAAATTTGGAAAAAGGATTTAAATATCCCTAAGAGATATAAAGCCAAAAAATACTAAACATTATAAAATGGATTTCAATCTCCTAGAAAGATATAAAGCCCCAAATCCATAAACAATTGTCTTGTCTTAAACCCAATCAATAATCCTTAATCTGCCCACTTTGGGGCATCTTAGTCTTCGAGCCAATTATTTTTAGAATTAGTTAGGGATGTGTCCTTCCAAAATCCACTCTATAGGGGTAAATTAATGGTTGGTTCCCATTCACACTTTTAGGCAAAGTATCTTTGGGGGTGTGTCCTTCCCTTTGCATGTATCCTTGTTTAGGGGCACTATCCATTCACACTTTTAGGTTAAGCTCACAACTTTCACTCTATTGGGTTAAATATAAGTGGTCAACTTATATCATGATATATTATCCCCACATTCCATTCCCTTGAACATAGCCTTACTTTGGGGCAACATCCATTTATCATTCCATTGAGCATTTACACGTAGGTATTGACTTAGTTGATGACATGATGCTTTTTGTTTCTTTTATTTTTATGATGTACCTTGCCATACCATTATGCCATTTGAATATTTACAAACATGATGTTAATTTGTTATATTCCTCATTGTAGGGTGAAATAAAGTGGCTTGAGGTCCATTTGGAATATGTAGGCAATGTTCAATGTTTTCTAAGGTCAACTTGTCCACCCTTGTTTCCCACACTCTCATCATTTTGTGAGTAATCTAAGCCATGATCTCACATTTTATGAGCAACTTAAGCCATGGTATCGCCATTTTGTGAGAAAATTAAGCCAACTCTTTCCATTTATGAGCACTCTTAAGCCATGTTCTTGCCATTTTATGAGTTAACCCATTATGTATCTCATAATTCTCCATTGAGTTAAGATGCCTAAAAAAGGCCCAAAAACATGGAAATATGTCATAAAAATTCCTAAACAAGCCTCCAACATTAGGAAATTTATAGTGTATCCATACTAATCAATATGTGCATCTCCTAGTTGGCAAGTATAATTGAAGATTTTATTCTTTCACCATTTTGTGAGTCATTTACACTCTCACTATTTTAAAAATCATTTACGATCTCACCATTTTTTGAGTCATAGACCTCTCACACTGTCACCATTTTGTGAGTCATTTAATTGCTCACCATTTTATGAGCTCATTCTTGTTCTAAGCCTTAGACATAGTGAAAATCATGAATTATCAACCTTTTTCATTTATGAACACTCATATTTTGTCTTATAGCGTGGTTTTAGCCTAAACCACACTCTTGTAGTTTCAAAAATTTATACACTCGATATTCTCACAAATGTGAGTGTCCACCCCTTTTGTTTTACACTCTCATTGTTTTTCAAGCCCATTCCTATTTTCCTCTATGATCAATCTCTTTTACTTGTCATCAATTGTCTTCTATCCTACATCTTGGGAGAACTACATTTGGCTTGAAGTTCATGTTGTAACTCATGTCCATGGGACTATGTAGGCAATGACCACTTGCCAATGCATCTAGCGATAGCTCAGCCACCCCTTCCTTATTTTTTCATTCCCCCTTCTTGTACTATCATACATGTGTTGTTATTCCCTATAGCCTAGGACCAACTTTTTGCCAAGCATAACACTTCTATTACACATGTATGAATGGTGTCTATAAGTAGTTAATTAATTGATTTTATGTATTCTATTTGTTTCTTATATTTACATTAGATTAATTTTTTATTTTATATGCCTTAGAATAGTTGTTTATTTCATGCACCTTAGATTAACTTTTCTATTGGTTTTATGTTTGTTCAGTTTTAGTGTTTTGTGTCTAAGGACAATTAGTTTACACTTGAGTCTAGCTTACAACTTGGGATTGAGTTGTTTAATTTTTGAATTTAGATTATGTTTTTGTGTTTTCCTTCCCCTCGATTATTGTAAGATTATTACACTTTATTTGCACTTGAGTCTTGATTAACCATGTCTTGTACTTGAGTTGTGAATATTTGTATTCATTTATACACTTAGTTTAATGAATTATATTCACACTTGGGATTTGATTGTTCATATATTACATCCAAGTGGTTTATATTTGCATTTAAATTAAGTTTTTCATGCTTAAGATACACATTATTATTACAGTTGTTTATAACTATGATTCATAATATCACAAGCTACAACAAAAACCAAGCCAAAAGAGCTATCAAGTAATGATGTTTGCAATACTTATCCTTGTTCACAATAGACCTACCCAAACACTACCCAAACACACAATAATTAAACCATAAATGAATAGTAATCACTGCTAGTTAGGATGTGCATCTCCTTACTAATAAGTATGTTAAATTCATACGCATCATTTGTGTCAGCTCACCATTAATTCATGATTATGAGTTCATTCTATGAGTTCCCTTTGTCAATTTTCCATAATGGGGAAAATTATTTATCCTGATCACTGATCACATTTTCCCTATTGGGGCAAAATATAATTATATCATGCTTATATCCACCCTACGAGGGCACCTTCACTGCACTAATGAATATACCTGCCTTTGGGCAAATCATTATTTTGACCCATTCACCCTAATGAGGCACCTTTATTATACCAATGATTATGAACAACTTTGGGTAAAATAATTATTTTCAACCCCCATTCCTACTAATCTATATCATTTCCTTTTTTTGAGGGTCTATTTGATGGCACTATTTATTGTTCGATCCCTTGAGGGGGCATCCAGGGCTCATCAACTGCACTCTAGGACATTAGCCAAAGCATTAAAATTTTCAACATAACAACTTCTTCATTATTTGAGAAGATGTTACTATGCTTGTGTCTTACAATGCCTACTCAAATAGGGGTAAAATATAGACACTCATTTTCAAACACATCCATGTCTAAGTAGAATTCAAACTGATTTCTACCAAACTATACAAATTAAGCCTAGAAGTCACTGACCATCCCAAATTAATCCTAAAATTATATGTAAGTATGCATAATTATGACAAAACATCCCTATTTGGGATATTACCCTATACTCAATAATAATCTCTTACGAATTCATCCCCAGTCAGGTTGTGACCTAACAAACTAACTTTTTTGACCAATTAAGTAGGGCACTTGATCAAATTATTGAAATGACCAAAATCCTAAGCATAATTAATTGACCAAGTAAATAAAATTAAATACTTAGTTAAATAATCCATATTGAATTAGTGAATTTATAATTTCTAAAAATCAAAATTCAACAAATATCAAAAGAAAATGAGGTCATAATGATGTCATCATCTTCAAAGTCAAGAATTATAAAATATCAACATAAATACCATAAAATTAGAAATGTTGAGCCATGCATCCATAAATGCATAATTAAGGACATTATTTATTACATTTGGAATCCCAAGTATAACTAAAAGTTAGCCTAGACCTAATCACACCTGGGTTGGGGTTAGTTTGAAACCTATAAATACAAGGTCTCACACTCACTTCCAACAAGCTCTTTTATCTAAAGTTATTATGAATAATTTATAAGAGAAGCTTCATAGGCCAATACATGCCAAAGCCAAAACCATAGTGAAAAAAAGGGAGGTACTACCCATAAAGCTAGAGCATCGATAATCAACAATACCATAATAAATATCATTTAGCTAATGACAACTCATGGAGATTATTTGGATACTGACTAAAACATACGTGAATATAATAAATACACATTGTTTAACATTTTTATGGGTTAGGGGAAAGCGACCAATTATGTAAATAGGGTCCAATAGTTTTGATGCCATGGTAAAGTGATTCCATAATTATAATTTATAGATTATCATATAATTATGTATAAGTGTTTGTGTACTTTTGGTCAAATTAACTTATACATCCCATTAAGGGTCTTATTATTGTTTGGATAAAAAATATAAAAATTATGTAATTATATTTAAAATATTATATACATATTATAAATAAATAAATAACATAATTAAAAACATAATGCATATCATATTGAAAATAATATATATTGCATTCATAATTAAATACACTTTGTAAAGCATTACAACATTTTCATATATTTTTCAATGTTAGGAGTTTGAAAAAACCAACTTTATTAATTATATGAGATACAAATTCAAAATTATACATCTGATTGTAAGTTATAGGAGACAAAATCTCAAATATCCTAACTTATTTTATAATAAATGGTGTACTTATACTTTTATTACATCCTATCATATTCAAAATTCAAATATTTGGCTTCGAATGTTCACTCCATAATCTTCAACATTACCAGCGAATATCCTTCATTAATTGCATCCACCTGCACCATTTAAGATTTAGACATTTTGTAAGCCTCTCCATTCACAACATTTAAAATTCAAAATTGATATTTGGTTTATGAGATACAATTTCTCTACAAATGAAAAATTATAGAACAACCAATGTTTGATTTCTAGATTTATTATTAAAATAATCTTAATTTTTGGAAGTGCATAGTGTTAGATTTAAATTCATTGAAACATAGTTCATTTTTTCATTGCCAACATTCTAGTGAAGAAAACTGGAGTTATTCACTGACATAGCAATAATATTTTTTGTTTTAATAACAAACCCAATCATTTTGTGAATTCATGTTGTGTTATTTATATGCTGATGTGAATTTAAGAAGTTGTGTTATTCATTCACATTTTCAACGTTATAATAATTATTTTTCATAGCTATTAATCTAGGTAACATTTCATCCATCTAACAAGTTGAAGCTACAATCTCTGTTAAACAATGTATTCTGCATAAAATCATGTGTGTCTCGTATGTTTTCCTTTTATGTTGTGTTTTTTTATATATGTATCACATTTCAATTTCTCAGCCTTCAAATTTTCATGGCTTTTTCAAGCACCCACTAAACTTTGATGGAAGACTGAACATTTATTGGTATACACATAAATACTTGTTTAGATGGAAAGGTATTTGAACTTGGGATGGAATACATATGGAAATATTAGTATACACATTTTTTTAATGACTACAATGCTTATTTATTTAAGTATTTGATTAATTCATACATATTCTAACATGTTTAATAATTCAATGGGCATGGATTTAAACTTTGGATGGAAGACTGAACATTTATTGGTATACACAAAAATACTTGTTTGGATGGAAAGGTATTTGAAGTTGGGATGGAATACATATGGAAATATTAGTATACACATTTTTTTAATGACTGCAATGCTTATTTATTTATGTATTTGATTAATTCATACATATTCTAACATGTTTAAAAATTCAATGGGCATGAAAACATTGGTATACATAGAAATACCTTTTTAATGATTGTCATGCTTATTTATTTATGTATTTGATGAATTCATACATATTCTAAAACATTTCAAAATTTAACAGGCATGAAAAAATTAGTATATATAAAACATCCTTTTTATTTATTGTTATGCTTATTTACTTATGCATTTGATTAATTAATACATATTATAACATGTTTAAAAATTCAATGGGCATGTTGGAAGACACTTATGTCTTTAATATGCAATGACCATTTTTGAGAGTGTCTGTCAGGTTTTCTTTCCATTAATGTCATAGTTAATGGTACCATGCGTGCCATCTACAACTTGTTTAACATGCCTTATTTAACCCACTCTCCACTAAATTTCATGGAATACAAATGCATGCTATTTTTATTGTTATTTTTTTGTGTGACTTTATATTTGAGTCACTTTTACTGGTATGTTCATGGTGACCCTCAGGATTTTCATTCATATACCAGTAAAATGTTATTATTTTTACATCAAATCGTATCATTTTTTGAATTCAATGGCTATGTTTAAAGATGCTTGTGTTATTAATATGAAAAAGGGCCATGTTCAAAGATGCTTGGCAGAATTTATTTCCATTCACGTGGACAATTAATGCTGCCAAAGATAAACTTTGTAACCTATTCAACATGCCTTGTTCAAGTCACTATCCCCTCAAAGTCATAGAACCCAAATTCCTCTTGTGCATAATATAGTGTTTCACAAAGATTGTGGTGTCACCATGTTGAAGGGATTAACATTACCCATAGTTTCACCCATGACTTCATCATGTTTTCCTTCACATATAACTCAACATTTCCTAGTATTTAGATGGAAGCCCTTCGAGATTTTCCTTCACATCTATGTCAACATTTCTTGATATTTGAATGGAAGCTCTTCATGGTTTTCATTTACATACCAACAACTTGGGATGGAAAACTTAACATTTAATACTATGTGGATGGAAGCATGAAGGTTTTCATTCACATACCAATAAATGTTATTGTCTTTACATCAAAATTAAGATTTTTAATCATACACCAATAAATTATATTATCTTTGTATCAAAATTATGGTTTTCATTCACATATGAGTAAATTTTATTGTTTCTGTATAAACCATTAGATACTTCATCAAATGTTAGGTTTTCATTCACATAACAACAAATGTCATTATTTTTTTACTAAACCAAACTATTTTTTGAATTCATGTTGTTGCGTTATTTATGTATGCAACATATTTGTATTTCCCTACATTAAAGTGTCATGTTAATCATGTTCAGAGTGCCATGTTAAAATGTCCTCACTCATAGCAAATGTGAGATGAACATAGATGGAACCCAATAATATTTTATCCATAATGCATTGTTTAATAGAGATTGTAGCTTTAGTATTTTAGAAGGATGAAACATTACTTGCCTTGAACAACTTGTAAACTGAACATGTGTTAGAGAATATTTAGTGGTATGTGGATGGAAACAAATGTTATTGTCTTTGTTTTAAAATTAAGATTACCATTCACATACCAATAAATTTCAAGTTATATTTATCTAACCATATCCTTTGGTGAATTCATGTTGATGTGTTATTAATATGTTGAGGTGAATTAATGTATTTGTGTTATTCATTCATATTTTAAACATTACAAATATTATTTGCCATCATTGTTGTTGATATGTTTCCCATTCACATTGTTATGTTTTTTATTTATGAGATACATTTCTATTTATGTGCCTCAAACTTTGTATGGATTCTGCAAGCACCCACTAAATGGTCCCACATATAAATGATTATTTGGATGGAAAGGGTTTTGAACTTGGAATGGAATATTGAACATTTACTAGTGCTATACACACAAATTATTGTTTGGATGGAAAGTAATTTGAACTTGGGATGTAAGACTTATGAAAATATTGGTATACACAAATGTTTTTTAATGATTGTTATGCTTATTTAATTATGCATTTGATTAATTCATACATATTCTAATATATTTCATAATTCAATGTGCATTTAATTATTGTTTATTTAGATGGAAATGGATTTAACATTGGGATGGGATATGATATAATGATTTCAAAATCAAAGCCAAGGTTTGTTACTCCTTTCTTCAGCCAATTTGGTGGGCTTACTTAGAGAGTGCAAATTTAAACCACATGTTTTGACATTATTAGCCATTTTATAGGTGTGACCAATAGTTGGGAATAAAATATCCAATGACTTTTATAAATTTGACCAATAATAATATAAAAATAAACAATTTTTTTTTACATTGGCTTACAAATTTGTGCACTTAGGTATCCAGTTGAGTTAACATGGGTCATTAATAAAAAATAAAGGGTTGTTTTGGAAGACACGTGTCTATATGACTAAGCATTCATTGGTATGTGGATGGAAGCCTTGAAGGTCTCCATTCACATACCTATAAATATTATTGTCTTTGTATCAAACTTAAGATTTTCATTCACATACCAATAAGTGATGAGTCAAATGTATTAAACCAAATTCTTTTGGAAATTCATGTTGTTGTACTATTGATATGTTTCTATGAATTTAAGTTGTTTTATTATTCATTCATATTTTCAACATTACACATTTTTATGCCATAGTTATTTTTGATATGGTTTCCATTCTATTAGAGGTTACTTATATATATTTTTATTGTTATAGTTTAGCATGGGGAAATCCAAGAAGAAGACGTAGTTTGTTATATGACAAATATATACAAAAATGAATAATAGAGGAGTCAAATTTATTGATGATGTTGATAAAGAGGTTAACAAACAGAAACCCACTTCCAACCAACAAGAAATGGAAGTGATTGAAGAAAAACCCATTGTAAAGGAGGCAAAAAAAGTTGTTCAAGACTAACCCCCTACCAACTAGAATACAAAGTGGACAAATGATATGGAAAGTGAAATGAAAGATGTAAAGGATAATGGTTACTCAATAAAAATTATAGTTGTAAAGTGGGATAAGAAATTGATCACTTTGTCTAGTTGGTTGAAAGCATAAGCATCAACTAACAATAGGGGGCACCCACTATTTTATTAGATGCAAAAGAATATGAGATTGTGGAGTGGTGCAAAGACTTGGATGACATGGGCCATGGTTTAGATATCTAAAATTTAAAGTTACACATTTCCCACATATTTAAAATTAGACCCAATATTTTTAATAACGGAGTCCCTGACAAGTCATGGTGGGCAGGATTCCAAAAAAGGTATCTTGAATTATCTTTACGAATAATAACTAGACAGATACAAGGTTGTGATGCTTAGGCCATCCATAGTGGTAGTTTTTATGATAGCTTGCAAATTTTATATGACAAAAACCAATATGGGTGACATACAATCTATATTATGATGAGACAAGGGTTCAATCTGGAAGGAATTGTGGCATGCAAGTCATCACTAGCAAAGGGGAAAATAGTGTACCATAAATAATGTTTAAGAATAGATAATGGATCATAATTTTTGCATGCATAGATATAGTTGGGTAGAGTATTCTCTCTTAAAACCAAAAAGGCAATTATAGAATTTCCTTTCAAGTTATGAATCAAGTACATGTATGGCTACCTAGCCACATGCATGGATGATGAAATAATTGTTTATGAACTAGATCCATCCTTTCTGAATATTTTTACAAGGAGTTCCTAACTAAAATAGACATATTCTCATATCTGATTGGTATGTCATCCATGTTTCACTTTCAACAATTGAAGAGGCTAGAGTTTTGGGTATCAATCTGCTTACAATGTTATCACATATTAGCCACAAATTGCAGCCATTGGATGTGTGTTTGGTCTATTTAAGACCTAATTCAGGAATGAGAGGATGTTGTGGATGAATACACATCATGGTTACAAGATAAATAGATAATAATTGGCCACTTTGGGTAGCACAACATTTAAGATGTCATAAACTCCCAATTAGAAGGAAAAGTATTTGGCCCCTTAACCCTAAGGTAGGAACCAATGACATGACTCCACATGTAACGTTCTATGTTGAAGAGGATGAAATTAATGTAGTTGAAAATATAATGATGTTGGTTGGGCTAAATGAGGGATATATTCAAGCTATTATGCAATAGATGGAGCAAATGCAACAAATGGATCAAATGTAATAAAAATTTGTTGAAGGTGAACAAACAACAATCATAGTCAACAAGTAGATAAAATTGAAGATGCATTTAATGAAATTGATGCAAAATTGAATTGTAATAAAGATTATTTAATTTTCCCTACTGAAGTAAGCCCACCAGATTAGCTGAAGGAGGGAGTAATAAATCTTGACAATAATTGTGAATTAATAGAAGTCGATGTGTCTATGTCAATGCCATCACCATCAACTTTTATCCCACTTGAGATAGTTTATTACTAACCGGTAGGTAGATAATGGGGATTAGATGGTGCAATGGTTGATTTAGATGCTGATGAGGACATAGTATAAAATGTAGTCCAAGATCTTGGTTGTGGCCAATGAGAATTTAATGAACAAAAAATTTCAATATCAACATTTTTGAAATTGCTAGTAGAAAGAATTACTAAAAAATTAGGAAACAATGCACTCAGGATGAACATATAATCTTAAATACTCACATCAGGGGACTATAGGAAAATGTTTATGGAACAAGAGTGTTTCAATAAGGAGATTAAATAATTAAAGGAAAGGAAAAAAGAACAAACTAATGAGAGGAAATCCTTTATGCAGGCTAAGAGGGAAAGAAGGGATCAACTAGAAAATTAAAAATGAAATTAAAAATCAAAAGGAGTAAGAGTCTACCATAGAAGTTCAAAGAGGAAGAAATATGTAGATTAATCTCTTATTAGTCCAAATGAGAAAACATCAAGAATGATAATTCATTATTACTAAACCCTCTTGCCTAAGAACTAGGGGAAACATAACACAATAAGCAAGATCACAAAATAGAGATGAAGACAATACAATTTTATTATCTCCCTTGTCATATTTGATTCTTAATTATTGGCATAAGGATGTTCATGCTTAGCTTATGACAATTATAATCTTTTAGCAATGTTTTTCTATGGTGGTAACATCTCTCCAATAGTCACTTGTGGCTTGGTGTGAAGCTTGGCATAAATTGGACATTATAACATTACTCTTCAAAGGATTCAAGAAGGTATTCCAAGAGAATAACCTTACACAGAATTTTTTTTTAAACAATGGCATGGGCACTTGTATTTATAGCTCAAATAGCTAACTCTAACCTTAGGTAAGTTAGGTTAAATTCTAACTTGGGTTGAGTCTAAATTAACCTAGGTTGATTTAATCTAACTCTATGTGTGGTTAAGATACTCATGAAATATTGACACCTCAGTTTCATATATTTATAAGGTATGACAACTCACTTTAGATATTTATGAGGTGTGAGTCATATTTTTTAATATTTATGAGATAATAAATCACTTTATTAGCTCATTTGACTCTTGACTTCATTTTTGGTTAAAATTTCTTTTTTAGTAAATGAAATTGACTAATTTAATTTAGAATTTTTATTTATGCAAGTTAATCAGGATTTTTAATATAATTAGTCTTGCTTAGTGCTTTTTAGCTTTTGGTAATTATTTTAAATGTCATGAATTAATAGCTTGACATGTTAAAAGTGCCAAATTATCAAGTCATAATTTGAATAAGGTTAGAACTAAACCAGGTTAGTGATTCATACAGGACAACACATCAAATAAGCTAGCTTCATCATGTTTTTGGGTAATTAAATCATTTATGTGAATAAAATTGGGTAATTTTTAAGTGATTTCTAGGCTAGAAATTGAAATAAATGTCAGTTTAGGCATGAAAGTGGCCAAAACTAGGTGTCTAAAATTTTTACCTATTTGAAAAGGTGTTACAAGACACAGGTATAGTAACGTATTTTCAAAGAATACAAAAAGTCATTATGTCAAATAGTTTATGCCCCAAAGGGTGGTCAATAAGCCCTTGAGTCCCCATCGAAGGAGCGAGCAAAAAAAATAGAATCATCAAACATTCCCTTGAAATGAAGAAAATAATATAACCTAAATAAAAATAAGGGTGGGATTATTGAATTACCTAAAGGTGGTTATAATCAGTAATGAAGGGTGTGACACTGGTTTGCCCAAAGGTAGTTATAAGTAGTGGAACAGATGGATGCCCTAGAAGGGTAGTAGGATAGATATTGATTTGCCCAAAGGTGTTTATAATTAGTAACCAAATGGAAAACAATGATTTTACCAAAGTTGATTATTATCAAGAACCAAAAATAAGAAAAAGACTGATTTGTCCAAAGGTGATTATAATTAGAAAACATAATGATTTTCCCAAAGGTAGCTATAATTAGGAACACATACATTTACCCTAAAAGAGTGGGTGGAGTGGTTAAAAATAATTAGTTTCTCTAAGACAATTATAATCATTAGTATGGGATGAAAAAATAATGATTTTACCATAGGTGGTTATAATCATTAAATTGGTCAAAAATAGAAATTTTCATAACAAGGCAAATTGGCAAGGGTAGCTTATGTTAAAAAATCCATAAAATATATTTATGATGAGATGGAAAGGGATAATAACACATTGCTAACCTAAATGTGAGTTTAAAAAAACATGGGATAGAGGTTGAAAAAAATTGTGTTGTTAAATGGGTCTCAGGGGGAGGCCCAAAATGATAAATCTGGCAAAAGATAAAAACACATTTCTAACTTAAATGTGAGTTAGACGATGCATGCTTGAATAAATACTGGATATAAGTTATTTTTTTTAAAAAATGAGTCTTATGGGGAGGCCCAAAAAGATAGAGCTAGCAAAAGATAACAATACATTTCCAACCTAAATGTGAGTTTGAAGATGCACGTTCGAATATATACCGGATATAGGTTAAAAATTTATGTTGTTAAATGGGTCTCAGGGGGAGGCCCAAAAGGATAGAGATGACAAATAATAAACACATATTTATAACCTAAATGTGAGTTTGAAGATACACATTCCAACAAATTTTGGGTATAGATTAAAAAATTGTGTTGTTAAATGGGTCTCATGGGGAGGCCCAAAAGGATGGTTAAGTTTAAGAGATATTCATTTAAGATTATCATATGATTATGTTGTATGACTCATATGGATGCTTATTTAGATATTTTCATTTGTATAAACACAAAATAAATAATTTGTTGCACTTGTTTATTACTCATGGATTGAGGCATGTGTTAAGGTAGTTGGTTGGGTTTTGGATATATCATAGAGATGCTGTCATTATTAGAAGACTTTGTGAGCATGGTTTTGCTGTAGATTTTGATATTATGCATGATATTTATGGATAACTAAAGTGATAATTCATATTTTAAGCATGGAAAAATTAATTTAAATGTAAATATAAACAACCTAGGAATAAGATATGAATCATCAAATCCCAAGTGTAAATAGAACAAATAAATCAAGTGTAAGATTAAAAGATAAAAATTTACAACTGAAGTACATGATATAGATAATCAAGACTTAAGTTAAAAAAAATATAATAATCTTATGGAAATTGAGAAATAAGTCAAAACAAACAAACAAAAAGATAAAAATAAACAAACTATAAAAAATAAAACACACAACAAAACAATAATGAAAACAAACAAAAAACCAATAAAAAAACACCAATAAACAAATAAAACACACAAAAAAATAAAGTGAAAAACATAATAAAAAATAACTAAATAATCTAAAGCAAAGAAAATTTCAGTAAACAAACAAATCTAAACAAACAAAGTGAAATAAACGACTATACAAAAAGAATGGTTAATCACAATGTTAGTATAAACAAAAAAACAAATTGTTCATGTGTGTGTAATAAAATGTGTTACTCTTGGTGATAGGGTGACTCTTAAGCTAGGTAGCAACGACACTGGTAAAATAACATAGGCATAAAAGACTTATGGTTGCCCCTAGGATATAGGGAAACAATGACACAAACAAGACAACAAACATTGCCCCTAGGTTATAGGAGATAACAACAAAAAATAAATAAAATGGGGGTGGGATAAAAGAAAAGGAAGGGGTAACAAGATGACTCCAGATGTACTAGGCAAGTGGATGCTACCTACATAATTCTATGGACACAAGATTTAATGTAGATTTTCAGGCCAAATATATTTCTCCCAGGATATGGAATAGAAGAAAATAGATGATAAGAAAACATGATTAATATGTAGAGGAAAACATGAATGATCTCATAAATGGTGAGTCCTTGAGAAAATATGGGATGACATTTAGTAATCATGAGAATGTCAACACAAAGAAATTATGCAAGGATGAGAGTATGGTTTAGGTTAAAACCATACTAAAAGTTAAGAGATGAGTATCCACAAATGAATTGAAATGGTATTCATAGTGTCTACTACATTTAAGTGTTGGAATAAGAATGAGCTCATAAAATTTCAAGAGTGTAAGATGAAGCTAAGTGGTGATTAATGTATCAAATTTGAATACATAATGCTCACAAAATGATGAGAGTGTATGGCTTAAGGCCAATAAGGATAGGATAACTAAATGACAAGTGGTTACTTGTGAGATAGATAAGAGTCCCAAGATCCTTAAGGAAAATAAGTGATCAAAAAATAAAAGAAAGTGTGACCAAGATAACTCAAGATAACCCATGTATCTAGGTGATGCCTACATAGTCCGTGCAGACCTCAAGCCGATGTATTTCTCTCAAAAATGGGAGGAAAAAGATCAAGGTGGTTTAGAAATGAAACTAAATAGATAAAATGGCCCATCCTAGAAAAAATTGATAGCTTTATATCTCACATGGAAATTCTAAGCCAATTTTCATGATTTTATGATTTGTATGATTTTCGATATCTTTACAAATGTTTAGGGGTTTTAAAACTGTTATAAATGTTTTGGAATTTTTTAGGCATCTCAATGTGATCAAGAATTATGAGACACAGAATCCTCTAACTCATAAAATGATGAGGGCATGGCTTAGGTTGCTCTCAAAATGGTGAGATCATTTAAATTGAAATTGACTAAAAAATGTTGAGAATATGGCAAAGGGGTGACTGAGCTGACCTCAATGTGAATCATGCACTACTTATATAGTCCCATTGAAACTCAAGTCACTGTATTTTTACCTATGTAAAAGGCATCTAATTAAATACCAACAAGTTCAGGAAAAAGGAAAATGGCAAGGTAAATGATAACAATAATGACAAGGTGATGTGGTAATATATGGTAAATGTGTTGTCCCTAATTTTTCCATAGGTGGTTATAATTAGGAAACAATGATAAAGGGTTAATGGTACTAATTTATCCATAGGTAGTTATAATTAGGAAACAATGGTAAAGGGTCAGTGGTACTAATCTACTCATAGATGGTTATAATTAGTAGCACAACGTGGGATGCTAATTTTCCTAAAGGTGGTTATAATCAATGGTACCAATCCAACTTAATAACAACTGAAGGATGCAATTACCAAGATCACTGTCACTCTAAATTTATATACTACCATTCGCACATGTAATTCTAAAACTATTACTAGAATTGAATCTATCATCAACCACCGAATGTGCCTGAAGTAAAAATGAATCAGAACCAAGTCTAAACTTGATAGGTAGGATGAGGTAAAAATAATTGGTTAGAAAAGGGTTAAGAGTATGGTAGAATGGTAAGGGGTATAATACAAAGAATAGGTATAATGTGGCATAACTTAGACAATCCTTGTAGATATTAATATGAATGCCTCAAACGTAGAAACATTTGGGGTACATTATGTTCATTGGTTCATCAATTTCATCTCCCTCTAGTGTAGTGAGCATGTATGATCCAGAACTATAGTTGGCAACAACTACATAGGGCCCTAACTAGTTCAGTTGGAACTTTCCCTTTTTATTGGTCTCAACATCAACATTCTTCTGATTCTATTTTAGTACCAAACCACTAGGCTCAAATTCATGATATTTTATGCACCTATTATATTGGCCTTTGAGTCAGTTGTTATAATCCTGGAGGTTATTCAAGGCAACCAAGCATTTATCATCAAGTAAGTCTAGCTCTTTCAAGTGAGCCACTGTGTAGTCTTCTCATCGATGATGCACTGTAATTAAATTTGGAGAGAAGGCAACTAGACCTCAATAGAAAGAATGGCTTTAGTTCCATAAATGAGTGAATAGGGTGTAGCTACTATTGGAATAAAAACTATGGTATGGTATGCCTAGAAGGTGCTAAATAGATGCAAGTGCCAATTACATCCATAGTCATTGATAATCTTCTTTAGAATGTTAAAAAATTGTCTTATAGGAAGCCTCAACTTGGCTATTGCCTTATGGATAGTAAGTGGTAGACAAATTTTGTTTGATGTGGTATTGAAAACAAAATGCTTTCACATATTTATTCTTGAAATATCTACCATTATCGGATATAATGTCAAATGGGATGCCATAACAAAAAATGAAATGGTTGAATATAAACTTGGAGATCTACTTACTAGTGATGTAAGTGAGGGGAATGGCTTACAACCACTCAGTGAAGTATTCGGTAGTAGTTAGGATGTGTAGTGGCCATTTGAAGATGTTGCATTGATCTTTCTGACAAGGTTGAGTCCTCATGTTAAGAATGACCATGGTGTTGTCAATGGTTTGATTATCTTGGTTTGAGAATGAATTAGATTGGTATGCTTATGACACTTGACACACCTCTTCACATATGCTTCTGCATCTACTTCCATCCTTAGCTATTATTAACTAGTATGCAATAACTTTTTGGCTAAGATTGCCTCGTTAGTGTGGACTCTACACACTCCTTCATAGACTTCCCTCAATGCTAGTCCAAATTATGTCGAAGGTAAATAATGAAGCAGATTTCCATCATAGCTTATACAATACAAATTTGGTTCAATTAGAGTATAACAAGAGGCTGTATGGGTGAAGAATTTCTATTTTTACGTGATAAATCAGGAGGCATGTTTTGGTTTTGAAGATAGGCATATATATCAGAGTACTAGGGAGATGTGGGACTAATAATGTTATAGACCATATCGATGATTGATGTATGTGTATTGTCACTAAGAGATGTTTAAAAAGAAATTAATAATCTATAACTTTGTCGATGATCTAGATCATGAAACTAGTAGTGGCTATAACATCCATTATTCTATTCTTGGCCTGAGGTATTCTTTCAAATTGGATGTTGGTAATCTGCTACTTGAGAGTATCAACCATTGATTTATAGGGTATCAACTTCTCATCTTTGGTCTGGTATCGATCTATTTCCTGATTGATGATTAATTGAGAATCACCATACACCAATAAATGTTGAATGTTTCACTATACTATTTGACAAAGCCCTGCAATAAGTGCTTCATACTTGGCCATGTTATTGATATAGGGAAATCTAATACAAAATGACTTATAAATGAGATCCCATTATGGCATAAAAAATAATATTTTGGCCCCTAATCCATGAGTCATGAAGGATCCATTAAACTACATCTTCCACCATTCAGCCTTAGGAGGTGTATTTACTTCTTCAATAGTCATGATGGCCTCATCTGAAATCCAAATGTAAGAGTTTGAGTATCTTGAAGAGGAGCTTTAGTAAGCTAATCTATGAGTGCTTAGCCATTAATGGATTTTTAGTTGGAATATTAAATTTCAAACTCACTTAATATCATAATCCATTTTTCCATATGACCCTATAGAGCTGATTTGAAAAGTAGATACTTGAGTGGATCTACTTTGGTAACAATAATAGTCTTATTGTTTAACATACAATGATGTAATTTTTGGGATGTGAAAACCTTTTTTAAACAATATTTCTCAATTAGCATATAGTTATGCTCATACGTGACTAATGTTCAGCTTAGATAATACACTGCGTGTTACTTTCCCTGTTCGTCATGCTATGCAAAAAGTGCTTGCAAGGTATTCTCAGTTGTTGATAGTTAAAAAAGTAATGGCTTATTTGGAGTTGGTGGTAAAAAATAGGTAAGTTGATAAGATATTTTTTAAGTTGATCAAATGTTTTCTAACACTCTTCATTCTAGGATAATGTAACAAGTATCTTGTGTTGGTTTTTTAGTGCTATTTTGATTTGATTATAACTTGAAAAACCATCCTTTAAAGAGAGCATTTCATAACTAACCATTGAGTCAATTATCATGTCAATATTAGGTAGAGGAAAGTCATGTTTTGGGTAGGATTTGTTAATATTTCTAAAATTAGTGTAAATCCTGATACCTTATAACTTTTTACTTACTGGCACAATGTTTGAAATATACTCTAAATAGTCGATTGACCTAATACATTTTATGTCTAAGAGGTTTTCCAACTCTTTCTTCACTAACATGACAATGTGAGGATGCATCTTAAATCAATTCTATTTAATATGCTTGGAATTAGGATGTACAATTAGATGGTGTACAACCAAGGTAGGGTCTAAACATGGCATGTCTGAATATGCCCATGCAAATATGTCAACAAATTCTCTCAAAAGGTCTGTAAAAGCTTCACCTTCATCCTCAATGAGGGATGTGACTATCTTAATCCACTTGGGTCCTTTGGAATCCCAATATTTACTGTTGAAGTATCTTCCACCAGAATTATAGAACCATCATCTAATCCATTGATAACTATGTTTTTGTATTATCCTACTATAAATATCTCAAATTCTATAATAATGTCATGGTGCACATGCTTACATTGGATTCATTATCTATGAGAACACTATAAATAGGATGATTATGAATGTAATCTTGATTGATTGGTAATGACAAAGTCATCCAAACAAGCTGGCTCTTCTAATTCTCCTAAACAAGATGAATCATCTCCTAATGCTAGGATTGACCATGATACAAATACCTCATGGCACTCTTAAACAATCTATGTAAAATCATGTCACTCCTTAGTACTGATATATGATCCAAACATAGATTGTGTGCTAAAGGTCTCATGTGTTTCATAGGAAGAGGGGTAAACATCCCCATCCAATGAAACCAAAAACTAGTTTTCACCAAGAGACTTGCCTTTCTCTCTATTTTTTTCCCTATTCAGAAAGCACCCCAAAAAGGTTTTCACTTTCAGACCTCAATTTTTGATTTTATTTTTGGTTTTGGCTAGGAAAGATCACCTGCTCTTAGAAGTAGGCAACAAGATCCAATCTAATAGTAAAACCCTGCTTATGATCTCCAACAGGGATGTGACTTCTCAATCCTATAAAGTCATATATGGCCTCATCATTTTTGAACTTGTCTAATGGCATTGTTGACTCTTATTGGTCCCAATATATTAATTGGGGATGGTAAAGGATTATATGTGAAGGTTGATAAATAAGTTTAACGGTGAAAATAACATGGTGGTTAAATAAATGGGTAGTGATAAGGTCATTGTAGATGCTATAATAAAACCCTACATCACTGTTAACATCATTGTTACTAGTCATTAGTGTTAGAACATGAATTAGGTACATGGATTCACCCCTAGGTGGCTTAAATATGATATCATGGGTTCTCTTTTACTTAGTCATTGAGATTAGTTTAATCGTACCTTGTTGATGTAACTCAAATCTATGACCTTCATAATCTAGGTGATCTATAATCTAGTTGGGAATATGATACTTCATTTTTTGGTAACAGTTGATCAACTCATTAGTGTAGAGCCATGAATCATCTTCTGCTAAAGGGTCTTGTTCTAGGCTAGAGGCTAGTTTAAAGACACTGGGCTTATTTAGATAAGACTTTCCTTTGGTTTCCCATGCCATATGAGTAGTCTTAGTCGTAGGTCTCCCATAAGCTTTAGGATTTTTAGGAAATTTGGTAATATGGAAATCATTATGGGTTCTATATTCTCTAATACCTTTATTAGTGACATAGAAATGGTTGGAAATTTCTTATGGAGGCATGGTGGAGGTAGAGGCTAAGTTGTTTAGGTCAATGTAATTGGATTCTAAGCTTGATTTAATGACTTTTTCTTTTTTAGTTTTTTCTCCTAATTTAGGTAATGCCAAAATGGTAGTTTTAGCTATTATACTCAACCTCAAGGCATTTAAAATACTAATATGGCTGAAGATCAACAAATATAGTCACTTCCATTCACAAGTGTGGAAAATTTATACATTGATACAATGTAGAAGGTATAGCCCTGATCTCATGGATCTAGGGTAAGCCCAATAAAAATTATAAGATAGTTCCAGATCTAAAACATGGCACAAACTATCATGGGTAATGGCCCAATGACCACTTGTAGGCTAATGGTACCTTGAGATTCTCCTTATTCATTATCATATACATTGATAATGATGGTATCTAGCTATAAGTTGACTATTGTATATTCAAGATGTTTGACCAACTTCAAAGACATAATGTTGAGACCCAAACCATTATCTAAAAGGACATGTTTAACTCTATGATTCATTATACCAACTTCAATATATAATGGATTATTATGCAGAGGGTCTAGAGATGACATATCACTTTGGTCAAAGGTGAGACATTGACCAGGGGCCAAGTGTCTTACCATAGCTTAGAATTTGTTTGGAGTGATATCATCTAGCACAAGGGATTAATTCAAATACGTATTTAAGATGTCTTTGTGGATGGTAGATGTGTGCAAAAAATCCCTGATGGATATGTGTGCAAGTGTCTTCTTCAGATATTCCACAATATCATAGGTTTTCCCCTTTGTTTTATCAATTGGTTTATTTCTAATAGGCATGGAAGGTTGATTAGGCTCATTTGTAGTATTTAGATGTGGTCCTATGATAATAAATTTGGCTCATCAAGTTGTGATTTCATAGTATTAGTTTGGAATAATCAATATACAATGGGTTATTATGCAGAGGGCCCAAAGATGACATATCACTTTGGTCTAAGGTGAGATGTTGACCAGGGGCCAAGTGTCATACCATAGCTTGGAATTTGTCTAGAGTGATATCATATTACACAAGGGATTTATTCAAATACTCATTTAGGATATCTTTGTGGATGATAGACATGTGCAAAAAATCCATGATGGACATGTATGAAAGTGTCTTCTTCAGTTATTCTACAATATCATAGTTTTTCCCCTCAGTTTTATCAGTTGTTTATTTATAATAGACATGGAAGGTTGATTAGGGTCATTTGTAGTATTTGGATGTGGTCCTATGATAGTAACTTTGGCTCGTTGAGTTGTGATTACACAATCTTAATCTGGAACATGGATTTGGTAGTTGGTTGGGTAAGTAAGGAGGCTCAAAATGATGATTCTTGGATGGTATGGCACATGATTATAAACATGGCCTATAGAAGAATCACTAACATAAAGAGCTTGGTAGGTATTTATTGGTAAATATGAATTTCTATGTGAAAGTCTAGGTCTATTTGTAGTGGGTCTAGGGTTGATAGTGATGGTGGCAACATCGCTGCCTAAAATGTGTCCTACAACATTTCTATAGGTATATGTAATGACATGATGACCTACTTAAATAGTTTGGTCATTTTTCCCTTGGTTATGATGATTCTCCTATTGTTGTTATGGTTGGTAATATTATTATTGATTTAATGGTGGATTTGTCTACTATTTTTATTAATGTTGTTGGTACTGCTATTGGTTATTATTATTGTTATGTTGGGGAAATGAATTTTGGTAGGTACCCAAGTTATGATTATTCATAGGGTCATGGGTGTCTCTTTCTGTCGTTCCATTCTCCAACATGTTCTCAATCAGATGTTTGAGTTGGATACACCATATTATGGAATATCCGCTAACATGATGGTATTCATAGAATTCATGTTCCTTGTACCAATTAGGAAAAGGAGTATCTTCAGGAAATGGCTTTGGTATAGTCAAACTAATCATATTTACCTGAATCAATCTTCATAACACAAACTCAATAGGTTAACTAAGGTCACTAAATTATCAAATGATAGGTGGTCTTCTCCTCGGATGAGGGGTTTGTAATGTTGGAAATATTATCATTGATGTCAAAAGTCTAGCATTATTTGTGACAAAGGCCTCATGGCTAAAAGTGTTTTTATGTTCATATTTTGGCTAAATGTGTTGATGCTTATTTAATATTAATGAATATATTTTTAGTTGCATAAAGTCAAAAGAGAGCCCATGAGGAAGTCAAAGAGTCATAAGGAAAAGATAAAGAGGGAAAATACGTATTTTCCCATGAAGGGTCACCTTGAAGAATTTGAAGGGTCGCCAAGTGAAGACAAAAGAGGAAAGGCACATTTTTCCATGAAGAGTCACCTTAAGGAATTCAAAAGGTCACTAAGATAAAGACAAAGTGGGAAAGGATGCATTTGCTCATGAAGGGTCACCATGTGACTTTTCAAATAAAAGGATTCGAAGGGTCATGCAAGTTTGGCACCATTTTCCATGAGGAGTGAAGGGTCACAAAGGGTGAATGTCAAAGGTCATTTGGAAAGCTCTAAATAAAGGCTTGAGAATCCATTTGTAATATGCAAGAGAGTGCATGGTTTGTAAATTTTTTATATAATAAAAAGGGAGAGAAGAGAAAGAGATTTAGTAGAGTTTTATCATTTATTGAGAAAGCAACATTGAGAGATTGTTGTGTTTTATACATAAGAGGGGTTGGTGCTCATAAATAGTTGATGTGTTGGTGCTTCATAAAGGGGTTAGTGCTCTTAAAAATTGATGCTTGTGAACTCTGTAATTTGAGTTGGTGCTCATTCATATACTTGAGATCGTTCTTAGTGGTTTTTTCCGACTTTGGGTTTCCACGTAAAAATCTAGTGTGTCTCTCTCTCTTATGTGGTGCATGTTATTGTTTCAATTTTATTTCATATCTTAAATTTATGGTTAAGTGGAGTTTGATTAATTAAAAGTTTTATAAGATATATGATATACTTATTCGCCCCCTTCTTAGTATATCCCATGCTTAAAAATTAGTATCAAAGTAGGTTTTTTCAGAAAGAGCTTAACAACTTGAAGGTAGATCAGGGAAAGCACGATGTTCTAGATCATATGAAGGTTTTTATACAAATAAGGCACCTTTGTTTTATGGGACAAATTATCCCTTTTGGAGCATAATGATGAGGACTTAGTTGATGTCACGTAGATTCGATATTTGGCAAGCAGTGGTGGAGGAATATGAAGAGCCACAAACATTTGTAACTACTCTGATAGAAAAAAAAGCAAGTAAAAATAATGATAAAGCTTTAAATATTATTTTATGTAAATCAATTTTTTTTAAATTTATGCAATACCAATTTGGTCATGAGACTTGGGTAAAGCTTGAGAATATTTACAAAGGTGATGGAAAGGTACAACAAGCTAAGCTCCAGACTTTCAAAAGATAGTTTGAGAGTTTGAAGATGGAAGAGAAAGAAAACATAACAAGTTATATTTTGTGAGTTGATCAAATAGTTAATTAGATTCAATGCCTTGAAAAAAATTAGAAGAATCAGTGGTGGTAAAAAAGGTTTTGAGATCTCTACCAATGAGATATGATGCAAAGGTTTCGATAATTGAAGAGATGAAGAATCTAGTCAAGCTAAAAATGGATGAATTACATGCTATTCTTACGACATATGAGATGCAGATAAAACAAGAGAAACCCTCAAAGAGGGAAGCTACTTTTAAGACATCAAAGAAATATAAGGCTAAAATTCAAGAATCAAGTGACAGCTCTAATGATGAAGAAGATGACAATGGAGATCTATTCATCTGCAAGCCAAAAAAGGGCACAAGTAAATATCAAAGAAAATTACCATTTAAATGTTTTAAATGTGATAAGATTAGACATTTTATAGGTAAATGCCTAGATAAGAATAATGGTGACAATGAAGAAGGAAACTATACATATATGAAGAAATTCAAAGGCACATTCAAGAAAGGATTCGAGAAGAAGAGTTTATATTCTAAAGATCCTAGCTCAGTCGAAGATAGTGGAGTTAGTGACTCAGATGAAGAAGAGATTCTATTCATGACCATACATGAAGATGCCTTCACAAGCAAAAATACAAATGATCAAAAAGAAGAATATGATGAAGTTGAGGTGAATCTAGAAAGAGAACTCATTTGTGCTTTTGAAGAATTACAAGCTCTTGAGAAGAAGAATCAAAGATTAAAGCTCCAGATTGAGAAAAATGAAAAGGAGTCAAAGGAAATAATTGAAGATCTACAAACACACATTGAAGAAGCCAAAAAGATTGAAGAAGATCTAACAAATTAGTTGTAAAAAGTAGATCTTGAAAAAATAATTAAAGTAGTCAATGATAAAGTAGCTAATGATTCAAAATTTGAGAATAACACTAATATATTGAATAAGATATTAAAAATTCAAAAATCAATATCAGATAAGACATGCATCAGATTTGAAAAGAAAAAGAGCTATGTTGAAGCGCTTATAAAATAAGAAACAAAAAGGGAAGAAGTTAAGAATGCAAAGGCAACTCAAACAAAGAAGGCTAGAAGGAATAGAGCTACAAAAGATAATCAGGCTTTGATGAAAAGGCCATAATATATTACAAGTACAATAATTTTAGACACATAGGACTAAAGTTTCAAGGCTCCATTCATCAAGAAGAAAGTTCAGACAATTTCATGGTAGAAGAAACAACTAAAAAAGTCTATGTTAACCCAGATAACTTTGCATGAAAGAAATGAATAAAATCCATGGTTCATTGATAGTGGATGTTCGAGGCACATGATAGGAGATAAGATCAAGTTCATAACTCTAAAGAAGATCAATGGCAACATAGTAAAATTTGAAGACATTACCATTGCCAGAATAGATAAAAATGGTACATTAAGTTTTGATAATGGTAGAACTAAGACTGAAACTATTCTATATGTAGAAGGTCTTAAGCATAATCTATTGATTGTAAGTTAAATGTGTGATCAGGGACACACACTAGAGTTTTATGTATAAGGTTGTGAAATTAGGAGAAAAAAATTAGATGTGTTGATTACAGATGCTCAAAGGATAGGCAATAATTTGTATATATTATTAGATATCAAAGGTCAAAAATATTGTTTGAGTCAGGTTGAGGAAAGTTGGATATGGCACATGAGAATGGGACACATAAATTTTAATAATATTGTCAACATTAGCAAGAAACAAGCAGTTAGATATCTTCCAAAGATTATAAAGCCCTCTAACACGCTTTGTGAACCATGTCAACATGGGAAGCATGTAAGAAGATGGTTCAAAATAAAAGAATACTTGACCACTCAGATGTTAGAGCTTGTTCACACTGATTTATGTGGACCAATGAGAACTCAAAGTACTCAAGGTGAAAAATATTTTATATTGATTATTGATGATTTTACACGTATGACTTGAGAGATATTTTTGAAGAAAAAATCAGAAGCTTTTAACCACTTTAAAGCATTCAAGGATTTTGTTGAGAATGAAACTAATTTAAAAATTAAGTGCCTGAGATCATATCAAACAAGATAATTCATGTCAAATGAGTTTATTGAGTATTGTGAAGACCATGGGTTAAAGAAATATTATTCAGTAGCTAGAACACCATAATAAAATGGAGGAGTTGAGCGAAAAATAAAATAGTTTAGGAGATGGTGAGGACAATTCTAAATGAATCTAAGATACTAGATAAATATTAGAGAGAGGTAGTAGGTACAATAATGTATATTTAGAATAGAGAATTTTTGAGAGTCAATAGTGACAAGACTCCCTATGAACTATGGAAAGACAAATCAGCTATAGTTGATTACTTCAAAGTTTTTAGCAGCAGATGCTTCATAAACAGAACCAATGAAAAATTGGGTAATTTTGAATCTATAAAAGATGGTATATTTCTTGGATATTATAGAAAAATTAAAGCTTATAAATGTTATAACAAAAGAACCTAGAAGATTGTTGAAAGTGCAAGTGTTAGGGTATATGATGTAGCACAAAGAGCCAGTGATCCAGTAGACACCCCTGAAATCATTGAAGAAGAAAATTTTGAAGAATTAAATGAGGATGAGAATAAGGAACAAAAGAACACCAAGAAGCCATCAAAATATGTTCATAAAAAACATAATAAGATTGACATCATCATGAACATAAATGGAGTTCGCATGAAAAAGATGATGGTAAGTGAATCTGAGCAAGTTAATTTTTTTTTAATCCAAAATTCAACTTGAAATTTTTTTAGAAGCTAGACATGATGAGCATTGGATTAAGGCAATGGATGAAGAATTAAATTATATAAAAAATAATGATACTTGAGAATTAGTTCTTAGACCAAAAGATCAAAATGTGATAGGAACAAAATGGGTATACATAGTCAAGTTGAATGAAGATGGTGAAGTTACCAAGAATAAAGCAAGGCTAGTATGTAAAGGATATACTCAGATTGAGGGTATATATTTTGAATAAACTTTTACACCAGTGATAAGGCTAGAGGCAATTTGAATGTTTCTTGCATATGCAGTGTTAATTTAAAAGTGTTTTAGATGGATGTCAAGTCTGCTTTTTTGAACATGAATCTAGAAGAAGAGGTCTACATTAAGCAACCTAAGGGATTCATTCTCTCAAATGATAGCAGTCATGTATGTAGATTGAAGAAAGCACTGTATGGATTGAAACAAGCTCTTAGAGATTGATATGCAAGACTTGATAATTACCTAAAAAATCAAGGTTTTAAGAGAGGTTTTGCTGACAATAATCTCTACATCAAAATAGAAGGTGAACATCAGTTGATTATTGTGGTATATGTTGATGGCATAATATTTGGAGGTAACATTGAAAGAATGACAAAATAATTTTTATATAATATGGAAAAATAATTTGAGATGTCTATGCTTGGATAATTGTAATTTTTCCTAGAGTTGCAAATATTTCAATCATAAAAAGGAATTTTCATATCTCAAAATAAATATGTCAAGGAGATGTTGAAAAAAATTGGTTTTAAGGATTGTGCACTAGTTGGCACACTAATGGGTACATGAAACAAGATAAGTAAGGATGAAGATTCACTTAATACAGATCAATCTTTGTATAGATCTATGATTGGTAGTCTTTTATATTTGAAAGCATCAAGTCTAGACATCACGCATGCAGTAGGCATGGTTGTGAGATATTAATCAGCTTCGAAGGAGAGTCATGTTCAATTGGTGAAAAAAATATTCAAATATGTCAAGGGACATTGGATTATGGATTTTGCTATCCTACATGTAGAGATTTCACTTTGGTTGCTTGTACAAATTTAGATTGGGTAGGTTGTTTGGATGATAGAAAAACTACAAGTGGAGGAGCTTTCTTCTTCGATGATAGCTTAGTATCTTGGCTAAGCAAGAAGTAGAACTTAGTATCACTTTTTACAGCTAAATTAGAATATATTGCAGCATTGTTGTGTTGTGCTCAAGTGCTTTGGATGAAGCAAACTTTAGAAGACATCAAGGTAAAATATGATGAACCTATTTTCATTTTTTTGTGACAACACAAGTGTTATTAATATTTCTAAGAATCTAGTGATGAATTTAGGAACAAAAATATTCCTATCAAATATCACTTTTTGAGAGAGCAGGTGGCAGATCAACAGGTTAAAATGGAATATATCAATACTATAGAATAGATTGTAGATATTTTCACAAAGGCACTATCAAAAGACACATTCGAGTATTTGCAAGAGAAGTTGGATGTAATGTTTTTTACTTCCTACCATTAAAGATCAACATCAGTTGAGGGGGAGCTAAGTGTTAGCTCTGGGATAGACCCTTTGCCATTGATGTCAAAGGGGGAGAAGAACAAGAATAGGTATAGGATGCTACAGTATGGGGGAATTACTATATGTTTTTTAGATGGTAGTATGTGTAGGTTGGCATGTGTAGTACAAGTTTTAGGATGTGGCAGTTTTAGTTTGAGGTTGACATCAATGACATAAAGGGAGATCTTTGGAAATATTGTCATTGATGTCAAAAGTCTAGCATTGTCGGTGATAAAGGCCCCATAGTATTTATTGTCTAAAGGTGTTTTTAATGTTCATATTTTTGCTAAATATGTTGATATTTATTTAGTATTGATGAATGCATTTTTGGTTACATAAAGTCAAAATAAGGCCCATGAGAAAGTCAAAGAGTCATGAGGAAAAGACAAAAGAGGGAAAAGACGTATTTTCCCATGAAGGGTCACCAAGTGAAGACAAAAGAGGAAGGGTGCATTTTTCCATCAAGAGTCACCTTAAGGAATTTGAAAGGTCACCAAGATATATAAAAAAGGGGAAAGGACACATTTTATCATGAAGGGTCACCATGTGAATTTTCAAATGAAAGGATTTAAAGGGTCATGCAAGTTTGGTGCCATTTTCCATGAGGAGTGAAGGGTCATAAAGGGTGAATGTCAAAGGTCACTTGGAAAGCTATAAATAAAGGCTTGAGAAGTCATTTGTAATATGCAAGAGAGTGCATGGTTCGTAATTATTTTATATAAGAAAAGAGAAGAGAAGAGAAATAGATTTTGTAGAGTTATATCATTTGTTGAGAAAGCAACATTGAGAGATGGTTGTGTTTTATACACAAGAGGGGTTGGTGATCCTATGGGTTGGTGCTCACAAATAGTTGTTGTGTTGGTGCTCAGCAAAGGGGTTGGTGCTCCTACAAGTTAGTGCTTTCAAACTTTGTAATTTGATTTGGTGCTCATTCATATACTTGAAATTGTTCTCTGTGGTTTTTTCCACTTTGGGTTTCCACGTAAAAATATGGTCTCTCTCTCTCTATCTCTCTCTCTCTCTCTTGTGTGGTGTATGTTATTGTTTTAGTTTTATTGCATATCTTGAATGTATGGTTAAGTGGAGTTTGATTAAGTAAAAGTTTTATAAGATATATGATATATTGATTCACCTCCCCTCTCTCAGTATATCCTATGCTTAACATGTAATTGATTTTGATTTTGTGGAAGTTGGTTTTGTGGAGGACCTAGTTTAATGTATGGAGGAAGAGGTTGTTGAGTGGGTGGAGGTATATAGATAACTAATGTCTTCACCATCTAAACATGGCATGATTCAGTAACCCCATTGCCAAAAACATTTTTATTGTAGTTGTAGGGTTTAGGTCTTTCATTATTATCAACTTAAGGTGGTGTTGAAGATGGTATTTGATTTTGGTTATGATTATGGTTTTGGATTTGATTCTAGTTTTATTCTAATTAGAAGAGGACAACTTGATTATGCCTTTATTAACAAGGGATTTATCAATATTTATTCCTTTTGTTATGACCTCTTCAAACATATGAGCACATTACAGTTTGATATTGTAGGATATATCACTATATAAGCTCTTCGTAAATATTGTGGCCAACTATTTATCCATTAGATTGTGTGTAAACTGGCTTGATAGGGCTCTCTAACGTTGCAAATATGTAGCAAATATTTTTCTAGTCTTCTATTTAGCTTGGCCTAGATCCACAACAATAGTCTCATGCTTGAGATTGTATGAAAATTACTGTACAAAGTTCTTTGGTAATTTTAACAACCATTCCAAGGCTTATCCAGTTAGACTCCTTGGGAAGAGCAAAAACAAGTATGTATTTCTATAGGTCACTGGTTGGTAGGAAACAAAGAATTCTTTCAAATGCTTCCTAGGGTCACCTTTGCCTTTGTATTTATCAAATTTAGGTAGCTCATAACATAGAGGAAAGGGTATTTGAAGATACTCCATGTTGAAGGGGTAAGATCATATCTCCTCTAGTTTGAATTTCTTCGTTTGTTTTCCCACTTATATGGATTGAATTGCATCCTTCATCTATTGAAACTCTTGGGAAAGGAAATAAGAAGGAATGGCCTTTTATTGTGAAGGTTGTCCAATCAAAGGTGGATTAATTTGATCAGGGTAGGTATATTGTGAAATGTTTTTTGGATTGGTCAGATAACCAGGTATGCATATATATGCATTAAGATTATACTGTGGGTATGGAATATGCTATTGTTGAAGTGTATTTTGGTTCAGGCTGGATATATAACCTTGGTTAGTGAATTATGGCTATAATAATTGCATTTGAATCTATAGAATGTGTTATTATTTTTGGGCTTGGGAGGGAAATTTTTCCCTACTTGTTACACCATGTTGGATATAGGGAACATATTGTTGACTAGATCCTTGATGTTAAAGGTGTTGGTAGTTTGATCTTTATTGCATGTGTGATACTCATTAGGTGAAAGGAAATTTGTTGA
Source organism: Torreya grandis (assembly GCA_037957365.1). NCBI lineage: Eukaryota > Viridiplantae > Streptophyta > Pinopsida > Cupressales > Taxaceae > Torreya > Torreya grandis. The sequence continues at coordinate 1,198,260 of JARHVA010000271.1, forward strand.
AATAATAAAAAATGAGAGGGGGGTGGGTGAATCAGTGTGTAAAATCTTATTTCAACTTCGTATATCATCCATTAATCATTCAAACAAATCTAAAGATATAACAATGTATAATCAATCATTCTTATGAGCATGAAGTAGGAACATAAAACATGAACATAATATCTATGTGAGAAACCTTCATGGGGGATAAAAATCATTGAAACACAACTTGAAATATATTCCTATAAGAAATTAATCAAACTTTTAGTCAGGCACCAACCCCACAAAGAGCACCAACCCCTCACTAGTTAATCACCAACTCAATTAGTCCTTTAACAAGCACCAACTTGCAAGGAGGCACCAACCCCATAGGTAACTGATAACCAAATAATTTACCTTGAGACTATGATCAAATTTGGACACTTTTTTCTCACTAAACTAAATATGACCATATTTTTTTGATCTTCTCACTCTTCTATCTCTCTCAAACAACCTATTAGGCCTTCTTGCTCAACTAGCCCTTTGCTTAGTAGAATTAGGTCATATGACCTTACTCATCACTTGTAGAAACATAATTATAACTTCATGAGATATTAAACACACCTATATTATTTTCCTCACACCCTATACCTAGTTTTCAAAACTCTAAATCATTCGCTCATATCCTCAATATTCTAACTAGTCAAATTAGGCCTATTAGACCTTCTCTTTATACTTGACTCTTGCTCTCACCCATATTGGTCAGCCAAGAACATAACCGTACTTATATAACCATTGGAATAGATTAAAAAAATATTTCAAAAGTGAAACACCCACTACATAGGTTTGTCATTACCCTTAATGGCCAAAACCACCATTAGGCCTAATAGAGACCTAATGTAATTAGGCCTTCTCAAAGCACATGTTTCACCTTGACCACATTGGAACACCATGAGCCTCCAAAAATAGATGAAACACTTAAAAAATTATTTAAATATACCCCAAATAATATTACCATATGTTCCCAACACCATTTATCTCATTTCACTCCTTGAACCACAAAATTAGGTCTACTCGCAATTAGGTCTTCTCACTGCCAAAAAGTCTACCTTGAAAATATGATGCATACACTCAAAATTACTACATAAACCAAAAAATAAATAACATGGATAAAATATCCATGAAATAATGTTCAACATTATGTTTATTATAATTCATAAAATATGGCAAAAGACCTCAAATTGATCAACTTCATATGCTCACTCAGAACTGTACACAGGCCTTAAGAAACAAGTCAAAAGCATTTGAGTTTTCACACCTTAATAGGATTTTATAATATTAAAAATGTTTTAAAATTAACTTATGAGACATATATAACAACTTCATGTTCATTGGACTCTTCTATTCTTTGCAAAAATACTTGGAAAGATCATTCTCATTTACACATAGAAAATTGCCTGTGGCTCCAAAAACACAATCATGAAGATCAAGATTTATAACACTTGTGTGAGAAATTTTATGAACCTAAAATGGGTTTAAATTATCCTTAAACATCATTATAGACTAATCTCATGCCTTCACCTTATATAGACTTCACTGTGTTAGACATGGCACTTTGAGAACAAATTTCTGCTTATCTATGAGAATCATTAAAAATTATAATAAAATGGAATATGATATATATGTATTTAAAAATGATCTCATACATGTGGATCCATCCATAATCCACTTCAACGCATCCTTAATCTCATTCTCACTACTACCTAGTTTTCTCAGCGTCTTCCTCATTAGGCCTATTTAGTGATAGGTCAAATTTCATGACTGGTTTAACATATTCAAGTTCTAAAACCTGATCATAAAATTACATGGGCACAAACTAAAATTATTACACATCATCCTTATTCCATTTGCATGCTTTGATCTGGTCAACCTTGCCTACTACATCAAAATTTTGAGAAACAAGGGGTTTACTGTAGCTTCCACTCACTCTTAAGACAAAATAATTCCACCCAGAGAAACTTGGAAGAGTCGTATCCAATTTTCAAACATAAAAATAGGTTAATGAATCCATTCTAAGCCATTTCCAACAATATATTTCTTATCAAGTTATAATGAGGGTTTTAAGAGGGTTTAGACTAACTTCTATTCTTAGTAATCATTCATAAAGGATTGACCCTAAAATCCAAAAACAATGCTAGGAAATTCAATATAGGACCCTTGCCTAGATTCCATGAAATGATCAAGATCTCATGAAAAATTTTCATGTGTCAATGAGCATAATAAAATCCTTCTTGGGTCTGTAACACCTCATTTTGTGCACACAAAAAACCTCAACACCAATTTTCATGCTTTTTCCTTCAGGATTTGACCTCAAACTTGGTTAAAAAAATTAAAACAACCTATTACACCTCTAAAAATTCTCTCAAGAGCTATGGAACCTTGAAAAATGAACCCGACCTCTCATTAGGCCACACTAGGTCTCTTTGCATGTTAGGCCTTGAACTGTCAGTCATACTTAGACCTTAAACAAACTTTGAAACCTATTGTAATATTTTAAATACCTCATTCTAATGTCATATATCCTCATACCATGCTTACACACTAATACACTTATTCACACAAGTCTCATACTGCTCATCTCATCATGCTACCAGGCCTATGCCTTCCCACTAGGTCTCTTAAGTACATGATTCATGAACTCAAATTTTAAGAGCAACAAATTCAACTCAGAATGACATCAATGACACTTTCATGACATCAATGAAAACTTCATGCATACCTAAGAACACATTCTCAACACTCACCCCATTTTTCATTGATAGCAACCACTCATTGATGGCAATCATTCAAGAAGCTTGTCTTATTGGGATACATCTCCCCCGTACAACTCAATCTCCCCATTTTACATTAATGAAAAATCACTATCTACAATAAAACTCAAAAAAGAAAGAAATGAAAGATCATATCAACAAGCTCCCCTATCTCATTGCATGCCTTAGACATATTCTTCTTGACAAACTGATATGACTCCCCATTTGACCTCACATCTTGTGTAGTTATTTCCTACTCTTGGAGCTAAAGTACCTCCTGATTAGCTCCACTTAAGTACTTTGACTTGTTTAGTGATTTCTAGGAATATGAATCACACCCAATTCATATCTCAGATGGTCAAAAGTGGCCTTTGGAAGAGGCTTAGTCAAAATATATGCAATCTAATCCTTGGTAGACATAAATTCAAGCTTAATACTTTGTTCATTTAATTTTTCTCTTAAGAAATTATACTTAATAATAATGTGCTTGGTCTTTGAATTCATGACATGATTCTTTGAAATACTTATGGAACTAGTATTGTCACAAAAAATTGGACTAGGACCATCAAACTTCACCTTGTAGTCTCTTAAGGTTTTTCTCATCCATAACACTTGAGTACAACATGAAGCTGTTGCAATGTACTCAAGCTCACAAGTAGATAAATCCATTGATGGTTGTTTATTACCTATCCATGAGACTAGGCACTTACCTAAGAAGAAGGATCCTCCACTAGTGATTTCTTTTATCTAGGCTCCCAATCCAATCTACATTTGTATAGGCTACTAGGTTGAAATTATTTCTCCTTTGGTACCATAATCCATAATCCATAGTTCTTTTGAGATACCTAAGTATCCTCTTGACTGACTATAGATGAATTTTCTTAGGATCTACTTGAAATCTTCCCATAAGACCTATTACTTGCATGATGTTAGGTCTAGAGGTATTATTATACAACAAACTCCCCATCATTGATCTATGATTTATCTGATTGACTCTTGAAGATTCATCTTCCTTACTTAGCTTACATCTTGTAACCATAGGTGTAATTAAAACTTTGCAATCTTCCATCTCAAATTTATTTAACATATCTTTTATGTATTCGACCTATGAAATGAACACACCTTTTTAGATTGACTATTTTGAAGTCCAGTAAAGAAAGATAGTTATCCAAGCATAGACATTTCAAATTCAGACTTCATTACCTTTTCAGAGGCCTTGGTCATGTTCTCATTAGTTACACCAAATATTATATCATCCACATAGACCACTACTATCAATGGACGATCATTTTTAATCTTGATATACAAGTTACTATCTGCAACTCCTCTCTTGAAACTTTGGTCCAAAAAATACTTGTTTAGTCTAGCATACCAAGCCCTAAGAGCTTGTTTTAGACCATAAAGTGCCTTATTAAATATGTAGACATAATCCTTGTTATTATTCAATAAGAAACCCTCAGGTTGCTCAATGCATACTTCTTTCTCCAAGTTCCCATTTAGGAAAGCTGACTTGACATTGATCTAGTATATCTTGAAGCCTTTGAAGCCTGTATAAGAAATAAACATCCTATTAGCTTCTAACCTTACCAAAAGAGAAAAAATTTCCTCAAATTAAACTCCTTATACTTGAGCATATCCTTTGCATACTTGTCTAGCCTTATTTTTGGTGACTTATCCATTCTCATTCAACTTGTTTTTGAACACCCATTTGGACTAATGATATTTTTATCTTTAGGCCTAGGTACTAACTCCCAAGTCTCATTCTTCTCAATTTGATTTAAGTCCTCATTCATGAAATATATCTAAAACTTATTTTCACTTGCTTATACATAGATTTTGGGTTCAAATTTGGATAATAAGGTAGTATTCTCTTGATTAACATCACTTACCATTCTTCTCCTTGTTTGTATACTTACACTCTTGTTTCCATTGATCTGAGATTCAATATGATCATTTTAAATTTGCCTAGAAGGACCTTTTAAGTCCTTTTTCTCATCAATTTCTTATTCATCCTCATTTATATCTATTTCTCCTTCATTATTCTTTGATTGAGAATATGATTTCTTAGTCTCATCAACCTTCACATTTGTGTTCTCTACTATCTTTTGCAACCTTTTGTTGTAACATCTGTAGGCAACACTTAATGATGAATATCCAAAGAAAATACCTTCATAAGACCTTGATTCAAACTTTCCTAAGTCCTCATCATCTCTCTTGATATAACATTTACTCTCAAATACCTTGAAATGTTCAACATTTGTAGGTCTATCATTCCATAATTCATATGGAGTCTTTTCACCATTGATCCTAATCTGTCTTCTGTTCAAAGTGTAAATTATAGTACTCATAAATTCTCTCCAATAATTAGTAGACAAATTTGACTCATTCAACATGGTCCTTGACATTTATTGAACTATTCTATTGTTTCTCTCAACCACCCCATTTTGTTGAGGTGTTCTAGCAGTTGAGAATTGTCTTCTTATTCCATTGTCCTCACAAAACTCATCAAACTCATTTGACCAAAAATATCCTCCTTTGTCAGACCTAAGACACTTGATCTTCACATTCATCTCATTTTCAACCAAAGCCTTAAAAATTTTGAGCTTTCCTATAGCTTCTAACTTCTCCTTCAAGAATGCTACCCTAGTCATTATTGTGAAGTCATCTATAAACAAAATGAAGTAGTTGTCACCTTGAATAATTTGAATCCTTGTAGGACCACATAGATCAGTATGAATTAGTTATAAAGGTCTATTAGTAGAGTATTATTTATATTTTAATCTCCTCCTAGTCTGCTTAGCATGTTGACATGTCTTGCAAAGAGCATCTGTATGTTTGGAAATTTTGGGCATGTTCTTCACGGGTCCTTTGGAGCTGATCTTGACTAGATTGTCAAATTTTATATGATATAACCTCTTATTAAATATATAAATTTCATCTACCTTTCTCACAAATCACTTCTCTTTTGTGATCTCATTCAGTACATATAGATTGTTCTCAGTCCTCTTGGCTTTGGCAATCAACCGTCCTAATTTCTCTCTCCTTATCTCACATCCTTTATCATGGAAATTTAGGGTATGTCCTTAGGTACACATTTGACTTACACTCAACAAATTTTTTTTCAAGCCATCTACATATAATACATTTTTTGTCTTGGTTTTCCCATTGTCCAAGCTTAAAGCACCTTTTCCAACTATATTAGCAGATGTGTTATCTCCAAACCTTATTGCACCTATGTCATTTATTATTTAAGGTGATGAATTTGATATTATCTATTGTCATGTGACTTGAAAAACCAATGTTTATGTACCACTTCATGTCTTCATTCTAAGTATGAAAGGTAGTTTGGGCTATCATAGATTATTCTCCTCTAGATTCTTGCTTATCTTTCATCTTACCCATGGGGTTTGGTTTCTTGATCCATTCTTTAGTATCATGACTAAATGTATTCTTAACATGATTGGTTTTCTTTATTTATATTTTCTTACACTCATTTTTAATGTGTCCTCTTTGGTTATAGTTATAACACATGATTCTACTTCTCCATCTACAGTCAACAACTCTATTTCTAAATATACCACAAGAAAAACAATAACCAATGAAATAATCCACATATTATGATTGTTTAACCTTATTTGTCTTTTGATGATCATAGGATGATACACAACTACCTTTAATATCTTTTGATGAAGAAAAACCCTTCTTGGATTATTGATGATTGACTTCAAACTTAACCACTTATGCACATGTCTTGATTCTACCACCTTTATCACTCCTTGATCGATCAATGTTTTTTGGAAGCTAAATCTCATTTTGTTCTAATTTGAAGCCAATACCTATCATATCAAAAAATTAAATCTGATTATCCAACATATTGTTAAGCTTTCCAGTACTCTCCTCAAATTTTTGATATGTCCTTATCTTGATTGCATCTTGCTCAACTGGTGCCTCTAAAGTATTTACTTTCATTCTAAGTTGGGTGAATTATTTCATATGATTCTTATATTTTGAAAAATATTCACAGAATATTTCTATGACTATGGATATATCTTCATTGTAATCAAAAAATACACTTTCATTATCAAAATCCATACATGTGCTCCAAAGATCTCCTTTAGACTGGCAGGCCTGTACAAAGGACCTTGTTTTGATACCAATTTTTGGAAGCATAACCACTTATAGTGGGGGAGAATCATTGTGAAAACTCTTATTTCAATTCCATATATCATCGATTAATCATTCAAACAAATCTAGAGATATAACAATGTATAATCAATCATTCTTATGAGCATGAAGTAGGAACATGAAACATGAACACAAGATCTATGTGGGAAAACCTTATAGGGGATAAAACCCACTGACACACATCTTGGACTAAATTCCTATAAATAATTAATCAAACTTTTAGTGAGGCATCAACCCCACAAGGAGCAACAACCCCTCACTAGTCAATCACCAACTCAACTAGTCCTTTAACAAGCACCAACTTGTAAGAAGGCACCAACCCCCTAGGTCACTCATAACCAAATTAGTTACCTTGAAATTATGATAACCTTTAGACACTTTTTAGAACTCAACTAAATATTATTTCCTTATTTTTCTCTTCTCACTCTTTTATCTCTCTCAAATAACTTATTAGGCCTTTTTTCTCAACTAACCCTTTCCTTGGCAGAATTAGGTCATATGACCTTGATCATCACTTGTAGAAACATAGTTATAAATTCATGACATATTAAAAACATATATATAATTGTATTCAAACCATATAAATAGTTTCCAAAACTCTAAATCATTCGCTCATATCCTCAATATTCTAATTAGTCAAATTAAGCCTATTAGACCTTCTCTTTATACTTGACTCTTGCTCTCACCCATATTAGTCAGCCAAGAAACTAACCATACTTGGATAACCCATAGAGTAGATCAAAAAATATTTTTAAAAAGTTAAACACCCACTACGTATGTCTTTCATTACCCTTAAGGGCCAAAACCACCATTAGGCCTAATAGAGACCTAATGCAATTAGGCCTAATAGAGACCTAATGCAATTAAGCCTTCTCAAAGCACACATTTTACCTTGACCACCTTGGAACACCATGAGACTCCAAAAATGGATGAAACACTTAAAAAATGATTAAAATATATCATAAATAACCTCACCTTATGTTACCAACACCATTTAGTTCATTTCACTCCTTCAACCACATAATTAGGTCTACTCGTAATTAGTCCTTCTCACTGCCAAAAAGTCTATCTTGAAAATATGATGCATACACTCAAGTTTGATACATAACCCAAAAAAAAATCACATGGAAATAATATTCATGACATAAATTTAAAAATAATGTTTATTATAATTCATCAAATAGATCAAAATACCTCAAACTGATAAACTTTATATGCTCACTCAGAACTACACATAGACCTTAAGAACCTAGTCAAAATACTTTGACTTTTCACACCTTCATAGGGGTTTATAATGCATAAAAATGTGTTAAAATTAATTTATGATACCTATATAAAAAATTCATGTGCATTTTATTCTTAAAATGTATGCAAAAAGACTCAGAAACATCATTCTCATTCACACATAGAAAAATGTCTGTAGCTCTAAAAACACAATCATGAAGATCAAGATTTATAACACTTGTGTGAGAAATTTTATGAACCTAAAATGGGTTTAAATTATGATTAAACATCCTTATAACATATTTAAATAGATATATTACAAGGTTCAATATCAATATTGGGCTTAAAGACCAATCTCATACCTTTACCCTACACAGACTTCATTGTGTTAGATAGGTCACTTTGAGAACAACTTTTTGCTTGTATATGAGCATTATTAAGACTTATAATAAAATTTTATATGAGATATAGGTATTTAAAAATTATGCCAAATAGTTGGATTCATCCGTAATCCACTACAACCCATTCCTAATCTCATTCTCACTATTGCCTAGTTTTCTCATTGTCTTCCTCATTAGGCCTATTTAGCGATAGATAAACTTTCATGACTGGTTTAACATATTTAAAGTCTGAAACATGATAAAAAAACTTACATTAGAATAAAATAAAATTCTCACACATCATCCTCCATCCATTATCATGCTTTGAGTTGTTCAACCTTGCCTACTACATCAAGATTTTGAGAAACAAGGGGTTTCTTATAACTTCCACTCAATATTTTGACAAAAAAAATGCCACTTGGATAAACTTGGAAGAGTCCTCTAGATTTTCCAAACATCAAACTAGGTAAAAAATCTATTCCGAGCCATTTCCAACAATATCTTTCTGATTGGGTCATAATGAGGGTTTTAGGAGGGTTTATATTGCCTTCCATTCTTAGCAATCATTCATAAAGGATTACCCCTCAATTCCAAAACAAATTCTAGGAAATTAAAGCTAGGGCCCTTCCCAAAATTACATGAATTTATTAGGATCTCATGTAAAGGTTTCACATTCCAATGAGCATAAGAAAATCCTTCTTAGGTCTACAACACCTCATTCTATGCACACAACAAACCTTAACACCAATTTTCATGCTTTTTCCTTCAAAATTTGACCTAAAACTTGGTCAACACACTTAACACAACCTTTCACACCTTTGATAATGATTTTAAGATCTCTGGCACCTTGAAAAATGAACTTGACCCCTCATTAGGCCACACTAGGTCTCTTTGCACATTAGGCCATGAACTACCAGTCATACTTAGACCTTGAACACACCTTAAAACCTATTGTAATATTCTCAATACCTCATTATCATGTCATACAGCCTCATACCATTCTCACACACTATTACACTTCTTCACACAAGTCTCATATTGCTCATCTCATCATGCTACCAAGCCTATGCCTTCTCACTAGGTCTCTTCAAGAGATGGCTCATGAACTCAAATTTCAAGAGTAACAAAGTCAACTCAAAATGACATCAATGAAACTTTCATGACATCAATGACAACTTCATGCATACCTTATAACACATTCTCAACATAATTATTTCTGAGCACCTACTACTTGTTGTGCATAAGAACCTTGTTGTTGGCTAAACACCTATTATTGCGTTGGTACTTGTTGATTTGACACCTATCATGGATTTGACATTTGTTTTTAAAATGGCACTTGTTGTTGGTTTGGAACTTGTGGGGGGTTTAACATTTATTGGTTTGGCAATTATTGTTGTTGACCAACTGAAACTTTCTGACCAATAGGAATATGTTATTGATTAGGAAATGTTTACGACTGATAAGGTATATTGGTCTTTGCTTGTTGTGGTGTAAAATTCATTGTCACCTATTGAGGTGATGTCGTATTATACACTTGTTACATTGGTAAGTTGGTTTATTGTTGACTTGTTTCCCTTGTTGCACATTCGAAGGAGTAGCTGGTTGGGTAGTAGAGGTTACTTGTTGGTTTTGGGAAGTAAGATTACCTATTCCTTGCTATTGCAATCCACTCATGGTGTTATTCAAAGGAACATATTACATGTTACTTGGAGACAAATTAGACCTACTTTGGTTTAAATTAGACTGCACTTGCATGATATCTGCAACATCTTGGGTGTGGTCTTCTGTTTGAGTAACATTCTCTTCTGTCAAAATATGGAAATTATACATGTCACCAACCAACATGCTTTGGCTAAAGGGGTGTACATTTTGGATTATGTATCCCAACATATCTATTATTTCCTTCTTGATGGAGATATCTCAATAAATTATGTGTTAGGAAAAACCCTTGCATTGAGGTTATGAGATAGGTTGAGATAGGTTTGGTATGCTTGTTGTACCTATTCCATTTGTTCATCCATAATACCTTTTCCTTTTGCAAGCATATTATGGTCTTATTGTGGCATTTGGACTAGATCTTGGCTATGACTATTAGATGCCTATTCAAATGGTTGAATTCAAAGTGCAATATTAGGCAATCTAATAAAATTGCCCAGACTTTCTTATGGGATGTTTGGCAGAAACTTGGCTCCTACTTTGACAACTCTAACTAGAACTTCATCTTTATTTTCTAGAAAATGACATTTAAATAAGTATGGATCATAGCTAGTTTTCATGGGCATCATAACATAATAGGGATCTTATTATTGGTTTTGTTTAATGTTATGCATCTTTTGATCAAGGTATTATTGCATTAGTTCTAGTTCTTAGCTTGGATAAGGAGGCATAGTTACTAAATACTACACTAAAGGGTTATGCCTTTGTTTAATTTATGGGATGTTATAAGATGGATAAGGATCTGTATCATACACTACGTCTTCATACGACTCCTGAACAAAAGGGTCATTGGTCACAAAGTTCCCATAGCTAGGATTACATCTAGTACTATTACATGTGTAAGGATCCATGTTCAGATCCATGGATAGGTCACGTGACAAACAATGGGTCCAAAGGTAACAAATAATCGAGGTCTAAAAATAAAGGGCCTTTGGCTCTATAAAAGACACACAAAGGGAGAAACAACTAAATTGGCAAAGGTAGAACAAACAAATATGAGATCAATCTAACAACATGACATTGATTTGCCTAAAGGCAGTTATAATCAATGAAAAAAGTAACACAAAGGCTCAAACTCATTTATGGCTAGCATATTGATTTTCCCACAGGCAATTATAATTAGTAACAAGAGTATCTAAACAAAGTAGAATAATTATGAACTAGGATCAAGAGATAGTAATGATTTGCCCAAAGGTGATTATACTCGTGCTAAAAATAAGGATAAACTTAGAAACACAAAACTTGAACAAGAACTCAAAATCAAACTAAATTAAGGTAATTAGATCATATGATACTTGGTAATTGGCTAACTTAAGACTTAGAATTTGATTCAAAAAAACTATTGGAATAATAGATCTAGGACACCCAAAAATTTGGCACCACAAACTTCAAACTAAGTACATGGAAATAAATTAGCTCAAAAATATGCTTTAAACAAGGTAAAAAGTGCTAGATCAAATAGGAAATCAACCCAAGTAACACAATCCAAACATAAAAGGTGGACAACCTAAGCCCAAATTAGATGAGGATTCAGTGTGAACCTAATTATTTTAGGATTTTCACTTCAAAAGGTTAAGTTTTAGATTTTAATGAGAAAATACTTGAATGTTCTAAGGTAAAGAAGCTAGACCAAAATGGTTAACATAACTACATGTTTAAAATAAGAGAGGTACAATAGTGGTTTGGAACTTGGTTTTAAAAGCAACAAAATATTGGAACAATTTTAGCAGTGTAACAATGCTCCTTCAAACAAATGTCATGGTAAATGGTTTTGGACTAGAATATTTAAGGCAAAAGTTTGAGATGAAACATAGAGCATAACAATGCTCCATTTAAACAAGAGACACACAAATGACTTTGAGACAAATATCCAAGGCAAAAAGTGCAACATAAATGGATAGAGTAACACCTCTTAGGCTAAAGGGGTGTGAAAATAAAGTGAATGTTTTGGAATTTTTGACGCGATAATATAAACAAAAAAATTTAGTCTAAAAAAACACATGTAAATCAAATAAAAATGAAAGTAGCAAAAATGGCTCATCCTATTCCTTATAACTGACATGGGTGTGCATAGCTTCAACCAAAGTTTCCATTGATATACCTATGTTTGTGATGAATTAAATGTTAATCTAAAAAAGAAAGTATAGGTGTAGGTAGAGTTTTTTACACCCCCCTTTATCTCTCAATTATTGATACATGGCCTGAACTTGGACTGAGGAACACTCAATATTTGGCATGAATTTCATAGCAAGTTGGCTTTTAACTAAAATATATAAATCTCATATGTACTAGATGATACCAAGTGTGGCTAACATAAGGGCATAATCACATCAAATGAATCCAAACCACCTAATTTACTATACAAGGGTTTATTTCTTTTTATAATGACTCTAGCTATGTACTTCTTAGTGGAGTTTGATGTCTAGATACCACATGACTCGAGTACCTATTGGGATGGTTAGGCTAATCACTCACTATTATCCCACCTAATGGTTTGTCCAATTTATATACCCCATTATAGAGTGGGTTTGATATGATGTTGAGAGATGAAACCCTAGGTCAATGCACCCCTAAAAAACTTGTGGGGAGACGATGAACTCCTGTCCACAAGTCAAATGCATAAAAGAAATAAAAGAAAAAGGAAAGATTTTAGAGGTCATTTTTTGGGTCACTTAAATTATCAAAGCTTGGGGAGAGAATACATGACATTATTTCTGACATAACTTACATACAAAGGTAATAAATTAAATGATTTTAGTCACCCGAGTTCCCTAAAGGGGACACGGGAAGAACATACACGCAATAGTTCATAGTTTACCACCAATAAATAAACTAGTCTAAGAAACTTTGAAATTTAGCTAATAAATGAAAAATAAACATAAAATGAAAAAAATCTTAAGATATCTAACTAAGATGTATGCTACTTTTATTAACATCAAATTCAAAGCGTGATTAAAATATTGGCCCCTTGGCCTTGTTTGCACTTTGTAAAATTTTTAAAAACAACTAAGAGACAAAAATATTTAAGTGGATTTTAAGCACCAAACAAGAAGTATATGAGATTTTAACCATGCTTGAATTTTCCTCTCTCCACCTTAGGTCCTACAAAATGTTAGAGAGTTTTCTTGTTTAGAAGCCAAAAAGCAAGTGAACAAATAACAATTAAATTTGAGCTCTCGATTTTGTTTTTTTTAAAATCTCAGAGACAAATCATCACTAATCACACAAAGATCAATGTCAATTCCTATAATTGCTGTCACTTCAATCAAATCATCGATGTTTCCTATAAACACACAAAAATAACTTTGCTTTGAAATAAAAATGGCTAATAAACAAGTTTAAGGTCCAAACTTCTCACGGCTTCTGCAAGAAAAAGGGTCACACAGACAACAAACAAGTTATCAAACATAAAATGAAGGTAAAGAAAATAAATTTTAGCCATGTTCCTGCCTTTCTCTATTTTCTCTGCAGAGATTATGGTCGATTCCTGTAATCGACATCGATCTAAAAAATTGGTATCGATCCCTGCAACCTTGTTAAAAAAAAGATGTAAAATTCAAATCTAAAACTTGGAACTTGAATATTTAAATGCATTTTTTAGACAAAATAAAGCTAGCATATTAATCTCCTTGGCCATAAGGGATGTTTGGTCTCACTAGGCGTGCCATTTTGTATACAGGTTTAAGCATGAAAGTGACAAAAACTAAGTGTCTACAAAGAGAAGATGTAACAAAGACATAAAAAGGAGAAAAAGAAATAGCATGATATAAGGGGGAGATAATTTAAAGTAAAAAAAGAATTAAATAGGCAAATGCATTTAAACAACTAATTCAACCCTATGCCCAAACATCATCGCATATTGAAAGACATGATCATCATTATATCCCCAACTAGTTCATGTGGGAGCCCTCCTAATTTTGTTAACATGATAGCTAATTACACTAAAGAGACAACCCTTGAAAGAATAAATACGACTCCACTTTCTTGGAATATAGACAATAAAGGGCATAATGATGGTGTAAATTTTTATCTGATGTAATCAAATGTATTAAGTTTGTTATGAAATGCAATGAAGTGTATTAAATAATGTAATGATTATCTATTGTATTAGGTTTGATTATATAATATGATGAAATTTAATTGTTATCTACCATTCAACATGGAATTGGATCATAAGCTTAGTGAAAATTTAAAAACCTTCACTTAAAAGAGAGTTCCACATTGCTATTTTATGCTCTTTACTTTAAAACCTATCATCATTAGCCACAATAAACAAACATCGAAAACACATTTAAACAATACAAGGGATAAAAATTCTAGGATCACAATAACTGTGTTAAGATTAAGAATCTAATCAATGTAAGAGCATTATAAACTTTGTAAACATATATTGTGTTAAGAAACACAATGAAAATAGTTGAAATAGTAGCACAATCTCTGAAAACATAAAAAGTGTCAAGAAACAAAATGTTTGTAAACCTTTCACGCGTAGGCTAGCAAACATTCACCCTTTACAATAATTAAACTTCTATAAAAAACAATAACTCATGAATAAAGTAATTTAAAATAGAATGGAAAACATGTCAACAACTATGACAAATAATAGTTGTAATATTGAAAATGTGAATGAATAACACAACAACATGAATTCACATCAACATGAATGCACAACATATCAATAACACGACAACATGCATTCACAAAATGATTTGGCTTAATATATATGATTTAACATTGACTGGAATGTGAATGAAAATCTTAATTTTTATACAAAGACAATTACATTTACTGGTATGTGAATGAAAACTTTCAGGGCTTCCATCCACATACCAATGAATGTTGAGTCATACAGACACTCATCTTTCGATATGGCCCTTCATTTTATATTGATGACCCATGTTAACTACACTTTGTGCCTAAGTGCACAAATTTTTAAGACAATGCAAAAAAAATTATTTGTTTGTATATTACTATTAGTCAAATTTATAAAAATCATTGGACACTAGTTCTCATTTTACAAGTATGTCAATGAAAACCTTAATTTTGATACAAAGACAAAAACATTTACTAGTATGTTAATGAAAACTTTCATTTTGATACAAGGACAATAACATTTACTAGTATATGAATGAAAACCTTCAAGACTTCCATCCACATACCAATAAATGTCTAGTCTTTCACCCCAAGTTCAAATCCATTTCCATCAAAGAAAGCAATAATTTCATGCTTGTTGAATTTTGAAATGTGTTAGAATATCTACAAATTAATCAAATGCATAATTAAATAAGCATACTATTCATTTAAAAAGTATTTTTATATTTACCAATATTTTTTTAATTCTTCCATCTAAGGTTCAAATAGCTTTTCTTCTAAAGAATTATTTGTGTGTATACTAGTAAATGTTTAGCCTTCCATCCCAAGTTTCAATCCCTTTCCATCCAAATGAGCATTTTTGTGTGAGAACGTTTAATGGATGCTTATAGAAGCCATGGAAAGTTGGAGGCATGGAAATAAAAATGCATCTCATATATGAAAAACACAACAACATGAATGGAAAACATAACAACAATCACTAAGAAAAAGAATATTTGTAATGTTGAAAATATGAATGAATAAGACAACAACATTAATTCACAACAACATATCAATAATAAAACATCATGAATTCACAAACGGATATGATTCAATAAATATGACTCAACATTTATTGGTATGTGAATGATAATTTTTATTTTGATACAAGATCATTAATATTTGTTGGTATGTGAATAAAAACCTTCAAAGCTTCCATCCACATGCCGATAAATGTTCACTAACATATTTTCATTTTGCAGGTTGTTCAAGGCAAGTAATATTTAATCCCTCTAACATGTCAAAACTATAATCTTTGTTAAATAATGCATTCTATAAAAAAGGTCATTGGGTTCTATTACCATTCATCTCACATTTATTTTGAGTGAGTGACATTTTAACATGGCACATTGAACAGGGTTAACACTACACTTTAATGCAAGGAAATACAAATGCATCATAAATATAAATAACACAACAACATGAATTCAAAAAATAATTTGGTTTGCTAAAAAACAATAACAATTGTTGTTATGTGATTGAAAACCTCAAGGGCTTCCATCAAAAAACTAGGAAATTTTGAGTCAGATGTGAATGAAAACATATCGATGTTATGGGTTCATTTGTGGGTAACGTTTCATCCCTCCAACATGTTTACGCTACAATCTTTGTGAAATGATGCATTATGCAGAAGAGGCATTTAGGTTCCATGACTGTGATGCAAGAGTGACTTGAACAAGGCATGTTGATTAGGTTGTAGAGTTTATCTTTGGCATCATTAATGGAAACAAAACATGTCAAATGTCTTTGAAGATAGCCCTTCATTGCATATTAAATTAAAAAATGATAACATTTATTGATATGTGAATGAAAACCTTGAGATTTTTTATTCATGTACTAGTAAAAGTCATTCAAATATAAAGGCACACAAAATAACAATAATAACAATAACATGTATTTAGGTTCCATTATATTTTGAAGAGAGTGACTTGAACAAGCCACGCTGAATAGGTTGAAGACATGGTGACATTAATAGGTCACTAGGTGTCTTCAAAAATGGTCATTGCATATTAAAAATACAACATCTTCCAACATGGTTATTCCTTGCATATTAATGACACTTCCAACATGACAATTGAATTCAGAAAACAATATGGTTTAATACAAAAACAATAACAATTACTGGTATGTAAATGAAAACCTTGAGGCCACACCATGAACATACTAGTAAAAGTTGAGTAAGATGTAAAGACACAATTATGAAAATAATAGTGAAAATCATGTTTTACAAGGACACAAAAAAAAAACTGAAGATTATTGTGAGCTTAGTTATAGGTAAAAAGCACATACCTTTAAATAACACTTTATCCCTTCAAAATGTTGATGCTACAAGCTTTGTGAAACATCGCAGGGGGCGGAAGAGGCATAAGGGTTCCATGATTGTTTGGGGACATGACTTGAAAATCCAAGCCGAACAGGGGTTTGACGACACACATGGTGGTATTTACTGGAAACACTAATGGAACAAACTTTGCGAAGCATCACTAAACATGATCCGTTGTTGCATATTAATGACCCAAGCATCTTCCAAAATGGCACTTCATTTTTTATTAATGACCCGCATGTCTTCCAACGTGACCCTTCAATTTATATTAATGACCCATCGTAACTTGACGACATACGTAAGTGTACAAATTTTTAAGCCAATACAAAACAAATCGTTCATTTGTATACTATTATTAATCAAATTTATAAAAATAATTAAATATTAGAACCCCAACTATTGATCACACCTAAAATTGGAAAAAAAAAAAAAAAAAGAAAAAGATATTTTTGAAAAAAATCATCATATGACTTTAAAGAACACTAAAGACCTTTTACTTTGAAGCCATAACATATGTGATTCCGTCTTAAACATGAAGATATGTTATGGTTGGATCCATGCAAAAACAAATCGTATGGCTGCCCATCATGCCTTAAAGTGTGTGGGGTGGTGATATTCTAGCCCATTTATTTATGTTGTCTCATAGGTTGGTCGTAAGTCAATGATGATGACACATTTCCAACCTCTTATTTGATATACAACCAAGTTTAACTCCACGAAACGTATAGGTAGCTGGCTACTTTCTTAAACCCTAAAAATAATCTTCCATCAATTCATCTTGTATATTATTAGTATAGGTACTGTCAAAATCAATCAATTTATATGAAAGGACTAAACTTAACTCAATTTCGTAATGTTTGGGAACAACTAATAAATATTTATTTTTTAAATAATATTTATCTATTTATTTTTTAAATAATATTTATCTACATTGTCATTGGCTTATTCACAATGGAAAAATGTAATTTCTAATAAATATAAATTTCAAATTTCAAATAACCAATCAAAAATTTGAATGAAAATGTTTAGAAAGTAGGAGAAAGATGTGGAGTCTTTTTTATCGTTTTTTTAAATTTTTATTGACCAAACAATAAAAATTAATTGCATGATGCGTAGGGTCGATCATGAAATTTTGTCTTTCTAAAAAACACAACACTTCGCAGTCGACCATTGTTGTGTTATCCTATGATACGGCCTGCTTAAATATCAAGTTGCACTACATTTTTCATCTCTCTGGTGCTTCAAAGTTGTTAATAAATGTCACAAAAGGTGAATGCTTAAGACGACTAAAGCAAATGTGTCCCTATTCTATTTTTGGGGCTAATTATTGTTTGGATTTTCAATGGTTGTCCCAATTACCATGCTTCCCCTATAAGAATACAAATACAAATAATTGATTATTAATTATAGTATAGTGGCCAATAAAAAAATATATAAACATTGCGGATTTTAGACATCCATCAATGTTGTGCAAGGCACTTGCCATTGGCATTGTTGTGTGGTGGTTGTATATGTTACCACCACAATTGTAATCATTTTCTGGACATATTTGTCATGCCATCTTCCCCAAAACATGGGACATCATTAATGTATTGTTGGTGGCATTCACATAGCAACTATAATTTGTAACACATATTTCTGTAATCACGATAGAAACTAGAAAAATGCACTGAACAATTGAAAATTTGTAGAGAATATAAAAATCAATTACGAAAATAACAAAATACCCTGGAAAACACTGATCTTGTTCACCATCAATCAAGTTACATTAAATTTATTATCTATGGTTGCATTATGTTAAAATTTGAAGTTGTGTAACTTCAAATTTGCGAACAACTCACAAAAGAAAATTAAATAAGGATCAATTTGATAGAGAAATTAATAAATAATAATTCATTTATGGAAACACCACAAGTATTTATTTGTAATTTCTTTGATCCATTATAATAGGATCCTACGTTTCAATGAAAATAGATATTTGTCATAGATTTTTCAGAAATCCCTTAATAATAACTATGGAAGCCTTAAATATCTCCAAATATTAAAGTGTAAAGCTCAAAAGCTTCAATTTTCCATTAAGTTCATTTTGCTCAGGAATCAACCCGGATAAAATCACAAATGCAAATAAGCGAACAATATACAATTCTTTGAGAAAGAGATTTCTCAAAAAAACTGTGATAAATATTTATTTGCATATTTTTGATACCAAATCATAGTGTGATAGAAAAAATTGATACAAATAAATATTTGAAACTTTCTCAAGATGTAAATAATTGTGAACTGTGGAAGACATAAAACTCAAGCTTTTAATTCTTTGAAACTTTAAGAAAATTTAATTACAGTGACTAAATACAAATTTCCAACTCAATTCAATATTAAATGTAGGGTTGAGGTAAGTATTTTAAAAAAGCATAACTATCGTTGTTGATTTGTCATCTAATATGAGTTGTTTCTTATATTTCCCTTACCTCTCTCAAGAACCTCAAGGTACAACCAATCTTTAAAAATCCAATAATCCTAATATGTAAAAAAATTTCCTTCCAACATAAAATCTAAGAACAAAAATAACTAAAACAAACACTGATACAAATTAAGATTGTTACTATAACCTATAAAATATCCATAAGCTTTGTGAAAAAACACAAACCACAAAAACTCAAAAAAAAAACAAAGAGAAACCAAAAAAACTAAGAAAACCCAAAAATGTTAGATTTATAAAAAATAAATACACAAAACTGATGTAATCCCTAAAAAGAATATGCCTTCTTGAATAAAAGTGCACATCACACCCATGAAAATAACTCAAAAGCACTTAAACATAATACCTTTAATAGACATAAAATTTCTATAAAAGAAAATTGAAGAGAACACCTTCAACAAATTTCCCAAATAATATTAAACCCAAATAACCATATACATCTAAATATTTATTGACACAAGATCCATGTAACGAATTACAACTAACATAGATCACAATCTTAATGTCCATTCAAAAATCAATAATATATGATTGAATTTAGTTTATATTTTTACAAATATATTGAGAAAACTAACAAATTATTATGTAACGTAAAACATAATAAGATTTGATAACTACCAAATAAGATTTAAAAAACTTAAAATTATAATGAAAAGCCATACCTAACTAACAATCCAAGCTTATCATTAAGGAAATCACATGAAACAAAGATATAAAAGATAATTTGAGGTGTGTAGAGAATAATACAGGCAAAGAACATCATTAATTTAGATGCTTTTCTATATAACTACATTCTACCATCTCCATTGTTGTATGCCTGATCCTTCATAATAACAACTCTCATACTTCACTAATTTCTGATTAATTGTTTTTTATTCTAAAATATAGTATAATTGAACATATCATTTTATTGCATGCCATTATTATCAGTAATTGTATATATATATATATATATATGGTAAGTTTTTTAAGAGGCTAGGACCCTAACTTAGCAGTATTAAATGTAAAGTATAATTAAAGTGATTGTTAGGACTTGTTCCAAAGTCTTAACGTTATGTTAGATTTTTGGTAGGTAATAAATAATTATTGTAAATGGGACATGCATCTTTTAGTAAAGACACCCCCATAAAATAAACTTACTTAGTTTAATTATTAGGTAGTTTTAATGTTTTATATTTATTAATTAGAATTATTTTACGGGTTATTTTCCTGTATTTAGTTGGTTATAGGATTAGTTGTTTTTACCGGTTATTGGTAAAAAACTATATAAATCCATGTTTGCATTGTAAAAGGGTTAACGGAGTAAAGGCATCCTTATGTACTTATTTTTTTTTTAATTAATAAAATACTTGTGCACTCGCACTAAGTGGGGACAAGGTTCAACCTATTTTGGTTCAGGAGTTATCAGTGGTATCAGAGCATGGTTATTTTGGGAGCTTGGTGAATTCGAAGGAGCAAGGTGAAAAATCAATTCACGTGATATCATTTGGCATGAAATAAGGTATGCAATATAGTATTGGTTTAAATATTTTGAAAAATTATTAAATTATTTTAATTTTTCAAATATTATTTATATTTAAACCTGTATATTTTTCATATACCACAGTCTGGTCTTTTTTGATCATTCATACTCCATTGTCTTGTGTTCAAACCTCCTCATCTGGCATAAAAATGATTTTTTAGCATTTTAATGTTATTAAATTCATTGTTTTTTGGCCAAAACCAGATTTGTACGGCCTAT
The DNA here is from genome assembly GCA_037957365.1 of Torreya grandis. Classification (NCBI taxonomy): domain Eukaryota; kingdom Viridiplantae; phylum Streptophyta; class Pinopsida; order Cupressales; family Taxaceae; genus Torreya; species Torreya grandis. The sequence goes on from JARHVA010000271.1 coordinate 1,219,708, forward strand.
TTATTTAAAAAAAAAGCTCTGTAATATTTATTCATGGCTACCATTATTAATTCATCTCATTCCCAGGCCTCTTAATAGCTAAAACACTTGTCAATCTTGATCAAATGATATTAAACCCCTATTTTTTGCATTCAAATTGTAAATCTGAGAATTTTTTGAACTTGTACAGCCTGTGGTACGGCCTTCCAACGCCCAGGCTTTATTTTGATCTCATTCTCTGCAAATACACCTCAAAAAATTTACAAAAACTCAGTGAAAATCCTTTTTACCCAGCCTGTACGAATTTGTACGGCCTATAAGAGAGAAAATAGGTGAAAAAAATCCCAGGGGCTGCTATGGTGTCCTAGGCAAACTTGGCACTGCAATAAAATTTAGAAATTTATTTTTGTTGTTTCTAATGTTTTTTGATATCAAAACTTTGTCTTAGTGGGTCCCACAGAAGGAAGCTTGCTTGAGAAAGCTGTAAAAATAAAAAAAATTGAATTTATTTACTCATATGTAATTTTTTTTAAATTTTTCCTCATACACAAAATCTGGAATAAGTAGAAATTTTTGAGTATAATGTTTTGCAAATGCTCTTAGAGCAATTGGTTAAGCTTATTTTGTTAGAAGCTTGCAAAGGAGGAGGTCAAGGGTTCAAATCACTTCTTTTTGGAGAAAGTTTTTTTTGCTTTGAAATATGTTTTTTTGAAAAAAGAATATTCCTTTTTAAAATCTGAATATTGTAAAACACATACTTATTGTATTGTGTTATTTAATTTTTCAAAAAAGGGGAAATTCAATCATATTTCTTTTGCATTGTTGTGGTGAAATAAGATTGTAATTTGGCAAAATAAGGGTGTAATCATTGATTTTTTGGTGAGGTTAAGTGCAAAACCTATCAAAAATACTTATTTTTCTTTTACACTCTACGCGGAGGTTAAGTGCAAAACCCCGTAGAAGGAGTGTCTTGTGCAGTGAGTGTGATATTTGTTTCATTTCTTTTGCATTTTGTTGCACTTTTCTCTACTGTAGTTGCTTTCATTTCAAAATGCTGAAAATTCAGAATTTGCTTTCAGATGGTGATAGATTAACAATTTTTAATTATTTAGATTGGAAACGATTGATGGAGGCTTCACTAGTTTTTAATGAGTTATGAGATATTGTTAAGAATGAAAATCTCACATTGGCAATAGAGCAGGGTAAATTAGATATATTCAATTTGTGTGATTCTAAGGCCTTAGCTCTCATTAAATGTTGTTGTACTCGTGATACTTATGTTCATATTGAAAATTCTCCTCATAATTACACTGCATGGAAAACATTATCAGATTTCTATGATAAGAAACCTAAGCATAAGAAGATAGATATTCATATGCAGTTGTTTACTTTGTCATTAGATGAAGATGGGGATATGGGAGAATATATGTCTAAGTTGGAAAATATCACTATTGAGTACACTAAGGCTGCTTTTGGAAAACTAGATGATGACCTCATAGTTACTGCTACTTTGAAAGGACTACCAGGGTCCTATAGGAATTTTGTTGAAATGTTGCATGTCTCTGACAAGATCACAGGCATAACCTTTGATAAGTTGGTTGAGTTGCTCATCCAACATGACCTCTCTCTACCCAATAAATTCAAGAAAACTAAAGAAGCCCATGTTTTGGAGTCAAAGCCTAGTTCATCTTCATCTGGGCATCAAAACAATAGAGGAAACAGTAATAGAGGGGGTCGAGGTTAAAGACAAGGCAGATATAAAAATAGAGGTAGTGGTCATTCAAATAATAAACAATCTAATCAATCACATTCACATGAAATAAGTGATCGAGGACATGGTCACACTCATATAGGGGCAGAGGTCGAGGTAGATCAGACATTCAGTGTCATAGATGTGAAAAATTTGGTCACATTGCCTCACAATGTAGGATTCCTTTTGATAAAATTTAGAGGCCACAAAAAGTGACTAAGACTAACTCTGCTCAATATGCCGATCATGACTATGATGAATCTAGTAATGTTTCCCATGAATCAACATTCACTACATTGGGGCACATTGATTATATTGAATATGAGGCTAGAGATGAGCTCACAGATGTATGGGTTTTAGACACAGTAGCAACCAAACATATGACATTTAGGAGAGATTTCTTTTGGTCTTATAAGGAAACTTCTCTCTCTCCAGTTGCCTTAGCAAATAAGTCTATGCATACACCACTAGGACTTGGATCTATTCAGATTCTTCTTCCTAATGGGTCTATAAAATACTTGGAGGATGTTTGGTATGTTCCCACATTAAAGAAACACTTAATTTCTTTGGTAACTATTCGAAAGAAAGGTTATCAAATTGTGCTTGAAAATGGGCTTTACATCAATTTAGTGAAGGATGATTATAAAACAATGTATACAGGATATGGGGATGGAAACTTGGTTAGATTGCATTGTAAGGTGCTTCCTCCCAATATAGAACTTGCAATAGTTGTTGACACAGGTACATGTACTATGTCTACACAACGGTTATGGCATCTCCGCTATGGACATTTGAATATCCACTCTTTAGTGGATTTACAGAGATATGGTATGGTGAATGGGTTGCCCACTTTTCACAAAGATAGTATTCTTTGTGAGTCATGTGTTTTGGGCAAACAAAATTGGGAAAATTTTCCTAAACAGTCATCTTGGAGAGCTAACAGATGTTTACAGTTAGTTCATAGTGATGTATGTGACATGAAAAAGTCATCCATTGGTGGCTGTAGATACTTTGTCTTGTTTATTGATGACTTTTCTAGGATGACTTGGGTATTCTTTATGAAAAATAAATTTGAAGTTTTTGCTAAGTTTGTTGATTGGTTACACTTAGTCGAAAAAGAAACAGGTTGACATTTGGCCACTCTTCATTCAGATAATGGAGGTGAGTATACCTCTAATGAATTTTTAGATTATTGTTGAGAACATGGTATTCATCGACAATATATTAATGCTTATACTCCACATAAAAATGGAGTATTTGAATGAATGAATAGAACTTTAGAGGGCACAACACGTGCCATGTTGCAATATAAACAGCTTGATGATAAGTTTTGGGCCAAATCTATTGGTACTGCAGTGTATTTGAGAAACAGGTCCCCCACAGTTGCACTTTTGGGACAAACTCCATATGAGGCATGGTATGGATTCAAACCAAAAGTTAAACACTTGAAAGTGTTTGGATGTGTTTGTTTTGCTTTGGTTCCTATTAGACATAGAACTAAGTTGGAACCACAAAGTCAAAGATGCATCTTTCTTGGTTATTCTGAAGATAAAAATGGGTTTCGTTTGCTTGCACAGGATTCAAGCAAATTCATAGTGAGTCGAGATGTAATATTTGATGAGTTTGGGACTATGAACACTGCAAATATTGATTCTCAACTTGATAGATTAGAGAGGAAAATACAAAAAGAGATAAGGGTTTGAATAATGGGGATAACTCTTCAAAGTTATGGTATGAGACTCAAATTCCTTCACTTTCCTCTCCTTCATCTACAAGTTCACAGGTTGATGAATTAGAAATTGTTGAAAATTCTCTAAGTCCCCCTTTAAATTATGCACATGTTTAGAATTCTGGAGTCCCTGATTTGAATAATTTGTCTAAGTATCCAAAATGGGCTCAAAGTACTTTTTCTGACTTGACAGCAGATGAAGTTGGTTTAACAGGGCCCAAGAATTCTTGAAAATAGGTAAACTATGCTATGGTTGTTACTACTTCTTCCACTGAGCCATCCACTTTTGAGGAGGCATCTACTGAATATGTTTGGCAACAGGCAATGAAATGTGAGTATGATTCCATACTTAACAATAATACATGGGTTTTAGTTGATCCTCCTCCACATGTTAAACCCATCGGATGTAAATGGGTTTATAGGACTAAGTATAAATCAGATGGCTCCATTGATAAACATAAAGCATGACTTGTTGCAAAAGGATATGCGCAACAAAAAGGTATTGACTGTGAGGAAACATTTGCACCAAATGGAACACTATTCATATGGTACTTGCCTTAGTAGCACAAAATAGTTGGAAATAACATCAATTGGATGTTAAAAGTGATTTTTTAAATCATGATTTACAGGAAGAAGTCTATATGAAACAACCTCAGGGTTTTGAACAGGTGGGTGCTGAACACAAAGTATGTAAATTGATAAAAGCTTTGTATGGACTCAAACAGGCACCCAAGGCTTGGTATGAGAAAATAGATTCATACTTGAAATCCATTGGTTTTCATCGCAGTGAATTTGATGATACTCTCTATTTTCGAGGGCAGGGTAAGAAAATGGTGATACTTATTCTCTATGTCGATGACTTGTTTCTCACAGGTAATGATGAAAACCATAACAAGTCTGTGAAGAAGGAATTAAAAGATGGGTTTGAGATGACAGATCTTGGACTTCTTCACTACTATCTAGGCATAGAGGTAACTCAAAAAGAGCATAGTATTTTCATTTCACAAACTAAGTATATTTCTGAGTTATTAGAGAGGTTTGGCATAAGTGATTGCAAACCTGCCCTCACTCCCATGGAAAGTAACTTGAAATTGTCTAAGGATGATAGCAGTGCCTTTTTTGATGGCAACACATGTAGACAATTGGTGGGAGGTTTGATATACTTGATGACTACCAGGCCCAATGTTTCATTTTTAGTTGGAATTTTATCTAGGTTTATGCATGAGCCTAGAGAAATTCATTGGCATGCAGCAAAATGAGTACTTCGTTACCTTCAGGGAATGAAAACATATGGCCTTGAATACTGCTACAACAAGAACTTCAAACTTGTTGGATATTGTGATGCAGATTTTGGTAGATGTGTGGATGACAAAGTGTCAACCATAGGATACACTATGCATATGGGTTTAGCTGCCATTGCTTGGTGTTGTAAGAAGCAGGATACAGTGGCAAATTCATCAGCAGAATTAGAGTATATTGTAACATGGGATGCTTCTAGAGAAATTGTTTACCTTCGTCATATTCTTGAAGATCTTCAAGTTTCTCAATTTGCTCCTACACAGTTATACAATGATAATCAGAGTGCAATCAAGATGTCCAAGAATCCAGTGTTTCATGCCAAAACAAAACATATGGATGTCAAATACCATTATCTGTGAATGCTGGTGGCAAAGAAAACTCTTGATCCAATATATTGCCCAACTGTCGATCAGACAACTGATATCTTCACAAAACCCCTTGACAGAATCAAATTTGAAAAATTTAGAAAAATGATTGGTATGTGTCCAAAGCCCTGACTTTGGATCATATGGGGGTTTGTTAGGATTTGTTCCAAAGTCTTAATGTTAGGTTAGATTTTTGGTAGGTAATAAATAATTATTGTAAATGGGGCATGCATCTTTTAGTAAAGACACCCCCATAAAATAAACTTACTTAGTCTAATTATTAGGTAGTTTTAATGTTTTATATTTATTAATTAGAATTACCTTACGGGTTGTTTTCCCGTATTTAGTTGGTTATAGGATTAGTTATTTTTACTGGTCATTGGTAAAAACTATATAAATCCATGTTTGCATTGTAAAAGGTTTAACGAAGTAAAGGCACCCTTATGTACTTGTTTTTTTGAAATTAATAAAATACTTGTGCACTCACACTAAGCGGGGACAAGGTTCAACCTATTTTGGTTCAGGAGTTATCAATGACAAAAGGATATATTATTACAAAGATATAAAGTCAGTGGATGCCATCATATGTGGTTAGGTTTTTTATATTTTAATGGAGTGGATATTTCTTAGGATGTTTTAATAAGAGATATTATCACAATTTTTTTCTAAGGGTAAAAGTGGGTGAAAGGGCCCAAACCCTTTTTCATCGAGAAACAAGATATAACAATGAAAGCACAAACAATATACAACATCCAACAATTAATTATATGCAAATAATAAACTAACAATTAATTTGTAAAAAAATGACAATCACCCTACAACATCTTTATAAGAAATAAATTAATACAACGATGTAGAAAAATCTTAGTAGTAATGGTTATCTAAGCATGTGTATTTGGATCTAGAGATCTCCTTCAATTTTGTCTTCCTTATTACTCTATCACTTGGCTGGATCATTTGCTTAAATTTGGTTTTTTTAGACACTATATTATATACGCCTATAGTCTCTCCACCCTTGTGGATAATTTTCATCACGGAGCTCTCCAATTCCTTTCTAACATACTCTTTATACTTGGATCCCACCAAAAAAGAAAGAACCCTCAAATTCCTTTCATCTATCTCGGTAGTCGAAGCTTGACATTTGATTTGTGTCTCTGAAATTGTAGTTTCATTATTTTTCTCTCCTTATTGTTGGTCCTGATCTTGATGTACCAAATTTCCAATCTTTCCATCCTCAAGATCTATAACCTCTCTCTCCTTCTCTATAATTGTATTTTCCAATATACCTTTTTTCTCCTCTGTATTGTGGTTATCATCTTCCATCTCTATAATCTTTCCTTCTTCAATATATTTTGGATCTTCCTCCTCTATCAATATGGCATGTTTTGGACCTTCTTCCAAAACTTCAAGATCAAATTTAACTCTATCTTCTTCCTCTTGTTGATTTCTAAAAATAACTTTTGGCTACTGCTATTCTCTCTCAACTATATTTATCCATATATCACCTATAGGACTTAGATAAGCTTTGTAATTTTCCTTAGATGGAGGTGACCTACTCTATTTATGATAGTTTTGAAAATTGGTGTCTTCCTTATCTCCCTCTAGAACTAAAACACCAGGATATTCCTTTTGGGACTGATCCTAGATGGAGGGGTTATCCTCTTTTCTCCTCTATATAGGTTTTTATTACTTTTTAAAGGACAAAATAGAGTTGGCTATGTGTCCTATCTTATAACAATTTGTATATAAAAAATATGTAGTTTTATATTCAGTCTGTTGATCCATTGTTTTAAACTTGGAGACAAGCTTGATGTTCATGAGATGCTCTTTCTTCACATTAGTGTTCATGCAAAACTTTGCATAGATTAGCCTCCTCATTGTCTTAGTTATTGGGTCAATGGTTAACAACTACCCAAACATTCTGGTTATTTCATGTATTACTTATTCCTACTAATCCTCCAAAGAGAGACTTGGGAGCTTAACCCATATTGAGACCATATTGATATAATCCTTCTTAGGGCTAAACCTTTGACTCCATTTCCTAAGAAATAGGCTTGCTTTACCCAAAATCTAGGGACCACCTAGGATAACAGAGATGCAGTCCTCTTTGTTGGAGAATGAAAAAAAGAAATGTACATTTAGTATAATAGATGTCTCTAAGTTACCTTTAGGTCACCATTTCCTAAAAGCTTAACTACTAACAGTATCAATGTTTGGTCTTGGGCCAGGAAATTTTCTAGTTATATTTTTTAAATCTCACACAAGACCTTTCAAACACTACATCAATAACAAAGAGAGATAAGCCTTCTTATTCCACCATTATCTTCAAAGGATATTGATTCTGGGATGTAATAGTTGGAGAATTAAGCATAACTCTTAAAAATTCCACCCATTACCCTTTGCCCCCTTCATTTTTCTACTTGGTGTCTTTGAAACCCATTATTAAGATTATCCTTAATTTGTAAATTAGGGATACTAACTTCTCCATGGCTGATTTGGTGTTTTGCAAAGGTTTAATGGAACCCTCTCCTCATTAAGATAATCTTTAATTTGTAAATCAGGGATAGTAACCTCTCCATGGCCAATTTGGTGTTTTGGAAGGTTTAATGGAAGGTTTAAGATTTAATTTGAGGTGCATAAAGAATAATATAGGCACAAAACATAATTAATCTAGACACTCTTCTATATAACTACATTCTACCATATCCATCGTCGCATGAATGACCCTCCATAATGATAACTCTTCCACCCCACTAACCTCTGATTAATTATTTTTTGTTCTAAAATATAACACAATTAAACATATAATTTTATTACATGCCATTAATATCAGTATCAAGTAATTTTATTAAAATATATATTTATTATCGGTATGTTCCTTAAGAGGCCATTACCCTAACTTTACAATATTAAATGCAAAGTATAAGTGACAAAAGGATTTATTATTATAAGATATAAAGCTAGCAGATGTCATCATGTGTGGTTAGGTATTTTATATTTTAATGAAGTGGATATTTCTTAGGATGTTTTAATAAGGGATATCATCACAATTTTTTTTCTAAGGGTAAAAGTGGGTGAAAGGGCCCAAACCCTTTTACATCGAGAAACAAGATGTAGAAATGAAAGCACAAACAATACACAACATCCAATAACTAACTATGTGAAAAAAATAAACCAACAACCAACTTGAAAAAAACTAACAACCACCCTACAACATCCTTACAAGAAATAAATTGAAACAATGATGTATAAAAAGCTCAGTAGTAATGGTTATCTAAGCATGTATATTTGGATATAACAATCTCTTTCAATATTGTTCTCCTTGTTACTCCATCACTTGGATGAATCACTCACTTAAATTTGGTTTTTATAGACACCATATTCCATATGTCTACATCCTCTCCACCCTTGTGGATAAGTTTTATCATGGAGCTCTCCAATTCCTTATACTTGGATCCCTCCAAAAAAGAAAGGACCCTCAAATTCCTTACATCTATCTTAGTAATCCAAGCTTGACATTATGTTTATGTCTCTGGAATTGTAGTTTAATTTTTTCCTCTCCTTCCTTTTGTTGATCCTAATCTTGATGTACTAAATCTCCAATCTTTCCATCATCAAGATCCATAACTTCTCTCTCCTTTCCATAATCGTATTCTCCAAGATACCTTTGTTCTCCTCTATGTTATGGTTATGGTCTTCCATCTCTCCAATCTTTCCTTGTTCAAGATCTTTTGGATATTATTCCTCCATCATTGTGGCCTATTTTGGAAATTCTTCCAAAAGTTCAAGATCAAATTCAACTCTGTCTTCCTCTTCCTGTTGATTTTTAAAAATAACTTCTGGTTGTCATTCTTCTCCCTGGATTGTATTTACCCTTATATCACCTATAGGATTAGACAAGCTCTATAGTTTTCCTTAGATGGGGGTGATCTTCTTTATTTATGATAGTTTTGAAAACTAGTGTCTTCTTTATCTCCCTCTATAATTGAAACACTGTGATCTTTCTCTAGGTACTGGTCCTAGATGGATGGATTATCCTCTTTTCTCCTCCATATAGGGTTTTATTGATTTTTAATGGACATAATATAGAGTTGGCTATGTGTCCCAGCTTATATCAGTTTATGTATAAAAAATATGTATTTTTATATCCAATTGGTTGATACCTTGTTCTAAACTTGGAGACAAGCTTGATGTTCATGGGAAGCTCTTTCTCCACATTAGTGTTCATGTATAACCTTTCATATATCATCCTCCTCCTTGCCTTAGTTATTGGGTCAATGATTAACAACTACCCAAACATTATGTTTATCCTTGTATTAATTTTTACTTATAATAATTCAAAGGGAGACCTATAAGTTTGACTCATATTGGGACCAAATTGATATAATCCTTCTTAGTGCTAAACCCTTGACTCTATTTTATGAGAAAGAGGCTTGCTCGACCCAAAAACTAGGGACTACCCAAGAAAGCAAAGTTGTAGTCCTCTTTGTTGGAGAAGGAAAAATGGAAATGAACATTTAGTATATCATATGTATTTAGGTTACCTTTGAGTCACCATTTCTTTAAATCCCAACTACTAACATTATCAATGTTTGGTCTTGGGCTAGGAAATTTTCTAGTCAAAGAGTTTTCAAATCTCACATGAGATATTTTAACTATTTCATCAAGACCAATGAGAATTGAGCCTTATTCTTCTACCACTAGCTAAAAATAATATTGGTTATAGGATGTAATAGTTGGCATGTTAGGCATAACTCTCAATAGTGCCACCCATGATTTACCCTTTGCCCCCTTCATTTTTTCTACTTGGTGTCTTTGAAACCCCTTATTAAGATAATTCTTAATTTGCAAATCAAGGATGTTAACCTCTCCATGGCTGATTTTGTGATTTGGAAGGTTTAATGGAGCTCTCTCCTTAATCCTTCCTCCTCTTAACATGTCTTCTTCTACTTTGTTACTGTCTTCCTGCAGCATGTCATCCTCTATTTTTCCCCACCCATCTCCATGTTTTAAATATTTCTCCATATATATATATATATATATATATATATATATATATATATATATATATATATATATACACATACATACATATTAAATAGGGATTTATCTGAGTCACAACACATCTTTTAAATTGTAAACACTTAAAAATGGGTGAGGAATTTATGAATTGTTAAACTCAATGTTTTGAGATGTTGACGTGTTGTGTTTGTGGATTATTCGTTTAAACTAGTAATTGCATCCCAAGGCATAATGGACTCATTAATAGTGGTAGTAAATTTTAAAATTGGGAGTTTCCCAAAGGTACAAGCCATGTCGAAAGAAATGTACTTTCTTTTTTTCATAAAGCAAATGTTTTTAAATTGAAAGAGTCTCAATAAAATTCAATACAAAGGTAGATGAAATATAATATACAATCATAATTAATATTTACCGCATTCACAGATTTTGATATCGTTACATTAAAAATATACGTGCAAAAATAACTTATTGAAAAACACACACAAATAAATCAAACATATATATTTACTACCTCTAGGATCCATCACATTCTTTTGTGTTTTGGACAAAACAACAACACAAAATTAAGAGAAACCACTTTGAATTTTAGTGTAGTTCCCCATAATAACAAAAAGAGAATGTATACTACCACAAGTTGTAATCCCCTATCCTTCATATTTTGGATAACAAACTCAAAGTTTGATCAACTCAATAATTCATCATGCCTTGCTACAAGGAAAATATGTAGTATTAGAGTCAATGTAGACACCGAAAAAGAGAGCATGGAGAGATGGCTAAACAATATACACTCATCAAAATATGTTACAACCATCAACACCTACCACCTACTCACACTTATGGTACGTGTTTTAAGCCTCTTTCAACATGTGATATTTCTTACAAATGTCAACTACCTCATGTCATAATATTATCCCCTTTCCCATTGATAATGCTTTCTCATTAACATCTATGTGCTTAAATTTTAATCATGTGTTGCATCCCTCAATCATTGCTTCATTTATTTTTGTAATATAACAAAATATAAAAATATAATATATAATTTAAATATAATAATTATATGCATGTAAAATTAACATTTAAGATAAAATCATGCACTTGTGACCACTCTTTTACACACATAGATCTAAACCTATTTTAGGGCCACTTTAGATCACTTTTGACCACTTTACACACTCTTCTAAGATGATATATGACCCCAAAATGAACTTAGCCTATCCTTAACAAATTTGGACACCTTTTAGGCCTTACCTAACACTCAACATGATGAAATCACCCATTATACAAGAGTGCCTTAGGGGACTATAGTGCATCGCTCTAATGTCCATCCCCCCTCACATATATTCCTACCAAATAATGACTAGTTTTCTAAATTCAAATCTATAGGAAGGTTGGTCCATGTCCCTAATGAGCCCCATTTTAAATAATTTTTAATTATATGACTCTATAAACACTTTTTAAACCATTGGTCACACAAGAGGATTCCACACTGAAAAGCACTAAAATCACACTTGCACATTGAGAGTAAAATAGTTATTTCTCCTAATTCTGATTACATACAACCCTAATGTCCTAGATATCAAGTCTGAATTCATTTCATAGGTCAAAAATAATGGTTAAGTCACTTAATAACATTGGTATTACACTAGTATCTATCACATTTCACAAGTTATTCACACACCACTGTTGCATGGGAGAAATACATGAAGTTTGATCCCTCTTTAGAGTATTGGTATGTAGGCAACACTCAACACATGGGTGTTGAGGTCTTTCCCAACTTAAATCATTGAATCATTTTCCCAATTCATTTACATTGGTCTTATCATTTCAAATAACTAGGGTTTTTGAAATAAAATCAATTACAATATGGTCTTTGTAAGTGATCATAAACTCCCACACCAGATATAGGGTCTGCAAATGAAGGCACATAAAACCCATAAACGTTGTTTCCTCACTGCAAGTGGACATGAGTGCCCTAGGTTGGACAAGAGTGACACCTTTATAGTGTCCCCATCCTAGTGTTATTTTTTAGGCCTAGATCTAGTTATAGAATCCTAATTCCACTAACAGACCTCTCTACACAATAATTTTCAAACCCTGATTCCTCTTAGGCACAATTTCCAACTAAGTATTTGGTTTATCATTGTAATTTGATAGTTTTAATAACTTTTAAAAATAAAATTGTTAAAAATCATTGAATGTTATCATTTTTATATTATTATCCTAATTTTGCACAGTAGTGTTGTCATTAAGGGTTTTTACATAAATCCCAAATTTGATTAAACATATTGGTGAACCTACTTATTGTCAAATATTGCAAGCCCTAGCTTACCAATATGGTTTTATTTTGATTTAATTTCTCCATTAAGGTTCAAATTTATGATTTACAAATTGATACACTTCGTCATGATTATCATGACCAAGCCTATCTATGGGTTCCAAATGAAAATTTTCCTAATAATATTTACATGTTCCTTGCCTATTATTTGTAAAATTTTGAACATGTATGTAAGGCCATTGATGCATCACATTAAGGCAAAGTTTGAATCATCTATTGGTCCACCCCACATTGGTGGATCATTATAAAAATATTATTTTTGTATGGATAAATTTTTACTACCACCAGTTACCACTAGATGTCAACAAGCTTAGAGGATTCCTTTCATTCTTCTTGCACCTAGACCCTCCAACTATCTTCATTCATATACCATTCCTAATATTATCCCTAAGCTTATATTAGATCATGTGATCTAATATGGTGAGTTTAGTATACATACTTGTCAACTACCATCCACAAACATCTCCACACCACTCATGTTACCACCCAGGGTAGACAATGAGGAACATATGCAACAATTACCTTTACATATAGATTTAGAGAACCTTGAATATTTTTATATCAAGAATGTCAATAGTGATTTTGAGGCTACTTCTGAGAGGGACACAAACATAACTCCAATGAACATTGATGACTATTTGTGTGGTTTGAAGTTTACATCAATGAGCCTAGGAGAATACCAAGATGATTCTAAGGCCATTATACTAGTATATAAAAATATAGAAAAGGTAGTTATTTCTAATATACATAAGGGAAATAAAATTTGTTACTAGTTGGATACCACCCCACATATAATTTTATAACCATTCTTAGATTTAGTAAATAATATCGCATCTATGGATATTGAACTAGTTATCAAAATACAAGTAAATAATGCACAAGATAGGATGCATGTGATGTTATAAATGTTACTTGACATGGAAAAAATAGCCTTGTCAGCAGTATGCCATAGATTCATTAGCCACTTGTCAAATTAGGATGGTAATCCCTTTTATCATTTTCATAGAATCATAGGACATGCTACAGATACACATTCATCATTACAATAGAAAATTGATAAGTATAAGGCTAAGGGCACTATTCAAATCACATAACCTCCACCTAAGTAGGCCAAGGCCCCACAACATATTTAAACATGTAGAAATTGTAAACATTCTAGGATTAATGCCTTAAATATTCAAGTTTTCATTGAATATCAGTATCAAAAACATATAGCCATTGATGAGGATTAAAACCTAAATATATGTACACTTGCATTTTTACAACATATAGGGAATAATAATGATGAGTTACAACATGTTATATGTATCAAGGATTCCAATAGCCACTTTATAATGCTATTTGAATGTGGTCCCAAGGTGGTGAACGTGCTACTATTCATCATGATCATAACAACTCAGATAGGGGTTACATTTGGTAACACATGGCTACAAGAAATTGAAGCTACAGTGGATAGAGCACTAAGGTGTCTCACATTTAGGTTTGAAGAGAACATAGTTCATATTATCCATGATGGATTTGATGATAATCACATACTCCATAATGAGGCAACAAGATCTAACTTGATATATCCAAAAATAGTACTTGAGGCCTCTTACATAGTCAAGCAACATGTTATTCGAATGCATGGGATTCAAAGTAATACAAATGACACAACTATATGTGTAAAGCATGAATGGTATGTTGACCATGATGACAATGATTTATTTGAGTTTGGCCAGATATAGTACCCAAAATTGATCATATCATCATATATACCTTTTGATTATCCACATCCCTTGGATGTGTTATTTGATTTCTAGATCGTCATATCATATTTACATTCATATATAAGAAAAAATATAAAAATAGTAAAATATTGCATAAAATAAAAAAAATCAAGACCTATGCATGCTTATATGTACTTTGTCATACATAAGTTTAATTTTTCACATTATCCTATATATGTTTAGTTGGTTTTATATCTTACATGCTTCACCAATGTATATGAATGACTGTAGATTTACACAGGACGTCATTCTTAGAACCAATTACATTTGATTTTACTGTTACACACTCAAAAACTATATTTATATAAGAGTGGTGTGGAGGACATGAGCACTGTGATCTAGTGTCCCTCATCTTGATCTTGTGATATTGAGCTCAGAATATCATTACTCAATTTTAGACTTCACATAGGCTTCCTACAACATGTGCACTCATTACCTAGCTCATTTGGGGCATGGAAAACATAATTTTTAACCTTATTTTCCCACCTTATCTCACTCACATGCTAAGTACTTTACATTGTATTACATCTTATGACATTGATCACTCACTAACATTATGATATACTATTGCCTATCTCAATTAATTAATATTGATCAGATTACAACTTAGCTCTTATTGATCAGAATACAGAATCATGCATGATTTTTATATTTCTTCTCCTAGCTTCATTTCTTGTATGCCCTTATATCTATAATTATATGCATGTGAGGACATTTAAAAATGTCCTTGTGTGTTTCTTCTATCCATGCATGTGTACATCTGAACATGTCCTTCTATGTGGCACTAAACCTCCATTGTTTTGTTGTATTCACATGAGGGAATTTGAACATGCCTTTGTATATGTATTTTATTCAAATGAGTGACATTTTAACATGTCCCTTGTCTATGGCACCATGACACTTTATTTTCTTCTTTGCTCAGTTTTGGATGCCATGATGGACATCATGCACCCAACCCCTTCCAACACCTTGATGGATATCATGAATTCCTCCCTAAGCAGCTCCATTCAATGTTATATACTCAGTTGATTAAATTATCTATGTGTTTCATTATCACATTTATCTAGACACACTTACTGTGAATGCTTATTTTCACATGCATCTTACATTACTACTATGTTCATTTTACATACACAATGATGCCATAATCTTCCATAATGTCATTATTACTTAGATTTACATTTTGTAATACCATAACAACCTACTACATAACCTTTTATTTTGAGTTAAGTTTTATGTAAGCTCAAAAACTCACCTCAAAAGAGGGGGAATTCAAAAAAGTTTGTCATAGAGACTTGAGCTTCCTAGATAGCGGTTACACAATTGACATAATTTCAAGCTTAGAAAACACACAAAAAGTCTATTTGGATAGGAGTGCCACATTAGACAAGGGATCACTAATCTAGTGTCCTTCCTAGCATTGTTGTCCATGTTGGGTGAATATTTTGTCACCAGCTAACTGATGGGAAAAATAGGTGTTTCCACCACATAATAGGGAGATTTATCAGCCAAATGTGCAGGTCAACCACATCAAAAGGGGACAAATCTCTCCTCTCATCAAGGTGAGGTTCCCTATAACTATGAGGTGTTATATATACTATAAATAAGCTAAAAATAACACTCAGAGGTAGGATAACACCATCCATCTCTCTTTTTTCAGAGATAATGTTCACAGGTCAAAGGAGAAATCTTGGTGAAATGATAGAAGGCACTTCTCTTCTTTCAGAAGTGTTGTTCAACAAACAACATGAATCTTTCTGGTAGTGACAAGTAAATGTAACAGGGCGCAATAACTAGCAGAATGAGGTGTAGCACAAAGTCTCCACCTCAACTGCCAAAGAGTGAAATATGAAGGACAATGGGGGCACAAAGTTGTCCCAAGATCCTTTAAATAAAAACAAAAAATAAACACACTAAAGACAATTGTGGCAGCACAAAGTCTCTCCACAGTCAGCTTCAGGACACCTTTCTAGTTACTTCCACTAGTTCTGCTTGTTTAATTAAATGGACAAGAACACATTCATGAAACAGACATAAGAATAATTTCTTCAACAACACAAGCTATTCCAACACAAAGTCTGAAATTTCACTTGCTTTCTCATTCAGATAACAAAATATGATTAGCAATATGAGCTCAAAGTCTCATTAATGTCTTTCAATTTGGGCAGAGTTTTGCTTCTGATAACAAAAAGATCTCTTTTGCATAAAATAAGAGATTACAATATATAACACTCCAAGAAAGACTCGGGTGCTTTATTTCATGGAATGGCCCATGCTGCATTCAATGCCTTGAATGCATTTTTAGTTCTGTCAAGGGACCATGCTGGAATAAGGCATCGGCCTTAACTGTGGCGTGTCAATTCATCTCAAATGTCTCCTTTTGGAGTATGGGGCACCTAGTCCTCTTCCTAATATTTTCACATATGTCTACTTCACCTTTACTCGATCTAGAAAAATAGGCCATGTTATTGAGTGCTTGTGCTCTCTGATGTCCACCTAGTGGACTGTTTCACCTACTAGAAATAACTCTTGTGCAGATATTTGTGGTCTTTCCCTCTTCTCTTAATGCATTTTATCTCTTCATCATGATCTGAGCACTCAAGCTATCTCTTCCCTTTATGCTGGCTCTTTCAGCTTCTTCTTCAGCTGGTCACTGAGTTTGTTCTCAGGTCTGTGCCACATTTGAAAATAAATAGGTATTTTGTTACCTTAAATTTGACGTCCGCAGGGACGTCATTGGTCACTTGGTCACTTGAACCACATTGAACATTGAACCTTTGAACCATGAGAGTGCATTGGTTCAATAGTTCAACGGTTCAGACGGTCTTATTAGCTCCTTGGTTCAATCAGTTGAACCATTTCTTCAAACTTATCAATGGAATCTTCCACTTCCTTCCTTCACTTGAAGCTTCCTTGTGAACTTTGAACTTCTTGAATTGGTTGAACTCATTAAACCATTTGAACCTTTGAACTATATCAGTTCAAAGTTCAATGGTTCAACAGTTCATTCTCTTTCTTTGAAACTTTTTATTCTCTAAGTCTTTTGAACTTTATTGAACCTTTGAACCTTGAACCATTTCAGTTCAAAGTTCAACGGTTCATTCTCTTTCTTTGAATCTTTTGTTCCTACGAACTTTATGGATCCTTTTCTTTTCTGTTGAACTCATTGAACCTTTGAACTTTGAACTCTTTTGGTTCAAGGTTCAACGGTTCAATGGTTCATTCTTTACTCTTCGAATCTTTTATTCTTCTAAGTCTCTCAAACTTTATTGAACTCATTGAACCTTTGAACTTTGAACTCTTTTGGTTCAAGGTTCAATGGTTCAATCTTTCTTCTTCGAAGTCTTCTTTCATTTAAGTCTTTTGATCTTATTGAACTCATTGAACCATTTTGGTTCAAGGTTCAACCATTCAACCATTCAACTTTTACTCTTCGAAGCCTTCTTTTCTTTAAGTCCTTTGAACTTATTAAACGTTAGAACTTGCCGAAGTCTTCGAACTCGTTGAACTCTTCGAAGCGGTTGAAATTCTTTGAACTCGTTGAGCGCTTAACTCTTTTTGAACCTTTGAACCTTACTAAAGTGGGGTTTGATGTTCAATGGTTCATTCCATTTATTTGAAGCCTGTTGATGGACCTTTTGGTTGAACCTCGGCATTGAACTAGCCTTGAAAATGCCTAAGTGTTTGGAAGTTGTTCCTTTATGAGAGCCCACCTGTTAAAGTTGTTAAACCCATTGAACCTGTGAGTCCCTTGACTGAAAATAATTGAAAATTTGAAGAACTTGAGCGCTTAGAACATTTTTTGAGAAGGGAAGAGAGAATTTTAGCCTACAGGACCAAAATAGTTCATATGTTGTCCCCAAAAATGAGTGACAAATTTTAAGAAAAATAGTTGGCTCCAGTTGGGTAACTTCCATTGATTGTAAAAACAATCGAAGGGAGTAGAATCTAAAATCTCTAGTGCTTTTAAGTATGCCATTGGGCTACTAAGTCATGCTACCCAAAAAAAAAAGGTGTTAAATAGAAATGAAAAAAAAAGCACCAAACAAAACTAAAGACTATATAAATATACATATGTATAATCAGACTTATCTGATACTTCAAGAATTGAAGTGCTTCAGATGCTAACCACTATGTGGTAGTGAAAATGGTGTTATATCTTGATATATCAGTAAGAAACCATTTTCTCCCTAGAAGTGATGATTGGCGAATGGACCTATCCACCAGGAATCAACTTTTCTATGCATTCCTTTTGGTTTTCTCCTCTTTCCCCACAGCAAGACTTGATTTCCAGTCTAAAAATCATGAATCCTTGTTCTCTTACAAAAGAGTTTCTTTACCTGATTTTGATGTGCAGCAGTATGGTCCATTACCATAATTCATTGTTCTTTTGGTTTAGTCTAGCACATGATTTGATTGTCAGCATCAAACCCCTGCCAATGATTGACATTGTCAGGGACACTTGGTCAACAAACCAGCTCGATAGTGTACTTCTACTATTCAAAGTATTTTTGAGAAACCAAGAGGGTCAAAGAAACAACCAATGTATTAGCTTGATCATTGAATTCTCTAGGCACTACAGAGATAATGAAAGCATAAAAGCTTTCAATTTGATCCCAAACTAGATTGCAGTAATGACGCAATCTTCCATTATTAGTTTGATACAGGTTCCTCACCTGACAAACCACTAGCTCAGCATCTCCTTTGGCATAAAAGATTTTGACACCTTTGTCTTGAGCAGCCTTCAATCTGAGTAATAAAGATTCATACTCGGTAGTGTTGTTAGTGTTGCTGAATTGCAACTTGTATGAAGAAGGAAAAATATCTCCTTGAGGAGATATTATAACAATCCCAGCTCCAAAATTGGTAGAAGAACATCTGCTATCGAATTCCAGTATCCATACGCCACCAAAAATTGCTCCTTTCTCAAATTTTCATTTGTTTGGAGGGGAGGGTCTTTCTACAACTGTGTTGTGCTTTATTAATTCTTTTGCTACCTTATCTGAATCAATTCTTGGATTGTCATTTTCAAAAGTTTCATCAAACGCCACATGAACATCCTCTATAGTTAAGAAGTAATTACCCACGCCTGAAGACTCAAACATAATTTGAGCTTCAGGTGTTGATGTTTGAGTGACAACATATTTTGCCTCCTTCTTAGGGAGAAATCTCTACATGATGCCTTTGACCGGGATCCTTGCTTCAGATAAGTCCATACTTAACTCACCACCAACATCCTTGCATAAATTTCACCCAAGAAGAATGTCGTATGAGGCTGGGATGTTAGCCACTAGGACTGTCATCTTAATTCTCTTATCTAGGAATGCTGTAAATGCAAATTAGGCATCCTTGATTTGTCCCAACAGTGGCACTTATTTGTTCTCCATATAGAAACATCTCCAAAATGTCTTGGTCAGTGTGAGACCAAGGGATTCAGCTACTTTGGTGGGCATGACATTGTCAGATGCACCTGAGTCTTTGATGAAATTATTCAGCTGGTGATCGTTTATCAATAGAGAGACATAAAATGGATCTATTTTCCTAGGGCCAACTGGAAGAGTAATGACAAGGTTATTCAAGGTGGATGTGTTTATGGGGGGACTAAGAGTTACTTTAAGAATTTCTTGTCCTGTAGGGACGGCTTTATTCTCTACACAATGAACCAACTTATCCAACTACTCAAGGTTGGATTACAGGAATTTAAATTCAGACATTTAAATTTTGGTTTTCTTGACATGATCGATTATATCAAATGTCTAAAATGAATTAGGAACAAGGGAAGGAAGTTCATCCTTCTAGTTTTTTTGGAGTGTAGGACTGATCTATGAATTTGAATTAGAAGATGCAGGAATGCTTGATGTACTTACCTTTTTAACATCACTGGGTCCTTTGATTGAAAAGGCAGAGTGGTTCCCCACTTAGCAATTGAAATTGTTGGTTGAGAATGTTCCTCTATTTTTTTCTTATCAGCTTGCTGGGCTGACTGGTTCTAAGACTGGGCGAATACAATGTATGATCCATCAAACACTTCACCTTTACTTCTGGGTTCATCCTAGTAATTCAAGAAACTAATGTTGGAGTCATCAGATTCTTCTTGGTTTACTATAAAGAGATCAACATCATCTTCTGGGTTCAACTCAGGCTAGAAAGAAAAATTAGATTCTATTTTGAGATATCCAACTACTGAGTTAGTTGGAGCTACTTCAATAGCAAGTTTCCCCTGAGGGGGAGGAAGATGATTTGATGGCCCTTGATTCTTGGCAGCATTGCCTTGGTATGATTGATTAGGGAATGTCCTCCTTGGTATATCTCTGTACGAAGGAACAGAAGACATCCCTTGTGCCATTTGCTTCTTGAGAGCTAGCAACTCATTTGCCAACTTCTGCACCATTAGATCAGTGGTGCATGTAGATGGATATTCAGAGGATGAAGAAGATTTACCTCTGTTAGGATCTCTCCTTATCTTCCCCACCAAGATGAGATCATCTTCCACCTCAGTGGCCAAATCTTGAGCTACAGCAAGGTCTATGTGGCCAGCCCGTCTCAACAAGAAACTCACTTCAGGAAGTTGAGAGTTGATGAAAAAACATTTGAGATTCTTAGCTTTGGCTGAGCAATTGTAGGAATTCTATTCCTAAACTTGTCAAATTTGGTAATGAAGTCCTTCATATGTTCATGAGGCTCCTTCTTTATTTGTGTGAGATGAGCGAGCAGGGCATGCGCATCTTCAACAAGCTTGAACCTGGCTTCAAAGTTGGCTTTGAGGGTGTTCCAGTCAGTCATAGTTTGGGCTTGCAGATGATAGAACCAGTCTGTAGTAGTGCCTTATAGTGTCTCTACAAACAACCTAACTGCTACGTCTTCATACTCCACACCTATCATGCCACAGACTATGCTGAAGGCTGGAATATGTTCATCAGGATGAACTCTCCCATCACCAAAGAACTTGGGGAAATTCTTCCTGAAACTATGTGGTAGATCATGTAGAGGTGGAGTTAGGTTGAGTGGACTAAAAGAGTTACCCTAGGGACCTTGAATTGCCATTATTTGACTACTGAAGGGAGGGATAACAAATGTCTGAGGAGTATGTATTGATAAAGCTTTGCATGGATGTTTTGCCTAGTAATAGAGACTTGATTTTTGTAGGAGAAAAACTCCTAGTTCATTGGAGGCAAGATGGTGAGGGAAACATGTCAAAATCACTTTGTTGTACCATCTCAAATACAGGGTCAACAATACCTTGAGATTTTTGGCTTCTTGTATAGCATGGAGCTACCAGATTGTAATATGAATATGGAAAAGGACTAGCCCTACTTTAGCTTGGAGCTTGAGGCTCCAAAGTGCTCATTCTTTCCAGTGGAGTCACCAAAAACTATTGGCTGAATATTTTTTCACCAGCTTACTAATGGGAAAAATACGTGTTTCTACCACAACATAGAGAGATTTATCAGCCAAATGTGCAGGTCGACCACATCAAAAGGGGACAAATCTCTCCTCTCATCAAGAGTAGGTTCCCTATAACTATAAGGTGCTATATATACTATATATATATACTATAAATAAGCTAAAAATAACATTCAGAGGTAGGATAACACCATCCATCTCTCTTTTTTTAGAGATGTTCATAGATCAAAGGAGAAATCTTGGTGAAATGATAGAAGGCACTTCTCTTCTTTTAGAAGTGTTGCTTAGCAAATAACAAGAATCTTTCTAGTAGTGATAAGTAAATGTAATAGGGTGCAATAACCAACAAAATGAGGTGTAGCACAAAGTCTCCACCTAAACTGCCAAAGAGTGAAATACAAAGGACAATGGGGGCACAAAGTCATCCCAAGATTATTTAAACAAAAATAGAAAATAAACACACTAAAGACAATTGTGGCAGCACAAAGGCTCTCCACAGTCAGCTTTAGGACACCTTCATGGTTACTTCCACTAGTTCTACTTGTTTAATTAAATGAACAAGAACACATTCAAGAAATAGACATAACAACAATTTCCTCAACAACACAAGCTATTCTAGTACAAAGTCTGA
This sequence comes from Torreya grandis, assembly GCA_037957365.1. NCBI lineage: Eukaryota > Viridiplantae > Streptophyta > Pinopsida > Cupressales > Taxaceae > Torreya > Torreya grandis. The sequence goes on from JARHVA010000271.1 coordinate 1,241,991, forward strand.
AAGGTCACTTACTTTCTCATTCAGATAGCAAAATATGATTAACAATCTGAGCTCAAAGTCTCAGTAATGCCTTTCAATTTGGGTAGAGTTTTGCTTTTGATAACAAAAATATCTCCTTTGCACAAAATAAGAGATTACAATATATAGCGCTCCAAAAAAGACTTGGGCACTTTGTTTCATAAAATGGCCCATGCTGCATTCAATGCCTTGAATGCATTTTCAGTTCTATCTAAGAGCCATGCTAAAACAAAGAATCAGCCTTAACTATGGCATGTCAATTCATCTCAAATGTCTCCTTTTGAAGTATGGGCCGCCTGGTCCTCTTCTTAATATTTGCGCAGCTGTCTACTTCACCTTTACTCGATCTAGAAAAATAGGCTGCACTATTGAGTGCTCACGCTCTTTGATGCCCACCTGGTGGACTGTTTCACCTACTAGAAATAACTCTTACGCAGTTATTTCTGGTCTTTCCCTCTTCTTTTGACACAATTTATCTCTTCCTTGTGATCTAAGCTCTCGAGTTATGTCTTCCCTTTCTGCTGGCTCTTTTGGCTTCTTCTTCAACTGGTTGCTGAGTTTGTTCTTAGGGCCATGCCACATTTGAAAATAAATGGGTATTTTGTTACATTTAATTTGACGTCTACGGGGATGTCATTGGTCACTTGGTCACTTGAACCATATTGAACCTTGAACCTTTAAACCATGAGAGTGCATTGGTTCAATAGTTCATTGGTTTAGACGGTCTTATTGGCTCTTTGGTTCAATCGATTGAACCATTGCTTTGAACTTATCTTTGGAATCTTCCACTTCCTTCCTTCACTTGAAGCTTCCTTGTGAACTTTGAACTTCTTGAATTGGTTGAACTCTTTGAACCATTTGAACCATTTTGGTTCAAAGTTCAACAGTTCAACAGTTCATTCTTTTTTTTGAATCTTTTTATTCTCTAAGTCTTTTGAACTTTATTGAACCTTTGAACCTTGAACCATTTCGGTTCAAAGTTCAATGGTTCATTCTCTTTCTTTAAATCTTTTGTTCTTTTGAACTTTTTGGATCCTTTTCTTTTCTGTTGAACTCGTTGAACCTTTAAACTTTGAACTCTTTTGGTTCAAGGTTCAATGGTTCATTCTTTGTTCTTCGAATCCTTTGTTCTTCTCTCTCAAACTTTATTGAACTAGTTGAACCTTTAAACTTTGAACTCCTTTGGTTCAAGGTTCAATGGTTCAATGGTTCAATCTTTCTTCTTCGAAGTCTTCTTTCATTTAAGTCTTTTGATCTTATTGAACTTGTTAAACTTTTGAACTCGTTGAACCATTTTGGTTCAAGGTTCAATAGTTCAACCATTCAACCTTTACTCTTCGAAGCCTTCTTTTCTTTAAGTCCTTTGAACTTATTGAGATTTAGAACTTGTTGAAGTCTTTGAACTCATTGAAATCCTTGAAGTAGTTAAACTTCTTTGAACTCATTGTGCGCTTAACTCTTTTTGAACCTTTAAACCTTGCTAAACTAGGGTTTGATGGTTCAATGGTTCAATGTTTCATTCCATTAGTTTAAATCCTACCGATGGACCTTTTGGTTGAACCTCAGAGTTTAACCAGCCTTGAAAATTCCTAAGTGTTTGGAAGTTGTTCCTTTATGAGAGCTTGCCTATTGAAGTTTTTGAACCCATTAAACCTGTGAGTCCTTTGAATAAAAATGCTTGAAAAATTGAAGAACTTGAGCGCTCAGAATATTTTTTGAGAAGGGAAGAGAGAATTTTGGCCTGCAGGACCAAAATAGTTCATATGTTGTCCCCAAAAATGAGTGATGGATTTTGGGACAACAGTCCAAATACCTAAAAATAGGCATTTCCATAATTTATTATAATCTCACTTTACTCAGATCATTACTCAAGAATTTCACAATAATTTATTATAATCTCACTTTACTCAGATCATTACTCAAGAATTTCACAATTTTAGTTTCAAGAATTACTCAGAATTACATAATTTATCTTAGATTTGCTCAAATTGGGGGAAATCATGTGCAACATGTTCTAATTTGGCACACAAGTTTCTTATTAGAATCATGATTGTTTTACTTAGTCTCATAATCTATATGCACTAGATATTGGTTGGGGGCATGTGCATAACACATTATTTCCTTCTTGCACCTATTTATGTACTAATTTCATAGATGGAATGACAATTCATGTCATTATACACATTGTATACACCAGACCTAGATTATATTCAATATTTTCACCAATTTTTCACCATAATTAAACCTTATTCCATCTGTAAGGGTTGGTTCACTATTATCACTAACATCTACATCAATTTTTGCACCAGATATACATCAAAATTCATATAGGGATTCCAAGCTAGTCCACTGCTCTGGGATGATGATGATGGAGTCAAGCACACTTTTGAATTCTTGAGCACACCCACTTATTGATGAGGATTGGGGTATGCACAATCCAATCCAAGCTATTAAATGTTAACACAAATGCACAACATGCCACAGTCACCAATTTTTTTTACACCAAAAAAATCACAATGGTTTGGCTACTCAATCAAGTGTATTTATTCCTTATCACTCTCTAGCCTTTTGTCTTTTAATTTTTGATATTCATATTAAGTAAAGATTGATATTACATATGTTTCACTATAGGTTTTGTATGGAGCATAGTTCAACATTGTAGCCTCCATCTAGGACTCCTTCCCACATATAAGTTTAGGTACACACTATTTTTGCTTTTACTTTAGTACTTTCACTTTGGTAAATTACTATAATAAAAAGGGGAAATGAACTTGTGACCACTCTTTTACTCACTTATCTCTAGACCTATCCTAGGGCCCCTTTTGATCACTTTCAACCACCTTACACACTATTCTAAGTTGATATATGACCTGCAAATGAAATTATCCCTATCATTATCAACATTAAACACCTTTTAGGCCCTTCCTAACACTCAACATGATGAAATCACCCATTGGAAAAGAGCACCTTAGGGGACTATAGTACACCACTATAGTGTCCTTTCCCCCTCTACTATCTTTCTACCAAATAATGACTAATTTTCCAAATTCAAAGCTATAATAAGGTCAAACCATGTCCTTAATGAATCCCATTTTGAAGGATTTTCAATTATATAACTATATAAACACTTTTTAAACCATTGGGTACACAAGAGGCTTCCACATCAAAATCACATTTTCACATTGAGAGTAGAATACATATTTCTCCTAATTATAATTACATACAACTCTAATAGCCCAATGCTCAAGTATAAATTCATCTCATAGGTCACAAGTCACAATTAAGGCACTTAATCAAATAAATATTACACCAACATCTAACACATTGCACCATTTATTCACACACCATCATAATATGGGATAATTACATGAAGTTTGATCCATCTTAGGAGTATTGGTATATACGCAACACTCAACACATGGGGTGTTAAATTCTCACCCAATTTCAACTGCTAAATCATTTTCCCCATTGATTTGCATTGGTCTTCACATGTCAAGGATCTAGGGTATTTAAAGTAAAATTAGTTACACAATGGTTTTTGTAAGTGATCATATGTTGTTACACTAGATATAATCTCTACAGATGATAGCACAAATAACCTAAAAACCATAATTTACTCACTACAAGTGGATAGGAGCACCCTAGATTGGGCAAGAGTACTACCCTTTTAGTGTTTTCTTCCCAGTGCTATTATCTAGACCCAAATGCAGTTCTAGAATCTTGATTGCAATCACCAAACCTCTCTACATAACAAGTTTTAGACCTTGATTCCTCCTGAAAGCAAAATTTTTAACTTAGTATTTGTTTTCTCCTTATACTTTGCTATTTTTAGTAACTTTATAGAATACAATATTTCCAAATCAATGAATGTTATCATTGTTATATTATTCTCCTGATTTTGAATAGTAGTGTTGTCATTTAGGGTTCTTACATAAATCCCAAATTTGATTAAACAATGATTTTCAAATTAATCATAATTTAATACTATATATAAATAAAATTTAGTAAATACTATTATATTATATATAAAATTATAATATTATAATATAAAATTTACAAAATATTATATAGTACATACTATATATATAACTTAGTTATAATTGTATAGAATATAATATATTACAATTCTATTTTCTTATATATCATTAATATTATCTATATAATATTAATTACTAATTATAAATATGTAGTATAAATGTTGCTAAGATATTATTGTATTATAATATTATATCAAAGGTTATGATTTTGTAATCATGTTTCAATTACTTTCTCATAGTTTCTATCAAAAGATAAAAAAATTAAGTCAATCAAACACAATCCTAAGGTATAAGCGATGGAATATATAGTGTAATTTAATTTTTATTGCATTCATGGCTTCTAATATTGTTGTGTTCACAGATAAAGCAAAAATGACTTATTTAAAAGTGCATATAAGGCACTCAAATCTAGTCGCAAGGTAAATAGATTCATTACTACATGAGGACCACCATTGAAATCACAAAGTGAAATTTAATTCCTTAAAATAAATGACACCCCCATCAATCCATAAAACACACATTTTCAAGCATTTTACATATCTACTGACAGGGACTCATGCCGTAACATGGCTCTTATTTAAGTTGTGTTCACCTAATTTTAATTTCATCACCAAAGTGGAGGGTAAACCAAACCTTTGTTGATAGTATTTAAACAAAAGGAAAATAATGATATGAAATAGAGGGGACCCTATACGCTAGAATTAAAAAGATCATAATGTTATGTGAAGGATCTCTTTTTTAATAGAATGATTCAAACTTTAGAATAATAAATCTTATTTGTAAATATATAATAATTTTGTCTTGAAAATAGGTATGTAAGCATTTCATAAGACAAAATGGATTACAAATATGTCTTTGAAAGTGACCTTACACTTTTTATTTTGAGACCCTTGATAACAAAAGATTTAGGTTTTTAAGTCACATTAAGTATGCATCATAGTAGTCATCTCAACATTTAGAAGAAATATATAATTGAAATAAGTAAAGTAAAATGGAATAGAAGAATTTAATATAATAGGATGGCTAGCAACATGCAAAATAATTTGAGGAACATAATGAGTAAGTTGTTTCATGCTATTTTGAGTCAGATTGAGATTTTTCTTGAGGATTCGAAGAACATTCTCACGCGCACTAAGAATGGTGTAAACTATTTGCACATGAGAATTATCTATAAGGTAAGGGAGGAGAGTTGGTGGATTTTGACCATATACTGCTATGTAATCATACATTTTTGTGGTCGTGTGATATATGGTATCATACCACCATTCAATAATTGTTAAATACTTAACCAAATGATGTTTCTAATTAGAGGTGAAACATCGAAGATAACCAAATGATGTTTCTAGTCAAAGGTAAAACATTGAATATATATGTATAAGTATTTACTAATAATTTCAATTTGACCATATATTTAAGGGTGATATATATAGCTCATTTATAGTTTTGTTCTCATTTTTGCCAGAAATGACTAGTAAAATCTGAATCGTGATAAGAGATAATAGAAACAAAATGCCATGAAGGCTAAAAAATTGGTCAAAAAAGGTTTGATAAATGGTTGAAAAAGAGCAGGAATGTTCTAAAGCATATAAATGGGTGAATTTAGATAGGTGATCCATGACCACCAATATGACTAATTTTACCTTAGATATCAAAATCTGCTTAATTAAATCCATTGAAATATCTATCTAGAGATCTGTAAGAATGGATAATGGTTATAACAAGCCTGGAGTTGCCATTATTTCACCCTTCTAACATTGACAAGTATCACATTATTATACAAATATCTTCATGTCTTGCTTAATTCCCTACCAAAATAAATTTTAAAAAATAGGCTCATATATTTTTAGAAAACCCAAATTGCCAACTATAGGTGATGCATGTAGTTCGGGTAGAATCTTGTTTTACAACCTTGACTTACAAATTAAAACAATTTAGCATTTTTACCATAAGTATTATTCATCCCAAATGTCATTAGGTTTGAAGGAAAGGTCAATGAATGATTAATGGATGAATTATTTTGTGTGTGTGTGATGTGCCACTTCTATGGGATGTCGTGCATCTATTTTGGAATGGATATATAAAATGAAAATAATATTGCCTATTCCTCATATTTGTGTGGGAGTGCATTGCAACCACATTCTCATTCTTATTTTTATAGGTGATTTTTTAATCATACCCCACCAATTTAGTGACCCATTTTTTAAATTCGGTCAGGAGAATATTTTTTCCAAGAAGTATTCTAGATTGTGATAATCCATTTTGAAGCAAAACTTTCATCCTACGAGGTATGGCCACCACTAAGTGACTGCATGTAATGTGGTCAAAATTTAATTTTCATATATATATATATATATATATATATATATATATATATAATTCTATATTTCATCCAATGAGATCCTTTCTGGTAAGTGCGATGGGTTGTCATTCCTACATAAATATGGCTTTGTTAAAATAGGTGTAAGACATGGTTGTTTAAATACATCAAAAACTTATCTTTTTGCCTTTGATCAATTAAAAGCGTTATTTTTTAACATTGTAGTCAATGGGGCAATTTTTTTTACACAGTCCTTGAAACACTTTATGTAGTACACGGTGAAACCCAAAAATTTATTAAGGCTTCTGAGCATCTTGTGCTTTGATCAAAGTTTCATGGCTTTAATTTTCCTAGGGTTGACTTTGACTCATCTTGCTAACACAATAATTCCAAAGGACTCAACTTTGTGTTGAGAAAAAGATAATTTGGATCATTTAGCACATAACTGGTGGTCAAATAGAAGTTTTAATGATGGGTTGAGGTGATGTAAATGATCTTAATAAATTTTGCTTCAAGATATATTGTGGCATCCATTTGATATAACCAATATTTTACTAAGTTAAATTTGTGTTGATACACATGAGACATGATCCCCACCTTTTAAGGATAACCTAGGGTCCGCAAGCAATTGGAAATATGGCGTATCCCAAAACATATTTCCAATGACCTCCATGATATAAATATTTGATGGTATATCTCATTTTTAAAAATATGTTCAGATTACAATAACTTTAATTTTGTGTAAAATAAATATGATTATGTTGAAAATAAGCTTCTTGCATGAACAACGTAATTGTTAAATAGTTTTGGTGAGGACACTCTTTACGTGCTAAATTTGTTGGTGATGCTTGTTCAATTTTGTTCACATAATGTAATACAATCATCTGTATCATGTATTATAATTTGGTGATAAGCACCAAAGTATTTTACTTTATTATTCATAAGACATTTTGTTGCTCAATGTCTAGTAGCAGGTAATGTAATAATGTTCTTATCCAATAACATCGACAAAGGATTGAAGGCATATCTTGGCATGGAAAATTTTGGATTGATTATGTAACATAGCTATTTGGTAGTGTCACCTTATTCGCTACTTGATTGAAGGGTTCCATATAATGAGTTGGAATGTAATTACTTTGTAGCTAATATTCTCTTCGTAAATTGCTTTCATTATGCACATTTTGAATAAAATCTATTTCTTTGTTGTTGTGCACTAACTCACTTGCATATTTGTGCATATCTAGATATAACCTATCAAAAGAAATATATTGAGTATGCAATGATCTTTACTTAAGTGAATAAATAATACCTTTTGTAAATATGAATTTTAATTCCAAATTTAAAGGTTGAAATGTTAAATAAAATGATGTATTTTTAAATCGGATAACATAATCTCAAATAAACTTGTTATCAGGTTGCTTTAAATTTTGTAAATGTTCAAAGTTTAATTTAGGCAAATTATTTTTATTGAAATATAAGAGGAAAGGTCCTCCAATTTCATGAAAGTGGATAAGGAACCATTGGGAATTTTATAGAACCGATCCCAAGCTTCTCGAGTTAGACTTCTATGAAAATCTTTTAAGAATAAATGCCATCTTTATTTCAAATATGAAAATAATACACATATTGAATTATGTGATTGGAAGGGTATTCAATACCAAAAAAAAAAGCAACATTAGTATGATGAAATATTGTGGATAAGGATATTCAAATACACTTTTTTCAAGAGGTTGATCTTTGACAATGTTATTGTTAATATTGGCATTGTATGATAACATTTTTAAATTGAGAATTGTCACTTGCCATTGGATATCTCATATGGTACGCATCATGGATGTAAGGTGACCAATAGGAATTTTTGAGGTTTTAAAATATGTATCCAAGAGTTTGAATTTGTATTCTTTTTTCAATTCAAAGAATGGAAAGTGTCTTTTTATTATCATTTTTGAAAAATAAATGAACTTTTCTTAGTTGTAACTCTTTACATGAAGAAATATTCACATCATTAGATTTTTTCAAAGATGCCATGAAATCTTTGTGAACTTGGTGTAAAATTATATGATTAAATAAGGAGGATTAGGCTTGATTATGGCTGATTGTGTTGTGTTTGGTGGAGGAGGAATAGGTTGACTATTTCCATGATTAGATGGCCCACCTTGTTGGTTATTAATAACATGGAGCACAATATTTAATATAAGCCATTGGAAAATAGTGGGAGTGGGATGATGAATATTATAAATCTTAAGTGTAGGTGTGGAAATAAAATTTGTCAAAAATGCCTCTTGTTGTTCACTTGGTTTTGGTAAGGTTTCTGATTTGATATTGCAACAATGATAATTTGACATTTGGGATTGCTTTTTCTTAATATCTATGGCTTGAAAAATATATGGCTCTTCTTGCTTATAGGTTATGCTTGATTTTAAAAATGTGTTCATAGAACAAGTTTGAATTTTATCCTTGGAACTCACATAATGTTGAGCCATATTTTAATAAAATATGGAATAGAAGAAATATACAAAATGATACTTTAAAAAAGTGAGAATCTTAGAGAAAGATATGGTTGCACAAAGAAGACCTAGAGGTTGGGTTCATTAAATATTTAACCTTTTTTGTAAATAATGATTAATAGAGAGAGTAACCTAATAAAATAAGGAGTAATTTATTTTAAAAAGTAGGCCAATTAAATATTTCAAATTCAAAATATATTTTGTTATTGTGTTGAATTATACAAATTTGTTAAATATATAAAGTACAATACCAAATCATAATTTGCATGCTTAAACTCAAAGAAGATATAATACTTAGCATGTTTACAAATGCATAGGAAAATATAATAATTACATGTGTTTAAATAGTCAAAATGATGCTCAGTTATGCTTTGTCATATTCTATAAATTAGCTCTTTATCATCCTGAACACTACTATCAAAAGATAGACACTAACATTGACGCTTATGTCCTAAAATTGGAACTTATGTCCAAAGTGAAGTATATATATTTTTATATAAATTACACATGTTTTTGTTAAGGTTATCTATTACCTTGCATATTATATGTTTGAATTATGCACACAAGTTTTAGATATCATTTTTTGATCGAAACCCTAGATCTTTCAATTAGGGAATGCCACCTTGAAAATAGGGGTTAGTAGGATCAAGTGAAGTTGAGCTAACCTAAAATACCCCTCTATATATGAGCATTATGTATATATCCATATACTCTGAAGAGGTCCTCAAACCAATGTAGTTATCTCCCTTGTCTGGGCTTATGTGTGAACAATAGTGTCATATACTATATGCGAGTGCATGTAGTGATCTAGCTTGAAAATTAACAAATATTGATAATGGTATGCAATTTGAATGTTTAAAACCTATACGAATACTACTCCTATCATTGATTTATAAATGGGGAAGAATAGGGTATTGTTATGTACTTGAGAGGTGATTTTCTTTGTATTTCATCTATTTGTGTTTGAATAGTACTTGATGATAATGATTGGATTTTTAATTGTATTTATACAACAAATTTTAAAAATATCTCATATTAGGGTTAATTAAGACAAATACACCAACCCATACATGTCTAATGATTAAAAATTTTGAGTGTTTATTGGGTAAAAACACTAACATTGGATATCAGACACTAGCATCGATACTAGTGTCCAAGTCTGAATGGTAGTATGCTGGAGAATAAATAATTATTGGATCTCTATAATTGAAAATGAAGGATATATATGAAGTTTTAATCATATTTTGGGATATATGTGATCTGGGAAACCAAAATATTAAGGTCATAATGTTGATGATCAACTACCCCTTATTCCTAGAACATGGTCTCTCCTTTTATACCTAAGATGCCAAGCTTGTTAAATCATTTAATTGCATATGAATTTGATTTAATTTACCAATGATTTTGCTTTTATAATTTTTGGTTAATTATTCATTTTTCAATACAAATTAATACTTAGAAGTATTTGAGTCATTGCAAGTCCTTCAAAGTTTTCACTTAATGATGAATCATTAACCATTGACACTTCAAAAATGTGTTGAAAGGCCTTCATTGAGGATATTCTACCTAGTTATCCAATTGGCATGAATGCCATAGGCCTCTCTTGATCTTACTAGATTAACCTTATATGTTATTTAAAGCATTTACTTGTAGAGTTTTTCTTTAAACTTGTTTTAATTTTCATAAGATGGGCATTTGACATTTTTTGGAAGACTAATTTAGTCTCTCACTTGATCTCGTAGGATGTCAAATTAAATACTACAAATCAGGATAGGTTTCCAAGTCACTGAAATTTGCAATGCCTTAGAAATTTATCATGCCCTATGTAGGACACTTGGAGTAAATCTACTGAGTTCACGAACTACATGGCATTGTCTAACTCACAAAGGAACTAGCCATTGAAATTCAAATCCAAGGCTACATGTCAAGATCTTAGTACCACGTGTCCTCTATGCATCCCACTGTAATCCATAATCCCTTGAGATGCCACCTCGTGTCTCTAGAATGACTAGCTAGACCCGAGTAGCCATCTAAAGTGAGGAGTGTCTATTTAGGTCCATTCGAGATCAATACATGTCCACACCGCATTGTATCTATCTAAAGCTCACAAGAGTTCTCAAGTAAAACATCTAGCAGCACTCAATTTATCCAATCAAGGTTTGATGGCATATAATTTTCCAAAGCCCCTTTTGAGAATGATAAGTGGTAGAGGATTGAAAAAAATCTTGCAAAAATGATGTTCATCACCTTTATACCTATGCAATGATACCACATATCACTACTGCACTACTTTCTCAAGTGAAACATATAACATCACTCAAGTTATTCAATCAAGGTTTGATCACATATAATTGTCCAAAGCCCCTTTTGGGAATGATAAGTGGTAGAGGAATGAACAAAATCTTGAAAAAATGATGTGCATCACCTCTAGACCTATGCAATGATACCACATGTCACTCCTACACTATTTCTATCCAAGATTAATTAGTTCACCTTTGAGAGTAATGTATATCCACTTTGGACCTATGAGATGATGCTACATGTCATTCCCATAAAGCTACATCTTAAGGTTTATGAGATTTCCTCCAAAAGAGACATGTGTCTCTATTCAAACCATGTGATTGACACCAAGTTACCAATAGTTGGTCAAAAACCTTCCAAAGGTGATACTTGGATGGGCAAAGTCATGATTACCCTCTAAAAAACCCACCTGGTAAACAAAATCCTTGATCATCTATGAGAGTGACACATGGCAATCCCAAAACCAATCAAAACTAAAAGGCCACCAAGAGCTCACCATTAATTAAAATATGCCATGTGGCATGATACAAATTAGTCATTACATATCCCTCAAGCAATCAAAAGGTGCCATGTGTCTAGGCATCGAGCTAACTAAGCAAATTAGTCATATTTAGACCCCAAGAGTACCTAGATGGATCTGAGGTGGCATGCCACATGTTAGAAGGTGGTGATATTTAGCTTTAAAGATAAAATTTATGGAAAATCAAAGGCAAATCAATGCTAAATTTAAATTCTAAAACAATTAAATGCCAAAAGTAATCTTCAAAAATATGGAAAGGTGATGAGCTTGCCATTGATATGGCATGAACTAGAATCACCATCAAAGCTTGAATTAATCAAAGCAATATTCAAAAGGATACTCAACTCAACTATTATTACCTATAGTTGCATTTGAAGCTCTAAGCATTTGCTCTCTCTACTATCTGCATTCTTCCAATGTGATGACGTTTGAGTTATTCAGAGATTGCACCCCAACCACCATTGTTGGAGCTTTAGAATTGTAGAGAAATAAAAAAGGATGTTAATTTCTACCATAGATATTGTAGAAATGGAAAGGGCAAGGTGCTCCACTCTAGGTAAGAGCATTGCATTTAGAAATGATGACTTTATATTTCAGTATGGCAATTCAGTCATTTTTAAAGACACATAATTCATCCCCAAGGCCATAAACTTGGGGGACATGCATTATAGTAGCATCTATTACAATATTGAAGGAGTTAGGGATCTTGATGAGTTTGAGATCATGACCCACATAATCCAATTGGATTTGGATATCCTTGCAATCCAAGATGTCGATCTCCATAAGGCCACAATAAAGCTAGAGGTCTGTCATGCACTGACCTAGTAGATGGCATCTTTAGGAGGATGAGATGTGAGGATGGGTTACTAAAATCCATACACCAAGGGCTCCTAATTGATTTCATCATAGGTCCTAGCTTCGATAAATATTATGACCTGCCTCTACCATAGCTAGATTATAACTAGAGCATCATTGGCAACTGGTATGAGGTGCATAAACCAGAGATAGTCTTGGCTTCATGGGTTACTAACTCAAAGGGATTGTTTTCATGGATGACCTAGGGAACATACCTATTCATCAATTCAGGAAGGGAGTCAAGATTGGTTTTTCCCTTGTCAATAAGATATATGATAATTCACACATTGGCTATGTGGATATTAGAACTATCCCATTGCTACAAATAATATTGGAGGATCAAAAAATTCCCTCACTTGGAGTCATCATCAACAACAATATAGTTTATGAAAGGAATGATACCTATAAAAATGGGGCCCCTTTCTAAATGATAAGCTACCTACTGGATGCCATCTGTGCAACTGACCAACTAGGCCCAAACTCATGGTCTCCTATGTGAGATAAAGTCCTGCCCCAATTATCCTTTACAATGCATATCCATAATTTTAAGTGTAACATAAAGGTGATTATAGAAGATTTTTACCCATTTTTTTATAAATCCATTATTGAACAAGAAATTCCAAGATTTCCCCTAGAGGTTAGGCAGACATTGCAAGAGATGGGAAGCTATTGGATATACCTAGATTGCACGATCATCAAGGCAAAAGGTGTGATGGTAGCTCCCCTTAGCCTACCAAGATATGTACCAATAATTTTGATCAAGGATGAGATAACCTATCAAATATAGCATCACACACAAGACTCCTTACAAGCTAAGTAGGACTAAGATTAATAGATGGTAGGACATTATAGTGGCTGCAAGGCATATGGACTCGTACCTATTACCTAAGGATGATTTTAGGTCATGGGACCCTAACAATGTCATTACAAGGCATATTTTCAAGTTTAAGAAGGATGTGGCATTAAAATATAAGCATCAAGAATAAGTCCATGATTGGGTCTACAAAGATTCCATGAACGATAAAGTAGTCCTCAAGAATGCAACTAGGAAAAACATAGAGCTTGAAATGAGGCTTAATAAGGAGATGAAAAAGGAGGAAATTATGAAACCTCAACTCCCACCGACTCATGGGAGCATGTTCCATGTGGACTATGAGGAGAAAGAAGAAGAGGAGAAAGAGGATAACATTCCTCTCCTTAGGAACAAACCATGCAAAAATTTCTTGCAGGCCACTTCAAGTCGAAAAAGCCTACCTGTGAGCTCTGAGTAAGAATATACTAGCACTCAACCTGGTCCCTCTCAAGGAATTACATTTGTCTCTGCATCTTCTATGAGGGCTTCCCTAGAGAGAATAAACCAACTCACTCTAGATGTCATTGATGTTAAATAATTATAAGGAATTGAGTTTTCAATGGAAGAACTACACACACTAGCTGAGAGAAATATAGAGAAAGTTTACACAATAAAGAAGGAGCCAAGGACTACAATGAGGGGAGCATTCACACCTCCATAAGTAAATGTAGAGGCTAACAATACATCTCAAGCTCCTAGTTTAAGTATAACACCAATGCCTTCTTTCCTAGTTTTTGGTACATTTACTTCTACTTCCACTTCTACATTTGATCCCCTTACCACTGCTTCCCTATTGGCTTCATCATCTTCATCAGATGCTACTACCCCCATTCATTCCTCAGCTAACACTAGCATGAGCCAAGCTAGTGCTTTCTTTGGATTCACCATTCCCCACTTCATCTCCCATGCCACTACCAACATTTCACCTCCATTGAGCCCTCAAAGTACTAGTGCTAACTAGCCTATAGGTTCCACTCCTTCTTAGGCAGCCACTAATAGTGTATCACTCACCCTTGGCTCCTCTTCATCCACTACACCATTAAGGCTCATCTCAAAAGTGTTTCCCCTCTAAAATCTAGTCAATATAAATATAGATGCTAAGACAAGTGTACCTTCAAAGCTACCTTCATTCATTCTTGACATGGGCTCTGCCAAGTCTTTATTTGATCTACTTGGGCAATTAGACCCAACAAATTTGTTCATCCCTACCACAACCTTGGCTTCTTCATCAATCCATGTTCCTCCATTTCAGTCACCTCACACATATTCAACATCTACTACTACCCCAAACTAGGTTAAGGATATCATACAAGAAACAAGGTAGGAAAGGCCTCAAGTAGTCCTCTCCATTCCTCAAGTTGGCATGAGATTTGATATAACCACAAGAACTATGAAGAGAGTAGTTAGAAGACAGGTTGAGCAACCAAAATCAAGCTTAGTCATGGTCCATGAGAGTGAAGAATCACTCTTCACCTTGACAAGAAAGAGGAAAGCTATCCCTAGAGAGGTGCAAGAATATGTAGAGGACCCAGTATCCATAGTGTAAGCATAGGCATATTCTATAATTACCTTGATGAATGGGATGTAGCAAGAGTTGAAGATGTTGAAGGAACATGCATTGCCAATAGTTCTAGATGGCACTATAGTTCAAATAATAAATGTTGTGATCAATGTATTTAACCTGTATAAAGTGATGAAGAAGAGATAAGAAGATGGGATCAAACAATGTAAGGTGGTCATGAAACTTGACCAAAAGCTTACAATCAATGATGCCAAGTTGGCAAACTTGGCTAGAGTGGCAAGAAGTAACAAGTTCCTTGACCTCAATGTTCTACCACTTGAGGATATCATTCCTGCATAGACCATCCTAATGAACAAAATAATAATATTAAATAGATGGTTGGACTATGTCAAGGATGCAAATAAATCCTTGGATAAAGTTCAATTTAATATTACCTTGTTGATGAAGGATGTCATGGTCACTAGGGTGACTAGGCTTGATGGCTCCTTCATGGATGATCAAGAGTTTAGAGCATAGATGAAGGTTTTTGTTACCAAATTCTAGTAGGACATGGCTAGTGTGAAGACTTCTACCAACATGATAAATATTATGGAATTTGGCAATCAGAGGCTAGAAAAGGCAGATGCCATTAACGAAGCATTAAGGCCAATATTCACATAGAATGGTAGGCTCATCTAGGAGATTCCTAACTTGTTTTGACCCATGATCCTAGACTTTGCCTAGATATATCAAAACTACTTGGCATGTGTAGAGGTATAGACAAAGGAGGAAGCGAAGAAGAGGCAAAGACAATAATAGCAAAAACAAGCTGGCCAACAGCCTCCTCCAAGCCCTTAAAAATATTCTGTTATGTTTGTAAATTTGAAATGTAGAATATTCCCCTATATGTAACATTCTAGCCACTTGGATATTTAGGCACCTTTTGATGGGCCCACTTGAACTTATCTTAGGAATTTTGATTCCTATAAATAGGGGGTTTCCCCTTCATTTGTAATCATAAATAGTGGTTGCAAGAATTAATACAAAAGAGCCAAAGAATTCGTAAGTTTGTCTGAAGTGCTTAATTGTTTATTTCTGTAGTTATTATTCCTCACGTTTTTAGATGATTGATAGTTTATTTTCTATAAGCTAATTTGGAAATTATACCCCATGTATTCATCTATTAGTTTGAGTTTAACACTAAGCTGACAAATCTATTGGTATACTTGATCTGTTTTCTTCTCATTTACTACTATATGTGCTATGCAATTTACTGTGAGTGAGCAATTTTATGCAAAGTATGCTTTTAGATATATGTATTTACTTTATTCTAAAGTTTCAACTACATTTATTAGCTTTGAGCATTACACTATCCTTAGTAGATGCTATTTTTATATGTTTTGCCTTAGAAGTTAATAGAATTGATGTCTTTATTCATCTTAAGTAAACTCTGTCCTCTACCTTACCCTACTCACTCTTGGATCCACCCATGACTCACTTTCGCTTAATTCATGTTGTAAATATCCATTGTTTTCTTATATTTTGGGCAATAATTGGCAAAGATTGAAATAATTCACAAAGATTAGCAAGAAGTAGTGTCACTACATAAACATCCATTATCCCTATAACAGGGTCTACTTGAAAAATTCAAAGTGGTGACCACATCTCTATTATCTATGCTATTTATAGTAGTAATTGTGTTAAAAACTCAAGCCCTGAGTATTCCAAGACTCAAAATTGAGTTTCTTACTTTCCCCTTGTTCCCTAGTGACATAAGGATCACAATAAGTACATCAACAGGAAGGGAAAAGTTGGCGTTAGAAGGAGGGTGATTATGCAATTATTTTCATACATATTTGTAGAATTGTAGTGTACTTCATTATATACTTGCATAATTGTCTTATGCAAATATCATTAAATAACACTAAGGATTTGCATTATTTACATGAATCTTTGTCTTTTCTGTAGGAATCTTTGCATTTTTTGAAAGATTTCATTAATATTAGTGTTTATTTGTGAAAATTAGATGAATAACCTAGATATTTATTTGAATTTGTGTAAAGATAGGTTAAATACCATGTTCTTCAGAAACATTAAGATTTATTTTGATCATCTTTGTAAAGCTTCACATAAATTTGATAAAGAATATGAATATTGGTAAGAATATGTGCAAAGATCGATTGTTGGGACCTTGTTTGTATTAATGTTGAACATTTAAGACCATATTTTCTCTAATTCTCTTGGAATTAAGTGAAACTTTTCATAGATTTGGGTTTAAAGTCATTTTAAAGTCCTAAAGCACCTTCAAATCATTAAATAAGGGATAGAAACAATTTGATTTGTTGGTTTAACACTGATATTTGTAGATCAACGTGCAGGGCTAATAATATTTGTACAAGAATTGAAGAATTTGAGGTTTTAAGACTTAGATCCTCAAAGATCAAGATAAAGCTACATGATCTAAATCTTTTTGGTAAAATTTTAGCTAATCATTGTGATATTTGACATTTGTGAGCCTATCTTTGAAGTCCCTTTTCTCTTAGTACCCACTCTACATCCTAGAGTTTCCTAGGATTAGGACCAGATCTCGATCTAAACCTATGATCCCTTTAGCATATTTAAAAAACCATATAAAGGCTAGCACAAACAAATTTAAGTGTAGGAAGTCTAAGACCCAACCAAATTCCCCATCTAACCAAAATTTACAAGCCCTTTTTCTAATCATGGCATGGTTAGTTGGTTCATCCATTAAAGTCCTTAGACCTATGCATGATCTGCCAAGAAATCTAAAAAATTACTTGCCTTTATTTACCCCCATCGATATTTTGAACTAGGAATTTGACTAAAGAGAGGTGATTAGTATTGTGTTAGTCCAAAAATGCAAACAAATTGATAAAAAACACACTAATTAGCATACATCTCTAGGCCTAGTTATTAGGGTGAGCTTAATAACAATAAAAAATGAAAAGCACAACTAAAAATAAAATAAAAACAAGAATATTTCACCTTCCTTGGATGATCCAAATGCTTGTTATAGTGGCTTGCTCAGCTTGTGCTCATGAAGTCTTCATCAAAGGAGGCTTGGCTATCTCCTCTTCTCCTTGGCACCTTGTGGGTTTGGGCTCAGCTCAATATTTTAGCATCATAACTTCAGCATGTGAGATCTCTTGGAATAAATTTTACATGGTAACTTTGCACAAATTAAGCTTCAAAATGATGTTCATGACCTCTTTATTTATAGATTTTCAAGAATAACTAGAATCAACCATGACCGTCCATCTCAAGATTGAGATGTGTGGTAATGGATTAATTGAATTATGTAATTAAAATTCATAATTATCCTCATCTTGAATTTGGAATAAGGTATATTAATGAGACATGGGAGGTAATAAAGAGGCATGAGAGACCCATAATCTTGATATTCATAGCATTTATGGCCTAGGGATGTCTTCCCAAGAAATGAGCTTACCTAATGATGTAGACATTCAATATTCATTTCTAAAAACAAATTTTTAACAAGTTTTCATAGAACTATTAATTAGGCCTTGATTTGGATTAATTAGCTCTTAAGCATGATTAAGCACTTTGTGCACAAATTACTCAAATTGATTAGAATGCTTGTTATTGGTCTAAAATTTGACTAAATTGGAATTAGAAGTCAATGTCAGATGTGTTGGATCTCTTACCCCATTTAGGATTTTTTCAACACCAAATAATAAAGACACACATCTCATGCAAGAGATTTGATATAAAAGAGCAATCTAGAGCACCCAGATACAAAATTAGCATTTTGACTCGAAATGATTTGATCAAAGTTAGCTAGCCCATAAATTACATTTCCCCATTTAATGATACTCTAGCCAAAATTGGCACTTGAATATATCAATTTCAACTCATTTAATGTGCTTTAGTGTTTTTAGGCCAAATTATGCAATTTGGTGAAACTTGGTCAAAACCTTGGTTGGAAGTTATCGGTGGCTAGATTTAAGTGTCTATAGTTTGCCTCTATTTGGGAAGATGTTGCAAACTATAGGCAAAGCAATATATTCTTAAATAATGAGAAAAGGCATGTATGCCAAAAAGAAGATGATGGTTGAAGAACAAAGCTCCAAATGGTGTTTGGGAAGCCTAGGAGGATGCCCCCTCGAGGGAGTGGTCATCACATTTATTGATGGATGGTCCCTCAAAAAAGAAATAAGAAGAAAGGTGGATCTAACCTGTGGTTAAGATTAATCCAAATAAGAAAATGCTTGCATGCATTGACGTTAAAAAAGATACTAATTTTCCTAAAGGTGGTTATAATTAAAGTCAAAATAATGATTTGCCATAGGTGGTTATAATCATTAAGAGGACCTAGATTGGCTAAAGATGATGGTGCCCCAGTTAAGGATGATTAGCAAGCATAACTCAAGGATATAACCTAGAATACAAATTAAATATGAGCAAGTGCAAAGTGATGAAAGAGATGAATATAATAATAAGATTGATCATTATAAATGTTTTAGTTGTACCTACCAATGAGGATATGCTCATCCTTATTACGAATGATACAACTAGAATGGCCAATGGGTTAATTTAATCAAAATTGGGATGGGAGGATTTTCCAAGGTGTCAAGGAGAAACTCATGTGGCTCCATTGATTGTAGACCTTCTTAAAGCTGATTTTTGTTGTAGCATGTGATGATAGACTTCATGATAGAACACCATGAAGACTATCCTAAAATATGCATAAGAACTAAATCTTGATCCAAGAAACACTCAAAAATAATACACCAATGATAAAAACCATGATGATAATATTGACGTATGAATATGGATAGACTCAAGAATATTGTGCTTAAGGAATCACCAATGAATGCATATAGACTGAGTCAAGGCAACAGTGTTGAAATCAAACAAATAGACAAGCAAAAAAATAAATAAAACAAATAAACAAAAAGCATATAAATAAACAAACAACTTGAAATCAACAAACAAATATAAATCCTGAAAACAAAAGCAAAAGAGAGCATCCTAACAATGACCATAGCCTAGTGAAGTGGATCGAGGATAACTGAATAGGCTTAGACAGGACAAATGTTTTTGGATTTTGAAATTTTATGAATGTTTTTTGGCATTTTGAGGTATCTTAACTCGATCGAGAATGATAAGATACTCACAAAATAGTGAGAGTGTTTGACTTAGGTTACTCATAAAATGGTGAGAGCATATGGAAAGGGGGACTAAGGTGACCTCAAAATGAATTGAGCATGACCTACATAGTCTTAAAATGACCTAAAGTTATAGTAATTCCATCTACATAAAATGTGGGGAAAAACAAACTAGGTCCCAACAAGTTCTCAAATCCAGGAAATGGCTAGTCAAATAAAAATAGTGATGGCAAGGTGATGCAGTAATGCATGGTAAATAAGTGTTACCCCTAGTTTAACCATAGGTGGTTATAACCAAGATACAATGGAGTAGGTTAATGATACTAATTTCCCCATATGTTTTTATAATTAGTAGTAAGACTGGTGAGACACTAATTTTCCCATAGGTGGTTATAATTAGGGTCACATAAACAAACTTGATAGGATGAAAGATATCTTGCCAGATCAACTATCACAATACTTTTATATACTATCATTGTAAACATGAATTTGATAAGAGTTGAAACCTGCTCAAAATCTCCTCATAAAAAGTGAAAAAAGAACCAAAGTAGCCAAGATCAAAATAGGATTAGGTAGGATGACTAAAAATAGGCTTTGGTTTAGATAGGAATGGAATGGTTGGATGGCAAGGTCTTGGCAAGGTTTTATAAACTAGATAAAATGGTAAGAGGATTTCCCCCAAGTGAGAAAGTGATTGGTTGGGATATGCAATAATGGCAAAAGAATATGTAACAATGGCAATTGCATGGCAATGAAATGGTATGGTACATGTTTTTGGCCTAGGTGTGGTTTTTGATTTTGTTATTCCTATTGATGGGGAGATGCACGTCTTAATCAATAAATGATATAAACAAAATACTTGATCATGTTAATTTTTAGCCCACACCTCATCTGAATAGTTTCTCTATCAATAATTGTCTACATATTTGGATGTCAAGAATGCTTTTGTGATTTTATTGGTCATTGATTTTGATTCCTTCAAACATCAATACAAGGTATCTTTATAGCCTCTAAAAAGGAAAGTGTGGCCATAGAGGGTAAATAAGGACAAATAATGGATGGTAGGTTTGATTTTTAAATGGAATAGTAGATGATTATGGAATGTATAATGGTGGGGAAACAAATGAAGATCAAGACTTTTAGTCACATGTAATGTTGTTAATACTAGATTAGACATAATTTTGGTTATGATGGGGCCAAAGACTTGTTCTGGCAATAGGACCATTAGATTTTTCTATTGTTTGGGCTTGAGAGTAGCTACCATCTAATTAGGCTATAGATAGGAAGCTATTTTTATTTGATCTTTGCTTTTATCTTCATCAAGTAGTGAAGAACTTTTGTGCTCAGCTATTGGTGCCTCAATGAGGTTTCACTAATGAACATTGGATTTTGAATTTGATTTTCTTCTAGTGCTTCTAAAAAAGTTTCGCTATAAGATGTTGAGTTGGAACTTTGTTTGTATCCTAGCACCTTTGAAAAGGTTTCACTAGGGGAGTGTTCTTCTACTACATGAATGTGGTCTTGGCCTCCTTGATTTTCTTCAACTACTATGTCACTATGGATGTAGTTCAACAAAGTGTGATTCTATCAATCCCAATTGACACTTGTGAGAGGTATAATGTCAATAATATGGATATTTTCGTTGATGGTAATGGCTTGTGGAATGGTAATGGAATGGGGAGAGGCTGCATAATCTTTGTAGAAGATACTAGGATAACTTGTGTCGAAGCTCAAGTAATCATCCTAAAAAACTATAGAAGGATCACAAATGTATTCAAATTGACCTGAAAGGCATGCATAACCAATGTTGTAATAACCACAAACATATTATTTTTCTAAAACTGATTCTAACTCAAGGGACTTTGAATCTGATGTTGAAACTGACATTGATTCCGATTTTGATGCTAAATCTGATGTCGATCTAAGAATATAACCTAACTCTAAGTCTAATTTTTCATCTAATGGGTACTCTATTAAAAATGATGTCTTGTTGAATGTTTGGTATTGGATAAGTAATGACCTATGATGGCATAATGGTCTCTACAAAGACTAGTTTGTCAAAGTGATATTCCTCCATAATGGGAAATAGTTTAAGAGACAACTCCTTAGGGACTAGCTTATCAAGGAGAGGATCTTGATAAATAGGCATATATTCAAGGTAATTATTTTCCCAAAGATGGTTACAATCATTAATAAGTGACTCAACATATACTAGCTTATCAGAGTGAGACTCTTCAGCAAATTGACTTATCACAAGTGATTGATTCAATAGAAACATCTTGGATTGGTTGGTTCTCTTGGCCTTGGTTTCCAATGAGTTGGAAGATACCAATTTTGAACATAGATTGGTCTTCAAATGATTGGATCAATTGAGGTTTGGATCGGATTGGTAATGGAGGAAGAATGGCATATGGTGGGATAATGATAGGGCATTGGGGAGCATGATTTATTCCATGAGCCAAAGACAAAGTCCTGAGATGGTAACAATAGGGAGGTGTGGAGATTTATTTCTCACACAAGTCAAAGGACTAGGTCCTAGAATGATGAAAGGGTGTTGTGGATCCTAGTTGCTCGCACAAGCCAAAGGATTAGGTCTATGAAAAGTAATGGTATTCATTGGATATTTTAGAGCTTGATGGATTGTATAATCTAAAGGAGGGTTAGGGATAGTTGATTATTAGATTAAAAAATTACACCATGGAACTTAATTTCTTGTACAATCCAAAGCATCCAAATCTTCCGCATAAACCATATCATCCCAGTCGTGAGTTGGCTCATAAGCTAGTTCTTGATTGTGTTCCATGTACTGATTATTACAAAGAGGGTATGGATCTATATCTGAAATAACATTATCTATAATTGGTTCTTCAAAATATTCCTCACAAGCCTCTTCATGCCAATCAAGGTCTTGATTTGGATTTTGTGGATTTTGACTATGTTCCCCATATGAAGCATTATAGGGAGAATAATAAAACTCCTTAGAAAGTATTTCTCTATAAGGGTTCCTAGTGGGATTTTGTGTGGCAATCCTATCATAAGTTGGATTATATGTCAATCCATCATAAGTGTAGCTAGATATATCCACTTAAATGATGAAAGCTCTGAAATAAAAAGGTTTAGAGTTATGCAAACTCTAAAAAACTATGTCTAAAGGATAAATGTTTTAGACTTGGTCTAACTTGGTCGAAGGTGGAGTTGTATCTTCAATATGGTCTGAACGTGGAACTATATCTCCAAAATGATTTATGTTAAGACTTGACATAAAATAGTCTCACATCAAATGTCTAATGTCAAATGTCATATGCACAAAAGTTTGAGCGTCTGAATAAAAACTTGCATGTTAAATATATAGGTCAAAGTGTTCCAAATAAGGTCTAAACTAGGAAAGGGAAAAGAGTCGCTAGGTCTTTTATCCAAATGTAGAGTCAAAAGCTACACTCAAATAGGCTATGCTAGGAATTTTGACCAAATTGTGTCAAAAGATAAACTTGAAACAAAGGTATCATGTGATTTGATTTAATCTAAAAAGTTTGGAAACAACTTTGACATAAACCTGACACAAAAAATCAAACATAAACATGATCAGTTGGCATAAAGCATGAGGCAAAAGGATTTTAGAAAAAGGTTGTGTTATCCTAAATAAAGTAGTAAACAATGATGAGGATAGGTGTTGAATTAAAAAACCATCAATAAGTTTCAAATTTGGGTAGTTGATTAATTGAAGTTATGCAACCTAAAAGAGAAAGATCTGTGTATCAACTTCACGAATTGAGGCCTAAATACAAATCAATCAATGTTTGGATCCAAACTTGATAAGGTTAATTGAAAACTTAATGTTGAAAACTGAGATTTGACCAAATAAGATAGACAAGGTTGGAAAAACATGATAGCACAAGACAAAATTCCAAATGGTATACATGACATGGTTTAAAACAAACAGTTTTTGATACAAGATAAACTAGTCTTGAAACAAATTGAGCAGCCTAATAGCGTAAGCATGCTCGAATGATGTGATCTATGCTATGTTTCAAAATAATAAATGAAAAAATGGTTTGACATGATTTGGACTATATAAAACTACCCTCTGTAACTCAAATGACATTCACACAAACAAGTTTAGTAAAAATTTCAAGGTACAAGTGTGGTGTAAAATGGCTAGCATAACACCTTTTTAGACAAAAGAGTGACATATAGACAAATTGGATTTGACATGGCCTATGAAAAAACAAACAATTTTTAGTCTCACAACATACCAAGCGAAAATGACCAAAATACACTAAGTATAATCATCCAAATCCTAGCAAGGGTATGGCAATGTGGGGTTAACTAAATTATCAAGCTTTCAAACGTTCCTAGGGGAATAAATTGCACAATGACTTTCACATCAAATAAATAAAAATAAAAGCATGTAAATTAGGTGTCTATGACATTGGATAGTTGTAAAAAGGTTTTCTTTCTACAACCACTACATCTTGTTGTTCGCTCAATGTAGTGCGATGTCTAAATGCAGATGTGTCCCATGTGCCACTTAGAAGGAGTAAGTGAAGTCAATACCAGGAGATGAAACCCTAGGTCAAATATTCCCTAACTAACTCATGGGAGGTGATTAATTCCACCTCACAATCCAAGTTTAGATTCAATAAATAAATCATAAAATAGAAAGACTTTAGGGTCATTGTCAAGGTCACCCAATACTTTTGTGACTTTTTGGGGAGTGCTTTAGACAATGTTTTTTCTATGCCTTGGACTAGGAAATTTGCAAATAAGGAAATCACTTTTGATTCCAAGAGTTCCCTAAAGGATAAAAATGGAAGAGCATACACGCAACATCTTTGTATTTTGCAAAAACAAAGTCCTAATTAAAACAATAAAAACAAAATTGATAAGTGTGTTCAATTTTAAGCCCAAATGAAAGATTTGGTGGTGTTCATTTGACCCCTTGGTATTAAAATTGTAAACTTGAAAACTAATTCTAAAAACTTACTTAAGCACTTAAATGTTATATTAAGCACCAAAATAATGTTCTTAATTCATTTTAAAAGCATGCCAAATATGTCTTAATAGCATGTTTTAACAAATTCCAAGTCCATTGGTTACCTATCTACCCTTAAGACATCACCCCAAAAGAAAATGTGTAAGGTTAAAAAACGTTTGAAAAAATCTAAATAAAACATTTTAAAAATATATATTAAATATATGAACACCTGAAAACAACAAATTAGAAGGTTAAAAATAAAATATAACTCAACACATAAAACCCTGCACATAATATATAAAAAATTATAGTTAGTATTTTTAACATAACTTTTAAAATATAGATCTATGTGCCACTAAATTTTGAAAGGTTGTCAATAACTTCAGGATTCATGTCTCTACAAACTTTTAAGTCCAAAAAATCAATAAAAAAAAATTTGATTTCTATTCTAACCATTTTTACCAAAAAAATAAAAATAGAAAGTGACAGTGACTAAAATAGCTATAACCTCTAAAAAATAAATAATTTTTTCATGAAATTTTTAGAGAATATCAATGACATATTTATCTATATTAATAAAAAAAATTAGACAAAATATTAATTAAATAAAAAGTTATGACTTATTTATTGGCCATTTTTACTCAAAGAAAAAAAGATAATCAAAATTATGAAACACAAAAAAAGTTTGTGGATTGCGCTCTCATGAAGATCATCCCATCAAATGTGATATTATGTGAACTAAGAATTTGACTCAAGAGAGGTGATTAGTATTGTGTTAGTTCAAAAATACAAACAAATTGATAAAAACACACTGATTAACATATATCTCTAGGCCTAGTTACTAGGGTGAGCTTAATAACAAAAACAAATGAAAAGCACAAATAAAAAGTAAAGAAAAATAATAATCTTTCACCTTTCTTGGATGCTCCAAATGCTTATTGTAGTGGCTTGCTTAGCTTGCGCTCATGAAGTCTTCATCAAAGGAGGCTTGGCTATCTCTTCTTCTCCTTGGCACCTTTGTTATGCCCAAAATTTTATCTAACCATGCATACTCTAAATTTCATCCCCAACATGAATCACAACATATTTGTATTAAATCAACTGCCAGTGATGAACCAACTACCTTTAAGCCATGCGGCAACCAACCAGTAGCTAGTATTTTTTAACCAAGCAAATTGTGGAGCACATCTTTAAAAAAACACTAGTTAGATAATGGTTCATGTAAACAACACCAATGTTCAAAGCAAAACCCAAAACAAGAGCTCAAAACCTCCAAAGGGAGAATTAGACTTAATACAAAGAACTGTGTAGAAACTTGCCAATGGTTTCATGGATCTCAAGAAACAAATGGGTAATTCCAGTGAGAATTCCAACATAAATTATAATTTCCAAATATATAAATAACCTTTCAATAGGACTAACAAAAATAGTGATCCCCCTTTGAGTAAATTGCTTGAGATTAATATCTATGAAATGGCCTTTCCCAACTAGTGTCGATTACATAACATTTCCAGACATGGGGAGCTTGACTATGTTGAGTTTTACCATGTTTTTGAAGCTATTTAGATCCAAACGAAGGGATTAAAACTAAATCCCAATGATAAAAATAATGCCAAGAGATCTGATAACTCCAATGATGCTTTTAAATCCCCTGAATCAGTCCTCATGGCTGAGACTTGTGAATTTACTAGTCAAGATGAGAATGAGAATGAAGACAATGTCGAGGAAATATATGCTTTCCAATAGTACCAAATGAGTAACTATGCCTTGATAAGTAAAAGTTAGAACCCATCTCTAACAACTTCCACCCCACCTAATACACCAGATACACCCCTTGATAGTAAAATAGACAATAATCATCCACACCCTAAAGGTAATGAGAGTCAACCAACAATCGAAGTTCCCTACACAACATCAAGGGTGGGTAAAATATAGTGGAAGACATGAAGAAGATCAAGGTAAACATAACATTTCATGAGCTCACACAAATCCTTGAACAATGTGATTTTCTATTGAAATCATTGAATGAGAAGCCTAGCTCCAACAAAGCTAAACAAGCTTATGGAAATGTGGTAATGTATACAAGTAAGCATGAAGTTCCGCCATTCCTGTTAACTATTATAATTTTTGGTAAAAATATTCTTAATTTCTTACTTGATTATGGTGCTTCAACTAACATATGCCTCTAGGAATATGTGAAAATTTGGGGTGAAACCCAGTCAAATCAGAAAAGGTGGTAGTGTAGGTGGAAAAGTCAAGAGTAAAGGTGGTAGGTGAATTGTTGAATATCCATATGCAACGAGCTCATGAACCTTTAATCCAATAGTTCATCAACATACAAGTCATTGACATACCTAAAGCTTATGGATTGGTATTAATCCATGACTAGACCAAATCCTTAAATGAATGTATGTCCACAGATTGTTCACACATGTGGCTACCTTGACATGGGATTTCCAATAAAATTAGGATTGATCGGGAGCTCAAAATGAAATACAAAATTACTGAGTACAATGCCAAGAATGAAAAGGTAAATGACCAATCCTCTGACTTAGGTGTTTATACTTTGGAAACCACCAACATTATTATAGGTGGTAGCATGAAGGAAGAAAACAAAGGTCTGTGGATATTTCACTTTGACGGTGCGTGAGTGAAACAAGGCTAAGGTCTTGGGATTATTTTGACAAATATCAAAGGAAAAAAATATTTAACCTCTTATAGATTATAATTATCTTACACTAATAAATTTAGCAGAATATGAAGCTCTTATTTTAGGACTTCAATTTGTAATCAAACATAAGGTTAAAGAATTGTTAGTCTATGGTGATTCTGAATTAGTTGTTAACCAAGTTAGAAGCAGATATCAATGCAAAATTTCTTGTTTAATAAAGTATAAATTTAGATCTTGGGATTTAATTGAACACTTTGACTCATTCAATATTTTTTCCTTGCCCAGGGAATAAAACCAGTTAACAAATGCTCTAGATTTAGTAGCAGCAAACTTGGTTCCCTTGAAAGCTTTGAACTTGTAAGAATTCACTATGGAGATAATTTCATGCCCCTCCATACCAGATCACATCAATCAATTACAAGTCTTTGATGATGATTAATAGATAATCAACTTCTTATATAATACTGGCATGTTTGAATCCTTTATTATAGATGAACAAGATGAAAGTCATGTATAAATTCTAAAGGACAATAAAGATGGGGTTATTCAACTCAAAGAAAACCAAATCCCCAAAGGCATGATCTCTTTAGATAGGATGTTTGATCCAGAAAAATAAGGAACTGAAGGTAAAAAACCTAAGGTGAGTGAGAAGGATTACAAGCAAGTCAAATTGGGAGATCCTGGGAATGAGAAAAATCTTAACATTGGCCTAGTTTGCACCAATAAAGAGATAAAGGAAACTGTTGCCCTGCTAACCAAGTTCAAAGATGTCATTGTTTGGTTATACAATGACCTCAATATATTTTACACAAGTGTGATTACACACACCATACCATTGAAAGAGGCATGTAAACCTTTCAGGGAAAGATAAAGACTAGTGAATCCAGTGTTGGAACTATTGATTTGTAAGGAAATAAATAAATTGATTGATGCAAGCATAATTTTTTTATATGACACTAAACATGGATTGCCAATCTTATCCCAATTTGAAAGAAGAATGAAGAAATCAGAATCTACATTTATTTGTGAAACTTAAATAGATCCTCACACAAGGATAATTATTCCTTGCCATCCTTAGATGAAGTCATTCAACTAGTGAGTGGGTCTAAAATGATGTCATTTCTTGATAGATTTTTGGGCTACATCGAATTCCTAGTGAACAAGAGTGATAGAATGAAAACTACCTTCACCACCAAGTGGAGCACATTTACATACAAATGAATGCCATTCATACTAATCAATGTAGGAGTAACTTTCTAGCGAGCAATAGACCATGCATTCCATGGACTAATTGGTAAGTGCATCATTATATACATGGATGATCTAATAATTTTCTCTAAAAATAGGGAAGATCACATGATGCATTTAGAAGAAGCAATGGAAAAGTGTAGAAGGTATGTCATTTCCTTGAACCTGAAGAAAAGCGTCTTTTGTGTCACTGAAGGTAAACTCTTAGGACATGTAATCACTCAATAAGGTATGACTATTGACCCTGATAGGATCAATGCAATTTCAAAGGTAGAATGTCTTAATAGTAAAAAGGAGTTAAAATCCTTCTTTGGAAAAATTAATTTCATAAGAAAATTTATCTCTAGTTTTGTAGAGATTACAAGACCGCTCAATGCCATGCTAAAGAAAGATGCTAAGATAGAATGGATTGCTGAAGTAAAGAAGGCCTTTCAGGATATCAAGGATGATATTATTCAAGCTCCTATTCTGATAAGCCCTAATTTTGGTAGATATTTCTATCTATATTCTTTTACTTCTGATCATAAAATTGTTGTTGTCTTAACCCAGAGAGAAGATGACAAAGATCACTCAATAGCCTTTATGAGAACCAATTTGAATCATGTAGAGCTGAGCTATCCTATTTTGGATAAGCAAGCCTATGCACTAGTAAAGGCTATCAATAAATTTAGGCACTATATCCTAAGGAACAAGACATGTGCTATAGTGTCTGATCCTACTGTCAAATTGATGTTGGGATAGAACACACTTGGATAATGACGATAGAAGTAGATGACCAAACTCTAAGAATATGACTTATAAATAAAATTGGCAATGCTAGATAGGGTTCAAGGTCTAATATAGATTATTGTAAACATTGATCCTTACATTGATGTTTTATATGTAGAAGCAAGTCAAATACCTAGAGGAGATTGGTACCAAGATATCATCCACTATCTGCTACATGGATCATGTCCCCCACACCTTAAAAGAGAACATAAAAGGGTCCTCGACTGATATCCTCCCATTTTATGATCAAAAGAGGAGTCCTCTATAGAAATAACTATGAAGTAATATGTCCGAGGTAGAGCTAAAGCCACAAAAACCATGCATAATTTCCATGATAAGCTAAGAAGTGGTCATCCTTCATGGCACACCACAACACACAAAATATTAAGAACTAGCTACTATTGGCTAACTATATTCAAGGATGCCCATGCTTATGTGAGAACATGCCATCAATTCCAATTATTTGATCAACAAGAGATAAATACAACCATACCTTTACAACTGGTAATTGAGGTGAAATCATTTGCGCAATGGGGCTTCAACTTTGTAGGAGTGATCAATTTAAACTCCTCAACTTGACATAAGTTTATACTCACTACCACATACTATTTCACTAGGTGGATTGAATTAGTGGCCACCAAGAATAGTAAATCAATTGATGCCATTAAGTTCTTTGAAGAAAATGTCATTACTTGATTTGGGATGCCCCTATCTTTAGTATGTGATAATGGCTTAGCCTTTACATTAGCTGAATTCATTGAATGGGCATTTAATAATTAGATAGTCATCAAGTCTGCTTCAAACTCTTACCCTCATGTTAATGGAGATTCTGAGTCCACTAAAAAAACTTGATGAATCCCATCAAGAAGTCGACAAAAGAGAAAACTAGATAATGAGAGTCTCTGCTAAAATATACTCTATGGGCAGATAGAACTAGATACAAGTAGGCACTTAAAGCATCCCCATTAGTACTTGTTTACAGGCAAAAACTTATTTTTATTATCAAACTGAAGCTACCCACATATGAGTTCATGGCTAAGCACATGGAAGATGATGAAAGAGTGTAGTCTCAAATACTAAACATCATCTAGATGGAAGATGCTAGAGATAATCATTGAATAACTTTAACAAGCATCAGGATGCTGTAAAGAGATGGATTGACAAGTGATCTAAAGTTAAAGCATTCTGAATATTAGACTTTGTCCTACTGTGAGACAAGGCCCACAAAAATAAAGGACAACATGACAAGTTCAATCCTCTCTGGATTGGACTGTATCAAGTAGTAGAAATACTAGGTGAAAATGCATTCAGATTCAAAGACTTGTAATAAAATGACTTGGCTTTCTAGTCAATGGGAAATATATGAAGCATTATTTCTTTGTTTCTCTATCACAAATTCCAAAATGACAATAAACTTGTTTAGATCTAGAGTAGGTAGGAGTAGATTAATTTGCTTTCCTATTTTTGCCTTCTTATTTTTTTATTTCTCGCTTTGATTTCCTGTCTTTACTTTCTTGCATTTTGTTTGTTGTTTATTTTTTTGTTGTGTGTTGTAGATTAGTCGTAACTCCTCTAGACAATAATTCATTAGCTATATTTTTGATAACTTATTCCAGAAAAGGGAAGAAAGGATTTCTATTTTTAGACATTGATTGTCCAAAGATCAAAAACCTCTAGTAGTGTTCCAATTTAGAAAAAACTGGATAGGGTTAATTAGAAGTTAGTTTTCTTATGAAAATCCTAAGTCATTTTAATACTATAATATAGTTATAAGGACTTATCATTTGCTTGAATAAGACTTTGAATTTGTGTGGAACATCATATTGTCACTCAAATTCACTAAATAAATTGCCTAAGCAGAATTTGCTATCTGAGAGTAAATAACATCCAGACTATGTGTTGACAAAATACCTAAACCTGGCTCATTATGTTCCCAACTATTCTAGTTTATGAATGCATGTATATATAAAAAAAAATGATACACTGATGAATTGAAATAATAAACTCCTTTAGATTCCATGAATGGTGATTTAAGTGATATCTATCAGGGATATGGATGCCTAGCTGGCAAAGAGCAAGGCCCAAAGTGGAGTCAAAGGTATCTCTGTCAAGGTATGGACACATGGCTGACAGTAGAGCAATGCCAAAACCATCCCTAACTAAGCAAATCATTATTATATAAAATCTAAAGATCACTAAAGTCATTTCATGTTTGGTGTCTTGAAGCTTGAAAGTTATCACTTCTGAACCCGATGGTAGTGGTTAATTAACCTCAAAACACACACATTGTATGATTGTCTACAAGATTCAAACTCTATTTCTAGCCTGTGGAATTTCATTAGTTCTGAAAGGCAATTTTGATACTGACTAAATATCATAATGAGATAACTAAATTTTAATTCGTATTTAAATAGGAGATCTGAATTTTAACATTTTGCAATGTTTTCCTGTAGAGGTCACCATTTGTTGATCATCAACTACCCCTATTCCTAGAATGGGGACCCTCTTTCTTTTATACCTAAGATGCCAAGCCTACTAAATAATTTAATTGCATGTGAATTTGGTTTAATTTACCAATGCTTTTGATCTTATAATTTATATTTAATTATTCATATTGCAATACAAATTAATACTTAAAAATATTTGAGTTATTGCAACTCCTTCAAAGTTTTCACTCAATAATGAATCATTAACCATTAAAACATCAAAAACGTGTAGACAGGCCTTTGCTAAGGATAATCTACCTGGATCTCCAATTGGCATGAACACAACAGGGTTTGCCTGATCTTATTTGATTAAACTTATATGTTGTTGTTTAAAGTATTTACTTGCAAAGTTTTACTTTAAACATGTTTTAATTTGCGTAAGATGGGCATTTGATGTTTTTGGAAGACTAACTTAGTCTCTCACTTGATCTCATAGGATGCTAAATTAAATATTGTGACTCAAGAGGATAGGTGTCTAACTCACCATGCTTCACAATGCCTTACAAATTTATCATTCCCCATATAAGACACTTGCAGTAAATCTATTGAGTTCATGAACTATGTGATGCCATCCAAAAATCTCATAGAGGAACTAGCCATTTAAATTCAAATCCAAGGCTACTTATCAATATATTAGATCATGTGAGAAATTCCAATCAATCTAAACCACCACACATCTTCCATGCATCCCACTGCAATCCAAAATCCCACAATATGCCACTGCATGTCACTAGCATGACCATCCAGACCCGAGTATCCCTTTGAAGTGATGCATGTTCACACCACATTACATCCATCTAAATCTTGTAAAAACTCTCAATCAAGACATCTGGTAGCACCCAAGCCACTTGATCAAGGTTAGATGGCATACAACTATCCAAAGCACCTTCTAAAAATAACAAATGGTAGAAGAAAAAATAAAAACCCATGAAAATGACACACATCTCCTCTAGACTTGTGTGATGATGCCACATATCACTCCCATAATGATTTTATCCAAGATCAACTAGATCACCTCCAAGATCAATGCATGTCCACCTTGGACCCATGAGATGATGTTGTGTGTCATTATTGGAAGCTGCATCCCAAGGTTTATGAGATCACCTATGAAATAAACACATGTCTCCACCGGATCCACATGATTGACACCAAGTTGTCGATAGTTGGCCAAAAACCTTTTGAAGGTGACATTTGGCAAGGCAAAGACATGATTACCCTTCAAGAAATCCACCTGGAAAAGAAAATCCTTGATCATCTGTGAGTGCGACACATGACTCTCCCACAACCAATCAAAACTAAAAGGCCAAGGAGAGCTCACCACTAATCAAAATATGCCACTTGGTAGGATACAAATGAGTCATCAAATATTCCATGAGTAATCAAAAGGTGTCATGTATCTAGGCATCAAGCTGACTAAGTAGCTTAGTCATATTTAGACCCCATGAGTACCTAGATGGATCTGAGGTGGCATGCCACATGTAAAAAGGTGGAAATATTTAGCTTTAAAGTTAAAATTGACAACAAATCAAAGGTAAATCGGTGATAAATTTGAATTCTAAAGAAATTTAATGCCAAAAGCAATAGCTCAAAAATATGCAAAGGTAATGAGCTTACCATTAATACAACATGAACCAGAATTGAGATCAAACCTTGCATTAATCAAAGCAATCTTCAAAAGGCTACTCAACTCAACTATTATTATCTACATTTGCATTTGAAGCTTTAAGCATTAATTCTCTTTGTTATCTACATTCTCCTAGTATAATGAAGCTCAAGCTCTTCACAGATTGTACCCTGACTGCCATTATTGGAGCTCTAAAATTGTAGAGAAATATAAGAGGATATTAATTGCTACCCTAGATATTGCATAAATGGCACAGGTAGGACCCTCCACTCTAGGTAAGAGTTGCATTTAGAAATTATGACTTTCTATTTCAGTATGGCAATTCAGTCATGTTCAAACACACATAATTCATCCCCAAGGCCATAAACTTAGGGGACATACATTATAACAACATCTATTATAATGTTGAAGGAGTTAGGGATCTTGATGAGGTCAAGACCATGCTCCACATAATCTAATTAGCTTTAGACATCCTTGTAATCCAAGCTACCAAACTCCATAAGGTTGCGATAAAGTCAGATGTCATGCCATGTTTTATCCTGGTACATAGCATCTTTGAGAGGATGAGATACAAGGATGGGTTGCTAAAATACATGAATCAAGGGCTCCCAATTGCTTTCATCACAGGTTCTAGCTTCAATAAATATTATGACCTACCTTTACCATAGCTATATTACAACCAAAGTATCATTGGAAACTAGTATGAGGTGTACAAACTAGAGACAGTCTTGGCATCATGGATAACTAACCCAAATAGGGTTAGTTTGAAGGATGGCCTAGGGAACATATGTATTCATCAATTTAGGAAGGTAATTTTATCATTAAAAATATGCACCCATGGAATGCTCTATGGCATGGGTAAGCTTTGTAGTGGGGTGTTGAGTGTGAAGGCCTTGTGTTGGGTGTAAGAGGCTAAGGCACTAGGTGTGGAAGTATTATCATGCAGCTATGTGTATGGTCATCAACTATCTCATCACAATTATGGGAACATCCCAAAGGCATGGGACCCTTGTGAATCTTGGGATGAGCCTCTGGAGTAGCCCAAATTACTTCTATTCTAAGTGTACTTGGTTTAAGACCAATGCACAAGCCTAAAGAGCATAAATGTAAACTACTTCTAATCTAAACCTAAGATCTTGAGGGAAAAGGTAAGAGAATGTTGAAAGTAAAAGGTGACATGCCCATAATAGAGAAATCACTCCTACTTCCATAAATAGAGTCCAAACCTTTGAGAAAAAGATAATATCACATAGTTTCTGCCAAGACACTTCAAATGTATAAGTGTTTTACATATAGGCATGAGAACATAGTGCAACATTGAGAGGGATGAAGGTTATCCATAGACAAAGCCTTTGTATACCTTGGTACGCATAGGATATGAACTGCAAGTGAGCTCTCAGTTCAATGAGGAGGTGTTGTGAATGGATGATGATGAGAGGGGTGAACAATACCCATACACAAATATCAATAGACACAAAATAACACACAAATCATTAGAATAAAAAAGAGGTGAACTTAAATATCATTAATCTACAAGATTTAGCCAATACAAGTGCTCATGGAGGGAAAATTTTAACAGCGTGAGCTTGATAGAAATGTGTTGACCCTTTTATAATGAAAGAACTAGGATTTTATAGTAAATTAAGCTAGTTTTACAATTAATGTGCCACTTAGGGTGATAGGTGCAGCTTTAATTTTTATACATTGCTTCGTTGTTATGCTTTTTGAATTCTATCTATTTATTGTATCTAAAATTGGTGGCAGGATTCTCTTGGGATACATGTGCATAGGGGAATGAAAATTTTCCCTGCTAGAGTCAGAGAGTGGTGTGCACTCAAGTCATGATTTCCAATAGCTATTTTTGCATTTACTAGCTCTAACACATCTCAGGCTTCACTCAACAACCTCTTTAATTTTCCTCACCACTTGGTACGTATTATGCTAACTTCATATTTAGCTTTCACATCACTATTGTGCATGGGGAAACTTGTCATGTGCTCCTCTCTTTATATGTTATGTGCATAGAGTTTGTGCATGTGCCCTTTGATTTGGAAGTACTCTTATGCTAATGGTGCATATGAGAGTCCCTTGAGGAAAGTGGCACGCAACTTTATATTACTCTCTATGATGCTCAAGGGCATAGAACTAGGGTCCTACACATTGGCATGAAATGGTGTTAGATAGGTGCAAGGAGATATTCAAATAAGGGTGTGTATGGAGGATGAAGGTCTTTGGCATGTTATTCATGACTTGTGACTGCTCCCTACACTTTTCTTTTAATTAGCATTCTAAAACTAGGGAGCCTTGGATAGGATAGCGCATGAAGATAATGTCTTAGGTGGGTCCATCATGATTTATACCTACTCCTTGCATGCCTTCTTTACTTGGTCATTTAGAAACTGAGACTCTGCATCTTTGAATTTGTACACTGTTTGGACTATGCACTGAAGAATCCTACACTTTAGCACATAACCCTTTATTATAATAGGTGTTATCCTTCATTATATTTCTAAAGAGACCTGCACTTGACTTCTTGGGCATGGACATGAATGGGGAATGTCTATGCACATTTTCATTGAGTTCCTAGGATCTCGTAGGCGTGAAACTCTTCTTATGGTTGTGGCAAGTCCTACACCGATTGGGGGTGACTTATAAAGTAAACACTTTTGGAAACTTCTGCAAGTTGCTTGCCTACTAAGTGAAGATCTAGTAACCTTAAGTAATCCATTAGGCACAGAGTCATTAAAGTTGTAACCTTCTTGGCCTTGAACATAAATAAATTAAACTAAGTTCTTCCCTCAATAAGCAAAAGAAAAAGAATAAGAAATAAATGTGTAAAGTGCACTTAGGGGAAATAAAATTAAACTATAGAATGTGCATGTAGGCACTTAGGGAAATGTAATGTGATCTAATTTATTCTAATATATACAAACTACAAACATGGACCTTCATCCTCCTGGATCAAAATAGAAACCTCTTAGATCCTTTGCATTGTGTGCCTCCCTATTATTGATTTGTGATAGGTGAAGGCAAGGTGGCATCTAGTCGCTATGAAGGAGGTGTGCTCTAGGTAATTTTTAAGAGTGCTCAAGAGAGTTTATTTGACTAGGTTCCCTTGTGATGAATGACTCCACCATGTTGTGCATAAGTCTTTCCTTCAATTGGTTGATGTCCTTGATTTCAAACTAATCCTTCCTAGATCTCTTAGCACCTAGCTACACGCTTTACTTAGATCAACTCCTCTAGAGCTTAAGAGGCTTGTGCATGATGCTCGAGAAGCTCATGAACTCAATGGATAATCTTTGCGAACCCATTATATCTTCTACAAACTCCATTGTAAGGTACTTAGGATAATATATATATAATCCATTTTCTACTATAACCTCCCTCTCATCTTTGTGTTGCTTACTAGGAGGTTGAAAATCCTACTTGTAATGTATTTGAGAGGTGTTCAAGTGTATGTAAGGTCATCAAAGATTCGATAAATATCATTGAGTACATCGAATAGATCATCAATCGGCCCCTAGGAAGGTTGACCTAATGAGATGCTTCCTTCTTGCCCCCTAACCTATTTAATAAAGGTGTAGTCCTCAACTTTGGCCAGATTACAGCCTATTTACAGAGGGTCATAACCTATACATAGGATTTGGAACAAATCCTACATCTCCTCATTGCTTGTTAGTGTTTGTGGCACTGCTTCCAAGCTAGTTGGGGTGTTCCTCTTGAAGTGCACATTCCCCTTGAAGGCTTTATTCATCTGCAAGGTATTCCTCTATAATATCAAATGGTAGCCCATCTACCCAAGAGAGATATGGCTTATACTTGTGGGTGCAATATAAAATAGTTCATCTATCCAAGAGAGTACCTCATCACCTTGTACTTTTGCAATGCCCTGTAGTGCAGGTTGATTTTGTTCATCCTCTTCCTATAGGATCTCTAAGACTTTTGACTTCATGGTTTAGGGAGGGATGATAATGACAATATCCTCATCATATTCAATCAAAGTATCCTCCTCCTCATTTGATTGAGCTTCACTTGCCTTCCATACAACTAGTCCTCCTTTGAAAAGGGAGATAGTGGGAGGGAAAGAGGCTTAAATTGATGCAAAAGAAAGAGATTTTATAAGGCTGGGAATTGGGAAGTTGGGATGCATGGTCCAAGAAAGATGCCATGATTATGCTTGAGGTTCCTATGGAAGGATGGGTTTTGATCTAGCATAGGTTCTTGAGTTGGCATAGGTGTAGGCCTTTTGAAGCTTGGTACTTTGAAAGTAGGGCATTTACTTGAAGGTGTAGGTGGTTTATCTTGTCTTAAGATAGGAAAGGAAGGAGTAGAGGTGCTCGACTATGCTTCAATTTTCTATATCTATGCAAGTAATTTATGCATTTGCTCTTTTTTTTGCTGCTATTTGCCTAGCCAAACACTCTTTAAATTTGCGATGCTCATCAACTCTTGTTGAGCGTGAGTTTGACGAACAAACTCCTCTTGTTTCCTATCATAATATTTATTTGCTTCAATATCCCTCAAATGTCTTTGGAATTCAAAGTGTATATCACTGATGATCTTTTGAGGTGGATTAGGAAAATAATAATGTTGATCAAGAGCAAGGTAGCTTGCATAGGGTTGATTAGAAGCATAAGCAGGTTGTTATAGGGGTTGAATCAGGGGAACGTTACATGTGTTTACTTAAGCTTGGTTGGAGGAATGGGGAGGCACAAATGTAGCATTTTAATGGAATTGGGGATGGAAAGACATATATTTAAGTGCTCGAGCTGCTTAAACTAGTAGATTTAGACATTTAGAGTCACCAGGTGCTCTGTAGAGTGATTTTAACACTTGATAGCCAAGGATGTCACTAATTCCATAGATTTTATTTAAACTTTGTCCCATCTAGCATTCCAAAAACTATTTTAATTTGAAACATGCACCCATAGAATGATCTACATTATGGGGAAGCTTTATGGTGGGGTGTTGAGCGTGAAGGCCTTACACAGGGCACAAGAGGCTAAGGCACTAGGCACAAAAGTATTATCATGCAACTATGTACATGAGCATTGGTTTTCTCATCACAATGATGGGAATGTCCCTAATGTGTGTAACCCTTTCACTCTTTGGGATGAGCCTCTAGAGTAGGCTAGATTCCTTCTATTCTAAACCCACCTGGCTTAAGACCAATGCACAAGCCTAAAGATCAAAAAGGTAAACTACCACTAATATAAACCTAAGATATTGAGGGAAAAGGGAGGGAGAAGGTAAGAGAATGATAAAATTAAAATTTGATGCACCAAGAATAGAGTGAGCACTCCTATCATAAACATAGTACACATATTTAAGAACAAGACAATATCACACAGTTTTTGCCAAGTCACTCCAAATGCATAAGTGTTACACATAAAGGCATGAGAACACAATGCAACATTGAGAGGGATGAAGGTTATCCATAGATAAAGCCTATGCAGACCCTGGTATGTACAAGATATGACATGTAAGTGAGCTTTGAGTTCAATGAGGAGGTGTTAGGAATGGATGATGATAAGGGTGAACAATACCCACAAACAAAGATCAACAGACACAAAAATAGGTGAAAGTAATTCTCATTAATCTAAAAGATTTATTCAATAAAAGTGTTCATAGAGGGTAAATATTAGGAGCGTGAGGTTTTTGGAAATGTGTTGATCCTTTTATAATGAAAGAACTAGGCTTTTATAGTAAATCAAGTTTGTTTTACAAATAATGTGCTAATTGGGGTGATAGGTGCAACTTTAATTTATCTACAACACTTCACCACTATGCTTCTTGAAGTCTATCCATTAATTAAATCTATATTTGGCATGCACTCAAGTCACAATGTTTAGTATCCATTTCTACATTTAATACTTCTGACATGTTTCATGCCTCACTTAACTACCTCCAACTACCTCTTTACTTTTCCTTGCCACTTGGTGCCTATTATGATAACTTCCTATTTGGCTCGCCACATCACTACTATGCATGGGGAAACTTGGCACGCACTCCTCTCTTTTTAAGCTACATGTGCATAGAGTTTATGCATGTGCCTCTTAATTTAGAATTACTCTTATGTTAATGGTGTGCACAAGATTCCCTTGAGGAAAGCAATGTGTAACTTTAGATTACACCTTGTGATGCTCAACGGAGAATAAGTAGGGTCCTATGCACTAGCACAAAATGGTATTAGATAAGCATGGGGAGATCTTCAAATAAGGGTGCACATAGAGGCTAAAGGTTTTTGGTGTGTTCTTCATGACTTGTGGCCACTCCCTACGCTTTTCCTTTAATTATCCTTCTAGAACTAGGAGCCTTGGATAAAAGTGCACATGAAGATAATTTCTTAGGCATGTCCCTCATGATTTATAACTACTCCTTATGCACCTTCTTTACTTGGTCATTCAAAAACTAGGACTCAACATCTTTACACCTATGCACCATTTAGACTGTGCCTTTCATTTTATTGCTATGTAGACGTATGCTTGACTACTTGGACATGAGCATGAATAGGGAACATCTATGTACATTTTCCTCAAGTGCTTGGGATCTCACAGGTGTGGAACTCTTCTTATGATCTTGACAAATCCTGCACCAATTGGGGGTGACTTAGAAAGTCAATAAGGAGTCAGAATTGGCTTTGCCCTTCTCAATAGGATATATGCAACATGCATATTAGCTATATGGATATCATAACTATCCTACTACTACAAATAATCTTGGAGAATCAATATATTCCCTCACTTAGAGACATCATCGGCAATAATCTAGTGTATGTAATGAATGATACATACAAAAATGGGCCCCCTTTCTACATGATAAGCTATATATTGGATGCCATCTACATGACTATCCAACTAGGACCAAACTCATGGTCTCCTTTATGAGATGAAGTTGTGCCCCAATTATTCTTTATAATG
Source organism: Torreya grandis (assembly GCA_037957365.1). Classification (NCBI taxonomy): domain Eukaryota; kingdom Viridiplantae; phylum Streptophyta; class Pinopsida; order Cupressales; family Taxaceae; genus Torreya; species Torreya grandis. The sequence continues at coordinate 1,282,745 of JARHVA010000271.1, forward strand.
CATATCCACTGCTTTGGGTGCAACATACAAGTGATTGTAGAAGACTTTTACCTAGTTATTATCCATTACTGAATGTGAAATGCTAAGAGTTCCCTTAGAGGTTAGGTATACGTTGAAGGAGATGGGAAGTTACTGGCTATAACCAAATTACATGGTCATTAGGGTATAAGGGGTGATGGTGGCTCCCCTTAGACTACCAAGATATGTATCGATGAAGCTAACTGAGGAAGAGATGGCCTATCAACTACTCCATGGAGTTGATGGCATCTTCAAGATTAAAAAGAAGACAGTCCCCCACAAGACTCCTTACAAGTTGAGGAGGACTAAGATTACAAGATGATAGGACATTATAGTGGTTACAAGGCATAGGGACTCGTACCCATTGTCTAAGGATTATTTCAAGGCATGGGACCCCAACAATGTCATTACAAGGCATCTCTTCAAGTTTAAGAAGGATGTGGAATTAGAATATAAACATCAATAAGAAGTCCATGAATGGGTTTACAAAGATGCCATGAATGATAAAGTAGTCCTCAAGAATGTAGCTAGGAAAAAATAGAACTTGAAATGAGGCTTGACAGGGAGAAGAAGAATGAGGGAATTAAAAAACCTCATCTCCCACTGACTCATGTGAGTATGTTCAATGTGGACTATGAGTAGAAAGAAGAAGAGGAAGAGGATAATGGTCCTCTCCTTAGGAACAAACCATGCATACCTTCATTGTAGTCCACTTCAAGTGGACAAATCCTACCTCTAAGATCTGAGAAAGAAGATACAATCACCCAAATTAGCCCCTCTCAAGGCCCTATATTTATCTTTGCATCTGCTATGGGGGCTACCCTAGAGAGTATAAGCTAGGCCAACCTTGATGTCATTGATGTTGAATAATTATAGTAGGGCATTGAGTTTTAAATAGAAGAGCTACACACACTAGCTGGGAGAAATATAGAGAAAGTCTTCACAAGAAAGGAGCCAAGGAATAAATTGAGGGGAGTAATCCCACCTCCACAAGCAAATGTAGAGGCTTCCAACAAATCTCAAGCTCTTAGTGTATGTAAAACACCATTGCCTTCTTTCCAATTTGTTGGTATGTTTACTTATGCTTACACTTTTACATTTGTTCCCCTTACTACTGCTTCCCCATTAGATTCATCATCTTTAATTGATACTACTACCCCCATTCAGTCCTCAGATGACACTAGCATGAGCCAAGCTAGTTCTTCCTTTGGATTCACTATTCCCCACTTCATCTCCCATGCCACTACCAACATTCCACCTCCATCGAGCTCCCAAAACACTAGTGCTAGTTAGGTTGTAGGTTCCACTCCTTCTCAAGCAACCACTGCTAGTGCATCACTCACCCTTGGTTCCCCTGCATCCACTAGGCCATTAAGGCCCATCTCAAAAGCATTTCCCCTCCAAAATCCATTCAATATAACTATAAATAATAATATAAGTGTACGTTTAAACCTAAATTCATTCATTCTTGACATGGGCCTTACCAAATATTTATTTGATCCACTTGGACAATTAGACCCAAAAAATTTATTCATCCTTGCCACAACCTTAGCTTCTTCATCAACCTAGGATCCTCCATTGCAGTCACCTCCCACACAGTCAACATCTACTACTATCCCAAACTAAGTTAGGGATATCATACAAGAAGCAAAGTAGGAAAGGCCTCAAGTAGTCCTCTTCACTCCTCAAGTTGGCATGAGATTTGATGTAGCCACCAGAACTATGAAGAGAGTGGTTAGAAGACATGTTGAGTAGCCACAATCAAGCTCAGCCATAGGCCATGAGATTGAAGAATCACTCTTCACCTTAATAAGGAAGTGGGAGGCTAGCCCTGGAGAGGTACAAGAGTATGTAGAGGACCTAGTGTCCATAGTGCAAGCACATGCATAGTCTATAATTACCTTGATGAAGGGGATGTAGCAAGAGTTAAAGAGGTTGAAATAAAATGCATTACCAATAGTACCAGATGACACTATAGTTCAGATAATAAATGTTGTGATCAATGTCTTCGACCTGTATAAAGTCATGAAGAAGAGACAGGAAGATGGGATCAAACAATGTAAAGTGGTCATGAAACTTGACCAAAATCTAACACTCTATTATGCCAAGTTGGCAAACTTGGATAGAGTGGAAATAAGTAACAAGTTCCCTAACCTCAAGGTTCTGCCACTTGAGGATATCATTCCTTCATAGACCATCCTAATGAACAGAAGAATAATATTAAAGAGATGGTTTGACCAAGTCAAGGATGCAAAGACATCCTTGGAGAAAGTTGAATTCAATATTGTCTTGTTGTTGAAGGACGCCATGGTCACTAGGGTGACCAGGTCTAATGGCTCTTTCATGGATGATCAAGAGTTTAGAGCACATGTGAAGGTTTTTGTTTCAAAATTCCATCAAGATGTGGCCATTACAAATATTGTTGCTAAGGTGATGAATATTATGTTATTTTTCGATTAGAGGTTGGAAAAGGTAGATGCCATTGAAGAAGCATTAAGGCCAATACTCATAGAGCATGGTAGGCTCATCTAGGAAATTCCCGACTTGTTCTGACCCATGATCCTAGACTTCACCTAGATAGATTGGGACTATTTGGCATGTGTAGAGGTATGGACCAAGAAGGAAGTGGAGAAGAAGCAAAGACATCAATAGTAACAACAAGTTGGCCAGTAGCTTACTCTAGGCCCTTAAGAATATTCTTCTATGTTTGTAAATTTGAAATGTCGAATATTCCTCTATATGTAACATTTTAGCCACTTGTATAATTAGGTGCCTTCTGATGGGCCCACTTGAACTTGTCTTAGTCATTTTTATGCTTATAAATAGGAGTTTTCCCTCTCATTTGTACTCAGAAATAGTTGTTTCAATAATTAATACAAAAGAGCCAAAGAATTTGCAAGTTTGTCTGAAGTGCTAAATTATTTATTTTTGTAGTTATTGTTCCTCACTCTTTTATATGAATGATATTTTCTTTTATTCAAGCTAATTTTGCATTTATGTCCCATATATGCATATGTTAGTTTTAGTTTAACACTAAGATAATAAATCTATTGGTATACTTGCTCTATTTTCTTCTCATTTACTACTAAATGTGCTATGCAATTTACTGTTAGTGAGCAATTTTATGCAAAGTGTGATTTTAGATATATGTATTTACTTTATTCTAAACCTTCAACTACATTTATTTACCTTTGAGCATTATGCTATAGTTGGTAGATGTTAGTTTTATGTGTTTTACCTTAGAAGTTAATAGAATTAGAATCTTTATTCATCTTAAGCAAACTCTCTTCTCTATCTTACCCTACTCACTCTTGGATCCACTTTAGCTTAGTTCATGATGTAAATATCCATTGTTTATTTATATTTTGGGAAATAATTGGCAAAGATTGAATCAATTCACAAAGATTAATAAGTAGTGTCACTACATAAATATCTGTTGTCTTTATAGCAGGGTCTGCTTGTAGACTTCAAAGTGGTGACCACATCTCTGCTATCTATGTTATTTACAGTAGTAATTGTGTTAACAACTCAACCCTCAAGTCTTCCAGGACTCAAAATTGAATTTCTTACTTTCCCCTTGTTTCCTAATGACATAGAGATCACAATAAGTGCATCAACATAAACCATAATATAAGCATTTAGACACATTGAGATGGAAATCATGAGCCTTTTGGCAGTGGGAAAGCCTTGAATTAAAGATAGAGACTTCAATGATATTTATCAAGTGTGAAAGACTAGTTTATCATATAAAATTCATATTTGAGTACCTACATTTGCACCCTTTAATATAATAATACATTAGGATTAAATTAATAGGCTAAAAGAAATAAATTATCATATCATTGGCTAGGTTCTCTAGTTTAATTAAATGCAAAAATTTGTAAGCAATAGCATAAGCATTGTTGTGAGCAAAACTATAAATAAAAATATTACACAAAAACTTAGACAAATCATCCAACACAATCCATGTAGAATAGCTCATCAAAAGATGTGCAAATAGGAGAGTAAAATGTATAACTATTCCATGAATAATCACAAAAGTCATAGAATATGCTTGTAACTTCTAAATCTGAAATGACCAATCAAAGATTAACATCCACTAGCCAATGATAATGAACAAGAGTAATTCCCTATGTCTAAGTACACATAAGAAGGCTAACTCAAGTATAGGAATAATCCATGTGTGTAAGAATAATATAGATAACAAAATAAAAATAAAATAAATATCCTACACAACTTAGGTGGGTAGAATAAATTGGTCCTAGCAAAAAATCTTGATGAGGTACCCATGCACAAAGTAACTCTCATAATGTGGAGAAAAGGAGAAACCCCTTGGGAAACCCCCATGTCTTGCCCCCTTCTCCCACCACTTAAAAGAAATAAAAAAAGAAGAGAAGATAAAAAAGGCCCAAAAGAAACTACAACTACCTGTAACAACCATGTATCCTGCAAAGGAACTCTATAGAGTGATTGTGGATCAAAAGTAGATATAGTGAAGATTGGATCACCTTAGAAAAATGAATGTGTCTACTAAGTGCTTGATGGATATCTAACCAAGGTGTGGTTCCTATATAAGGAATTATTCTCCTTATGCATAGTAGGTGGGATAATTGCTCCATTCAATGATGGTGCATCAAAAGTAGAGGCATAGAAAGAATTTATAATGCCCTATAACTGTGTAATAGATTTCCCAATATCTGATGAGTCATGGATCAATGTACCTATTCCCTACAATTTGTAAAGTGGACTAGAAGTAGATGCATCAAGAAATAACTCCTCAATATCTAGGAGGTAATAAGGAAATGGTGGATGTGTGTCCCCATCACTACTATAGTCACATGTGTTATAAAATGAGTCCTCATCATTAGAGATGTAATCAGGCTCAAAAAAGTCATCAAATCTAGGTGAGTCTGATGAAAAAGAATCTGAAGGAGAGTTAGGGATAAAGTGTGAAATGGTATATAGTTGAGTTTGATGATCGACTATTACCACTAACACTAAAGTATCATTGTACAACTCTCTGACATACACTGAATCTAGAGTGAACTCAACTTTCATGCCTTAACCAAGGTAAGTAATATGGTAAAATGATAGGATATTATTTGAAAGTAATGAGAATACTTAGAACATTATTGAATGTTCCACCACTCACTTTAATAGACCCTCTCCTAAAACCTATGTAGAAGTTTTGTCACCCAATCTAAGTGGTAATGTCACATGATTCCAAGAAAGTGAACTCTATCTGTGAAGTATCCATGTGATGCGATGCACTAGAGTCAATAACCCATGTAGGAGTTATAGGTACAACTGAAACTAGGGCCCTGCCTTTTACTTTTTCCTTATTATTTTATTTTTCCTTTTCTTTATCATTACCATTTACCTTGGAGGATTTTAGGGTTGATGAAATTTGTTTGATGGACTTCAAAACACCTATATTATTATTCTCAACAAGGCTAATTAGGTGATAAATCTTCTTTTTCAAACATTTACTTTCATCATGCTTCCCTAAGTAAGAGCCACACTTGATCCTCTCTTTCGTAGGCTTAACATTAGAAGAAGAGGTTTCATTATTAGATTTGAAGGCGAGAGCATTTTGATCATTCCCTTGATCCTTTTTATTCTATTTCTTCTATTTGTTATTTGAAGCCTTCCCTTTCCCATTAAAAATAATTAAAGCTTGAGGTTTTAAGGACTTAGTTATGCCCATTTGTATCAACTTATCTTACTCTTGAGTTAAGTCAGTAATAAAAGTATCTAAAGAAGGAATCTTCCATGTGGTTCCAAGAGCACTTTTTGTGGCATGAAAAGTGAAGACAAACATAGAGTAATTTGGACACAATTTGGAGGGAATGGATAGAACAAGTTGATCATCTTGATTATTTATTTCACATTCTTTCAACTACAACCTCAGAGATTTAAACTTAGTGAATAAATCTCGTAGTGTGTTGAAGTCACATGGGCTCAAACTAATGAGTTCATTATCTAGTTCATGTCTTCTCATCACATCCTACTTCCCAAAGAGTGTTTTCAATGTGGTCTATATTGCATTAGATGTTTTACAACATTCTATTTGAAAGAGTAGATCAAGAGAGACATAAATACATAATAATCCAAAGGATTTATCACAATGGTTAAACCATTTAGATTTCTTGCTTCTGTAGTACGTTGCTTCTTAGTGCCCATTACAATTCAATGAAAACCTTTGAGCTGCAAAATGATTTGCATTTTTTATTTCCATTTTTTATAATTATATGGTATGAGAGGAATTATTGAAGTTTAATCCATAATGTAAAAATGAATTTATAGTATTTGTAGTTGAATGAAAAATTATAAATGCAAAAAAACAAAGCACATCACGACATTAAACCCCCCTTGAATCAAATATTATCAACCCCCCCTCCACAATTTGGCTCTTTAAAATTTTAATGTGATTACAAAATAGATGGTTCTAATGGAACGATCGCAAAAAAACATATACTATTTCAAAAAATGGCTTTCAAAATGGAGTAGCTGATCAAAAGTTACAAGGTTTCCATTTCCCACTATTAATGGATTATTTTGATTAAATTTGCACAAAAAAATTAAATGCACTCTTTTACTAAAAAATTAAAAAAATATTTGGTTACATTGAAAAATAATTAAGAGGCTAGGTTGAAAAATAATTAATCCCACTTTGGTTGGCCACAACCAAGGGCTAAACACCCATATAATTAAGGGCTAAGCCCTAACATGAGTACTCTCTCCCCCCATGATATCACTTTAACTTGTAATGTGATTGGGGGAGTGATGTCACAAGTATTTTGACCAATTTTTTGAACATGAATAGTGTTTTTCTTTATTGGAATAAAATTGACTTGTGTGCACACATGTATAATCAACAAACATAAAATGCTATCAATAAACATATAATGCTAGGGTTTGAAGGAGATTTACACTGCCTGTAGAAGTTCTACACTATTGTTGAAGCTGAGATAGGGTCGTAGTGAGTTGTCTACTAGTGTGCAATTTGTAGGAGCCAAAGGAAGTATTCAATTCCATGAATGGACTACAAGTGGGTCGCTAAAAATGAAGTCTCCAAAGGGCTGTTTAAATGGAGTACCAAGTGTTCAAGGGGCATTAAAAAATGTCAAGTGGTTTTCAAAAACCACCTTTTACCAATAGAGACTGAGTGAGGGTGACTTCAAGATTCTTGGAATGGAAAGATTAGCTCCACATATCCATCAAAAGAGACAAAATTAGATGCTTTGGCAAAGTAAGTTGATGTCCATGCAAGTAGAAAGTATGATTTAATGTATATCAAGAAGAAGAGTGGTATTAAATATCACTCCTCTTTAATAAACATGTAGGTTTAGAGCCTAATCGATAAGTATTCACACTAGAATGGTGCTTAATATATGTGAATATTACCAGATCTATAGAACATAGCTTATACACCAAAGAAAAAACCAAGATAATTATGGTTTTGTGGGAAAATAAACCACATGCAAACAATCTCAAGATTTAAAAAAATAACAACAAATACAAAAATTGACAATCAATAAACCATATTGGCACTCTGATACCATGTTAGAGCATTGACCAAGATTTATAGTTCAATTAAATGCACAAATTTGTAATTAAGAGCATAAACATTATTGTGATCAAAACTAAAAATGAGAATATAGCACAAAAACTTAGACAAATCATCCAACACACTCCATGTAGAATAGCTTACCAAAATATGTACAAATACGAGAGCAAAATGTATAACTATTCTATGAATAATTACAAAGGGATTAGAATAGGCATGTAACTCCTAACTCTAAAATGGACAATCAAAGAGTAAAATCCACTAGCTAATCATATTGAACAAGGGTAACCCCTTATGTCTAAGCACACCTAAGTAAGCTAAATCAAGTGTAGGAATAATCCATGTGTGTAGGAATAATTTGAAAAATAAAATAAAAGGAAAATGAATATCCTACACTAACAGAAATGTATATTGTGGTGTGTATAACACATCTTGCTTTGAGTTAATCCCTATTTGAATTTTTTGTATGTGTGTTACCTACAACCAAGAGCATGGTCTAGGTTTAATTAGTGCATATAATTTGAAAATGAATAATTTAAATTTCTTGAAAGAAAATAGAGAAAGGAAGGAGTATACGTGTGTGTCAATGCAATTGTTATCAATCTAAATTACACCCTTAAGAAGGTTTTTCAAGCCTTCTTACTTAGATATATCATGGAGACACCTCTAGGCTATGGGTGGCCTAATTTTTGAGGTGAATCTCTAGATTAGGGCTAGATCCCTTGACAATTCACTTTGTACTACTACTCTACCTATCTAATTGGATGGAAAAGAGATAAAAGACTAATCTGTAACCTAGATGGGGTGATGCACCAATATTATGATTCCTCTAATTGACTAAACATACACTATTTAAGGAAAATAAAGATATACTCCTTACACAATCTACAACCTTGATATGATTATTGCATAAGTAATTCATTTGTGAGGTTCAAGAATGCATGACGACACCTAAGAAGGAATAAATTGATCTTGGAGAGATACAATTGATGTATTTCCACTTCTAAATCCTACATACGTTGAGCAAAGAAAACTAAAAATTACCTACTACAACTATCTTCTATGTACAATGGTGAGCAACTATAGGCAACAAGCTAGGAAAGATGAACCATTCACTAGACAAGATCAACAAAATTTCATGAATTCACACATCACACAATATATAGGTATGAAAAATCAAAAAAAATTATTGCTTTAAGAGGTATTCAAGTACAATAATGGCCAGGGTTTTACCATAACTAGTAGAGGTCCTTTTTTACAATCAACTTTCGATGCATATAGAAGAAGAAGGGCGAAGAGAGAGGTAGGTGTAGATATTCCAATCATGGCTGACATACAATCATAGAATTAGTTACAACTCCAAAAAATGGATTGTAATCATCTCAAGTAACTATTCTACACCAGTGTCACTTTTTTTCATTAGATTCTTTGAGAAGGGGCATACGAGCTCTTCATTGCCTTGGATGACTCATCACTCTTGCTCATGAAACTAACCACCTTATTTGATTGAGGGGTTACACCTTGCATAAATAAATATACCAAATTTTTATCTCTTATTAACACCTCATTATATGATATAAAATTCCTCAAACTAATGTAATAGGTCTGATATCTCATATGCTCACTTTGTCATCTTGCCAAGCTTGCCAAATGCATAGTGAAAGCTTGCAACTTGTTGAATTCACATGATTTTGGAAGAGAAGAGGACTAATGAATAATTTAGCATAATTTTCATGTTGTCACAGACCTCCATGCAAATTTTTATCTCTTTAATCCACATGAAACTCCAAAAAATACCCAATTTCATCTTTCTAGGTCTCAAGAAGCCCTAACTTGGCTTAAGGGGTCAAAATGAGTTTTAAGGATCACCTAGATATATTCTTGGGTTAATTGGATATATTTCAATGTATCATACCTATGGGAGTTTTAAAAACTCAAAAATTCTTCATAAAACTCCCAAACAAAAATTCTTTCTAAATTGTATGTTTGTTGCTTTATAGGGGAGTAAAGACCCATGTTTTAGATTTTTCTCTCTCCTCTTGCACTACACAAACTTGAAACCAATTTTAAAAGTTTTTTTATTTTTATCTAAATAATATTTTAAAATTACATGAGCTTTTGAGCTTTAAATATTAATTTATGGCCTTTTTAGTGTTGCCTCACCTTGCATTTTCTTCATCTGCATGACTATAGGTCAATATTTTGGCATTTAATTTAGTTATATGAGGTTTTAAGACCTAATTATTTTTTAATTTAGACCTGGATAAGCCCCTATAACCATTCCAACAATTTTAGAATTCAATTAATCATATAAAACTCCAAAAAAACACCTTTTTTGCTATAATACTTGCATTCTTAAAACCCTACAACATGTACCTGCACATTTCACCATTTTTTGCCTTAAAAAATTTATTAAATAAGGTGCAGGAGGGTTATATATTCCCATAAATAGTTCACACAACTTTCCATTTTCATCAATGGATTCATAAATTCATTCAAACAATAAAAAACCATGAGCTTGGGGTTTTGGAGAGTTTTAAGGAGCTGCAAACACTCTTAGTGATTGTTCATAAAGAAAGGGTCTTAAATCTTTAAACCAATGCCACAATTTGTAAGGAACTTAGGGTCTGATCCATTTCCTAATATCTATAATTCCAAAACTCTCTCTCTCTCCACCACACACTGAACATTTAAAATTGACTTTCACAAGCTTGCCAAGGGCTCGATGAAGGAGCCAAGAGGATTTTTTTGTCTTTCCTTGACCTAAAACTTATTCTTAAGAATGGTTTGATCTTGAAGAAGTTGTATTAATCCTTGGAGAGGCTTATATTACCATATTAAACTTGAAAATCCTTGAAATGAGACCTCTACGGACCCTCTTTCTTCAAAAAACTTGCATATTATGCCAGAAAACCCTATTGTAACTGTTGAACTAGGTGCTAATAGAGTCTATCTTGGCTTGTATGGTGCTGGTGTAATTTAATAATATAATATTAACCTTATTTTCCCTTCCCATTCTTCATTATGCTTTTTTTTAATGTTATAAATGATGATTAAGGTAATTTCAAGAGTACTCCAACTTTGTTAAAGGAGTTTTATAACATCTTAGATATAGACAAGGTACATGTAATATGTCATTCAACATGTGATAAATGACGCAAAATACCCCTTTTTAACTTCTTGATATAATATTAGGCCCTCACATTTTATATTCTTTCAAAGATTCATATTACAATAGTACAATAAGAAATATAAGACAACAAAGGAAACCTTAAACTCTCCAAAAATACCTTAGTTTCTCCAAAATAAGCTATAGACAAAATTTAACCTCAAATAAAGGATCTAACCTTGATTTTCATCATGATATCTCATTAACACCCTTATGCAACCTAAAGGACTTATGGCATGGCATTATGATTCTCATATCTGGCATAAACCTTGACTCACACAAGAAAGCTTAAACAATTATAAACATGCCATTTGAAGTGAGTTTGACTCAAAAGGACCACTTGCAATGACTCAACATCAGTTTGAACATGTTATAGGTTAATGGTGCCAAAATTTTCCACTAGTAACCATGTTTCCCTTTAGTAGTTTGATTTGGTAATGATGCTTCCTAGCCGAAGCATTAGAGAGAAGTTCAAAAATAAACCTTGGAGATGTGAAGAGGGAAATTAAAAGGTGTCATGCCCAAAATTTGGTATAAGGATGAGTTATGCCTATGCCATTTATATTATTCAATCTCAATCACATAACCCAAATGTAAACATAATCTAGCCAATCTTACTCGGGTTAAGTGGTGTAACCATATCAACCTGTAAAATAGTATTGCCAAGGCCATCAAGAGCACATAATCTAGATCACATTACTTAAGGGATTCAACTATTTTTAAAAATAAAAGCTTAATCGGTACATCCTTTTAATGTCAGTACATGATTATATGTATAATTTGAATATGTATCTATAATTTGGTGTATTTGCCTGCCATATGCACCTAGAATGTGTCTCAATCTAAAGCATTTGTCAAAATGTAACCTTGTCTCTATACACTTTATATAATATACGTCACAAATCTAAAAAAATTATCCCAAATCTATGAAAATTGATGCCAAATGTATAATATTATGTCATAACTGTATATCTAAATAATATAAATTGTATCAAATTTTGTCAATTTTGATAGTTTTGTGTATGTCTGTATGACATGCCCCCACTAATATGTCCCCCCTTTTGAGGTGAAGGAAATTTAATGTGATAGTCATATTATCTCAGAAGGATAAAATGACCATGTTATATATGTATCAATAATGTAGTAAAGAAGCATATAGGGGTATCATGTCTAAGTATATGTATCAATGAAGCTTTCAATATCCAAACGTAACAAGCCCTAAGATGCATGATAAGGAACACGACAACATCTAGAAGTAATAAACTCATTAAAAAACCAAGCACACACATAAGAGCACTCAATGTCACACAAAGAGAGGTCTAAGGAGATGAAAAACAATGTACATGTTCAAATGATGCACACTCAAAGGGGAGGAAATATTCAAATGTCCACATTCCAAAGAAATAAACAACACACAAGGCATTGCGGCCAACAAACAAAGAACATGTTTAAATGTTACATAGTAAATAAAAGGAAGCAAACAATAATTACACTTAAGTAAGCCATGAAATAAATGAAATATAAGAAACTAGCATAAGTGTGTCATACCAATCACTGCATATGTGATAGAAAAATGTCCTATATAATAGCATATCAAGTACAATGTGTAAGATAGTAGCATGAGTATAGGCATGTATAAGTATTAATATATAATCTCAACATGATAATATAAAGTGATCATAAAATAATATAACATCCATCAATCATGATCAATAGAATCAAGATGCCCCCAATGTAGTGTGTCACATGGGTAGAGGAAAGGTCCAATATCTGCATGCTCATGTATCATGGATATATTGTATACAAGATAAACATGATAATGTAAATTTATCATAAAAAAATATAACATGTATCAATCATGATCAATAGAAGCAAGGTGCCCCCAACGTAGTGTGTCACATAGGTAGAGGAGACATACAATATCTACATGATCATGTATCATGGATCTAATGTATGTCTATAACACACTCAATTACCTGTGAAACATGTGTGTAAATAAATGATATGCTATCTACTAGCATAAATTAAACAACATATACAAAAGTTAGTAAACATGTAAAGTACTAAATATTTTTGTTTTATTTGAATGTTCTTGTATTTTCTTGATTTTTTGTTTTTTTGAAATTTTTATAAGAATTAGATGATTAATATTTATCAAATAAATAATCCTCTTATTTATTGAGTCTTTTATAATCATATGAGTACATAACATGTTTTTCATTTCCATTTGTTGATTGGTCTATGTCACTATCATTTGGTATGCTAATTAAGCATCTATTATGATAAAATGTAATGTCATGATGATTAGGATCTATTGTGGCCTCCATTTTATATAGCCAAAGTTTTCCAAAGTTAAATTTGTGTTGATACACATGAGACATGATCCACACCTTTATAAGGACAACCTGGGTTCTCCAAGCAATTGGTAATATGATGTATCCCAACGAGTCTTTCCAATGCCCCCTATGATATATATATTTTATGGTATATCCCATTTATAAAAAATTGATCAAATTAAAATAACTTTCCTTTTGTGTAGAATCAATATGATTATGCAAAAAATAAGATCCTCGCATGAACAAAGTAATTATTAAATCATTTTGGTGAGGACACTCCTTATTTGATAAATTTGTAAGTGATGCTTGTTGAATTTATACAATAGCAAGACGTTGTTGATTTTGTATTATGCCAATGATACCCTCATGTTTTTACTTTTTTATTGGTTCATACAATCTAGTATAGTGGTATGTATCATGTCCTATAATTCAGTGATAAGATCAAATTTATTTTGCTTCATTATTTAGAAGATGTGTTGTTGCCCGATGTCTTGTAGTGGGTAGTGTAACAATGTTATTTTCCAATAAAATTATGAAAAGCATTGAAGGTATATCTTGGTGTAGAAAATTTTGGATTGATTGTGTAACATAACTATCTGATATGCTGCCTTATTGATTATTTGATGCAAAGGTGCCACATAAAGATTTGGAATACAATTAGTTTGTAACTGATCTTCTCCTGGCAAATCACTTTCATTAAGCACATTTTGAACACAATCTAATTCTTTGTTGTTGTGGGCTGGCTCACTTGAATATTTTTGCATATCTAGAAATAAGCTATTGAAATAAATAGAATGAATATTTAATGTTATTTCCTTAAGTGGAGAAAGAATTACCTTTGCTAAATATGAATTGTAGTTCCAAATCTGAAGGTCAAAATGTTATTTGCATTCTTAAATTATAAACATAATCTTGAATATACTCATTATCATGTTGCTTTAAACTTTGTAAATGTTCAAAAGTTAATTTAGGAAAATAATTTTTATTGAAATATAAGATCAAAAGGTCCTCCAATTACTTGAAAGTGGATAAGGAACCATTGGGAAGGCTATAGAGCCAATCCAAAGCTTCTTGAGTTAGATTATTATGGAAAATTTTAACAATAAATTACCATCTTAAGCCCAAATACCGAATGAATGAACATATTGAATTACATGATTGGAAGGGTATTCATTACCAAAAAACAAAATCAACATTCATATGATGAAATCTTGTGGATAAGGATACTAAAATACACTTTTTCAAGAGGTTTATCTTTGTCAATGTTATTGTTAATGTTAGCATTGTATGATACCATTTTTAAATAGAGAATTACAGCTTTCCCTTAGAGATATCCTATGGTACACATCATGGATGTGGGATGACCATTAGAAATTGTTGATATTTTAGAAGATGTTTCCAAGAGTTGTAATTTTCCCTCTTTTTGAATTCAAGGAACAACAAGTGTATTTTTATTATCAAATTTACAAAATAAAGGAACTTTGATTAGTTGTAGCTCTTTGCATGAAGAAATATTCACATCATTGGATTTTTTTAAGGAATCCATGATTAAATTTTTAAAATTAAATAAATGAATATTAGGTTTAATTTTAGCTAATTAGGTTGTGTTTGGTAGAGAAGGAACATGTTGACTATCTCTATGCTTAGATGGCCTACCTTGTTGGTTATTAATAACATAGATTATGGTATCCAATATAAATCATGGGTGGATAGTGGGAGTGGGATGATTAATATTATAAACCTTAGTGTAGGTGGCGCAATAAAAGTTTTCAAACATGCCTCTTGTTGTCCACTTGGTTTTGGTAAGGTTTCTCATTTGATATTGCAACAACGTTAATTTAACATTTTGGATTATTTTTTATCAATATCTATGGCTTGGCAAATATATGACTCTTATTTCTCATAGGTTATGATTGATTTGAAAAATGTGTTCATGGAAGAGGTTTGAATTTAATCCTTGGTAATTACATAACGTTGAGCCATATTTTAATAAAATATGGAATATAATAAAAGTACAAAATGATACTCTAAAAAAGTGAGAAACTTAGAGAAAGCTATGGTTATGCAAGGAAGACTCATAGGCTAGGTTCACCAAATGCTTAAACCTTTTTAGAAATAAGTATTAATGGAGAGAGTAGCCTAATAAAATAATGAGTAATCTACTCTAAAATGTAGGCCAATTAAATAATTCAGATTCATAATATATTCTGATACAATGTTGAATGATATAAGTTTACTAAATATAGAAAGTAAAATACCAAATAGTAATTAGCATTCTTTAAAAAAATAAAAAATAATACTTAGCTTGTTTAATGATACACAAGCAATTCTAATAAGTACAAGATTAGAAATAGTCAAGATGATGATCAACTATGATTTGTCAAATTCTAGAAATTAGCTCTCTATCAACCTAGACACTATCGTTTAAAGATGGACAATAGTGTCGATGCTTCCATCCTAAAACTAATATTTTTATCCACAGTGATTTAAAGATATTTTTATTTAAATTCCATCTATGCCTATTAGGATTATCTATCATTTGCATATTTTCTGTTAGGATTGTACACACAGGTTCAATATATCAACTTTTTGATCAAAACCTAGATCCTCCAATTAGGGCATGCCACCTTAAAGAATAGGGGTTAGTGGGATCAAGTGAAGTCAATCTAACCTCAAGGACCCCTTTATTGATGATCACTAGATACATATCCAAATAATCCAAAGAGGTCCTTAGACTGATGTAGTTCTACCACTTATGTGAACTTGAGTGTGAACAATAGTGTAATATGCTATATGCGCGTGCATGTAGTAATCTAACTTGCAACTTGTCAAATATTTATCATGGGTTGATCTTTTAATGATTCAACCCTATAGTAATATTGCTCCTATGACTAATTTGGAAATAGGGAAGAATAAGGTAGTTTTATGTATTTGAGAGCTGCTCTTGCTTGGTATTTGATATATGTGTGCTTGAATAGTACTTGATGATAATGAATGGAATTTTACTTGTTTTTATACAGCACCTTTGGAAAATATCTCATAGGAGGGTTAATTAAGAAAAATAGGTTGATCCATACATGTTTAAGGATATAGAAATTTGAGTGTTTGTAGGGTATGGACACTAGCATTAGATTTGGGACACTAGCCTCGATGCTTGTATCTAGGTTTGAATTGTATTTTTTTGTATAATATAGAATTATTGAATCTCTATAATTGATAATGAAGGATATATATCAGGTTTTAAGCATACTATGAGCTACATGTGATTTGGGTAATCATAATATCAGAGTCAGACCATAAGATACATATTTAGGTATAATGAGATGGATACCATGAGTCTTTCGATAACGAGAAAGTCATGAACTAAATCGTAGAGCCTTCAGTGATACTTATCAAGATTGAAAGACTAGTTTATCATGTAAAATCTAGATCTGAGTATCTACAAGTAGAGATTCTATACCATTTTTTCAATTTTTGTTTTCTAAAGAAAAGGGTAGCAGTATGGCCAAATGTTTGGGGGTACAATCCCCATAAGTAGTTAAATAAGAGGTTGTCAAGATGGTAATATTTTTTGCTCCTCAAATGTTGTTGCATAATTGACTACAATTATTTTCAAGTCATTGGGTTGACTAGATCTAGGTGACATGTTGAACTTAATGGAAAAGATTTGAGTGATGATCCCATGAGATCCCTTGTTAAGGATATTATCCATATGGTGTGAGCTTATGATAATGGTTGATATTTATAGGAGGCCATTCAATGTGTACTATTTCACATTATTGGAGAACTGTATTTAGACTTATAAGAAGCCCCACAAAATTAGTCCACGAGTACATGTTCTTGAGCCCCATTACATCACATCCTCCCAAGGACAAAACAAACATATTTGATTTGACATTATAGTCTCCCTATTAAATATGAACACAACAACATTTTCCTTTACAAGGACATTCCCCCATTAGCAATCTTAAATTCAAATATTGAACTAGGGTATAAAAAATAGTCAGCTTGTTTGGCTAACAGAGGGTTAATGAAATTATGTATACTGCCAAAGTCAATGAGAAAATAAGGGGGTGATTCTTAAAATGCCCTTTTAATTTGATAGTTTGAGTGGTTTCCCTCAACAAAGAATTTAATTAAATTTATGGTTGAGGATTCATTTGGATGGGCTATTCTGCTTCCCTTTTATCATCTTGGGACTCTTGACTATATTCCCAATCATATGTATCATGGGGTGACTCAACATCTAGTAAATATTATTCATGTTCAATACATTTATGGCCCTATGTGAATTTTTAATCACGCTTATAACATAACCGTTTTTCCCAACAAGCTTGTATTTCAACATTTATAAGGTGTTTAATGGGGTTTGTTTTTAGAGGTGGGGTTGTTATGCTAAGTTATAATGTGGATGGTTTGAAGGAAATAAAATTTGAATAACAATGTTGGGTTGTGAGCTTACCTACAACTACCTTGGCCAACCCAAGAGTATCCATCATGCCCTTAGGCTTGAACATATTAACCTTAGTGTGAACCGTATCTTTGAGGCCACTTATAAAGCAACTCTTGAAAAAAATGTTGGATAACCCATTAATTTGATTTTTTAGTTTTTAAAATTTAGTTTAGAATTCTTAAATCATTCTTGTTTTCTTGATTTTGTTGAGGGTTCTAGTCAAATCATCCTAGGAAATAGGACCAAATTAAACACATCATAGTTTTAAATTTTTTTCCCAACGTGGTTCATCATGAGATTTTTGATATCACTGGTACAATGGGATGAATTTATTTTCCAAGTGGAAAGATATGACAGGTACCTTTTTCACCCCAAATGTATTATGTAGACTAAAATATTATTTTGCATTGTAAATCCAACTTATAGGGTCAGTACCAGTAAATTTATGAAAGTCTAATTTTGGGCCACATGGCATGTTCCCTGATAATAAAATGCTATAAAAATGCTCATCATATTTGATTTTTCTTAAGAGTTATGATTTTTTTAATTGAATTCATGTACCATTTGTTGCAGATAAGTGATTGTATGCATAGATTAGCATGACCTACAGCTATCCTCTTTCTCTCAATAGACAACAACTCAAATAATGTCAATCAATTTGAGCCTATGATACTTGGACAATTGGGTAAGAACCTATGAATTATGTATATCTAGCAGAGGGTAACCTACAATGATAATGTCAAGAGAAAAGAGTTTCAAATCCTAAGCCTATGACAGAAGGATATAGCTTTGACTAGACATGAACAAAGGTAATGATTGTAATTATGATTGTAAATTTTCAAGTAAATTAATTGATTGTAAAATGGGTATAATTAAAGTAAATGATAGGTTAGAATGGTTGTAAAGGTGTAATAGTTAACCAAAAGGGGGTCTATACAACTTAAAGTGATTTATGATGTCTAAACAATTCTATGTCTACACCAGCTTATTCGATATAGAGAAATCCTAAACAAGGATACATATACATTCATTCACAAAGTAAAAATAAATAGCTAATATACTAAGTCAATAAAGGAAAGATTGTATTGATAAAAATACTTACCTTGGGATGGATCCATCGACACTTCAATCTCCCCTTTGGCTCAAGTCAAGTTTTGAAAGAGAGTGTTGTAGGTTGAAGACCTCAAATGGTTTGATGAAGACCTAGACATCATTAGCTAAGAACTCTAAATGGCTCCTCCTATTGAGCTTCAATGACACCGTAATACAATATTCCTTAATATAAGTTTATAAGACACTAACTCTCCCAAGTAGCAGTCAGGGAAAAATTGCAAGTGAAATCACAAAAAAAGTGTGTGATATGACTAAAATATGACCCATATGTAGTATTCCAATACCTAAAATGAAACCTAAACTAGCATGGTATTGGCCTAGTTGATATAATTGGAAGATGTCAGTTGGAACAGTATAGTATCAACCAAACTGATATAGTAAAAATGTATGAAAACACATTCAAAACTGCATCGTGTTAGCCAATACAATATAGGAAGGGTAAAGGCACAAAACAAATGGAATTATCTAAGGACATACTATAAGATATAGGTAAAATAAAAAATCTGGATATGATATACATAGAAGGGATAATCAACTAGACATTCAGAGGATGTCAAATTGGTAGTAGTAATAGTGTAAACATGACAAAATATCAACATCTCTCATAAAGCACCATGAGTCTTTCCCACCCCATTCCTGGTGCACCCTTTACGGTGTGCACTTATAGAGACTTATGCATCATCAAGTCATTGCAAGAGAAAGATTCAGTGAATGATAAAGTGAAAACATCATGTGTATACATATGCCCCTCCTAAAGCTCATCATCTATCACAACAATGTAACATAGGATGATGATTTGGAAAAGAAATATAAAAACACCAAAAAATCATAATTGAAATTACCAAATGCATACCTTGATTTACATTTTTCGTTGAATGGTTACATACAAATACCATAGTCTTGATTGTGGAGGATACATAAACTGCATTTGAGAAACCCTATGGATATAAGGCTAAAAATAGATAAAAATAAATCCCACACATGCAAGATGATCAATAAAATGGATAAATATCAAAACTCCCAAGACTGATTAAAGAACTTAGAAAATATGTAAGTTGAAATCAATAATGCTAGGTTAGAACCAAAAATCCAAGAAAGCTAATAAAAACAAAGGAAAATAGGTAATCCAAAAATGTAAAATGAATCTTACATTTTGGTAGATCTGAAGCTCGTATAA
Organism: Torreya grandis; assembly: GCA_037957365.1. Taxonomy (NCBI): domain Eukaryota; kingdom Viridiplantae; phylum Streptophyta; class Pinopsida; order Cupressales; family Taxaceae; genus Torreya; species Torreya grandis. The sequence goes on from JARHVA010000271.1 coordinate 1,302,581, forward strand.
ATAGTGAATACTCAAGTTGGGATCTCAATTAAACATACTATTCATTAATCAAAGCATAGTACAAATATACAAGAGTTCTACTATAACCACTCCCTTATAGGTTAGTTATTATAACAACTAACATTCCCACAAATATCTCATATCACTAAACTAGGAAGGTTGTTCTAACAACCTATATTCTCTCTTCATTATAATTTCTCGTTTACAAAATCTATGGTTGTGTTAACAACTCACTTACAATAATACAATTATATATTTCATACAATACTAACTTACATAATATAATTTCTTACCACAAATGTGAGTACTAACATATAATATCTGTAACATTCCTGCCATTAGTGCGAACATGGGGAGAGGAATGACATTTTGGAGTTGCATAATGATGGTTGCCTTATGTTTGTTGCCTCTGTGTTTTAGGTTATTACAGACATTCGAGGTTTCTTATCACCTTCTCCCCTTTCCCCCCTCCCAAATGTAAAAAAAATCTTCGATGTTGTCTTCAACCAAAAATGCATCCAATTACAACTGATAATGAACCCTTAAAAAAAATTCTTATTGAAAAAAAATCTTTGTTTTTAAATAGTTAATAAATAAATTTTTAATAAAATAAAAAAAGCTTTTAAGGAGGGATTGGGGGATGATCCCTAGATCCCCTCCCTACCATAGTGCCTTCACAAAAATGGATAGCCAATTCGGTTATCAAGCCCATCAAACATGTATATGACAAAACTTTTATTTAAATTTTAGATAGGTCATATTTTTTTAGATTAAAAGCTTGAAATCACCCGAGTTGGGTGAGGGGCTTGAGGCTAGTTAGGGTTGGCTTGACTTAGTAGCCCATAATTTCAATTTAGAGATGTGATGATTCGTTGTCGTTGATTTGGATTGAATGTGATGCCACCGAGTTGGAGTTGGTACATGAGAAGGGTTGAGCAGGGCTCAACAAAGTCCAGGATAGGTTCAAACTCAAGCATCTAAAAGTGAATGTGAAGCTGGGATCAAAGTCAATGTCGCATCCCGATGCAAAAATCTGAGTCACGAGTTCAACCATTGTAAAACCTTGGACACAAAGATGCAAAATGGTTGATGCAGGTCACCATGAGCCAAATCCAAATGGGATAGCTCACGAGGTGTCCGATCTGCTGAGAGGAGAATGGGTTGTGCTCACCTTGGGGAGAGAGGAGCTCGCATGTGAGGTGAGTCAGTAAATCTGAGTTGGAAGAGAATGTCATCGATTGAGTCAAAACCCTACGTTGTTGGTGACAGAAGTTTTCAAGGTGGGTGTTGAGATAACATGCCACTCGAAGTTATGCAGATTCATGAGCTGAGGAGAGCAACTCGCAAGTCGGAGACAACTCTACAATAGAGGTCAAATCCATGAATTGGTTCAGTACGATGAGTTCATAAGCGTGTAGAGCTAGTGTATCTGAGATAAGATTTTGATATCTTATCCACCACAGATAAAAACATGAGCTCGTATGTGCTATGATGAGCTTGAGCAAGGAGCTTAATGATATGAGAGTTAAGGCTGAGTCAGAGCTATTCACCAATTCGAGTGGATCTAGACATTGGCGCCAAGTGCAAGTGAGTGAAACAACACCCTATGAGAAGACCATTTAATGCAATATGGAATGATGTTGAGACCGATGTTAGATCTAACAGAGATCCAACGTCAAATGTCAAACGATGTAGACAAAGTCTGATCTGAGTTCACAGGATTCAATATTGATACTAATGCAATGAAACTTAAACAAAAAATGTAAATCATGCGGGGTTGCGCTCAAGTAGAGACAATGTAGAGACATTTTTATTATCAATTATTCTTCTTCCTGGAGATCCAAAACAACTAGAAAACTTGTAAAAATTAAAAAAAAAAACCAGATTTGCCTATAAAACAAGTACAGGGTGTTTACAATCAATCCTAACATTTTAGGACATTCTAGATCAAATTTGATACCTGATCTAATCCAAAATGTTGAAGGATGAAGCTGACACAAATAGGGGCTCACACAAACACACCTAAACCTCTCAACAATAAACAAACAATTGACAATGGGGTTACACATGGTCTATAATGTTAACCCGTTGACAAGCACAAATATAAAAATGGAGGACTCGTGCTCAATGGGTTTGCAAGTGGTCTGCTTTGCAAAGACATTGTCTACCTCTTTATTTTAGAGAGGTCCAAGAAACCTTCTATGATACCAAATGTAAAATTAGTCCTACATTTTAGTAATGTTGAATCTTGTACAGAGAGCAAATGCTCAAATTGGGGTCTCAATCAATCATATTATTCTTTAGTCGAAATGTAGTACACATATATAGAAGTTATCCTATGACCACTCCCATCAATTATAGGTTAATTTTTCAAACAACTCACCATCCTAAAATATCTCCTAATAGCTAACATTCCCATAAATATCTCATATCACTAGATTGGGAAGGTGGTTTTAACAAATTATATTCTCTCTCCCTTATTATTTCTCCCTTAAAATATCTACATGAGTTGTGTTAACATTTCACTTACAATAATACACTAATATATTTCACACACATACTAACAAACAAACTTACATAATATAATTGCTCACCATAAATGTGAGCACTAACATAAGATATCTGTAATAGAAAAGCCATAGCTACTTAGGATCAAAAAACCAAAAAATGCATCCAAAGTAATATAAGTAACAATCCAAATAAAAAGGGACACATAAAACTAATTTATGATAAAACATCGTCAATGTAAAAGGAGTAACAAACCATATTAAAACAAAATATGAAAACATGAAAGGGAAAAATAGGCCTAGATGGCCCACAAAAAGGTGAATAACTCAAGGTCCCAGACATATCTAAAAGTGAATCCTAAAAAGATAAGGAAATGATGAAGAGATTGTATCACAACAATTCAAAGATGCAACTTCTATTCTAAATATGGAAAATTTAAGACTACCATATTACTATCATGTCTGAAAGAGATGGAGAAATGAAAGTTAAGAAAATGAAAAGATTTAGAAACAAACATGTCTATCAAGGGGAAACATGGAAGGAGGGAAATGAGGGTATCACCAAGGTTAAAATATGGTCTATACCAGAAATAAGACACTTATATCAAGTTGCAAAGACTAAGAGTTTTCAACATCAATGGTCCTAGGGAACACTTCCTAACAATGTAAGCTTTGGCTAACTAGTGAAATATAAATATCATCTCATGAAGGCTGGTATGCACAAAAAGTAAAATGATCCTACATTCCCATAACATGTTCCTCATTCCTCAAGACCCCTTATAAATCCATCGACCTACTACAAATAATGGGTGCTTGTGTGAAAATTTAAGTGGCACTAAAAATGTAAGAAGATATAATGATGAAATGAGACCTCTTATCCTAATATAATGGCCTACTGCACCTCAATGGACCTTGGCTCTATCATGAGGCCAAATATGGAGTTTGAACTTCAACTAGAATAGGAGATGTGCCAAAACGATCATATATTTTGGTAGCATCTAACTTTTAAGATATAATTTTCTTTTTATCATTGTCTTTTCTTATGATATGGCTTTTAACTCCTTTGGCTTTTTCTATTTTCCTCCTCCATATGGATTTTGAAAAATAAAACATGTGTGATAAAGATGACTATCACAAGAGAGATTACACTTAGCCACTAGAGAGGAGAACCGAAAAACCATGGTACCTAAATACTTGTAGACTTGCACCTTACTAAAAATGCAATCTTAAAACCGACCTTGGTGAACCAAAAAGAAGAATGAAAAATTAGGAAAAGATGAAAATGATCATAGAATGATTGGGTTGCCTCAATCACAAAGAATGTGTAAGGAAAAATGCTATAATGACAGATAGGTATGAAACATCATCATAAGAAAGGGTAAAATGTGAATGGAAGATATGAAGGTAGACTACTATAGTTTTATCACAAAAGAATCTGATTGAACCTAAGTGAGGAAAAACATTACTCTCAATCATTCCCTTTTTTTTAGAAGACACATAGCTACGGTTGGAAGCAAAAAACAATCTATGGAATATAATGGTGGGAGTTTGTGAGGAAGAACTGATTGATTACCTAGGTCTTACCATGCAAACAAAAAATTAAAAATATAAGAGGCATAAGTAAGGTATTAAAATGGTAGTAAAGATCCAAATGGTGTATGTAATGAAAACAAAAGATGACTTTTTAATGTTATTTTTTATTTAACAATGAAATGCTAAGAACAAATAAACTACTGAAAAATGATTTGGATTTATAGAATATACAGATCTAAAAGTGAAATACAATAATTTACAAAATGGGGTTGGAAGTGAAAGAATGGCCACGTGGGATGACACCAACTCAATCCCAGCCTAACTTTTAAAAATAATTACCAATGATGATGCAGACAAGCCTTAAATTCACAGTGAACAACTTGCATGTGTGATTTTCATCTCAAGGCATGTAGAACTAATTGGAAAATTAAGGACTCTAGATCCTACACCCTCGACATTAATTATAGCCTTCAAGTTTGATTATTGAAGCTTTTTTGTAAAATTATCCATCACAATACTTTGAGCAGGAGAAGCAACATTCATTTTCAAATGGGTTGAGACCATGATTGTATGGAACCGGTGTGCATTGAGGTATATGGGAATAAGAAAGTATGAAAGTATCTGAGTAAAGGAAGATGACAAAATTTATGTTGAAGATAAAAGGTGATGATAAGGTTCTTTATAAGGAGTTTATTCTCCCCTGAAATAAATAAACTGTGAGGTTGAGAGGATTGAAAATCATTGTATCTGAATAAAGTATCAACGAAGCCATAGGGATGCCATGCGAAGGAGAAAAAACATATAAAGATAAAAGCTATAAGTTGGAGTTAGTGTAGAAACTTTATAGGATAGAAGCAACGTTGAAGACCAATAAAAAGGGTTTTCCTAAGCAAGAACTTCCTTGCAGATGGTCAGAGATATGCTTAAAAATTATGAAATACTTGACCTTGGAAGGAAAATATATTTTGATATTTTTGCACCACTTTTTACTTCTTAATCATTTTTGGGGTCATAGAAATAACTTTCCATACTACCTCCTTAAATCTCTCAATGCCATAGTCCTAACTTTTCAGGTCAATGATAAAAATGATATTATATATCATGGCCTCATCTTCATGTTAATCCAATAAGGTGAAACAATGCATGAAAAATCCCTTCCCTTGGTTGAAGATTCCCTGGCAGAAGACTCTTCTACAGAAGACACCCCTCCTGAGAATATATTGGATGATGACCCTTCTAAGGAAGATTCTAGATTTCTAAAAACTAAGAAAGGCTCCCCAACCCAAACCCTCCTAAAACTTCCTCTTCCTTTGATTTTTTGACCCCCCTCAAATGCCCTTATGTGTTATCCCAAGCCTCATCTAACAAGAAAGTTATAACCATGACCATTCCATCAAAATGAGTGGTCAGTCCTAAAAGTAGGGACTTCAACAGTTTGGCAGACAACATCTCTAATCAAAGTAGGAAATTGGGTATTTTATTGGATAAGTTGGAAGGCGTAGGTTTGGCCATTTTGTCCATCATAAAAAATTAAAAGAAACTGAAGGCAGAAATAATCAAGCTCAAATAGGAGTTGGATAAGGGGAAAAAAAGAACATCACTCAACTAGAAAAGGATGGGAATAGTGGAGTGGGGAACAATCTCTCTAAAGACATCCATCCTTCCCTAAAGGCAAAAATACGAATCAAAATCCCTTAGCCAAAGGTAAGACAAACCATTTTGGAAGGCCCTTCTAAACATGCCTAGTGAACAACCAATCAGAATATGATGCTAGAGAAGAAAAAGCACAATAAACAAGTTGTTTTAAAGTAAAAATCTATCTCTGAAGAGGTCTAATGTTATTTATGTAGTACCTTCTATTTATTGTTTTATTCATTATACTTTTTTGTTGGTCATTAAAAGTTATTTTTTGTTGTTGGTCTTCTGCTTGGCTGCGAGTGGGGCTTGTTTCATGACTTTATGTCTTATTTTGTATGAACTTTTGGTTGCTATATCCATGTAAAACTATTTTTAATTTACCTATCAAATAAAAAAATAATTTACAAAATTATAAATAAGTTAAAAATAGTAAATTCAAAAAAACATACGTAAGCCTAGCTTAAACTGATTTTATGTTGACTGTGTAATTTGACTATTGTTATAAATCAACTTAAAAGACTTGTGAACTATGTCATAGTAGAAAATAAAAATTTAAATAATGATGGGATAAGGCCACATTAGGAGGATAGGGACACACTATGGTCTTATCTTTTTATAGCAACCACATCTTAGTTGATTGTGTGAGTGATTTTATGCTTTGGGTACATGCAACTATCTATAAGGCTTTTTTGTTAAACTATGTATCTTGAGTTACTATGTTGAATACATACAAAATATAAACATTATCTCCTTCTCAATAAACACCATTGAAATTAAATAAAAATGGGGGAATCATGCAAAGGGAATAATAGATCTATCGTAAAAAACCTCACATAATCTAAGTGTTACCTACATAGCCCAATAGTGCCTAAAGCTAATGTAATTCTCCCACCTAGAATGAGTGTGTGAATCTTGAATTTTCTATATAGATATAATTAGATAGATTGCTTTAAATTTTTGACAATGAGTTCCATTGACCAACAAGAAAAAAATTGGATTCGGCCTATGACTGTTAAAATTATTCAAAATGGGAATTATAAAGATTAGTGCCCTTTTGCTCAATGTGCAATAGAATTGTCAAGTCATTTATGCATATGCTTTAAGAGGCCTTGATGTGCTTACATAGAGAAAAATTTAAATATTTTTATTAACTGACCTTACTATAAGTGTGAGAGAGGTAAAATGGAATGTCTTGAATTTAAAAAGTTATCATTGGATTGATGGGATAAAGTCATACTAGTGTACATTGCCCTATCTGACCTAGTATGATCTTCTTGTAGAAGGATAAAGACTGATGTAACTAATATGACAAGAGTTTATAAGCAATATAGGGATGTCTGAGTGATGGTATGAGTAGTTGTAAGGCAATTTTTATAATATGATGGCTCTCGTATATATTACAAGTTAATTAAATGACAAATAGACAAAGTAAAGGTAAGGATGTCAAGCACTTATTGGTTGAATTTGAGTATCTAAAATGACTGTAAAAAAGATGGGTGTTCGTGAGGAAGGCCTCATTATATTCCCCAAGTGTTATAATGTAACTCAAAAACCAAAAAATCAAGTGATGTAAAATAGACAAAAGACTTAATGATCATAGATAGGTACTAGGGCTTATGTGAGAGAAAACCTAGAGGTGTAGATAAGGTAATGTTAAACTATAAGAATAGAGTCAAAGTAAGACCTATAAGAAATGTTAGCTCAATGGATTACGTAAAATTAATAATAAGCATGAAATTATAATCTACATGATAAATCTTGATGGTAATGTCACTAGAGTGTCATACAAACTTATAATGAGGTCTAGAAAAACCATTGATATAAGAATCATCCCATGAAAGGGGGAGAAAAATATCCCAAAGAATCATGAGGAAACTAAGACCAACTGAAAATTGGTAAAAGTGTGATAAAAGAAACTAGAGGGTGATACCTAATATCTAGAATAAAATATAAGGCTAACTGTAAAATTATATAAATTAAATTTGAAGGTGATACCTAAGATCCATAAGGTAAATTAAGGCTGATTATATAGTGGTGTAAGTGTTGAAAATAAACCTAAAGGTGTTAACTAATATCAAAAATGGAAACTAAGGTTGACTACAAGATGATATAAATTCTAAAAATATACTTGAAGGTGTTACCTAAGATCCATAATCGAAACTATGGCTAACTTTAAGATACCAAAATAACTAAAAGGAAACAATGGTGTAATAAAAATGATGCTAAGGGAATAAATCACAATAAATAAAATCAACATGAGATCAACTAACAATAAATATCTATGCTAACGACTATATCAAAGAAGAGCATTTGAAATGCAAGCATATTTATCTTTGAAAGTTTCTTGAAGATAATTTTTTACTTTGTAAGATGTGAAAGGATCTTGATTGGGACCTCATGGTAAGGATGACAGTCAAAGAAACCAAGATAAATATGATGGCCACTTAAGATTCCCCCAAGGTGTGTATAAGGTTAAGGATGGGCATTAAAATATGTCCCAAAGGTTAAAATAAGAAGAGGGTGGGTAGCACAAGGTACTGCAATATGTGTAGTAATAAAATGATGGGAATCACAAGATACCTCAATATGTGTGAGAATAAGAGGATAGGCATCACAATATTCCCTATGTATGTGGATTGGATTTAACCTCAAGATCAACAAGCCTAGTAGTGATATCCAAATATGTGTAAATTTGTATTACAGTAGTAAATGTGACATTCAAGGAAATGTCAGGATCTTTGGGAGGTTATATAAAATTTTGATTTACGGTATCAACCAAGCTCATACAGTCTAATGAAAGAAGATTAAAATGAATTATATCAGTTAGTCTGATAGAATATTATTAAAATAGATTGTATCATCTAGGTCGATATAGTCTGATTAAAAAGGACTAAAATCAACTATAATAGCCATGTTGATACAATTTAGTTTATAAATAAAATATAAAACTATATCAACACATTTTGGGTCATGGTTGGTGTAGTTAGATGAAAAAGGAAGAATTGTATCGATACATTTTGTGTTATAGCTAGTGTAGTTAGGTGAAATAGGAGTAATTGTATCAACACATTTTGCGTCCTGGCCAGTGGAGTTGGATGAAAATGTTCACAATTTAATGGTATTAGGTTGGACAATACAGTTGGAAAAAATTGATTGTAGTGGTTATTTGGGTAAATAGGAAGGGTTTGAAGTTGAAGTAGGATAGCTATGAATGTTCATATAGTATTTGGAATAAAAGTAATCTATAATTTGTATTTTGATAGGCATTTGAATTAGGTATTATTCATATGCTGATGAGTTGAAAAAAGTTGGTTGAATGTGAGTTGAAGTTTTGTTGATGTGAGTTTTATGCACAACACAAAATCTTATGAGGTAACCTCTAACATTTTAGAGCTATTGAAAAGATTCACTCTAAGGCATGTGTTTTAGGATAATTGATTTTATAAATAACTTGGTGGTCGAATAGTGGTTAGTAATAGGCTATTTACCTTGGATGGTTCAGATTTATAGAATCTAAAATAAACCAAATTCTAATTTAAATGGCTAGATAGATTCGAACCTAAGGTGATCCAGATCAAAAAAGTATGAAAAAAGGGAAAGGTAGGATAGGAAAGAGGGTTTATGAACCTAAGACAAATGAAATCATTATAAACTAGATCCTTCACTATGGGTTGGACAAGTGAATGAGAACTAATACTTGTTGAAGTTACTATTAGCACATAAAATAGACAAACATAGTTAGGAGTTTAGAGAAACAAAATACAATACACTTTAATTCTAATAATCAAAGATTGTTGCTAATGTATTATTACAATTGCACATGTTCAAAGAAAAATTATGATTATTAGACATAAAAACATTCAAATTAGCTACTACATACTATGAATAATTGTATTTAAAAAATACTTCTACATAATCCAAAGACTAAAATACCAGAATGATGGAACTTTTTCAATGAATCACAAGGTTCGAAGAAGAATAAAAAATGCACATCAATACAAACTTGTAGAATAATCCATAGAATTTCTTATTCACCTTAATTTCCAAAATTCTACTCTCTTTACAATGAAGAGGTTACAAGTATATATAAGCTTGGGGAGGGGTTAAGTCATCCTCCAAGCAATGTTTAATTTTATGTTTCCAATTATAGACTTAAGAGTTACAATTCATTCATAATACGCATGCATAGGATATTCATAAGACAGTTGGCCAAAATTACATGATATATATATATATATATATATATATATATGGTGCCAACTTAGCAGTACTAGAATAGGAATGTAGTTGAATGTCCGGTGTAGCTATAAAAATAGATTGAGACCTTGTATGTGAAGAGTGTTCATTGAGAATATTAACCACTATGTGAATTGGAACTCAAAGTTGAGTGCCTGTAGGAAGTACTGCTAATGTACTTTGTATTGTATGAGTAGTCTTTTTATCAGCTTCGAGTTGTTCATAAAATGCATAGGTAGTGTCAAATTCAGTATTGATGATGCCAAAATTTAGTATAGATGGTTTGAATATCTATGTGATTTCATCCATTAACCTTTTATGCTCAAATTTTGATTCTCTAAATTTGGTACTAAAGGACTCTACCTTAGTAACCATGTTCTTCACAAAATTAATTATCTGCAAAGTCTCTTCACTAGTCTTATATAGTGTGCCTTCTACTTCATCCATGAAACTTTCTATATCAACTCTGAGTAATCCTTCAAAATTAGACCTATTTACTAGTTACCTTATAGAGGTAATCACATATATGACCCTCATGTACCTCAAAAAATTTATAGCCTCTATCTCTCAGCTCATGAATTGGGCTATTGATGCTTTCATATGTTGGTGCCAATTAAAGGCACTATCTCTTTTAGAAATCACATAATGCAAGGTCCACATAGATTTATATATAGTCATAAAATTTAAATGATTATAGACACTATTTCTTACACATGATACCAAAATATTAAGTATCTTTTATAATTCCTTCAAATGGTTCTATAAGGTTAACACTCTTACCTAATGAGGTTGGGACTCACCCCTTGAAGTCCTTATTGCATTTAGGATATTATTTAATTTTCTTGCTACACTTTGAACATTATTTACTATTTATCTTAGAGCCTAAATAATCTACCTCTATAAAAACCTTTGTCTAGCTAGGTTTTGTCTCATGTACATTTATTTCATGGCTTCCCTGGTTGAGTCCATGAAATCAAAAAAATTCTCTTCATACTCATCAGGGTCATTGGTGTTCCTTTTTTTATTTTTTTGCCAAAGGGTAAAAAGTTCTCCCTTTACTTAAATATTATTTCCTCCCATGTCCTTTCCACTACCTTCCTTATCATCACCCTTTAAATAGTTCCAATTTGTTTGTCAAAGCGTGTACTTATTATTGGAAATTTTGTGAGTACCAAGCCCATTCTATCCTTTTTTCATTGTATGGACTATTTGACCCAAGAAGGGACAATGAGTTCCCCTTGTTCTTTAGGTTGACTGGTCTTTGTAGAGGTGGAAAGTGGGATAGATTCTAGTGGAAGCATTGAGGTATCTATTTGGATAGGCAGTTGAGGAGGTAGATGATCGACCCTACCCCATCCCAACATACCTTTCTGAGGTGTAGTCTCTACCACATATCTTATTTGTCTTGGAGTATTTAATTTGGTCATAATGGAAGACTCAGTTTAAGTTGACTGAGGAATAGAAAATTCCAATAGAATAGATGGAAAATAAGGTGCAGGTGGTGCTAAGGTATCAAAAATAGAAACATGCAATAAGTTTTCATAATGAAGCCTCCTTATAGGGGCTTTGGGTCTAGTTGTTATTGAATCTGGTTGAAATAATTAAAGAATCAAAGGAACAACAATTTTGTGTCCAAGTTTCCTCACTATTGGCATGGACATATAATGACTTAATTCTTAAATAATATTGTTTTAATTACTCATGTGGAGAAATGAGGGTAAAGGTTGGACTAGTATATGGAAAATGAATAGCACTATATTTACAATTGTAATGGAGGAGGTGAAAGAAGACACTGCCTTATTAAGGCCCTAACTTTATCCTTCAGTCATACCAATTTCTTGTTGTATAGAGGTTGGTTTGACTTCTTTCCCAATTTGTTCAAGTTCTATATCCTATGTTATATAAATTATCTCAATTTTTACCCTTTATTCTTCTTCCTCCATAATTTATGGTTCTTCATTTTCCTCATCATTGGTGTAATCTACTAGTGAGAGTGCTTCTTCATGTTCTCCCTTTAATTCCTCACAAAGAGTACCTCCATGAATTAATAGACCTCCGATTGATATTTCCTCTAATTGGTAAATATTAGGAGAGATTAGAAGAGTTATGGACTTCCCTTGGTAAGTATAAATGGGTCTCTAAGTAGAAATGGGGTCTTGTCTTAAAGTTTATAGAATGAGAGATGAAGGGGATTTAATAGTGGATGGAAATGAACAATCAATCATAGGTGGAGGTGAAGTGGAAATGGACAGGAGAGCCATAATATATAGAGGTGGAGGCATTGAAACTGTAGGTGCCACTAATGAAGATGTTGGAGGTGATAGGGGTGTTATTATGGATGGCACTACTATAAACTAAATTTAAAAAAAATCAAGAAGACTTACTTGATGAATTGTAGTCATAGGAGGCAAAGGTGCCAAAGAAATTGTTCATGATTGCCCACTTATAGATGGGGGTGTTACTATAGATTACATTTCTAAATAAAAACTCTTCAAAAAATCAAGAAGACTTACTTGTCAAAATTTAATCAAAGGAGGCAAACGGTGCCAAATAAATTACTCCTACTTGCCCACCTATAAGATGTGATGCCCTTATAGTTGTTTTATAGGGTTTCATTGTGTTTGTTAGTTGAGGATTTATAAGTCCCTTAAGAATAATATTCCTAATTTGGGGTTTCATCTCCCTTTGAGTAGTATATTCTTCGATTGGGATATTTTTTTCTTATTGAAGAGAGGGAGGATGGTCTTGTTCTGAGGATGATTGAGCCTATAGTTGGGGCCACTAATAAGTTACATCTCTATTTGCCTCGTCTACAATTTTGCTTACCTCCTCTCTAGTAATTGAAGGATCATAATAAAACCTTTGTGCAACCACCATTGGCATGTTATGTTTATTAATTTGAATGTATACCTCAAATTTATTTGGATCATTGATGAATATTTCATCATGCTCAAAACTTTTGTGGCCATATGGAATTTGAACTCCCTTCGTCCTGAGGTCATTGAGATATTGCCTAACTCTACTCTAGGGTCCTAATCTATGTATCATGCTTCTTCTATGCCCTAATGGGCCTCGACATTGCCAACTGCATTGATGTACTTCCTCACTAAATATTGAATTTGACCTATGCTTAATAGGTTTCGTGGCAGTACCCTTGGTGCTTGACACTAAGGTATTCATCCACACTATTATATATTTGATGTGTCATTTCCTGATTTGCCACCTTATCAAGGACATAATGAGGCAAATATAGGGGAGGTGCCCTATTTCTCTCTATCCTAATTATGGTACAATCAAGATCATACCAATAATCCCCTCTTTTCTCTATACTCCTCATATTCTCAAAAATCCTAGGCATATGATGCCCATAGATGGATTGGTATACATGTAAATAAATGTCTTATTAAATTATTTTAATTTCACTTCTAAACCTGTAAACATGTAGTATGGAGTAATCATCACAAGCCCTATTTTTTATGTATTCATTTGATGGTTCCCAGGGTTACCCGTGAATCTTGTATAGTGTTCCCATGACTACATCCATTACATAGGATATCATATATAAATTTCAATCGAAGGGTCTTTGATCAAATTGAAACATTTTTTCCCTCAACCTCACACTAACAACTTCACTAAGTGCACAAATTTTATCATTAGTCAAAATAATATCTAATAAGGGAACCCATTCCTTGTGAACATAGGTGGTGCTAGTAAAACCATACAATATATTCTTAAATGCCATTGCTATTAGAATTCTTGGCCTAAATTTCACTATGGGTACTAAAGAGATAACACCCCAAATATTCATTTTTTTCTCCTTTCTTAAGCCATTATTTGAGTTTTCCCTCAACTGTTTTAAGATATAACTAAGAATTTGTATAAACCTAATCATAGGTCATTATGAATTAGAAGTTGCAAGCACTTCTCAAATGTTTCCCCAGAAACATACATTGCTACACTTTTGTGAAGTCTAAAGTGTAGGTAATCCCCAATAACAACACCATTAATAAATAAATTATGCAGTAGATTGATGCAAGGAATTACCTTAATTTTTTTGTCATGTTATACAATCTCATGGCCTTGATTTGCAATAAGTCATAAATATATCTTTGGTCATCTTCAAATAGTTCATCATATGTTGAATTTGGTTCTACATCGTGCACTTCATCCCAAATGGTTGAATAATGAGGGAATCAAAATTCAAGTGCCCCCTTATAAAATAATGTGTCCAGATATATGGGCATGTTTGTGATGTTATATGAGTGAGGAGATTGACCTTCTCATGATGAAGAAGCCATTTTCATATTGTAAATCACTATAAAGGTTTTCTGAAGTTGATTGAAAGTAATTACATATTCACTAGGAGAAAATCTAAGGATTTTGATAACATGATAGCTCAAATCCACAATTTGTTCATATTAGATTGATGGCAATGGTGACTTGATGTCATTTGATAATTTGCATATATTGCTAAAATATCAAGACTTAAATGATTAGTTTGTGTAGAGTTAATGCAACAACTTTTATTTTTGTTTCTCATTTCAATTTGAATTGTCCATTCATATTTGGCAAGTACCTTTTTCCATTGGTAAACTTTTCATTCACTATAAATGCTTAGTCATTACCTTAAGATATATGTCCATTTCCCATGCATCAAATTTTGGTCCAACCGTCATATTTTGAATCTGATTTTAAGCTATGTATCTCTGGGATAGTGACACTTGTCAAAATCTCACTTACCTGAGGTTTTTTTAATTTTATAATATTGCTTTGCATCCCTTATAAGCCATGAGTTAATAATATTTTGAAACTTGGCATGATCTCTAGAATCTAAGGTCCTTCAGATTTTTATTTGTGTATATCTTCCTGATAGATACCAAGTAAACATGATCCTATCAAGTGTTATGATCTCGAGGTTTCAAAGGCTCTTTGAAAACTCACTGTGTACTTTGTTTAGCAAGCTCTATATTGTTATGATGATGACACATAGACCACTATCAAGGTTATGGAGAAAATATAATATTGAATATGTAACTTCAACTAATAAGTTTTAGGCTTCTATGATGATGACACTCGGTGTTCTATAGAAAATATAATATCAACTATGTCACTTTGACTGATAGGCTTCCTGTTAATGAGATTGTGCCACATGGATGGCTCTCATTAATTTTGGTCTTTGAAAATTTTGATGTTGTACTTAGACTTGTGAAGTAGAAAGTGTCTAAGATTGCGACACTTGGGTGACTCTTGTTAACCTAGAGAACTTAGAACTCTGACAATCTACCCTTTTTATGATAAGGTCTGGGTGAATAGTATCAAGACACATGGATGATCTGTATTGATCTGAAGAAATTTGGAGATAATTTTGTGTATTTTGGTTCATTGTATTTTGAGTGAAAGGGAGTATGCCATACAGAATGATTTAGGGCTTCAAAGGTTATTTAAAAATTGATAATGTGATTTCCCCCATTTTTTTGGAGCTTCTGAGTTGAGGCAATGATGCCACTTATATTAATATTAGGTAATTGGGGAGTATGAAAATAAAATAGGCCCAACTTTTGAACTACATGTTGTGGGTAGCCATCTTGTTAACACGTGGATGGTTCTTGGAGTTATGAAATTTTCTAATAGACTGTAGCACAGGGAACTTAGAATCAATGTAATGCAAATACAAAGCAAAGAAATTTATTCAATGAACAAATTTGGAATAATCATAGGTCATGAAAATAATTGTGTACATACACAAAAGTTGAGATGCACTAAAACACCATCTCATTAGCTCCATCAATCAATTAAATTTAAAAAATCAACTCAGAGTAAGCGTTTGAAATAAAATCAAAGATGATAAATAGAATAATCCTATACCATATCCAATCTTTGAATATTTAGTTTTAAATGAAAAATTAAACTCAAAACAAACTTAGGCTGCATAGATCGATTCAATATTAAAATTTTAAGGTTCATTTAGACCATAAAATGAAGATTTTCTTATAATAATGGGTCCTTATTTGAATTTTGAAAATGGGGTGTGTTGGGGCA
The DNA here is from genome assembly GCA_037957365.1 of Torreya grandis. Taxonomy (NCBI): domain Eukaryota; kingdom Viridiplantae; phylum Streptophyta; class Pinopsida; order Cupressales; family Taxaceae; genus Torreya; species Torreya grandis. The sequence goes on from JARHVA010000271.1 coordinate 1,318,534, forward strand.
CAAAAAATGGTGACTCAATGGATAAATAATTATGATTATTTAGGAACCTATAACATCAGTGAAATCATTATAATAAAACTTCAGACCTTATAAGAAAAGAATAAATAGACCAGATAACTGAAAAAAACTCCAACTCTCTGATACAACATACTAACCTTTTTCATTCCTAATATCTATGCATGATTATGTAAAATTTATTTTCCCCTTGTTATGAGAGATTTGATAGAGATTTAGATAGGCACTATAGATTTCATTTTGATTTATTGATTTTATAAACAACTATAAGGGAAACCTGGACTTTACTTTGTTGCCAGTCAGGTGTCCATAGCCCCAATAGAGATATATATGATTTCACTCTAAGCATTAATTTATTGCCATTCAGACATCCATATCCTTGATAGAGTTTAGTTTAATCACCCTCATTCCATCAGTTTATATGATTTGATCAATTGAATTTTTTTTTTAAACATGCATGGAAAGAAAGGTTGAGAACCACCATTGTTTGGGTGTGTGTATAAGAAGACTTATTTTTATCAATACATTCATGTCAACATATATATATTTCAATATTTATTATCTCTCATCCAAGTTTTAACATGTAAGAGTGCATTTGACCCTTGAAAATGAAGTCTTTATAGAATTTATATGAGTGTATCAGAGCAACTTTCAAAAACTTGGTGAACTTATTCAATTTAGATAAAAACCTTATTTCAGTCATAACACACCTTAATTCAAGATCTCCAAAGTAATGCACGAACCAATCTTGTTTAATGATAGTTATGCACTTCTTTAGTTATCCCCTTTTCTTTTGGGAGGTGTTTTTAAGATTCAACATAAGAAATTGATCAGACTATTCTAAAATTGAAACTAGTCTAGAAAGCAACACAACTAACTATGAAAGTAAATGTTGAAAATAGGAAAATAGTCTAGGAAATTTGTAAATATGTTTAAGGAAACAAATGATAGGAAGTAATAAACTAATCTAGAAAGTAATAAATCTAATCTAGTCCTATTTATATGGTATAAATTGCAATCATTCAAGAGCACCTCCAACTAGAGCAACCATGTAATAAAGTTTTAAAAATTGTCCATATACTAGAAAAATGAGATCATCTTGATGGTCCCTTAGGTGAAAAGTATTATTCCCCAGAATCTCAAAGATTTGATATGGCCCAATCCATAAATGAGTGAACTTGTCATGTTGTCATTTCTTTCATTTGCCTTATCACATAAAAGTATTAAGTCAAAAATTATGAAAGAATTAATTTTAGATCTTTTATCTAACCACCTCTTGATAATGACCTATTGCTTGTTGAAGTTATGCAATGTTTATGTTCATGCATCCTCCATCTAGACTATGTAAAGCAACCTAGACTGAATCCTTTCATCTTCTCCATATACTCTTGCATGAATAGATATTTTGGTAGATTGAGATAACAACAAAAAATGGTTGTTGTCCATATACTATTAGGAAAGGTGAAGCCTTGAGGATTTGTTTGTACCTTGATCTATCTACCATTGTGCATACTTTAATAGTAGGTGTTATTCTCTTGGTTTATCTTGTGTCAATTTATTGATGGCATCCATCAAATTCTTGTTAGTGTACTCAAGAAATCCAATCCCTTATGGATAATCATTCGAATAGAATTGATGGTAATCTGATTGTTGTAGGCCCACTCAATAAAATTTATAGATTGAAATCTTGACCATTATCACATACTAAAGAAACTAGAGTTCCAAATCCGATCAGTATGTTTTATTCCAAAAATTTAATCATATCTTGAGCTCCAAAATTATTTGTAGCCCTAGTGTTTATCCATGCGGTGTAATAATTAGTACCTGTCAAAATAAACTTGTGTTTTATTGAATAATTCAGATTGATTAATCCAAGAAATTCAAGACCCTATTGATCAAAATGGCATCTTTCAACCATAGGATGTAGTGGCATGAATTTGTGTGCTTTCTTTTTCTGAATACTTGAAATTCATGGCATATTTTAACATGATTATGGGCATATTTAAAAATGGTAGGCTAATAGTATATTATCCTTAAGATCTTGTGAGTTGTGGCATTTCCAAAAGGATGCCCAATGCCTATATTTTGATGTAAATTATATAAGATGTTTTTAGCTTTTTATCTTAAGACACACCTCAAGTAGATGCCCTCATTATTTTTTTGTACAATTATCTCTCTTTGATCATTTAGTAGGCTGACTTGAGCCTGAGGGCTTGCCTTTGCTCTTTGTTCAACTTAAGGGTATATGTACCTATGAGATGGTAGTAGTTATTGTGCGCATACCATTCATTATAAACTACCTTTGTTTCATTGATCTATGTGACGTGAATAACTAGGTTTATTTCAATCATGAGTTGGATGATTCCTTGGCCTCGTACCATCTTAATGGGTCTAATTTCAAGATCAAACTCTTGTAATTTAGCCATTCATTTACTTCTTCTCTCTAATTATTCATTTTGGCCAAGTGTAAGCTTGACAAATAGATCTAGAATGATGACATATATCTTATTTCAGATAATATAATACCTGAATTTATTCACTACTTTCATCAAGGTATATATTTGTTTATCTATCATCAAATATTTCATTTTTACATCTTTCAGATTAGTACTCATGAAGGTAATTGGATATTCATGCTATCTACATTTTGTGTAAGGATTGTTGTTATAGTGTGCTCTAAATCAAATGAGTATAGAAATAAATCCTTAGTAAAATCAAGACTAATCAAAACTAGAGATTGAGCAAAGACAATCTTAATATCTTGAAACACTTTTTTGGCTTCAGTTGTACATTCTATTTTAGCATCTTACTTCAACATGGCTTTCAATGGCTTGACAATCTCTACAAATCTAGAAATAAATTTTCATACAAAGTTTATCTTGTTGAATAAAGACTTCAATTCTTTTCTATAGTTAGGAAGAATTATTTTTCGAATGGCCTAGATTTGTTTTGGGTTAATGAAAATCCCATCTTTAGTAATGACATGGCCTAACAGTTTACCCTTTATAACTCTAAAGATGTTCTTTTTTGGATTCAATAACAATCTATATCTTTTTCACATGTCAAATACTTTATAGAGATTATCTACACGATCATATATATTATTTAAAAACACTATGAGATCATCCATGTAAATTATGACACATTTGTCAATGAGCCCTTGAAAAGTTATGTTCATGGCATGCTAAAAGGTTGATTTTTCATTAATTATGTTGAAAGGCATCATTTTATATGCAAAGGTTCCCCACTTAGTGGTAAAAAAGGTCTTCATTATATCTACTACTTCTACTAAGACTTGATTGTAGCCTAAAAAACCATCTAAAAAAGATTGCATTTCACACCCACTGATTATCAGAATTACTTCAGCTAAGGAGGTCAAATGATAGTTATCATTTTTTTGATGTTCTATTTAGGTTCTTAAAGTCAAAGTACAGCCTAATTTATCTATTTTTTTATATGTGCTAATTTATCAAACCAAGTGGGATACTAGAATAGAAATACAATATTAGCATCCAATAGCTTCTGAACTTATGTATGAATGAGGAGATCTAAAATTGGATTCACTTGCCTTTGTCATTACCTAAAGGATGTGTGCTTTGGAATTAAATGGATAGTATGTGTGATGACCCTGGGATCAAATATTTTAAGATATTTATATGTCCAAGCTATCACATCCTTGTATTTTTTCAAAAGATTCTTCAATTTTTATTTCATTTCCAGTGTAACTCAAGACAATATTGACCTATTGAGGATGTTCATTGGTTTTGAAATTCTCCTTATCAAAATTAAATTCACTCAATTTAGACTATTTTTTATTTTGAGCTTATGGATCCATGTCAAAAATTCATTTTGATGATACCATTCTCATAGGTATATGATTATCTTTCAACTGTAATACACCATCTTCTCCTAGGGATTATGTGTTCATAGGCTAAAAATCATTTTCATCTATTATTTGAGATTCAAAGGCACCATGATTGTTCATAAATTGTATGATCTTTTGATCATCATCAAATACCTATAAATTCTCCACATTATTTTGGATAGAGGAGCAAGGAACCAACTCCACAAAAAACTTTTGCATTTTAGATTGCTTGAGTGGTGATAAATTGGTAGTTGATGCTACCAACGAATTTGATGTCTAATTTTATTCCCTTGAGATAACCTTGATGTTTAATGATTTGAATGATTCAGTTAGATCCCAGACATTATGCTTATACTTTTTAAAAAAAAAGATTTATCATTGGTATTTACTTTTGATCTAGTTGACAACCTGCTCTGAATCGCTAAATATCAATAGCTACTTGACATTGTATTTTAGAACAAAACACAAGCCTAAAATCAAAGATTCATACTTAACTTGATTATTGATGCAAGGGAATTGAAACTTGGATGTAACAAAATATTATATTCCGTCTAGATTAATCCAAGATATACTGACACTAGACCCTTACTTGGATCTAGCTCTATCAAAATGAAGAGTCCATAATTGTGAAAGACCTTTAAATTCTTGTTCATGAGGTTCATGATTTGTAGTAAATGTATAAACACCTGCATATGAGGATGAAAAGTTAACCATCTCATTCTTGGAATTATATTCCATAATTAGGTATTTTATCTCCCATTCTCGATTAACTTGAATCTGATTGATGACTCATTTCTAGTGCAACCACATGTGTGAGAATTCTATTGCCATGTATCCATTCAATGTCTTTGACCAATCTCGACTTAGTAGTAAACCATAAGCTTAAAGAATATAAATGATAAGAATATTTATATATTTTTGTGTGTGTGTCTCTAAGCCCAATTACATGTGAAAATTCTGTAAATCCCCATGACTAGAACTATTGTCTTGTTAACTACAAATAGTTGTAGGCATGGTGTTGGTTGAAGAACCTGAGTCTACCAAATAATTATAATATTTTTTCAAAACATTTTGACAATCAACATAGAAAATAGGTACCTCAGGGTTGTCTTGATGAATAACCACATTAGCATGTGCATCTTTAAACTTATCAGCAAATAACTTGTTGGTCAGTACTTTTAACAACTCTATATGCTCTGTAATCTTAGACAAATCATGAAGAGTGATGTTTACCTTAATTTTCTTCATATCCTTAACTATCTTGTAACAAGTTTTATTTTTTAGATCAACAACCTATGGATGATCATTTCCATTTGGAGGGGGTAGATTATTATTATCCTTTGGATCTAAAGGAATATTTACACTATTATTTGGAGGTTTGGAAGTTATGAGAGGTTATTTTACTTTGCTTTTTAGATTGTATTTATTTATTTGGTAATTTTTTAAATCATGGATTTCATCTATATTTTCTTTTGTTTCATTCTCATCCTCAACTAGGAATGAGAATTCATATACCTCAAACATCATTATAGTATTATTTGGATTTGCAGCAATAAAAGAAGATGGATCTCACTGGATTAGAGGAGTTTCATACCTATCCATTTCCTTTTGAAATATCTCAAAATTAGTACAAAATTATATACAGTGCAACTCACCATGTTTTTCTTTATTGTGAACTCGACACCAATTAAGGAGTTCTACTTCCAAGATATTTATTTTAGGTAACTTGTTAGGTGGTTGATATTCTACATTGTTTATAGATCTATTGAAGGATCTATTGGACCTTTAGAACATGAAGATATAATTGCTATTTTATCCCATAGTGTTTCCCATTCATTTATGCATGCTCAAAAACTCATTTCTTAGCTTTTGTACCATCTATTGGATAGCATCCAATTTTTTATTTTATATAGTCAGAAGTAGTACCTTATGTGGTAGCAATATTAACTGGTATTAGGTATTGGTTTTGATTGTGTTGATTAGGTTAAAACATAGAATTATTAATAAATTTGAGGTGTTGATTAGGTGTAGCATGGGATAAAATTAATTGTGTATGCATTTGGTTCTGATTGTGAGCCATAACATTTTGATTAACATTTGCAATAAGATTGAGGGCTAGAAAGTTAGGACTGATATTGGGTAGGTCCAAAGCTTGCAATTAGAGATTCAACTACTTATCAATATTGATAGCTTCAACATAGGCCAGTGGCAGTGAATTATACTTGATGTTATTTAGAGGAAGATAGTTGGCATAGAATCCAAGGCATTCTTATACATCTAAAGGGTGAGCACAACATTGGGTTTATTATCATTGTCAACTTAGATATACATATTTTTAAATATTGTATTAAATGCTTTGACTAGCTCATTGGGCTCCCTTATCATGATTGGCTCATATGACACTTGGGCTAGTGGCCTATCCAAATTATGCCAAAAAAGTATCTTGACACTAGTTCCAAGAGGTAATTGAATATTCTAAGATATTGAGGAACTAGTCATAATCAACATCTATGAATGTAAAAGGGAAGAGTCTCCATACCACATCTTCCTTAGCTATGTTTAGTATCCTTAAGGTAGTCCTAAAATGTATTATATGTTCTTCAATAGTCTTGCCTCCTGAGAGAGAAAAGGAAGGAAGATAATTTTTTGAGTTTTTAAGAAAATTGTGCATGTATCTAGACATAGCAATAGAAAAACCAGCTAACCAAGTTATGACAATCATACATGGAGGAAGACAACCTATTCTGATTCAAGAATATGATTGAATTTGGGGTCCCCTTAATATGCCTCTATCTGACCTAATTTGTAGATCTTATTAGTCTCTTGGGTATATCCAACATAACTCAAATGATATTCTTAAGAAACAAAAATGTGGCTCGCCTTCTAGTGCCAAATAAACTCCTATTGAAGTGGGTTATATGCACACCACAAAATCTTATGAGCTAACCTCCAATATTTTAGGATCAATGAAAACATTCACTCTAAGGCACGAGTTGTGGGGTATTTAGTTTTGTAAATAACTTGGGGGTGGAATAGAAATGAGAAATTAGTTATTTACCTCAGATGGTTCATAAATATGAAATATTTAAGAAACTAAATTTTACTGGAGATAATTGAATGGATTCTAACCTAAGGTGGAATGGACCAAAAAATATAAAAATATGGAAATGTAAGGCATGAAAGAGGATTTGTGAACCAAAGACATATGAAACCCTTTCAATTAGATCCTACATTATGGGTTGGACAAGTGATTGATAACTAATACTCGTAATTTATTAGTAGCACACAAAATTAAAAAATATAGTTAAGATTCCAAGGAAACAAAATAAAATAAACTTTAATGCTCATAATCAAAGGTTGTTGCCAATGCATGATTATAATTGTAGAATAGGATTACAAGATAAGGTTAGATCATGTGTTAGTCAATAAATATTTAAAATAAGTATAAATAACTAACTTATCAAGCCTACTCCCTCAAGGGGTGGTGTCAATGTATTAAAATAGCTAATTATGAAAGCACGATGATGTTATACCTTCTAAATAGTTATTCTTCCTCAAAAGCGGTCAAAAGATGTGATTTTCCTTGAATTTGGTGCTCCAAGTCTTTATCAATGAGGTGTAGCATGAGCCTCCATCATCTCTTAGTTCACCAATGGATTAGGTTCTTCAATTTGTGCTAATTGGGTGAATGCATGAAGATTCTCTATAGCAATTTATACATAGTAAGTTTGCATAACTGTAGTTTAAAAATGGTGGTCTTGGCTCTGTTAATTATTATTTTTCAAGATTGTTCAGGATCAACCATAACCATCCATATTGAGATCAAGATGTGTGGCCATGGATTAATTCAATTTTAGAAATACAAACCATAAATATGCCTATTATATTTGAAAGAATGGGGCATTGATGAGGCACGAGAGGGCTTAATTTTGATATTTACCACATTAATGACCTATGGATGCCACCCCATTGATGATGTCATGGGATGATACAAATTGAACAATGAATTTCTAGTAATTAGATATTCAATAATTTTCATGGAATTTCCACTTAAGCTCTTAATTTGAATTTGATTTGTTTAAGTGAATTTGATTAATTTTCTACAATTCTTTAGAAAACTATTGTGCATTTAATCAATCTGGTCAGAAATATCATTTTACTAAGTTGTAATTTGATTGGAGTATTATTATAAGGTGTTAGTTGTGTATAGGATAATATCCCATATATGGTATTATGGATGCTAATAACACATACACATGACATATACTACTGAATTAGAATAATTCAATGGTCGAAGACATCATTTTACGTGGTCATAATTTGATTCGAAATGATTTAAAAAAAGATAATAATCACATAAAATGCATTGCCTAATTCAGGGATACATTAACACAAATCAGCACCTGTACATGACAAATTTGAATGATTTAGAGTGTTTTAGTGATCTTGGTCTAGATTGTGTGTTGTCATAAAATATCATTTTGATTGACAATTCCATCACAATAGTGATAAGAATTAGATGTCTACATTTTGACCCTATTTGAGAAGGTGTGGCAAGGCATTTAGTCGAAGCAACATTTTTTAAAAGAATAAAAAGGCAACTATAATTAGAGGAAATAAATTTTCTTCATGTTTTCCATTAAATTTTGCATGAATCACAAAAAAATAGGGTTACAAAAATGTCCTAAACATATTTTGGGTAGCCCATGGTATATACCCCTTGAGGGGAAGATGAAAAAAATGAAATTTTTGATGGGTTGGCCCTCAATCATAAAAAATAATGATCACATTAATTTGAGCAAAGAAGACTGAAAAATGGAGAAATTAGAAGGAAAATGGAGGGAAAATGGATAAACGAGGCTAAAATAATAGTCCAAGAGAGATAAAATGGAGCAATTATAGGCATAAGGGGTGAAAATTTTGAAAACTTTAGTATATTTTGACCCTTGGGGGTAAAAATAGTTCATTTGCACCCCTAGCTATAGTAAATCAGAGCTCTAAGTTTTGTGCTTGAGAGAGCTAAAAAAGATGGCTAATACCCCGCACCACTATCACCTTAGAGAGCACGTGATAGAGTATCAAAGGCCACTAGGGAGCGGACTGTCAGTAGGTACCTTTTTTGCTATTTATTTTTTTCATTTATGGCATTTATTATGAGAAATAAGTAGGAACTTTAGCGATCCCGTCGATTTCCAATTTTATAATCAGTGAGATCGGCCTCAATAACAATAGGATCGCCACCAAGAACAATGAATTCACTATTATTTTGGTGGGTACGCAAGTCAAAATGATGAGTTCACCAATTCATCGATAAACTTGCATTTTGGGTAGAAATCATTGGTCAAATAGTGATTTCACCTGGTCAAACAATAATGTCACTATCAATGGCAAGATCGCCCTACAAATTGGTGGGAATGCCCTGCATTTTAGCAGGATCATGAAAAATGGTGATAACGCCCTAGTAAATGATGAAATCACTTTGTGTAATAGTGAGATAGTTGATAAAATGGTGAAGTCACCACAAGAAGGGAAAATGGGGCCCATAATAGGTCAATCCAAGCCCAAAATTAGAATAAAAGAGAGAGAGGGCCCATAGATGATTAGTCTAACCCTCAATATAAGAAGAATATAGATAGATTGGATTAGTGAAAGGAAAAACAATTGACCCAGTTCCCTATGTTTGATTTTTAGGAGCGATTTAGAGGGATCACGTCACAAGAGTGATGATCATGAATTCTTTGTTGATAAGGAATCTAGATAGATGAGCTCATTGGTGTCATAGAGGTCATGGAGCTATATCACCTAATATGATTTCTAGTGATTCACATAGATAGGGACTACTTATTAATACTTGTAGAGAGGTGGCACTTGGAGACATCTACATTTCATCTATCAACTGGGAAGACCATGGCTACACTAGAGGATGTGCACCACATACCATGAGGACTAATGCAAGGCCTCAATATTACCTAAATTTTGGTGGGTTGATAGGCTATACTAGAGGATTTTCTAGGTATGATTATAGGCTTGGAGGTTGTTGATGGTAGCATTGATATAGATGCACTAAAAGACTTGGCTTGGCCTCTAGATGATGGAGTAGGAGCAGAATAGGGGATAGTTCTCCCAGATGTGGTGATATTGAAGGCTCTTATCAGTGGCATCATGTTGCCAAACAAGAGCAGACGGTTCTTCCCTCTGGGTCTGATCATAGTTATCCAAGATATGTTTGATCAACTAATGTGATTTACATGGGGGGCGATCATCTTGTCTTAGTTGTACAGATACCTACATATGATAGCCTTCCATAAAGGGCACAAAATTGGGCACAATACACTCTTTCAAGTTTGCTCATGGGAGCACATTACCATTGAGTAGCTAGTGGGGCCTAAATAACATAGGGGATTGAAGGATCTAGTGGATTTTGAATGGCCTTTGATAGGGCTAGGTTTACAAGGCCATCTAGGGGACCTACCTTATTATCGATGAGCTATTGATGAGATGAAGGATGGGGATTTCATTTGGCTCTTGTATATAGCAACATAGTTTATTTGGATTGAGGACTTATTCATGATCAATTATATGATCACCCCATGTTATATTATAGGTCACCATGATTATGTGGTAGAGAAGTATAGGCTAGATTTTGTGGTAGTTTTGCATGTAGCACAATATCCCATAAGGTCCACATTATTTTTTACATGTAACCAAAGAGATTCGAGAGTGGGGGACACTAGTACGCAAGGTTGAGGCAATTTTGGATTATGGTAAGGTTATGCATGTGATATGGGACTATGCAAGAGGTGTCACAGATGTAGGGGTGATATATGCTTATGCATCATGATGGGTTGGGGTTAGACTGATATAATTAACTAAACCACTACCACATTAGCCAAATTTACATTGGAGATGGGTGAGGTTGAGGAGAGACTAAGGGCAAGCCCCAACCTAGTGACAAGCTCAAGTTTAGGCATAACCAATGATACCACACATCATTCCATTACAAGTAGTGCATGTTCAAGTACATCAAGATCTATTAGATAATATAAAAATAGTTGACCTAGATGGACATGATGTTGATATGGGGGATGTCCCAGGTGGCGATGAGATCCATGAGATGGATACAGGAGAGGTTGGGACCTATAGGATAGGTATAGGTATAGGTACAAGAGAGTTAGGGCCCTCCAAAATAGATATAAGTATAGGGGATGTGGGGCCCTCTAGTATAGGGGGGTCTACAAAGTACCATGAATTGATAGATAGATTACAAAGAGAGATCACTACATGCCTCTCAGATATTTCAAGTTCACAGAGCACTATATTTGGGTTACAAGCATAGTTGGTTATGGCTCAAGTAAAGACAACTAGGCTATCGGGTTTTATTGTAACTAGAGATGCAAATATTACTACTCTAAGAGGGAAGGTAGTGTAGTTGATAAGGGTTTAGGTCTAGTTATCTACACGAGACATGGAGTTATTGACTATGGTTGGTGAGTGAAATTTCACTTGGGTGGATAGGGAGAGATTGACCTTCCAAATAGAGGCTCATAGAGGAGTGAGATGAGGCTCATCGAGTCAAGATAGACAATGAAGTAGGATCAGCTAGGGCCTTGGTCAATGTGATTGTAGTCAAGGATGGTGCATTATGGATGAAGGATGATGTTTTGAGTGCCAATGATGAGATAACATACTGGTGAAAGTTATATGAGGTGATAGTCTTTATGGAGATGAGAGTACCTTAATATAGAGAGCACACAAGATCCTAGTAGACCATCCAGACCTCTAGGTCTAGACATGCTATCGATTTGAATTGGTCAATGGCACATCCATCATCACAATAGGTAGTCTTGGGGCCTCCATCACCACATCCACCATCATCACCAGCTTCAAAGATGGGTCAGAGCTTCCAATAGGGTCCCCCTAGGGATGGAAATAATCAGAGTTGATTTTTTAGCTCTTTTTCTTTGCATTATGAGATGTATAGATATTATCATATGTACAAAACATTATTTTGAGACATATATATGACATTCATTTTTTGGCTTATGGCTATTTGTACATAGACTCTTAATATTATTTTATTATCACATGATGTTTATATTGATGTTGTTCTTGTTATGATATGATGATTTATGTTAGTTTTAGGAGATGTTCTTCCTTAGAATATGGATTTTGATGTATTTATTATTTTGTTTCATGTATGACTAGATGATAGAGGATAAGTTAGGAGATGTATGTCCCAAACTAATCATAGAAATAGTCATCTAGACTCAATGTGTATGTCAATAGATATAATCTTGCATAGAGAGTCTTGTTTGTTTCCAATGTTTTCACATTTATATATCCTTTTTAGATAACGAATATGTAGGATAGTGTGTTCAGAGATGTTCTTTGACGCTACATTGACTATTGGACTTTGGATCACTTGGTGTTTACTTTAGCAAAATGAAATTATGCATCATAAGTATAAATAACGTGAAATTAAATTATATTTTGTTTACGATTGACCAATTCAAATATGAATATTTATAACTAATGATAATGATAAAAATGACCAAAACCAAAGTTAAAAATATTTACGTTTAAACATAAAACAAGGGAAAACAAAAACAAAATACAAAAAATGTAACCTAAATTAAAATCAAGATATAAGCGATCAAGAGTTAAGTAGGAACAAAAATGTATTTAAAATAAAACAAATAAAGAACAAATTGTTAAACAACATGGAATCAAAATATACATAATCACAACCCACGTGCTAACAAGGTATACTTGAAAAACTAACAAATAACAAAACAATTTAAATACAAATGTAAACAAGTCAAGCCCAAGTTACGGCCAAACTCAAAATGTTTACAAAATGTATTCAAATTCAAAATTAAAAAATAAAAATAATATAATAAACAAGAAAAAATAGTAAAACAAAATATTATAAGAAATACACAACAAAACATCAAGAAAATACACAAAGACATAAAAAAACAACAATAAAAAGAAACACAAACACAATAAAACACTAATAAAAATGAACGAACAACAAAATAACAACACAATAAAACAAAATAAAAAACTAATAAATAAAATAAATACACAAAAAAAAAAAAAGATTATAAACAAATAAACAAACAACAAAACATCAACAAAAATAAACAAAGAGGTAACAAAGAACAACAAACACCAATGAAAATATTTACAAAACAATAAGAAAAATAAATGTGAACACAAAAAAATAACAATAAAAATCAAATAAGCACACACAAACAATGGTTAATCATAATGTTAGTGTAGACAGAACATAAATTATTTGTGTGAGTGCAATACAGGCATTTTTCTCTGCGACAGGATGACCCTTAGGCGAAGTGACAATGACACCGGTTCAATGAGATTAAAAAAATGGATAAAAATTTTCCCTCAGATTATAGGGAAACAATAACACAAAAAATACAATAAAGTTTGCCCATAAGATATAGGAGACAATGAAACAAACAAACAAACAAGATGGGGGGAATAGAAGAAAATGGAGTAGCCGAGTTGACTCCAGATACACTTAGGCAAGTGAACACTACCTACATAGTTCCATGGATGCAAGATGCAAAATGAACTTCAAGTCAAATATAGTTCTCCCAGGATATGGGAAAGAAGAAAATAATGATCGAGAAAACATGATGCTCGTGTGGAGGAATATGGGAATAGTCTCGCAAAATAGCAAGTGTGTGAAAAATAAATTATGGTTTAGGTTAGAACCATACTAAAATACAAGAGGGAAGTTTGTACAAATGAATTGAATTGATAATTCCGAGTGCATACTACATCTAAGTTTGAGAAAGAGAAAAAACTCACAAAATGGTGAGAGTGTAAGAAAAACTAAAGTGCAGGGATAGATCTTGTTCAAATGAACAATGCACATAAAGCTCTCACAAAATGGAGAGTGTGGCTTGGGTTGCTCAAGTTACTCTCAAAATAGAAAGAGTACTTAGGATCAGAATAAATAATGGTTCAATAAAATGTTTTTCATTTTTTATCGTATCAATTTCTAATGTTTTTATATTTTTAGGATAAGAAATAGAAGCATAATATTAACAAAAGAAATGGAGAACTACCTAGCTAAGAAGGTGTACTTCCATAGGTAAGAGTTCAAACAATAGCTAAATTGACTTCAATATGGAGGTGTGAATATAAATAATGGCACAGGGAACCAACTAGCTAAGGAGATGCACATCCAAGGGTAGAAATTTCAATAACAACTAAAACTAGCTGCAACAACCCATGTGATCCTATTAAGGCCACAATGACTACCAAGTGGCAAAAAAATAAGAATAGAACAATATGTAGTAACAAATAAATTCTAAGAAACCATCCAATAGGAAAAAACCATGTGTTGACATATACTTGTACACTTGTCTACAAAAGAGGTTACAAGATATTGTTCAGGCTAAATTGCTTTATAGAATAGGCATTGAATGTGTCCAGAATGCTTGTGTATTATAATCAAGATCATAATTAGTTATTGGGTAAAATGGTCTAGGGTTGCAGTGGTCCAAATGTGAAAGTAAAATTGGTTTAGTAGAATATAAACGATCCAAGTGACAATAGTCTAAGGTTACAATGATCTAGAATAAAATGGTATAGGGTTACAATGGTCTAGAGTTACAAGGGTCTAGAATTACAAGGGTCTAGAATAAAATTTATAATGGTGGAATAAATGACTTTAACATAAGTTACCCCCAAGTAAGGGCTCTTGTCGGAAATGGTTCAAAAAAGGTTGTCAAGTATAGAACTGCATAAGGTGTACAATATTCATGGGTTTTGGGAGCTCTTCACCATTTGGAATAGCCAATCTGTATGCTCTCAATCCATAGTTCATTATAACCATGTATGGGCCCAACCAATTGGGTTGTAACTTACCCTTCTTACATTCAACATTAGTGTTCTATTGGTTCTCCTTTAAGACCAAGTCACCAACTTCAAACTCCCAAAGGAGAATGCACTTGTTATAGTTGTGACATAATTTGTTTTAATATGCTTTTAATTTGTCCAAGGTAGCCAAATGCTTGCCATTAAGGAGTTCTAGTTCTTTCAACCTAGAAACTCTATACTCTTCATCATCAATAATGTTGTCCAAGGAAACCCACAATGAAGGTAGCTCGACCTTGACTGGGATAATAACCTCTGTGCCATAAACCATGGAATATGGAGTGGCTCTTATGGGGGTTTGACGATTAGTGCAATATGCCTAGAGGGTAGGAAAAATTTGTAAGTGTCAATTACAACCAACATTATTGATAATCTCCTTTAGGATTGCAACAATAATTTTATTAGATGCCTTAGCTTGACTATTGCCTTGAGGGTTATATGGTGTGGAATTATTATGTTTGATTTTGTATATTGTGCAAAGAGATTTAACATATATATTTACAAATGATCTGTCATTATCGGATATAATACAGGCTAGGATACCATGTTGACAGATGATATGGTAATAGATAAATTTGATAATATGATTTTTGGTGATGTAAGTGAGAAGAATGGCCTCAATCAACTTAGTAAACTACTCGGTAGTGGTGAGAAGGTGTTTGTGGCCATCAGAGGATGTTGAGTTTATTTTCTTGATGAGATCAAGACCCCATGTAGAAAATGGCCATGGTGTAGTGATCGGTTATAGTGGCAAGGAAGGTGCATGTATCAAATTACCATGATGTTGGCATGAAACACACTTGTTGACATGATTACAAGCATCTATTTTTATCTTGAACCAATAGTATTCTATTCTGAGGAGTTTCTTGGCTGAGATTACACCACTATTGTGGGCCCCACACATTCCTTTGTGGACCTCCTTAAGTGATAACATTGATTCTACGAAGATAAAAAATGAAGAAGAATTTCATCATAGCCCTTAAGATAAAGCGTGTTCTCAAGGAGGGTATAACGAGCTAGGTGATGGAGGAAGATTTCATGGTGATTGTGTGAAAGGTCAAGGGGAAAGACTTGGTCATGGAAATAGTTGTAAATATCCTGGAACCAAGGTCAAGTGGGGGATCAGGACCGGCAATTGTGCCAGCCCTCTTTAAATCTGGAAAAATATGAGCATGTTGTAGAATATTATTAATGAGAAAGTGATACTCTTTGACATTGCCAGTAATTTGTACTATGGACCCAATTATTGTCATTGCATCAGTTGATCTATTATTAGCTTGTGGCACCTATTCAAACTATAAGGACTTAAAGTGGGACTTGAGATTATCCATAATGTTCTTGTAGGGTACAATCTTATCATCTCAAGTTTGATATTGGTTTATGGTCTAATTAATGATCAATTGAGAATCTCTATAGACCACCAACTGTTGGATATCTGACTATATTATAAAATGAAGTCCTCAAATAAGGGCTTCATACTCAGCGATATTGTTGGTGCAACTAAAGTTGATATGAAAGGCCATAGGAATGAGATCTCCTTATGGTGTGACCAAGAAAATATCAGCCCTAGATCCACAAGATGTAAAGGAGCCATCAAAGTATAACTTCCATTATTTAGGTTCATGAGTGACTTCTTTTATTGCCATTATAGAATCATCTAGGAAATCAAATGTGAGTGGTTAAGTATATACAATAGGAGATTTTTCAAGTTGATATGCAATGACTTGCCCCTTAATAGCCTTTTGGTTTTGGTAATCAACATCAAATTCACTCAAGATCATGACCCATTTATCCATGTGACCTATAAGATTTGTCTTGGATAATAAATATTTTAGAAGATCCACTTTAGCAATAACAATAATTTTATTATTCAACATGTAATATTGTAACTTTTGGGAAGTGAAAACCATTTCTAAACAACCCTTCTTAATAGGCATATAATTATTCTCGTATGCCTTAAGTGTTCATATCAAATAATAGACTGTGTCTTTCTTTCCTTGTTCATCGTGTTGGGCCAAAAGTGCCCCCAGTGCATGTTATGTGGCTTAAATATAAGGAGCAATGGCTATCCAAGTGTTGGTGGTCTTAAGACTAACGGGTTGGCTAAATATGCTTTGAGTTTCTCAAATTCTTGTTGACATTCAGTGTCCCATTGAAAAGTGACCCCCTTCTTCAAGAGGTGCGTGAAAGGATGACACTTGTCAGCCAGCTGTGAAATAAACATGCGAATAAGTTAAATCTTTCCTTGCAGACTATGGAGCTATTTCAAATTAGACAGTGGAGGCATCTTCATGATAACCTTGAACATAGCATGATCCACTTTAATCCCTCTTTGTGATACTATGAATCCTTGCAATTTTTTTGAAGTGATGCCAAAGACACACTTCTTAGGATTCAGACAATCCTTATACTCGCAAAGTCTCTTAGAGATTCTTTGTAGAACATCAAGATGTCTAGCATGTGTTCTTAATTTTGTTAGAATATCATCAATATAGTCCTCAACAATATCGTTCATCATGTCATGGAATATGATAGTCATAGCACATTGATAGGTGGCACCAATGTTCTTCAATCCAAAAGGCATGACTTGGTAATAGAATATTCCCCATGGTGTGGTGAACATAGTTTTGTGTTGGTCCTCTAAAGCTATCTTGATTTGATTATATTTGTAGAAGTCATCCATGAAGGACATTTTGTGTGTAATAGTCGAGTTGATAATCATGTCAATGTTAGGCAGAGGGAAGTCATCTTTAGGACACACTTTGTTAATATCTTGAAAATTAGTATAAATGTGTATGCCCTATGTATTTTTGCTTACTGGGACTACTTTTAATATCCATTCAGAATAGTCCAGTGGTTTGATGAAGCCATCTCATAATAGTTTTCCTAGCTCTTTTACTAAAATAGCAAGCAATATGTGGATGCATTTTTCTCAATTTTTACTTGACTAGCTTGGTGTCTAGATGTACAACAAGGCGATGCACAATCAAGTCAGGGTCTAGGAATGACAAGTCTGAATAAGCACATGTGAAGGTATCAATAAAGTCCCTTAGAATGGTGACAGTGTAGTCACACTCTTTGTTGATGAGAGATGCTCCTAGATAAAAAAAATTTGGATCTTCATAAGTTCCCAAGTTCACTTGAATGGTGTTTTTAACAAGGAGTGTAGAACCATCCTCTAAGATAGTGTGCAGTATTTGATCTTGATTCTCTTTTTTGGCTTTAGCTTCTGGTTGTTCATCTTAAAGCTTAAGATAGTAAGATGAATCTATGTCTACCAGTTTAGGTAGTGACTAGTTGGTAAATATCTTTGGAAATTATATATCAAGGCATTTAAAGACTTTATCTTATTCAATAGTGATACTGGGGCTAGCTATAGAGCTAGGACTTGGTGGACATTGTGCTTCCTTTAGAGATGAGCAAACTTCCCTATCCAAAAGTGCCTGGAATAGGTTTTCACTCAAGAGCCAATGAGTGCCTCAAAGATGTTTATACTTGAATATTTTGATGTTTTGTCTTTTTTGTTACCAAGAAAGTTTGCATGCTCTCCAAAATAGGTAATAAAATCCAAGGAGAATTCAAATCCTTGCTCATGATCACCAATTGGCAATCCATCTCTGAGGCCCATGCACTTGGCAATAGACTCCTCATTCTAAAATTCATCCAAGGGTATAACATAATTTTCTTGGTCCTGTTGTATAAGGTTGGGATAACAAAGGTTAAGCGGATAATAGGGTGTGTTGGTCATAATATAATTGGAGTTGAATGTTGTGGATTCGAAGAGCCAATATGTTAGTTTAATACATGCACAAAGAAGCAAATACACAAAGACAATTATTTCAACACACTCAATACATTAATTCACTCTAATGATTAATACATCTGGAAATAATATAGATATATAGGAATAACATCCTATAAATTCTCCACCATTTTTTCACACCCAAATTCTATTAATAATCAAAACTATTACGATATATTGTTATAACAAATAACAATATATCACAATAATAGATGTTCTATCTTATCATATTAACCATATGGTTATAACCACATACTAATTATTAACAAACTATTACTATGTACCTCATGGTAAATATCAACCTGACTATTTACCATCTTGTAAATTTCTCATGTAAATATTATCTGTAACATTCACCCCCTAATATTGACATGGTACAACATAACTCCTACTGCAACATGTTGCACGGGCTTGCCTCATAATCTACATCAAATAAAGGTGTGTAAACTTCCAACTAGTTGACTATCTCGCTGCACATGACCACAACTATGCGAAAGAATGCATCCCATATTTACTCCATGAAAAAAATACACACGATATTCCACTAACGAATCATCTCCATAAAGAAGGAAGGCAGTCAAAGGACCACTACATCAGTAAAAATTTATCTACTTTTTTATATCTATGTTTTCTAGATCGACCACCAACCCTTTCCAAATCTATGAGTGTTACAATAAACTTAGAGACACACTCTACAATGCTTCCTACTAGGAGTTAAAGCATCAAGATTTTGTTTACATATTCTGCACACCAAATTGGAACTGAAAGAAAACACACATTGAATGTTACATTTGACCTTGTAAGAAATCAACTTCTTACTTGTAGACACTGTGTATGATCGTGCCACTCAATCTCACACAGCAAAAAATACTGCCACTGCTACAAGTAGTGTTCCTTGACTTTAATTGATTTGGTTCTAAATGAAAAATGAAACATTGCTCTATGTTCACTTTCCACAATGTGAACATTTTGAAAAAACAAACACACCACATAACTGAAAATCAAATGCATACCACACACGAGTCACCAAAACATTGATGCGACCTCGTCATTGGTGACTAACGAGAGGTCACTGAAAGACCTCCTTCCTCCGTGTATCCTCCAGGCTCCAGTATGTCATTGCTCACTCAACTAGTATATTGATGTAGCTCAGGGGAGAATAAACCCCTCCATAATATGGACGCCATGTACCAGCAAAAATGCATCTGTTACTCTTTTTTGATATTTTTACGACTTAACTATGAAACTTAGACAGCATGACTCTTTTTCAATTTTAACTCATAAAAAAAAACTTTATTGATTTTACTTTTGACAAAAATGCC
Organism: Torreya grandis; assembly: GCA_037957365.1. Classification (NCBI taxonomy): domain Eukaryota; kingdom Viridiplantae; phylum Streptophyta; class Pinopsida; order Cupressales; family Taxaceae; genus Torreya; species Torreya grandis. Next base: position 1,338,449 of record JARHVA010000271.1, read on the forward strand.
TCTAGACTTTTATCTAATAAAACAACTATTTTAGACTTTATACAATGACTTTAATAAACATAACTTTAATATAAACTTTATTAAAGTTGAACAAAAACTTAAATAAACCTAATCATACAAATTAAGGGACTTAAATGACAGTTAAATTTTTTTGAAAGGATGACTAATTTGACTCATAATAATAATGACCAGGGATAAAATAAACTCTAATGACAATTAAAACGTAAACTTGACTTGACTTTTAAAATTGATTTAAATTTTCTAAAGACAAACTAATATCTAGTTAAGATATAGCGACGCTTTAATGAATATGACTTAACACTTCAACTTTATTACATATATACATACGGATTTGGTATGAAGCGACTGCTAACACACGTCTAGCAAAAAAAATTATACACCTTTTTATAAGTCGTGAATGCTTATTCTTTAGATCTGTAGAGAATGAAGGAACAAAATAATAAAATTTCCATCCAACATGCATGTTTCATGACCTAATTCCAGAATATAGTTGGATGCCAAATCGTTGCGAAGCTGGGATGTATGGCGATGCCAAAGAAGAACATATGTTGATCAAATGATGCAAAAGCGCCATAAATGGATCCATGGATTTACAGTTTATAATGGCACGGTAGGGACACTAAACAGTCATGCCTCATTTTGCATGTAAAACTACTCACATAATTTTTAGAATTTGTCAAAACCTTTTTTTGGGTGTTCTTCCCCTGATATTCGTCTTTCCTCAGAAATTTGAATCATTAAATTTCATTATTAAATGAAAAATATATGATGATTTCCGTGAGTCTATTTCAAATTTTTTTAAATGTGCATACATAAAACTGAATCACAAAATAATAGACTATAATTTAATCACTCATACAAATCACATTCTTATTTGAACGCCCCTGCTCCGATACCACTGTTATGGATTCAAAGAGCCAATATGTTGGTTTAATACATGTATAGAGAAGCAAATACACAGATAATTATTTTAACGCACTCAATACATTAATTCACTCTAATGATAATACAGATATATAGGAATAGCATCTTATAAATTCTCCACCATTTTCTCACACTCGAATCCTATTATTAAGCAAACTTATTACGATATATTGTTATAACAAATAACAATATATATTATATCTTACCATATTAACCATACGGTTATAACCACATACTAATTACTAACAAACTGTTACTATTTCCCTCACGGTAAATATCAATCTTACTATTTATCGACCTGTAAATTTTCCATGTAAACATTATCCATAACATCAAATAGATTAGTGTCAACGAGCTCATCATAAACACTATAATAGGATGTTACATCACTGTCAGGGGTCTCGTCATCAGCAAATTCAGATAAATCACTATCAAAATACATGAGGTCACCCCTAAGTGGTATAAATCTGAGACCTTGACTCATAGTAGGTTTACCAATTTATATTGATTCTAGGATACCTTGCTCTTGTGGCCCTAGGCCTTTACTTATATAATCCAAGTTATCCATAATTTGATTAGGGATTGGGTACTTGGGATTCTGAAAATAATTAGTAAGGACATCAGAATATAACCAATCTCCTTCAGTAAAGGGTTCCTTATCTTGATTTGGTGAAGTTGTTGGTACAAATACCACTGATAGTTTCTACGTACTATTATTATTTTTTAGCTCAAATGTCCTACAAGTGTCTAAAATTACATTTGATCAAAGTTAAATGTCCTACAAGTGTCTAAAATTGGTTAGGGTTGATATCTTTGGGAATAGTGGACCATTGAAAGAAGAATTCAATATAGTTCGGTGGACTTCTGACATACATAAGAGATTCAAGATAGAAATTTGCTTAGGGTTTTTACTTAGTTGGTCTTGAATGCTATATGGCTTCTCAATGGTAGGATGAGAGGCTTTGGCTTTGGCTGGTATAGTGTTTAGTTTTAGATCAAAAGACACAGTGTTCATATTTGGTCCAGTGTTTGAAGAAGGCAAAGGGCCTTGGAGGGTGACTTGCGAGCGTCTAATTGCGATTACATAATCTAGAGTTGGCAAAGAGTCATTATAATTAAAATAATAAGGTGAACGGCCTTGGATAGTAACTCACGAGCATCTAGTTGCGATTGTATAATTTTGAGTCGGCAAGGAGTCATTATAATTAGAAGAAGGGGGTGGAGGTCTAGAGATAGTAACCCATGAAAACTGAGGCACAATGAAAATTTTTGAATCTAGTGTGGCATTACTTGAAGAAGAGCATATCAACCCTATAATAGGTGGTATAATACTTCATGAAGCTTTAGATGGTTCACGGGATTTAATTGTAATGATGGAAACATGATTTGCAGAAACATGTCCCATAGTGTTATTATAATCATACGGCATGTTGTTGTAACCCAAGTTATTAGTTTGGGTATTATGATCCTGATTATGAATATGTTGATTAGGCTTCTAAAGTTGATTTTGTTGAAATTAGCCCTGACCTTGATTCTGTTAGTTCCTTTGATGTAGTTGATTATGTTCGGGAAATGGGTCCTTGTAGATGCCCATGTATTAATTAGTGTTCTGTGTTGTTTGTTTCACTTCAATTTTGCCACTTTCAATCAAATCTTTAATAATATGTCTTAATTATATGCATCAGTAAATAACATGGCTAATAACATGATGGAAATTACAAAACCCATCTTCCCGATACAAATTTATTTTAGGTTGATCTTCTAGAAATGACTTTGGTATAGGCCACACAATCAAATTGGTTGCCATTAGCTTTTGGAACACTACCTCAATAGACACTCCCAATTTGTTGAATGTTATATACTTATTAAATGCTCTGCATGGAGGATCCCTTTGCAAGATGTTTGACGGATTGGGTGGGGTTGGTTGTACATTTGAATCTGGTAGAGCCTACACTGTTTGCACGAGTCTATATTATATCACTCCATTTCCCACCGTGTTCTTGTTCTTATTAAAAACTATAAGTTTTTCTATAATAGTAGTTTGAACAGGTGGTTGGGTCTGATTAGATGTTTGACCTAGTGAATAAATATTTACAAGGTCCTTGTTAATGAGCATCTTCTCAATTTGCACACATTTATCTATGATCCCCTCGAATGTGTTAACACAAGCGAGTTGCAAATTATGAACCACCTCAGGGTGCAGGTTTTGTACAAAAATATCAGCTAATTGTTTATTTGGTAGGTTGTGTTGAAAGCATCCATCTAATGCTCTCCATTGTTGTAGGTATGCTACGAAGATTTCTCCATCTCTTTGTTTTGCTTTGCATCAGTCAACCACTATTAAATAATGATCAATGTTATAATAGAAATGGTTGGCAAATTTATCTGATAAATCATTCTAATCTATCACCAATCCCTTAGGCAATTTGAGGAGCCAATCTAGAGCTTGTCCAACCAAACAATGTGGCAACAAGTGGAGCAAATAAAAAATGATGTAGGATACCACTTGGCATAATACAAAAAATAGACGGATGTGCTCTCGAGGCTCCCCCTTCCTTTTGTATTTATCAAACTTGGCTGCCTCAAAATGAGGGGGAAATGGGACCTGGAGAATTCTTAAGTCAAATGGATATGGGCATATCTCATCAAACTTGTACTTCTTAATTCAGTTTCTTGTCTCAAGCCTTTAGACTATTTCCTTCATCGAATTCCATCCATGCATGTTTGGTGCATTTGTTGGTGTAATATAAGTGTTTTGGGGTGGAATATACTCCTACATGGTCCTATTAAGGATATGAACCCTGTGTCCAAACGTTTGGTTTAGGTTTACTCTTTGATTTGAGTACGTTTGTCATTGATTCTTAGGTGGTTGACATAAAGTCCCAGGAATCTGCCGCTATGCACTATATGAATACTATAAGTTTTGGGGTGTCATTTGTTGATTCACCAAAGTATGTGTCAGTTGAGATGAACTCACTAAAGTGTTTTTCACAATACCCCCAATATACAATGAGTCTTTCATTCCTTGTGGTTGCGAAGGGGTGAGAGTCTCCTGATGGTTGAAAAAGGCATGCTCTGTATCAGGTGAAACATGTTGTGAAGCATCTATAGGTTTGTTATTCTCAATAACAACTCCAAGATATACCATAGATGTAGGATCAACTAGGGTATGTTGCATTAGGTCTATCGTATGTTATTGTTCTTTATAAGTGGTATTATCAATTGAAGTTGTAGCTAAAGAAGATGTTAGGTATGCGACAAATTGATCTACGTACCATTGACTGATTTTATAAATCTTGGTAGTAAGATATTGATTGGTTGGAGAGGACTCTACAAGTTGTTCTTTTCCCTTAATAGTGGAAGCCATGTTGTTTTTTTTAACATGAGTGAGAGGTTGCTCTAGCTATTTCTCCTCTACTCGAATGAGTGTGTGTAATTGTTCCATTGGGAAATACGGTGGCAATCTTGCACTTGATTCTATCAACCTGATTCTTGCAAGATGCTCAGAAGGTGCAATTTCTCAAAAATCTTAGAGGGAATCCCTCTTAGATATCTCTTGGTGAGTTCCATCAGATTCTAATGGTTTTTGTGTGTTCTTTTTTCATTGGTTACAGTACTTGGTTGAAGTGAGTGTTGGCATGGAACAAGAAGGATGTTTTCAAAGCAAGAAGAAACATGCTCAAGGTAAGGGGGAGTTTGTATCATTTTTTTAAGATGGTCCTTTCCTATTTGATAGTCTTTTTAGGTCCTCAGAATCAGTTGGTGCCCACTTTGTCATTGTGTCAAAGGGGGAGAAAGTTCCTATTGTGGGAGTGCTTTGAGAAAGAAGGAATGTGAGTTATATATTTCTATATATGATGTTTGTTGACATCAATGACAAGGGGGAAATTGTTGGAGATTTTTTAGTGATTTCAATATGATGTCATGGAGGTGTTCTGGTGAGTGGATTAAGTGATTTGATAGCCTAAGTGACAATGATAAAGTGTATAATATACATGTCCTAGTATGTTTGAAGTATGCTTGGTTGATCTCTAGAGTTTGACTATTTAGAGATGATTAGGGACGAGTATGGAGTATTGAGCATGTGCATAAGGTCTCTAAGATGTTTTCTACGATTTGAGAGCTTGTATGCATAAATGGAATTCATCTGGTTCTCCATAGTTTTTCATCTAGACACTTTGGGTCCATTGATAGAAAATATGAGTAGGCAGTTTGATGACATCACCATTACCAGGTGGGAATGAGTCAAAAAGAGTTGGTCATATGGTTGTGATCACATTAGTCTTTAGTTGATATGTGTTAAATCTCAAGTCATGCGTTGAAGCATGGTCAAAGATATGAGGATGCAAAATTAGTTTCTCTGTCAGAATTCATTATTTTCCCATACTTAGCCAAATTTGCATGTGGCTAGAAAGAGCCAAGTAAGCATGCTGATAAGGTCAATATTCACACAAGTGGAGGTGTCAGGACAAAATAATAATATGGGTTTATTCATTTGTTTGCTTAGTTTTTATGCACTAATTCTCAAAACATGCAACAAAGCATGACAAAAGATATGCATATGCGAAGTTGGGCTCCCAAGCAATTTGACTTTGCTTTTCCATACTTAGCCAAATTTGCATATGGCAAGAAAAGTTGAGTAAGCATTTTGATGAAGGCATATCTTGCACGTGTGGACATTTCAGGAGAAGGTAATCATATGGGTTTGTTCAGTTTTATGTATAGTGGTTTTTTACTAAATTTGAGATCATGCGTTAAAGCATAAAAAAAGTTATGCAGGAGCAGAGTTGGTCTCCCAGATAAATTCTAAGCATAGTTGGCTCTATGATAGAAGATTTTGAGAAGGCATTTTAATGGAATTATATCTTGCACACACAAAGGTTTCAAGAACAGTATATTACATGGTTAGATTCTCCTATGTGAGGAGATTATATGGTCCAAATTTGAGAACATGCAAGTGAGCAAGGCAAAAGTTATGATTGTGCAAAGTTGGTCTTCCAGACATATTTCAAAGGTTCCCATACTTAGTCATTTATGCACAAGTTAAAGTTTGAGCAAGATCGATGATACACGTTATTCCAAGAAGTCAGGAAACAGTGAGACGAGGATAGGTGCACATTATTTGATGAATGAGATAACGTAAAGGATAAGGATCCAATGGTGAGTGGGTATTCATACATATTGATCGAATGTTGAGCATTGCTAGTTAAAGACCTGACTGATTTGTAGAGATCGACGGAGTGCGTTGAGTCAAAGTTTCAAGATTGCACGAGATGAGGTCAAAGTGACTGAATTTTAACATTTGAGCATTGGCATCTATGCATTAAAGTTCAAACAAGATCAATGGTGCATAATTGATTTGAGCATCGAGGACATGAGATGCGAGCAAAGTGATTAAAGTTTAACTGTGACCATTTACGTTTAAATATTTGAATTTTATAAAGGAAAAAAATAGTTTGCAGTATTTTTTTCATAACGTCTGATCCAGGATGATTTTACTCATGTTGTAAAAATCAAAGATAAAGAGAAGTCCATGGTGCATCTAATGAACCTAATTTTAAGATATATAAGTGTTTGCATACAAAGATATTGAGCTCCAAAGTTGACTATGTGTTTGTGCTTGTTCTACCAATGACCCAAGAAGAGTAATTGAGCTTATGTAGATGTTGTTTCGATGTTTCATGGTAAATTGGCTATTAGGGAGTGTTGTAGACTCCATAAGGATGCTTTGTGTGCATTATGAAGGATTGACTAATTGTATATAGTATGAACAAAGATTTAAAAGTCAAATGTGTATTTGTTCATGGTGAATGTGTCCATAGAATATTGTTTAAGAATTTTGTGCTTAAGTAGAAGGGTATTGTGATGGACGTTGGAACTTCAGGAGGACCTATAGATCTTGTGGAATGGGTCCATGCTTTTGGAAAGTGTTCATATGTTTTAGTTTTCTCGAAGAAGTGTCAAAGAGATGAATGGGTCTCCATAGGACCTAAAAGTGACTCAGGAATGTTTTGTGGTTGACAAAGAAAGATTCTGATATTTTTAATTCATGATTGTTCTATAAATTTTAGAACTAAATGAGATGGTTTCTAGGTTTTTGTAAGACTTGAAGAGACTGGTATGTGAGAGAGTTGGAGAGTGAAGGAAAGCAAAGGAGAGTGAGAGTGCACAGTTGTTGGGTTGATGAGTAGAGAAGATTAAGGACTGTGTGTATGATCTTTAGGTCATGTTTCTGATGACAGTATAGATTTCTTACAGTTTGAAGTTGTGCGAAGAGATCTTAGTGTGCATATGAGGACTATTTGAGTGAATAAGGAGAGAGATTGTTTTTACCTGTGTGAGAGGCCTATATGAGTTAGAGAGAGGGTTTATGTAGTTATCAGATAATTAGAGGTCCATCATTAGGTATTAAAGACATTAGTTCTAAGGTGGAAGTGTTCATTTCAAGGAGGGTCTAAAGGATTTGATCCTCCTTAGAGGCAGTTGCTGCTTGTAAAATAGGGTTTCACTAAAGACCTTTGGTCAGAAGGACTTGATCAAGGTTGTAGGTTAGAAGGACTTAACCAAACAGGTGGTCAAAAGGACTTGATTAGTTTAGGGGTAGGTTCTCTTTGTGGAACTATTGTTTCATTAAAGACCTAAGTCAGAAGGACTTGACCAAAGTTCCTGATCAAAAAGACTTGATCAGTTTCTTATTTGTGATCATTTTATAGGATAGTAACCCATGTGTTTACAGGCTTGAGAGTGGGTTTTATTCTCCAAAAGGGCTTTCCATGTAGATCTTGTGTTTTTATGTGATCTTTCATTATGTTCATTATTTACTTCTATGAATGATATGTATGCTTCATGAATGAATGTATTGAATGCTTAAGTATTTGCAAGAGTTTGGAAAGTAAATAGGATTGTTTGCCACCATTGATTCCCCCCCTAGTGGATTGTACCTCTAACAAGTGGTATCAGATCATGTCCTTTGGTAAAGGCTTAAAATATTGAAGGTGATATAAGATACAATGGCTAGTCAGAATGTGCAAGGTGGTTTCTCTACTAAGAAAACACCAATGTTCAATGGATCTAATTGTGTAATTTGAAGTGCTAAGATGAAGACATATATTATGACCCTATAGTTTGATTTATGGAAATCTATTTTGGAGGTTATGTTTCTCATGTTATTCTTCCATCTAGTGTTGCAGATAAGAAGCTATTTGAGAACAACTCCAAGGTAATGAATGCCATCACTTGTGGTTTTATATAAATTGAGTTCACCAAAGTAATTTTGTGCACGTCTGCCAAGGAAATATGGGATAAATTGAAGATTATTTTTGAAGGAGATTCAAAGGTTAAGTTGGCAAAGTTGTAGACTCAGCGAAGACAATTTGAGAGCCTCAAATTGAAAGAAGAATATTATGTGGCATCCTTTCTGCAGAGATTTGATGAGATTGTAAAAACCATCAGAGGTCTTGGAGAGAACTTTGAAGAGGCTACTATAGTTCAAAAGATATTAAGGTCTCTATCCCTCAAGTTTGATCTAAAAGTATCTGTTATAGAAGAAAGTCATGATCTTACTTAGTTGAAGTTGGATCAATTACATGGCACCCTTACTACATATGAAATGAGAGTAAATGATGATATACCACCAAAGAATGAAGTAGCATTTAAAACAAAGATTAATCCAAAAAGGGAGTTCGAAGGTAAAAAACCCAATAAAAATGACATTTCTAATAAAGATGACATTTCTAATATTGATGAGGATGAACTAATTGCTTTGTTGACAAGGAAATTGAAAATAGGTTCATGCAAGTATAAGGGTAAGTTGTCTTTCAAATGCTTCAATTGTGGAGAGGTAGGACATTTTGTTAATAAGTGCCCTCATAAGTACAAGAAGGATATTGATGAAGAGCATGATCAAGATCATGATGATGGTAAGATATCATTCAAGTATGATAAAAACAAAAAGGGATTTAGAAGGTTTAACAAGAAGAGTCTCTACACCAAAGAGGATTGCATCTCATTAGAAGAGAGTAAAGTTAGTGACTTCGAGTATGATCATGAAGATGATGGTCCTGTTGAAGATGAAACCCTATTTAATGATGGTCTACTTGGAGTGATTCAAATGATGATGAAGATGAGGTGGACTATGAGACTGCATTGACAAATGCTCATGAAGAACTAAAGATTGAGAAGAAGATCAATAAGAAGATGAAATCTAAATTCAAGGGCTTTGAGGAGTAATTTAGTGTGTTTGAGGCAAGAATGGATGAAGATGCCAAGGAGCATGAAGATATGGTCATGCATCTCAGTTGTCAATTGAAAATTATGTCTACAAGCCTAAAAGCTAAAAATGATGAATGTGTAAGGTATGTAATTGAAAATAAGTCATTGAAATATGAGTTAGAGAAGGTATCTAGTAAGGTAATATCATTTGTGAGAATTGAAAAGAGCTCAAGTGATCTAGGCAACATTCTGAATGATAAAAAATATGTAAGTGACAAGACTGATCTTGGATACAAAGAAGAACCAAAGACTACAACTCAAGACAAGATGAAGACTAATGTGAACAAAGACAACCAGCCTTTGAAGACAAATCATCAGACAAAGAATGATGGTGCAAATAGATTGAAGACAAATCATATCAGACAACCAAATACTATGAGGTATGCAAATTTCAATGGTTATTATTATACTGCTATATTTGTTTTAGACTCCATAAAGATGTTTTGTGTGCAATATGAAGGATTGACCAATCGTACATAGTATGAACAAAGGATTAGAAGTCGATTATGTATTAGTTCATGGTGACTGTGTGCATAAAATATTGTTTAAGTATTATGTGCTTAAGCATAAGGGTATTGTGATGGATGTTGGCACTTAAGGAGGACCTATAGATCTTGTAGAATGGGTCCAAGCTTTTGGAAAGTGTTCATATGTTTTAGTTTACTCGAAGAAGTGTCAAAGAGTTGAATGGGTCTCCATAGGACCTAAAAGTGACTCATGCCTATTTGAAAATGGATTGTGCTTAAATGTGACCCATGTGAGATGCCTTAAGGTGAAGGCATGTTTTGTGGCCGACAAAGAAAGATTGTGATCTTGTTAATTTATGATTTATCTATAAATTGTAGAACTAAATGAGATGGTTTCTAGGTTTTTGGAAGACTTGAAGAGACTGGTATGTGAGAGAGTTGGAGAGTGAAGAAAAGCAAAGGAGAGTGAGAGTGCCCAACTATTGGGTTGATAAGTAGAGAAGATTAAGGACTGTGTGTATGATCTATAGGTCATGTTTCTGATGACAGTATAGAGTTCTTGTAGTTTGAAATTTTACAAAGAGATATGAGTGTGCATATGAAGACTCTTTGAGTGAAGAAGGAGAGAAATTATTGCATGCCTATGTGAGAAGCATGTATGAGTTAGAGAGAGAGTTTATGCAAATATTAGATTATTATATGTCCATCATCAGGAGTTAAAGACATCAGTTCTAAGGTGAAAGTGTTCATTTCAAGGAGGGTCTAAAGGACTTGATCTTCTTTAGGGGTAGTTGTTCCTTATGAAATAGGTTTCACTAAAGACCTTTGGTCAGAAGGACTTAATCAAGGTTGTAGGTTAGAAGGACTTGATCATCTTAAAGGTAGGTGCTCCTTATGAAACTGTTGTTTCACTAAAGGTCTTAGATCAAAAGGACTTGACCAAAGTTCCTGATCAGAAGGACTTGATCAGTCTCTTATTTGTGATCATCTTATAGGATAGTAGTCCATATGTTTGCAAGCTTGAGAATGGGTTTAAGTCCCCAAGATGGTTTCCCACGTAGATCTTGTGTTATGTATTTGATCTTGCATTATGTTCATTGTTCACTGCTCTGAATGATTTGTAGGCTTCATGAATGATTGTATTGAGTGCTTAAGTATTTGTAAGGGTTTAAAAATTGAATTGGATTGTCTACCACCACTAATTCACCCCCCTCTCAGTGGATTGTACCTCTAGGAGTATGTCCTATCCTAATAAACTAACATGGTGGCTTTGTACACTTGGATTCCATCTATATACTCCTTGAGAGAAAATGAGTTGAAAATCTAATAAAATTTGATGCACATGAAAAATAAGTTTTTTAGTCCCCCTCTTCTCTCAAGAGATCGTACTGTGACATTGAACTTCAGGTTACTTGCCCTACACTAATAATACTATGCAGCAAGTGAGGTTTTTCCCAAAACAATCAAGTATCACATATTCTAAATGGTCCCATATGTGTGATTAACACTAAGGCACAACACATAATTTAGATCTACATTAACCGATTTGTTTTGAAAAGGTCTTATATTTTTCACAACCAGTACATCTGACAATTGTTCAGTGTAGTGTGATGTTTAAGTTAAACCTACGTTTCGAGATAGTCTCTTACTGACAGAGATTGTTTAACTGCTCAAATAAGCATCATAATAATTCAACCTTAATTTATATACTCCTACCATGGAGTGAGGTTGAAACGATGCCAAAAATGAATTCTTAGGTCAAAATTTTCCTATATAACCTATGGGGAGGCTATGAACTCCTGCCCACAAGCTAATATGCAAGAAATAAGATTGTAGGACTTTAGAATTATTTTGGGATCACTCAAATCACTAAAATTTTAGGGAGGGCCTTAGTGACTTTCCTTCCACACTTGGACAAAGTGACAAGAGCATTAAGTGAAGTGTTTTTTATCACCTAAGTTTCTTAATAGGGATGGGGGGAGAGCATACACACTACATTTGGTTTGTGAAACCAACATACAATAAACAACAATCAAAAAGCAAAAGCTCTTAAAAGAACTTAATTAAAGTTTGAGTTCATTTTAGAACACCAAATCAGATATGAAGTGAAATTTTTCTTTAGTTGTAAAATGGAAACTAAGTGTCCTAAAACCTGCAAAATAGAGTATTAGAAGTCAAAATAGGGGTGTAGGATGTTCAAATAAATTTTCAACTTGTTATTTTAACTCTTTATTTTTCAAAAAGTTGATCCTGTCATTTTGCAAAGTGTTTTCACCATTTAACAAGATGATTCCACCATTTCTTAGTATGAGCCCATTGTTACATAGAGACACAAAGACACTATCTGGTGATCCTGTCAATTAACAGGGCAATTCTACCGATTAACAAGGAGATTTTGTCGATAAATAAGGTGAACTCATCGAAATGATAAAAATGATAGAAATAAAAAACATAGTAGTTACCTACAAATTTTGGTCCAGAACAATCTCGTTGATCTGTTGGCAAACATGTCATTCCATAGGTCAAACCTACCAATCTTCAGGTCGATTTCATCATTTCTGTAAAACACACAAAAAGAGATAGAAAAACATAAAAGTTAATTTCATCATTTTTGTGGGAATTATTGTTGTTACTCAAGCTGATCCCACCATTCCATAAGGCATTATCATTGATGTTCAGGTCAAATCATCGTTTTATAGTTCAATTTTTCCAATTGGTCAAGAAGTCATAAAACACAGAAATTAGAGAAAAGATTATCAAAATAGCCTCAAAAGAGGGTTTGAGTGCTAAATTAGAAGGAATAAAATTGATGTGTGAGATGTGTGGTCCCATCGAATGTGCTAGAAATTAGAATAGGATTACGAGATAAGGTTAGATCATGTATTAGTCAAGAACTATCTAAAATAAGCATAAAGAACTAACTTATCAAACATATTCCCTCAAGAGGAGGTGCTAATGAATTAAAATGACTAATTATGAAAGCAAGATGATGATATACCTTTCAAATAGCTATTTTTCATCAAAAGCGATCAAAAATGTGCTTTTTTCCTAGATTCAGTATTCCAAGTCTTTGTTAATGAGATGTAGCATGAGCCTCCATCATCTACTAGTTCACCAATGGCTTGGGTTCTTCAATTTGAGATAATTGAGTGAATGCAAGAAGCTTCTCTATATCGATTTCTGCATAGTAAGTTTTCACAATTGAAGCTTAAAAATGGTGGTCTTAGCTATCTTATTTATAACTTTTCAAAAAAAATTAGGATCGTTCATGACCGTCCATCTTGAGATCAAGAAGTGTGGCCATGGATTGATTTAATTTTGGAGGGACAAGCCATAAATATGCCTATTAATATTTAGAAGAATGGGGTATTGGTGAAGCATGGGAGGCCTTAATCTTAATATTTATCTCATTAATGGCATATGAATGCCACCTCATTGATGATGTCATGGAATGATACAGAATTAAATTATAAATTTTTAGTAATTAGATATTCCACAACTTTCATAGAATTTCTACTTAAGCTCCTAATTTGGATTTGATTTGTTTAAGTGACTTTGATTAATTTTTTGCAATTCTTTAAAAATCTATTGAATGTTTAATCAACCTAGTCAAAAATGTCATTTTACTGAGTCATAATTTGACTAGAGTATAATTAGAAGAAAGTGTCAATTACGTAAGGGTTAATACCCTAATTAGAGTATTATGGAAGTGAAATAATAAATGCACGTGACATGCGTTGTTGAATTAGAAGGATTCAGTGGTCCAAGATATCATTTTGTGTGGTCATAATTTGAATCGAAATGATTTTAAAAAATATAATAATCACATAAAATACATTTCCCCATTCAAAGAAACATTAACATAAATTAAAACATGTACGTGACAAATTCGAATGATTTAGAGTGTTTTAGTGATTTTGGTCCAGATTGTGTATTGTCATGAAATATCATTTTGATTGACAATTTCAGCACAACAGTGATAGAAATTAGATGTCTACAATAATTACATATATTTAAAGGTAAATTATGATTATTAGACATAAAAGTATTCAAATTAGCTACTGCACAATATGAATAATCATTTTTAAAAAAAAACTTATACACAACCCAAAGCCTAAAATATCAGAAAGATGAAACTTACTCAAGGAATAACAAGGTTTGGAGAAGAACAAAGAATGCACAACAAGACGAACTTACATAACAATCCTTATAATTTCTTATTCTCCTTAATTTAAAAAATAACTCTTTAGAATGGAGAGGTTACAAATATATATAGGCTTGGGGATGGGTTGCCTCATCTTTTAAGCAATGTCTAATTTTACATTTCTAATTATATACTCAAGAGTCATAATTCATACAAAATATGAATGCATAGGATATTCATAAGACAATTGACAAAAATTACATGATTACAATATAAATATATATAGGCCTATAAATATAATAGATACCCAAGTCTCATTATATTATAATGCATATATATATATATATATATATATATATATATATATATATATATATATATATATATATGGTGCCAAATTGGTAATAGTGGAAGAGAAAGGCTAGTGTAGCTATAAAATAGATTGAGACCTTGCATGTGATGAGATAATTTAAGTGGGCCTAGTAGGAATATGCACCATTGTGTGAACTAGCACTCAAAGTTGAGTGCTTGTAAAACGTACTAGTAATGTACTTTGCATTGTAGTAGTAGTTTCTTCAGCAGTTTGAGTTGTTCATATAATACATAGGCAGTGTCAAACCCAGTATTAATGATGTCAAAATTGATCATAAATGGCTTGAATATCTATATGAATTTATCCATTATATTTTTGTGCTCAACTTCATAGGTTCTGAATTCAACTTTGAGGGGCTCTGCCTTATTAATCTTATACATCACAAAATGAATTAATTGCATAATCTTTTCACTAGTCTTATATGTCGTATATTCTACTTCAGTCCTGAATCTTCCTACAATAGCTCTGAGTAATCCTTTAAAATTAGGCATAATTACCAATTGCCCTGTAGAGGTAATCACACGTGTGACCCTCGTATCCCTCAAAAAATTTATAACCTCTTTCTCTCAACTCAAGAACTAGGCTATGAAGGCCTTCATCTGTTGGGGCCAATTAAAAACATTGTCTCTTTTATAAATCACATAATTTAATGTCCACATAGCTTCATGGGAAATCATTAGATTTAAATGATTATATGCACTATTTATTGCACATGATACCAAAAATTTAAGCCTATTTTCTAATTCCTTCAATAAATTCTAGAAGGTTAATACCCTTCGCCAATGAAACTAGGACTCACTCCTTGAAGTCCTTATTGTGTTCAACATATTATACGATTCATTTGATGTGATTTGAACATTCTTCACTATTTCTATCAGAGCCTAAATAACTTACCTCTATAGAATCCTTTGTCTAGCTTGGTCTTGGCTTCTGTACATTTCTTTCATGGATTCCCTAGTTGAGTCTATGAAATAACACAAATCCTCTCATACTCATCAGAGTCATTTGGGTTCCTTTTTTGTTTCTTTTCCCTTTTCTCTAGTAGTATTTACTCCCATTTCCTATCCACTACTTTTCTTTTTCTCACCCTATGAATAGTGTCAATTTGCTTGTCAAAGCATGTACTTATTGTTAACAACTTTATAACGACCCAGCCCATTCTATCTTTTTTTCACTCTTGGGAATCTTTAACCTAAGAAGGGATAATGAGTTCCCCTTGTTATTTAGGTTGACTAGTCTTTGTAGAGGTATAAGGTGGAATGAATCCTGGTGGAAGCATTGAGACACTTATTTGGATAGGTCATTGAAGATGTAGTTGATCGACACCACCCCATCTTGATATATCTCTTTGGGGTATAGTTTCTACTACATATCTTGTTTATCCTATAGTATTTAAGATAGTCATAATAAAAAAACTTAGTCTCAGTGGACTAAAGAATAGACAAGTCCAATTGGGTAGATGGCCTCAAGGGTGTAAGGGGTGCTTGGGTATCAAAAATAGAAATAGATCCAATTTTTTAAAATGAACCCTCCTTTTAAGGGCTTGGGTTCTAGTTTTTATTCAAGCTATGGTTAAAATAATTAAAGAATTAAAAGTTTGTGGCCCGGTTTCCTCAATATTGGCATGGGCATACAATAGCTTAGTTTTTAAATAATATTGTTGCAATGACTCATATGAACAAAGGGTGGGTAGCAGTTGGACTAGTAGATATCAATTTAACAACACTATTATTTACAATTGTAAGGGAGGAGGTGAAAGACGACACTACCTTATTAAGGGCCTAACTTTATTCTTTAGTAAGAACATTTTATCCTTGTATGAAGGTTGGTATGTCTTCTTTCCCAATTTATTCAGGCTCTGTATCCTTTGTTATATCAATTGTCTCAATTTTAACCCTTTATTCTTCTTCCTCCATAGTCTCTGGTTCCTCCTCTTCCTCATCATGAGCATAATTTACCATTAACACTACCTCTTTCTATTCTTCCTCTAATTCCTCACAAATAAGACCTCCACGAATGAATAGACCCTCGATTGGTCTTTACTATACTTAGGATATCTTAAGAGACATTGGAAGAGTTATGGGATTCCTATGGTAAGTAACAATGGGTGGTTGAGTATAAATAAGGGCTTGTCCTAAAGTGGATGGAATGGGAGACAAAGGGGCTTTATCAATGGATGGAAATGAACCATCTATCATAGGTGGAGATGAAGTTTAAGTGGAAGAGGTGGTAGAAGGTGAAATGGATGGGAGAGCCTTAATAGATGGAGGTGGAGGCACTAAAAATGCATGTGCCACTAATAGATATGTTGGAGGTGATGGGGGTGCTACTATGGATGGCATTGCTACAAAAAAAACTCTACAAAAATTCATAAAGACTTACTAGTTGAACTGTAGTCAGAGGATGTAAATGTGCCAAAGAAAGTTCCCCTACTTACCCACCTATAAGAGGTGATTCCCTTGTAGTTGTTGTACATGGTTTCACTATAGTTGTTGATTGAGGCTTCAGAAGTCCATTAAGAATATTCTTCTTGATTTGGGGATTTATCTTCCTTTGAGTGGCATTTCTTCCACTGGGCTAGCTTCTTCTTATTGAGGAGAGGGAAGATAGTCTTGTTCTGAGGATGATTGATCCTACAGTTGGAGCCATTGATAACTTGTAGTTCTATTTTCCTCCTCTACAATTTTACTTGCCTCCTTTCTAGTAATTGAAGGATCATATTGAATCCTATGTGAAACCACCATTGACATGTGTGTATTCATTCAAATGTATACCTTAGATTCATCCAAAGCATTGATGAATATTTCATCATGCTTAAAACTTTTGTGGCCATAGGGAATTTGAACTCCCCTCTTCTTGTGGTCATTGAGATATTGTTTGACTCTTCCCCTAGGCTCCCAATCTTTGTATCGTACTTCCTCTAAACTGTAATGGGCCATGACTTTGCCAATTGCATTGAGGTATTTCCTCACTGAATATTGAATTTGTCCTATGCTCAGATAGGTTTTGTGTTACTACCCTTGGTGTTTAGCACCAAAGTCTTCATCCACACTATTGTATATTTGATGTACTATTTCTTACTCTACCACCTTATTAGGGATATAACGAGGCAAATATAGAGGAGGTACCCTAGTTCCCTCTATCATAATTATGGCATAATTAGGATAGTAAAAATATACCTCTCTTTTCTCTATATTCAAAAATCCTAGGCATTTGATGTCTATAGATGGCTTGGTAGACCTATGGATAAATGTCTTCTGAAATTCTTTTGATTTCACTTCTAAACCTATAAACATGCAGTATGGAATAATCATCACAGACCATGTTCTTTATGCATTCATGGGATGGTTCCCAAGGTTGTCCATGAGTCTTGTATATTGTTCCCATGATTGTGTCCATTACATAGGACATCATATAGAAATTTATATCAGAGGGCATTTGATCAAATCAAAATATTTGTACCCTCAATCTCACACTGATAACTTTTTTGACTGCAACAATTTTATCACTAGTCAAAATAATATCTAACAAGGACATCCATTCCTCATGCACATAGGTGGTGCTAGTAAAACCATATGATTTGTTCATCAATGCCATTGATATTTGAATTCTTCATCTGAATTTAACTATGGGGACTAAGGACATAGCACTTGAATATTCAATTTTTCTCTTTTAAGCCATTGTTTGTGTTTCCCCTCAAATGTGTTATGCTCTAACCAATCATTGGCATAACCCTAATCATAGGTCATTTTTGACATTGGGAGTTTCAAATACTTCTCAAATGATTCCCAAAAAATATACGCTATTGCATTTTTGTGAAGTCTAAAGTGCAGGCAGTCCCCAGTAACAACATATTACCACAAATTTTGTTATCGCATTGTGTAATCCCATGGCCTTGATTGACAGTGAGTCATTAATATATATTTGGTCATCTTTAGATTGTTGATCATGTGTTGAATATGGTTTTATGTCATGCACTTCATCCCAAATCATTGAATAATAAGGGAATTGAAATTCAAATGTTCCCTTATCAAACATTGTGTCTAGATATTCGGGCCCACCTGTGATGGTGTATGAAGAAAGAGGTTGACTTGCTCATGATGAAGAATGTAAAGCATTGTCAAGTTTCTCTAAAGTTGATTGAAAGTACTCACAGATTCATTAGGAGAAAAACTAGGGCTTTTGATAACAAGATTACTCAAATTCATAGTTTGCTTATATTCAATTGATTGCAATGGTGACTTGATGTCCTTTGCGAATTTACATATATTTCCAAAATCTCAAAACATGAATGCTCAGTTCGTGCGGAGTTAATGCAGTAGCAGATTTTAGATTTGTTTCCCATTTCAATTTGAATTTTTTAGTTAGCTTTGGGAGATACCTTTTTCCATGTGACAGTGTTTCATTCACCGTGAGGGATTAGTCATTACTAGGGGTCCATTTCCCCTACATTGATTTTTGGTCTAGTTGTCATATTTTGTATTTGCATTCTGGCTATGCATCTCTGGATTGTGACACTTTTCACAATCTTGTTTACCTAAGTGTTTTTTGTTTTATAATCTTGATTTGTACCTATCATAAGTTGTGAGTTAACAATATTTTACAACTTGGCATGATCTTAAGAATATAGGGTCCTTTTGACTATTAATTATGTACATCTTCCTAGCATGCACTGAGTGAATGTGATCATGTCATGTGTTGTGATCTCAAGATTTTGGAGGCTCTTTAAATATTGATTGCATACTTTGCTTAGTAGTCTTTGGATTACCGCAATGATGACATGTGGACAACTTTTGGGGTATCAAAGAAAATATAAACTTGTTTATGTACCTTCAACTCATAAGTTTTGGGATTTTTTTATGATGACACGTGGACGACTCTTGATGTTTTAGAAAAAATATAATATTAACTATGTACATTTAACTGATAGGCTCTGAGTTAACAAGATCGTGTCATATGGACGTCTCTCATTAATTTGGGGTCTTTGGAAAATTTGACATTGTACTTATACTTGTGAAGCAATGAGTGTTTGGGATCATGACATGTATATGACTCTCATTAACATGAAGAACGTATAACTCTAACAATGTACTTTTTTATGACAAGGTTTGGGTGAATAGGGTCGTGACACATGGATGGTCTACGTTGATCTACAAAACTTTGGAGATAACCCTGTGTATTGTGGTCCATTGTGTTCTGAGTGAATGGGATTATGCCACGTGAAACAATTTTAGGGCTTCAGAGGTTATTTGAAAACTAACAATGTATTTCTCCTTACTAGTTTCTAAGCTTCTGAGTTGATGAGATGATGCCACTTGTCTTAATCTCAGGGAACCAGGGAGTATGCGAAGAAAATAAGCCTGACTGTTGAACTATATGTTGTGAATAGCCATCATGTCGACACATGGACATTTCTTGGAGTTCTATAAGTCTCTAACAGACTATGGTCCAGACAACTTAGAATCAATGTAATGTGAACACGTAGCCAAGAAATTTAGCCAAGGACCAAATGTGGAACAATCCTATGTCATGAAAGCAATTATGCAAATACATGAAAGTTGAGATGCATTAGAACACTATCTCATTAGCTCTGTTAGTCAAATAATTCTAAATATTCAACTCAAATTAGGCATTTGAAATAAAATCAAAATTGATAAATAAATTAATTTTATGCCATGTCCAAGTTTTGAATATTTATTTTGAAATGCAAAATTAAACTGAAAAGAACCTTAGGCTACATAGATCAATTTAATATTGGAATTTTAAGGTTTATTTAGACCATAAAATTAAGATATTCTAATAATAATGGGGTGTGTTGAGGCATAACATGTTTGATGACTTATCTTTTGAAGGTCTTTCAAAGGCAGGGTAGAGGGTGAGTAGACACCAATGAAACAATGCTCATCATTGCTTGATTTGTAGTGGGGATTGTTAAAAATGGTAAAATCATAAGAGGCATTTTCATTTGTCATAAATGTCATTAATGGGAACATACACTATCATGGTAAAGTCTTCATCTCTGACAAAATCATCATCATAGATGGAAATATCGTGATATTGATTTTCAACCATGTGAGAAATGGTGAAGATGGGATCATTAGGATATTCATAGGGGTTATCATAAATGGGAGGACCACATTGGTAATATTCAATGCCACTATAAGTGCCATAATTTATATTTTCACCCCATTAATAAGGATCGTCATGTGTCAGGAATCTAGAACAACAAACATGCTCTGATACCACTTGATAGAGAAATCTAAAACATAAATGCTCTGATTTCAACTTGTCAAGATCTTGCTTTTCAATAAGAGCACATATGATTACCTTGTATAAGCAACTAAACACAGAATTATACCAGAATGAACAAGTAACTAGAATTCATAAATGACATAAAATATGAGAGACAATACACAATTTTGTATTAATACTCATGCCAGAAGGAAATACAATGAAGATGCCACAATCTTCCACACCTCTCAGATGTACAGATCTCTTTCCCTCAAGAGTTCACTCTCCTACCAAAAATGGTCCCAACACACAACTCAAACACAGAGTTGTTGTTCACCTCCAACTAGTCAGTAATAACCCTGCCAGTACACAAGTACTCAAAGTACTTCAAGAAGATCTCCCATGAACTTGTAACAACTTGCAACTCAAATGATCTTACTTACCATGTAGAACTTCTTCCTGATCTTGCAACAACCTGCAGATCAACTTGTTCTTACAATTGGAAAGATCTACCTTGCCTTCCTCTATTGCTCTTTTGTGAAACTAGGAGGAACACACCTTGCTCTCTTCACTAGCACACCTTACAATACATGCCAATGGGTCTATAAATAGATCCCATACTAAACAATAACTTAGACTTCTAATTTATAATAATTAGACACGCAGATCAAGACTCAAAATAGTCTTTACATGTAAACAACTGGTTCAACAAACTAATTATTCGTGCAACGAACAGTTCTGAAATTGCACAGACGATCGACGTCGATCCCTGTCTGACTGGAGGTGACCGACATCGGCCGACTTCTGTCGATGTTGGTTGCCCTTTTGTTCACCCCTGACCAACGTCGATCATCCTAATCGACGCCGGTGACTGTGACACTCAACAACCTCCTCCATGTTTGCATACAGTGAAGCTTTTAGCTCCACAACCTAACAATCTCTCACTTGGAGATAAACAACTGCACTTGTACCTATAC
This sequence comes from Torreya grandis, assembly GCA_037957365.1. Lineage (NCBI taxonomy): Eukaryota > Viridiplantae > Streptophyta > Pinopsida > Cupressales > Taxaceae > Torreya > Torreya grandis. The sequence continues at coordinate 1,359,857 of JARHVA010000271.1, forward strand.
TTATACATCATCTAGTTTGTTTTCTTGGCTTTGTATCCCTCTTCAAGATCAATCTTGAAGACCAACCACAAAAAATCCTATAGTGCACCTCCTGTCATCCAAATCACCTGCCACATCCGCATCTACAAACCCATGTAGAGAAGAACTTGACCCTACATAGCATGTGCACCTACTGCTGGTCCCTCTCAGATACTTGAGAATCTACTAAACTGCCTTCCAGTGCTTCTTTCCCAGATTAACCCCAAACTTGCTGACAACTCCCACTGCTTGGGAAATCTCAGGTTTAGTACACATATACTCAACCTCATCATGTGAATCAGGACACTGTTCATAGCACTGTTTAACCATCGGCGTGCTAACCGGTTTCACACAATCATCTGAAGACAAAGTCAACCTGTGACCTTCCATGTCTCTAGAACACACTCATGCCAAAGAATCTTGTTGCTCCCAGATTCCTCATGACACACCTCTGAACTAACTTTACCTTTAGTTCAGTAACTCCCTGTATGTGTAACTCTGCAACAAGCACACAATACAGTAACAAGATAATGTAGCTAATATTATCCAACCTGGTAAAGAGAAACACAATGGTCAAACCTCCATTGTCCTGCAGCTTACTCAAGACCATATACCCTGGCCTTCCGTCTCACGTGTCTATTCTCGCTCTTCTTTATCCTGAACATCCATTCGTCTCTCAGTGCTTTCTTCCAGCTGGCAACTCCACCAAAAAACTCTCGTTTGGTTCTTCTCCAAGGAATCACATCTTTCATCCATGCCAAGCTCCCACTGTTTCCTTGATCTACCTACTCTACTTCTTTAATAACTTTTTGGTTCTTGACCATCAGTGAGCAACAAGTAGTGTAAAGAAGGGAAATGACAAATTTGAGGCTTACTTACCCTTTAAGTCCTCCATATGGGCCCTTGAGACTCTTTGATAGCTTTTTTTTCGCCTAAAATCTGTCTCAGTGACCGATGTCAGTCACATCTCAGTCTGCACCCGACTGATGTCAGTTCCATGCGACTGCCTCATCACTGACGTCAGTTATCTCTCACTGACGTTGATGTTTATTTGTCCAGAGTCACTGACATCGGGCTGCACATAGCAGACGTCGGTCCTTGTCTGGATGTCGACGCCAGTTTTCTAACCGACGTCGGTCTCTGTGGTTTACTTGTGAGCGATGACTTCTACTTGCGAGCTCTTTTTGGATCAAACCCTTGTCCAAATCAACCTTGCTCTACTCAAAAATTTTCAGCCCCTTGCACTGATCTCTATCTATCATCTTCTCCTTGAAAACCAAGGCTTTCCTGTTCTTGTCACGAACATCAAATTTTTCAAGAAACATCACTTTCTTCTTTTGCTTACAGAAATCTCGATCCATGCTTTTCAAATCTGAAAGTATACCCTTTGACTCAAGAACATGCATCCCCTTCTTATTCATGTGACCAAACCTATTAAGCCACATCTCTAAATCTACAGCTGAAGTAGATAAACCAGAAGGAGAATCAGTAATACAAGTAGATAGATAAAGTGTACCTACTTTCTTACCTCTTGCTATAACAAGTGCACCCTTGGAAACTTTCCAAGAGTCCGTTGTGAGAGTTACTGTGCAACCCTCATCACCCAATTTTTCAACAAAAATTAAATTCCGTTTCAGGACTGGAATATGCATGACCTCCTTCAACACCCATGTGTTGTCTGTCTGCAATTTCAGCTTCACTTTCCCTTTGCCAACCATTTGACAAGGCTTACCATCCCCTAAATAAATTTCTCCAAAGTCTCCTTGGACATATTCATGAAAAAATTCTCTATTTGTGGATGCATGGAAAGAGGCACCAGAATCTAAAACCCAAGATTCTACTTTATCTAAAAAATATACTAGAGCATCTTGTGCAACAATACCTGCAACATCTGCTTCTTCAATTCTTTCTTGTTGATCTTCAACCAACCAACAATCTTTCTTTACATGCCCTTTCTTTCCACAATTCCAGCAGGTTATTCTGTCATACCTAGATTTGGATCTCCTGCCTATCTTTGACCTTGATCTCCCATGCTCGATCTTCTCTCTTTGCCTTCCCCTACTTTCAACACTCAAAGCATTCCTTGATGATTCACCTGTGCTTTTCCTGCGAATTTTTTCATTCAAGATTACACTCACAACATCATCCACTTTTAAAATTTTTGAAGCAGACGCAGTATTACTAATTGCCATTACCAAACTCTCTCAACTTTCAGGTAATGAGCATAAAATTAAGAGAGCCTTAATTTCATCATCAAAAACAATATTGATTGAATTTAACTGGTTTACCAAACCATGGAAATCACTACGATGACTATGAACAGATCCACCTTCCAACATTTGCAAATTAAATAATTGCTTCATAAGAAATACCTTATTCGAAGCCGAAGGTTTTTCATATAAATTTGTCAAAGATTTCATCAACTCTACCGTTGTCTTAGCCTGTGATAAGTTGGAAATCACAGACGATGCAAGGCTCAACCTTATAGATCACAGAGCCTTCCGATCAAGAACCTCCCATTCTTCATCCTTTATATCCGTGGGCTTGCATGCAACCCCACCCAACGGTACGTACAAATCTTTTTGATACAGATAATCTTCTATCTGCATCCTCCATAATTGATAGTTCTTGCCATTAAACTTCTCTATTCGTTGCTTACTTTCTTCTGCCATTGTTATACTCCCACTCAAACAGAAACCCCTGTGAGTGACCTGTAATCAACAAATACTAACCAGATCTGATACAACCTGTTATTAACCCAACCAAAAAGCTCTGATACCACTTGTCAGGGGAACCTAGAACAACAAACATGCTCTGATACCACTTGATAAGAAAATCTAGAACATAAATACTCTGATTTCAACTTGTCAGGATCTTGCTCCTCAATAAGAGCACATATGATTACCTTGTATAAGCAACTAAACACAGAATTATATCAGAATAAACAAGTAACTAGAATTCACAAATGACACAAAATATGAGAGACTACACAATCTTGTATTAATACTCATGCCAGAAAGAAATACAATGAAGATGCCACAATCTTTCACACCTCTCAGATGTACAGATCTCTTTTCCTCAAGAGTTCACTCTCCTACCAAAAACGGTCCCAACACACAACTCAAACACAGAGTTGTTCACTTCCAACCAGTCAGTAATAACCCTGCCAGTACACAAGTACTCAAAGTACTTCAAGCAGATCTCTCATGAACTTGCAACAACATGCAACTCAAATGATCTTACTTACCATGTAGAACTTCTTCTAAATCTTGCAACAACCTGCAGATCAACTTGTTCTTACAATTGGAAGGATCTACCTTGCCTTCCTCTATTGCTCTTTTGTGGAACTAGGAGGAACACACCTTGCTCTCTTCACTAGCACACCTTACAATACATGCCAATGGGTCTATAAATAGATCCCATACTAAACAATAACTTAGACTTCTAATTTAAAATAATTAGACACGCAGCTCAAGACTCGAAATAGTCTTTACATGCAAACAACTGGTTCAACAAACTAACTGTTCGTGCAACGAACAGTTTAAAAATCACACAGGCGACCGACGTCGGTCCCTGTTTGACTGGAGGTGACCGACGTCGGCCGACTCCTGCCGATGTCGATTTCCCTTCTGTTCACCCCTGACCAACGTCGGTCGGCCTAACCGACGCCGGTGACTGTGACACTCAGCAACCTCCTCCATGTTTGCATACAGTGAAGCTTTTAGCTCCACAACCTAACATCATGGTCATAGAGGGGAAGATCACCATAGTGATATTAATAGATATTAGGTGTCAAAATTGATGTCATTAAGACTCATAGGGATTGCCATAAATGGCAGGACCACATTTATAATATTTGATTCCACTATGCGTATCATCATAAGTGGAGATATCATCATTGGGATTTCCAACATTGAGAAAAGGTGTAAGATCATTGCACCATGAGGAGTTTCATTCAATGGTGGTCCTAGATGGAAGAAAAAAGCGATCTGTGAAAAATGAAGTGGTTTGAGACTTGCAAGAAAAATTCTAAGAGGAGACATCATGCGGAAGAAGATTGAAAATTTGATGTGAAAAAAGGTTGGTCAAAATAAGAAAAGAATATTAGGTTCACCGATACAATTAGTTACTAGATTTGAGCAACATAATGTATTGAGTTGGCCGATAGAGTTGAGTAGAAAGGAAACACTTATCATAACTAAATAAAATTATTGTATCAGGGTGGTTGATGCTAATATTAGAAAAAATAAACTATATTGGGTTGGTTGATGCAATTGGGAGAAGACACAAAACTGTACTGGGCTAGTTAATACAATTTGAAGAAGACACAAATTTATACCACACTTTATGGTGCAGTTGGAAGATAAAACAAAATTATATTAGATTGGCCAATATAATTAGTAATAGACACAAATCTCTAATAGGTTGGTCGGTACTATTGGAAAAAAATACAAAAAGTATACCGTGATGGTCGATACAATTTCTAAAACTAAGAAGATTTATTGGGATGTTAAACTAAAAATCTATTATGGTTTTGAAGACATCACTAACAATATAAAATAAAAAACATGAAAATTATCCAACCAAAGGTGGGATAAGATTCATGTTGAGTTCCCCAGAATATATGCATGGGCTAGAATAACTTACAACTATTCTTTCTCTTTCAATATAGTAGAACTTGAATAAGGTCAATCAAATAGAATCTGAGATACTTAGACAATCAGATCAAGATCTATAAATTACATAGATCTAGGAGAGTGTGACCTAAAACAATAATGTTAAGATGAAAGGGTTCCAAAACCTAAATCTATGACATAAGGATATAGCTCTCACTAGACTTCAACAAAGGTAAGTGATTGTAACTATGATTATACATATGCAAGTAAATGATTATAAAGGAGTGCAAGTAAAGTAAATGATAGGTTAGAGTGGTTGTAAATGGATAAGGTGCAATGGTCAACCAAATGGGGATCTATGCATCTTAAAATGATTTTTGAAAATTCTAAGCAATCATATGTCTACACTAGCTTATTCAATATAGAGAAAACCTAAAAACATAGACAATGAACATGACAAAAAAAGAGAGAAGAAAGAGGGAGACATGACAAAAATGACAAAAAATATATACAAATGATACAGAATTTGGATCACAAGTATACTATAACTATACAACTTTACAAATAACAAATGCCTAAGGGTGATTTTTAAATGTCTACAAAAATAAAGTCCATTTTATAGTTCACATTGCAAAAACACCCTACCTAGATTTAGAAGATATCTTATAATATATTAAATTACATGATGTCACTTTGAGTTGCACTCTTTGATAAGGTGTTTCAGATCACTTCACTTAACTGACAAAATGTAAACACTTCTAGACTATGAGTGGCCTAAAATTTGGAGTGAATCTCCTGAGAGGGTTGGCTCCCTTGATGCTACACTTAAAACTAACACTACACCTACTCAAATTACAAGGAAAAAGGAGAGAGAATGCTGAAAGTGAAGAAAAAGGGGGTGATGCACCAAATTATTATTCTCCTATAATTTTTTATGAAAGTTACTATGGACTAAAACAAGACTGAAATCTGATTTCACAACTCCAAACAGGGCTCCCAACATAAGTATTTCAATACAGAGGTTATAACTAATGCATCAATCAAGAGGGATAATCAAGAGGTCTAAAATAAGACACTAGTGAATATTTACATGCTTAACCTTTTCAAAACCACTTGACACACCCCATATGACCTTCAAGAAGATGAATTACTAACAAAGAGGCAAGAATGAAGAGGACAAATGCAAGGAAGTTGAACACTATCACTACCAGTCATCAACAATTCATCATAAGAACATTAGATGCAAGATGGAGAAGGCATAAATCAGCTTGTATGCACTTCAAAAGCAAGAATCAATATCAATTTTGACATCACTACACCATAACCATCTAGAAGATGATTTCAACTTCACTTACAAGAGTATATATAGTAGAATAAAGAGGAGAGAGAGAAGGTGGGCGTGTAGGAGGCTAGGTCGCTGTCATCCAATCATGAAATCAGTTATACATCAATGAGAGGCAAGAAAGTATCCATATATTCCTCTCCTACATGAGTTGGCCTTGTTTGATGATACTCTCTTGAAAGGTGTCATAGGATTTATCCATTGTCTTTGATGACTCCTTATTGATCTCTTGAAACTACCCTTCTTTTTTTATTGGGGAGTTACAAATCCACACTCGAATCTAATTATTTTCAATCTTCTTGACACCTTATCTACGTTGGGAGTTTTCAAATGATAACTGCCCATTGTACCTTCAATATTCATGCCTTTGCCAATTTTGATGATCGAATAGACCATCAAATTTAAGCTAGTGCACTAATGATGTGGCACTTTTTAGGGTGAACACGTGGCACAATATCATTCGCTACAGATTTCACATCACTGTTCATGTCATCTCCTTCGGATCCCTGGATACGATCTACATTGTGGGCATGTTAGTTGGACCACATGGCAGCGTCTCGTTTGTTTATTGATTATCCCTGTGGTTGTGCACTCAAGGACCTGCCACCTCCACATGGCAGGCCACCATTGGCGCTCGGGTTTTCTGTCTTCATGCACTACTTGGATATGGGTATTTACAAATTTTGTTTTCATAGCTTATATTCGTAAATTGGTCTTCCACACTTTTATAAACTTTATTCATGGCTTTTGTTCTAAACTTATCACAATATTTGCTTTTGGAAATTGGTCTTCAAAACTTTTGTTCGGGCCAAAAGTTATGACTAGTCTTCGCAACATTTTTTTCAAAAACAAAAACACTTTCAGAATATTCTCATGAATATTTATTTGGGATTTATACAAGCTTCGTGAAATTTGTTCGGACTTGGTCTTCACAATATTTATCTTCGCAAAAGTTCTAACTAGTCGCAAACAATATTTTTGAATATCTAAATACTTGAAAATTATTGTGAAGTCTTCGTAGCTTTTGTAGACTTCATCTTTGGAAAAGTTTTGACTCATTCATTCTGAAGACCCAAGCCTTAAATGTTTCATGAAAATTACTTTTGCGAATTTTGTTTTGAAGACCTCCAAAGACACAAGCTTTCAGAACTTTTGTGTGCGACTTTTGTTTGGAAGTTTTGTCTTGGATTTTGTTAGAACAATTGGTTTGAATACCTAAACCTTTGCAAAAATTATCATCGCAACAATTTTTCAGAAGACCTAAAATATTTGGGGAATTATTGTCATAAAAATTATTCTAAAGACCTAAAGCCTTCAGAAAATTATTGTCGTAACAATTGTTCCATTTAGTCGTTACACATTTTTTCGAAGAGTAAACACTCAAATGAATCTTGTGAAGTATTCGAGCTTTGTGCAGCTCTCCTTTGCGAAAAATATCTGAATTATCTTCTGAGAAAAAATGTGAAGACCATTTCCTTGACAAAAACCCTGAAGGTCAACTTTGAAAACATGCCAAGTCTTTAGCCCTTTTAGCCGAACTTTGACTGAACTTTGATAAGCCTTCTCTATTGATTCTAAAGCATTGAGATGAATTCAAACGCTACTCCATGGTGACCACAATTGGTCAACATTTTGGTGACCTATGTGAGCTACTTTTCTGCTAAGTAGGAATCCAGTAGCCTTAAACAACCCATTGGGCATGGGGTCACTGAACATTGTTTTCTTCTGAACCCAAAACTGAACTTGATCATGCCATAACCTTTGGAACAAATCTGAACAGTTGAAGATATCCTCAACACACACACACAAAAAAAAGACACACATGCAAAGTAAGATACACACACTATGCCAAGAGGCATTTAGGGAAAAGGGGGAAAGAAAACAACTAAGCAACATATGATATAGACACTTGGAGAAAGCAAAAGACTAACCTATTGTATACAAGGCTCAAAATACCTTTGTTCCACCTAGATCAAAGCAAAAACCTCTTAGTTATTCTCCATGTGGTTGACAAAGATGAGGAACAAGTTGTTGTTTGGGTGTCACTCTTGTTAGATTAACTCTTTTTCTAATTGTCAACCTCTTTAGTTTATCTTCGAGTGAATCAACTAAAATAAACATATCTCCTAAAAACACAAATTGCTCTTGTGGTTCAATATTCACCTCATGCTACCCTTTCATATTGAAAGTGCCTTCAAAAGTGATTACATTATGATTCATAAAGACAATTGCAACCTAATCTTCTAATGGCTCACTGAGACACTGTTCTTGGTCTTCCATGACATCTTGAAGGATGTCATTTTGTTTGTCAATTGCTCAAGCTCTTCAAGGAGCTTCAAATACTGCACCCAAACTTCATCAAAGTATTATTGTCACCAAATCTTGCACCCTAGAGACGGTTGTTCAAGCCTCCTCTAAGATTTGAGCAACATTGGACTACCTCTAGCCCTGTGGGTTGCTTATAGCAGAGGTAAACCTCTAGGTTTAAGGGCTAGCTCCCTAGATTTCTCTTTATTTGATTATCACGTATACTACTTGCTTGCTTGGATGAAAAGGGGTAGAAAGAAACATGAAAGTTAACTAATCTAATGAGGTGATACACTAGAATGAAATCCACTAGACTACCATACAAGTGCACTATGAAACATGACTTAAAACACTAGCCTCAACATCCTAGATTGCTCTAACATCAGTATTTAAAACATGGAAGTGATATGCATTGCACTACCCAAGGTGAGTGAACAAAAGGTCAGATTGCAAACACTAACGCTACTCTTTTACACTTAAAGAATAGGCAAATGCACTTTACTACACTTCATGTGACCTGTTAGAGTGAGGGTTGTTTGCATCAAACATGGAAGAGTAGAGGGAAGACAAGGAGAAATACTTATCACTAGACACTTCACTATGCACCACTTCACACACTTAGACAAGAAGCTTATGAGATCAAAACTAGATTGCAAATATTTATTTCAAAGGCAAAATATAGTATCAAACCATCAGGACTTCACCATACTAGGTGTGGATTTCTTTACAAAATCTAAAATGGCTTGCATTTATAGAGCATGTGAGAGGTGAGAGAAAAAGTGGAGCTCAAGGGTTACAAGAACAAGTGTTAAGTGATGAGAACCAGTTACATCGAAAGAGAATGGAGTGTGAAACAGACCATGAAGGTCTTCTTGGACAAATGTCTATCTAAAGCATGAAAAACTCCTCAAACTGGCGTAGAGTCCTCAAATAGTCCTCTTGAAATTGTCCTCATGATGAAGCATCTCTTGACCACTTGAAACTGGACTAGAAAAACTTGAGACATGCATTGTCTTAAGGAGGTTGGAAACAAGGTGTAACAGTCATCAGATGCCTCCCTAACTGATAGCTTTCTTCATGACACTTGCACTCACATATGTAGTCATTCATTGGTCTTATACGCCTCATTCTTCACATTTGTCATTAAGGTGACCTTCAATTTGTCAACCAAATTCGTGGAATCTATGGAAAAGGTGTTAGGACACATGTTCAAAATCCCTTTGCCTTCCACTCCATGAATTAGACCTTAAAAAAATCCAAAATTGAACTTCTCATCTTCACACTTGGCAGTCACTTTGTCTTTTCACTACTTGTCTAAGACTAGCTATGATGAACTATGTAGCATAAAGGTTTTCATGCTTCTCCAAGATGAGAAATGAGTTTAAGGAGATATAATAAGTCCCTATAGACCTCCTTCAATGACTCTTCCCTGTCAAATCCATAATGCACCTGTAAAACAATCAAAACCCTGTAAAAAACCCTAAATTTAGCTTGTTTTGACAAGTAGGGTACAAATCAATTTGATGTCCAAGATCATGAGTGAGTGATAGACATGTATAAGGCACTTTCATGGCCAACTAACCCCCTTTGAGTGCATATTCTTTCCTATTTTATCCATCGGGTCTTAGACAAGGGTTTAATAAGGGTTTTGAGTTATCTAGACTGTTAAGGATTGTTCATAAAACCCTAACATCCAACCTCCAAACAAATGCCACTAAGACCAAATTTAGGACCTTAATCAACTACCCGTAGCTCCTTGGGGCACCATGCAATCAATCCGTGCATATATGAGCATTTGAAAATGATCTATCGAGCTTTTAAATGCATTCTAGACACCCTTGAGATGGTTTTAGGCCAAAAGTGACACCTCTATGTAATCTCTTGTAAACTGATAGTTCCAAACAGTCTTATACTCTCCCTTGAAGGTCATCAAATGCATTGGAGATTCATATGGTTAGAGAAATGGAACTAGGTACTTGTAGGATTTAGGCCTAATAGGCCTCACTGTGTTCTTGTGCATTTATAACCACCATTGTATTCATGATGACTGCAGAGTTTTATCTACCTTTTTTCATGCTCAAATCAAGTATAGACAACATTTCATAGTGTCCCAAGACTCCTCATGTCATCCCTCCAACGTCTACACACCAAACCTACAGTTTTCATCTTGATTGGGAGTGCCCTCTATCTGAGACAAAATAGAAGGCACTTCCCTTGTTTGTTTGGCCAAACTGAGGCCATGGAGGGATATAATAGGTCTTTGTGGTCTTATATACCAAATTTCACAACTTGTTCATGCTTCAAGACCTCTCAAAACTTCAAATTCTTCAAGACATACTTATATGACAAATGATTGTGCACAGAATTTTATGCAGAGTTGGGCTTGTTTGTTCATCCCTCCTTTACCCTGTTTCCTTGCTCTGAGTACCATATGATATTGATATCACCATTGTGAGAGTGATCTCAATCATATTCATCCGTCATAAACCCTTGCTAAACTTCAAATTTCTCTCTTCACTAGCCTAAGCTAGTCCATAGACTATGTTGATTATGACACCTGTAGGTGACAATTAGGAAGAGTTCAAAAGCCCTCTATAGATGTTCATTTGTGTTTGAATACCACAATACTTTCTCCTGATCCTTCTGAGATTATTGGATCATTTTCAACTTTAATGAACATCTGTGTTTGCAAAGATCTCAACCTCTTGTCTTTAACCATTAATACTATCTGGGTCTACAGTCAGGGTGTACGTGACAATTTGAGAAAAAAAAGGGACTCATGTAGGTGATGACCTATGTCAAAGTATTGTACTTCAACTCCATTGATTACTCCTAAGGTCATTGGATCATTTTCAACCTGAGTGAATATCTATCCTTGCAGGGTTTGCTTCTTGTCATGCACCATCAACATTGTGGGTCTGCAGTCAAACTGTTTGTGACAATATAAGAGAAACAAGGACTCATATAGGTGATGATGAATTGTTTAGGCACCATGTTTACACCTTTAGATACTCTTGAAGTCACTAGTGCCATATTTCACTCAAATAGAGTCACTTTGTCTGCAGGCCATGCTTCCATTGTGTCATGTTGCGTTGTAAGACCATTTAGGTTTCAAGAGTACTGTAGATTACTGAAAGTCTACAGTGAAAGTTTTCTTGAAATGGAAGCCTATTTACACTATCTTCTCATGACCAAACAATCACTCTCTTATATCAAGACATTGCTCTAGGCTTGGACTACATGAGAGAAAACACTTAAACTGCCCAGGCCTCAAGACACTTCACCGTGGAGTGGCATAGCATATGAGCAAAATGTGATTCAAAGAAGTTAAGGTAAAGTGCCTCAAATGCAACTTTCCTAACTTGCACACATTGAACTCAAGTTTGACTACACACAAGGACCTAACTATTGTCACAATGTTCTTCTCTGTGCCTTTAGACTTGTTTTAAGGTCTCAAATGAGTTCCAACACCTTCATATTAACACTCTCAGAGCTTTGTGGTGTTGGCATCAGATCACTATTGAAGCTCCCTATAGGTGAAAATGTTCTTTGATTGTATATGTTGAATTGGTTGTCATAACCAATCACTAACCTTTGAAATAACTCAAACTCATTGTTTCCACTTTGGGGGACTTCTCACCATGTTGAAACCTTCTTGCTCATCAACATTATTGATCAAGGCTTCTTTCCTCTTCACTGTAGGTGACAGTCACAGGATTTTCTGACTATGTGTAATTCTTAGACCTTTCACTCCATATAGAACACTCTTTAGACCACACCTTCAAAAAGACAATTGATCATCATTTTGTTAGAGGTTAGAAACACCAATGCATTACCTTTGTTCTGAAGATCAACAGGGAAACAAGATTTGCAACAGGAGAAACACTGTCTACAGAGTTCAGTAGAGCCTTTCATTAGAAAAATGAGGTGTTTTTGCCAGCGCCTTCACCTTCACACGTGCAAACAACGTTGAAAACCTTGTGAGAGACATGGTCATACTCTTGAAGATCACATACAACACTTGAATTTCATAGAAAAATCCAAACAGAGAAGAAGAATTAAGGTGTTGGGGATGTGCAAGTAGATCTAAGGAGCTAACCTTCTTAGCAATGGTTCATAGAGCATGGTACACCAAACCTACAACTATTGCCATGAAGTTGAAGTACATAGAGAGTACTATCATCCCTTAAAAACATGTGCTCCAACTCACCTCCTCCTGTATGTACCATGTGGAAATTGGTTGACTTTTTTTGTTTGTCTAAGAGAGCGATGGGAAAGATAGAATGGTTTTGCTCATTTTTAGACTTGTCAACACTGCCCAAGCATGGAATTAGACTATGAGAATCCCAAGAGACACTTTTGAAGTAGCCACACGTGCCCAAAATGTTGTATAGGCCCTACAACTGCCTAAAACCACATGAAACTCCTTAATCTTCTTGTTTTCAACATTGCACTTGTAGTTTGTCAGTCTCAAAATGGTTTCCCTGACATATTCTAACATGTAAGGCGTTAGAGTACACTTAGACACACTTTTATTCTTATGAAAACTGTACCATTCCCTTAAATGACTCAAAATGTGACCTTAGAATAACTTAGGACCAATTAAGACAAATATGATAAGGATAAAACATAAGTTTGACCTTATTAAAGACCATGACACATTTGCATCCTAAAAGACCCTTATAACAAGTTTGACTATATAGGGGGTTGACCTAATTTAACTTGTGGTCAAATTAGTCAACAAGTATTTTTTAGATATGTTTTGATCAACATCTTTTTAAGTATTTTCTCCAATCTTGGCTACCACCTTAGTAATGTCTTCACTAGGAGATGTAGGCCTGCAAAGATTCTCAATATCTTGAAGGAGTTCAAGGTATTGTTGCCACTCTTCATTGGGGTCTCCTCCTTGTCCACTTTGAGGGAGGAAAACTTTAGTAGCATTCTTATACTTCTCCTTAGGGACTGTAAACCTGCCAAGGATTTAAAACTCCTCAATGAAGTCATGTTACATCTACAAATTTGTTTCATCAAGGTCTACCTTTTACTTCGTAGGAACCATTACCCCTTCATTCAAGCCTTCACCTTATTCACTTTGGAGAATGTCATCTTCTTCAAGGTTTGCTAAAACCTCAGCGCCTAATATTGCCATGCTATCATCAGCTCATTTATCAAGATCAAATCCATGCCAATCCTCTTCTTCTTCCATGCAAAATGAAAGCTCATTCGTCCAACAAAGGTTTAGCTCATGCCCCTCTTCTCCCAAGTCTGATTTATCTTCCTTTTCACAGAGGAGATTGCCAATGATTATTTCCTCCTCTTCTTCACTTGAAACACTTTCCTCTTCCGTCGAATGGTTTTCATTTGTCATCCATACAACAGGGCCTCCTTCAAAAAGGGAGATGTTGGGAGGGCAAGAAAGCCCAATTAGTGGGGTAAGGTTAAACTAAACAGGGGGCATTCTAAAACTTTCTTTTTCATGGGTTGGCTTTGGAGGTGGAGAAGCACTGTTAAAAGTTTGAAAATTGGGAGTAATGGGCTCATTTAAGAGTTCTTAGGAAGGATAAAAAGAAACTTGTGCTTGAAATGCCTCATTCTTCTCTTTCCACTCAACAATCAACCTATCAAATTCTAATGTGCCTTGATCTTTATTAACAATTCCAACTTGAGGGGTGGGTGAAGAGCTTCTGAAGCTTGGAAACTTTCTTGGTTTGGTCTCTACCACCTTTTCCTCTAGCTATTTTGGATTAGCGTGATAGGAATATCTTTCTCAAGGGTTGGCATTATGAAATCAAGGAGTTTGGTCCAAGAAGGCCTCCATGATTGAAAGGTTTGAGGATTTTGAGGAAGATTAAACTCTTGAGAGGGTTGTCCCTGAGGGATGATAGGTTGAGTTTGCACAGGTATAGACTCTCTCAATAGATGGGGGCCTCTAAAACTTGGGATTTTGAAAGTTGAACTTTCCCTTTTCATAGACTGGTGCATAGTTATGAGAGAAGTTTGTCCAACATTAGGAATTGAGAGGTTTGATTGGACTTATTTCCCTTGTATTTGGACAAACTCTTGCTTCATTTGCCCCTGTTGAAAATCATATACATGCTCTCTATTAAACTCTCTCATTTGTTTCTAAAAATCTAGCTTTGTCACTGAAGCTCTTTGACGTTGACTAGGGGAATGACCACGCTGATTGGGAGCAAAATAACCCTCTTGGAGGTGGTAACAAGTACGAACATGTTGCCAAGAGGTCTAAACAAGGGTGGGAGAGAGGAAAACATGATGAAAATGATGGTACCTTGTGGTGACATGTTTGTTTGACATAAAAGCAATAGCATTTTCAAATGGATATGGATTCTAAGAGGGGATGGAGAATGCATTTGGATAAAGAGGGGGAAAGGGCATATTGTCCATAGTAATTTGACATGTTAGAAATTCAAATGAGCTAAAAACTCATTGAAATAGACTCTTAAATAGTCAACAAAAGGTCCATTTCTTGAAAGATGCTACCTTTAAATACCCAGGTTGTTAAAACCATTTGAAATATGCTCAGAGTCCCCAGATGTTGAATGTAGAATGCTGACAGCTGCAAATTTACTAAGACTAGCGTCCATCTTTGACAATTTTGTTGAGTTTTTGTCACACCGGGCATGCCAAAAATTGTTGTCATTTTAAGTTGCACCATTTGAAAAGGTGTTTCAAGGCTCCTCATTCATTTGACAAAATGGAAACACTCCTAGGTTGTGGGTGGCCTAAAAGGTAAAGTGAATCTCCAAAGAGGGTTGGCACCCTTGATGCCACACCTAAAACTAACACTACACCTACTTAAATTGCAAGGAAAAAGGAGAGAGCTAAAAACGATTTAAAAAAAGGGGTGATGCACCAAATTAAAGTTCTCTAATTGTTTATGATTGCTACTATGAACTAAAACAAGATTGAAATATGATATCACGATTCCAAATAATCCTCCCAACATAAATATTTCAATACGGAGGTTATAGCTAATGCATCAAACAAGATGGATAATCAAGAGGTCTAAAAGAAGACACTAGTAAAGATTTACATGCTTAACCTTTGCAAAACTACCGGACACACACCATATGACCTGCAATAAGATGACTTACTCACAAAGACGCAAGAATGAATAGGACAAATGAAAGGAAATTGAACACTATTACTAACATTCATTAACATTTCATCATAAGAACACCAGATGCAAGATGCAAAAGGCATAAATCGGTTTGTATTCATTTTAAAAACAAGAATCAATATCAATTTTGGCAGGACTATGCCATAACCAGCTAGAGGATGATTTCAACTTCACTTGCAAGAGTATATATAGGAGAATAGAGAGGACAAAGAGAAGGTGGGTTGTAGGAAGCTCATGATGGCTCTCATCCAATCATGAAATCAATTATACATCAATTAGAGGCAAGAAAACAATCATATATTATTCTCCTCCATGAGTTAGCCTTGTTTGATGATTCTCTCTTGAAAGGTGGCATATGAGTTCTCCATTGTCTTCAATGACTCATTATTGATCCCTTGAAACTATTCTCCTTTCTTCATTGAGGAGTTACAAATCCACACTTGAATCTAATTGTTTTCAAGGTTCTTGACACCTTGTCGACGTTGAGAGTTTTCAAATGGTAACTACCCATTTCACTTGTCATCTTCATGATTTTGACGGTTTTGACGGTCGGATAAGGCGTCAAATTTAAGTTGGTGCGTTGATGATGTGGCAATTTTTGAGGCAAACACGTGGCACAAGCTCATTCGCTACGGATTCCATGTCGTTGCTCATGTCATCTCCTTCGGATCCCTAGTTGGGCTCTACGTTGTGGGCATGTCAGTTGGGCCATGTGGCGGCTTCTCGTTTGTCTATTCACTGTCCCTACAACTATGCACTCGAGGCCCTGCGACCTCCATGTGACAAGGCACCATTGGTGCTCGAGTTTTCTGTCTTCGCGCACTTCACTCGGCTATGGGTTTTCGCAACTTTTGTCCAAGCATTGGTCTTTGAAACTTTTGTTCGGGCCAAAAGTTCCAACTAGTCTTCGCAACATTTTTTCTGAAGACAAAAACACTTAAAAAATTCTCGTGAAGATTTCTTCAGGGTTTTTACAGACTTTGTGACCTTTGCTCGGACTTAGTATTCACAATATTTGTCTTTGCAAAAGTTCTGACTAGTCACAAACAATTTCCCGAAGACCTAAATACTTGAAAATTCTCATGAAGTCTTTAGAACTTTTGTAGACTTCCTCTGCACAAAAGTTCTGACTCATTCATTCTAAAGCCCTGAGCCTTAATCTTTCACGAAAATTGCTTTCACAAATTTTGTTTCGAAGACCTCTAAAGACGCTTTCGAAACTTTTGTTCATGACTCAAAAGTTTTGTCTTGGATTTTTTTGGAACAATTGTTTTGAAGACCTAACCCTGTGGGGAAATTGTCATCGTGACAATTGCTCTGAAGACCTAAAGCATTTAGGGAATTATCATCGCAACAATTATTCCGAAGACCTAAAGCCTTCGGGGAATTGTCATCGCAACAATTGTTTTGAAGATATAAAACCTTCAGAGAATTGTCATCACAACGATTGTTCCGACTAGTCACGACACATCATTTTCGAAGAGTAAACACTTAGACGAATCTTGCAAAGTCTTCGGGATTTGTGCAAATTCTCA
This sequence comes from Torreya grandis, assembly GCA_037957365.1. NCBI lineage: Eukaryota > Viridiplantae > Streptophyta > Pinopsida > Cupressales > Taxaceae > Torreya > Torreya grandis. The sequence goes on from JARHVA010000271.1 coordinate 1,376,816, forward strand.
TTCGTGCAAAATCTCCAACTCGTCTTTTGACAAGAAACGTGGAGACCATTTTCTTGACAAAAACCACGAAGGCCAACTTTGAAAACATACCAAGTCTTTAGCCCTTTTCGCTGAACTTCAACTGAACTTTGAGAAGCCTTACCTGTTGACACTAAAGCTTTGAGTTGAATTCAGAAGCTACTCCTCCATGGTGACCAAAAATGGTCAACATTACCTTACCCTTTACAAAATTCACCATCAGAGCAACTCAACTGATGGGTAAACCACACCTTGCTTTTTTTTTAATTAGATAAAGAGGGTTCTACTAGAGTCCTCTCCCTTGCAAACTAGATTTACATTCCTAGTACATTCGAGTATAAACATCGATAAGAAAAGGATGAGTTATTGAAGATGTGAGAAAGGCATGCAGAAGTTTGAACATTAGTATCAATACAAAACACTGAGATCCCATACTGATCAAATATCCTTGGCCAACATACAACGGTCAATGAAAGTGTTCATGCATTTTCTAGAATATGTGATGTAAGAATCTAGGGTATTCCCTAAGCAAAGAAATCTCTCATGTTATATTTGATGAGAATTTGGTCCATAGTTAAGATCGAACTTCCCAGAATTGCCGGAATTGGACATTGACCTAGTGGGTGTCCTTTGTGCTCCACCATCCAATACTTCCTATCAAGCAAACTCACATATTTCTTTTTCCTACCCCTCTTCTTTATTAGGCTACACTCAAACGATGGTTTCGTTGAAGGAGGAATGCTAGTGTTTATCTTTACTTTGATCCCCCTTTTGTGTTTTCTAACCTTAGAGGAGCGAAATCCACTCCATGCCTCAAGTTTGGCTTCAATGTTATCCAAGTGTTTTAGAATGATTGAAATTGCTACTTCAATTGTCCTCCTTTCTTTTCTAACCTTTGAAACATCCTCGAGGTTTATGGCTTTCTCAAGGTCATCTTTTGTCCACCTTAGAAAATTTTGCAAGATTTTGGCATCCTGCTTCAAACGCCGACATAGCTCCCAAATTGTTTCAAGGCTTTTTGCTCTCATATGTTTGGGTATCTCCAAATGCTCGACCCAAGATATATTGGAGTGTGTTGAATGCCAGTGAAATTAACACTAAGGCAAAAATGAGTTCATCGCCAAGGCTATCCAATGTGTAGGGATGATTTGTCATAACTCGACACTGAAAGAGCATGCCAAATAAGTCAATTGAGGGCTATATCATCTTCGAGGCACCTACATATGTCTTCAAAAGAAGGGTGAGGCCAAGAGAAAGATGAAGCAGACGATAGACGATGCCATGGAAAGTGTATAGCTCAATCAAAACAAAGCACTCAAGGGTAGAAAAGAAGCCAATCGCTTCAATATATGAACTAGGTTTCATCGTCTACTCCTTAATTAAAAAATATTTGCACGAATCATCCCTGTGAAAGCTATGAGGGGGCAATTTAGTGCCTTGGGTGGTGTTTGAAAGAATGTTATCATTGCATTGTGTGGGAAGAGATTCCCTTTTTTATGCCAAGATTGTGTTTAGTCCTTTAAAATCGTGTGTTTCGTCACTATAACAATGCTTTATTTTAAGCCATAATCAGCAGCTTCATTTGCCTCCATGTAACAATGCTTTATTTTTGTTTCGTTGAATCTTGTAAGGAGTGCTAAAGCAAGTTGAGAATAAACCTCAACTTTCAATTTGGAATAACACCTTTCTTAAGGGCCGAAATGACCAATTGAGAATCCCCTTCAATCTCGAGCATTGAGAATCCTCGAGTGCAGACCATTTGGAGGCCCATCAAGACCGGTTGCCCAAGGTAGCTATGAAGAAGAGATTGCGATGAAGGATCCTACATGATCTCATAGAATGCAGCCTACTCCCACTCCTTTGGGGTTGCCTTTCGCAGCTCCATCAAAGTTTTAGTTTAACTGAGGCTTGTCTAGGAGGAGACCATTTGGATTTTTGACGCTATTGCAAAGTTACTTCAACCCTTGATCAGTAAGGTGAACCAAACGTTTTTAACATATTTAAACAAAATAAAATAATGATTTGTCATTAGCCCTTATACAAAAAAGAAAAACAACTCAAATAGAATGATAAAATAACAAATTCCCACAATGAACATCACCCATATTCTATATGAAAGAAATAGCATCCAAATACATGAGTTGAATAGACAATTTTAGATCTGCTCTAGCACGAGCTTATCATAACAAATTTCAACTCTAATAATAATGCAACAGATGCAAGAGTTGAATAAACAATGCGAGATAGGCTCCTTCACCAACTTATCATTCAAAAAAATTCTACTCTAATAATGCAAACATATTTTCAACTTCAATAATGCAACAAATGTCAACTCTAATAACGCAACAAATATCAACCTTTCTCATGGGCATCTTTGTTGTCCCATTTGTCAACAAACTTTCTGGTAGTGGAGTATTCAAGTCTTACACTAAAGAACGTCTATGGAATAATCATGAATCCGAAAACAACGGTGCATTGACAGAGACTACGTAAATTCCAAACAACCTAAGCGCCAAGCAGGAGAGAAAACAATACTGTTTCAGAAGAGCCATGAAGCTAAGTTGGCTTGTGAGAGTGCACAAACGACTTACAGCATCTGGCTGAAGATTGCAACATAACACTAAGTTCAAATCCTGTCCTTTCTCTTCAAAGTCAATGATACGCAACTTACACTTTCATATAGTCCAACTTCACCTCTTTTGAATAAATATCCTCTGCAAGTCATTCCTGTGATCTATTTTATGCAAACACTAAGACAAGTATAACAAAGCAAGAAATAATGACGACAATCTTTTCATTACCCCTAAAATATTAGTTGGACCATTTTGGTAAGATGGCACACTAATAATGGTATTATCAAAGATTTGATGCTTTCACAGTCCATACAGTAACATAAAATAATTTTTAGGAAAAAACTGTGTCAAAATTATTGCGAAATGTTGCGAGAAGCAATAATCATATTATACTCTCCGCATGAAAAAATTGGTCATTATATAAAGGTTGAAGGGGCAGCCACTGCGAAGTTTGAAAAGCTGCTGCTCTTTGTTACACAAATATGCTTTCTCGTCTTCTAGGACAAATATCCACATCTTACAAAAGTAATTCTTCCTTTAATGTGTTATTGGTAATAATTCATTTCAAAGACCATGTGCATCTGACACTGATATCTAAAGACATCAGTGGCCATTCCCCTTTTCTTTTAATTGCTGATGGTACAGAACCACTTTTACTTATCATTTTTGCAATCTAGTATTGCAGGAAACGAGGCCTGCAAATTTGAAAGTCTATGGCATTTGGCCTCATTGATAATTTGGAGATTCACCTCATTCAATGTAAAAATCACTTAGTGTATAGTCACTATGTTATGAATGGTGGGAGGTTGAATTGATCGTCGAGAACCCAATGTATATAAATTCAACAAAAAAGTTGAGTGCAATAATGGCAGGCAAGTTACCTCAACAAAAAAGGCCATTCCAATTGTGAAAGATTAGAAGGCAACATTGTTAGTTTTCTTCAGATTAACTAATTCAATCTTTTATAACAAGCACCGCATCCACTCAGCATACAGAACATACCTACACGTCATACACATGCATAGCAGAACAATATTCAAGTTTGAAACCCATATTTCGTCCTGATTTCATTCCTAACTTCAAATTTGTTTTCCATTTCAAGCAGATTCGATGATCATGCTAGCATTACTATAAAAGAGGCAAATGTGCGAGACATATATTCCTTAATCAAACTTCCAGGTTGCTATTTGCTATCATCCCCTACTGAAATGCTTTGATCAACTCCGCATATGTGACTATAGTGACCCAGAACAGTTAAAGAGTTATAATTCTAAGCCTGTTTAATCAAGTACTCATGCAGTGGTATCCTGCTGAGGGGGTTACGGTACCCACTTTTTTTTGTTGGTCAATAAGGTTTATACGCTCCCTCAACCATCGGATGCAAACAAGGGCCCATTTACCAGGTGGGTTAATATAGCAGTTTTATATGCTTTTAAGCATTTTCTAGAAGCACGCTCAGCGGTTCTGAGAGCAAGATCTACGAGGTTGACAAATATAAATATTACTTCTTTTATTAGAAAGGAATAGAATAACCATTAGGGTAGCTTTCAGCTGTCTAATTAATGTAGTATCTATGAACGTTGAAAACCGTTTGAATTCAATTCCTTTCAGGGGAGGGGCTTGTTCTATGCCAATACGAGTGTTACCTATGCTTGATAGAGGCTAAACTAATACCAAAATGATGTGCCTTGCTTTAGACCCTAATTTGGACTTTTAGTCGATTTGCATTTACAAGTGAAATGAAATGCCATGTTCGGTTATGAAAACGTTTACTGGTAGTAGCAACTTGTAGAAACAATATTAGGGGGATGGAAACTCTGAAAACCTTTCCGGCTAAGTGAGAAACATTTGGGGAATGGAAGGGCAAACAGCATTTCCGATGCCATTTCATACTCATCCCAGGGAGCAGACTACTAGAAATTTGACATTATAAATTTATTCTCCTTTTCCTCATTTCCTAGAGAAATATATCCCAAGTTTTCCTATCTTTCCCGACTCCCATTTCTAGATGTTGTGTTCTTCTATCTGTCCAGACTCCAATTTCTGTAAGTTTCCAGGTCTCTGTTTCTGAAAAACAATGTGTGGGGAAGAATACAACCCAGACTACAATACTTTCTTTTCAATGGAAACTGTTTCACTATCAAATTTTTTTTTTTTTTTAACTTAGCTACAAGCAAGAAATGTCTCTTGTGAATCTAATCTGTCGTAAACATGACGGACAATGAAATCCCAATTAATAAAAACATGAGATCTTTTCTTTACATAGTTAGTACAATCAGAGGATTCTTAAAAACATATTTTTTTTATTTCCCATATAAATCTACCCCCTTGTTGACCTATGTTTCCTGCCTTCAAAATTATATATTTCTGATTTTCGGTAAAACACAAGACTGTTTTGTGTCTGTGAGTGAGGGAGAAATAGGCAAAAAATGCGCAATTGGCTGCCAAAATTACATTCTGTGTTAAACCGATCGATTATGAGAAAATTCTTAACGTAATTTTGTAACTCAATCCTCCAATTTAGTTAATAACGCAAAATGAAATTTCCATTAACAAACACAGGATTCCTAGATTGGAAATAATACACCATACCTGTGTAAATTAAGAGATGGAATGCGAGACAAGAACCCTTTTGTAAATTCATAAGCATAAATAGTAGTAAGGTTACATTCAGGCAAAAGAATTGGCTCTGCACAATTAACCCCAAGTTAAAAATTGCACTTTACATTCCATCATGTTCTGTATTCATGATAAAAAAAGGAAAAAAAAAAAGTGAAAATTGTCCTCCATAGGTAAATACTTTAAATTCTTCAATCAGTCTCTCCTTCACGGCCGCTCCAATATTCCATTTTACAGTGTAACCCCCGGCTTTAATCCATTGTTGAATACTTTAGACGGTTACTTAACTTGCAGTCAGTTGCTAAAACATCATTAGATTTGTCAGTCTTCAGCAGACCCCAAACTGCAAAGAACATGAAGTTTTCCGGTTTTATTACACTCGGCAGTCCGGATCGGGAAAAGTGGAAGACAAATCGGAGTCTCTGCAGCAACGGCAAATTGCAAAGAACATTGAAGTATTGAAATTTTATTACAGGCGACGGTCCGGATCTGGGAAAGTAAAAGACTCGGACTCTCTCCAGCGAGGGCTGGGATGGTGGAACCGACCGCTTGTTGGAGACTGTAAAGGATACATCATCCCCGGCGACGGTGGCAGCGAGGGTCCGCCACCGGGGAATCCGAACTGCCCGGACAGCGACTGTGTGAAGAAATTCATGGGAAACTGCCCCGGGGAAGGGAAGGATAAAAACGAGCCCGGCGAGGGTAGCGGCGAGGGTAGCGGCGAGGGGAGAAGATACTGCGACGTCGGCGACAGCATGGGAAGCCGCGGCGGAGGCCGGCGGGGAGACGGGAGGAGAGGGGCGCCGGGGCGGAGCTGCGGCGGCACACCGCGCGGGGACGGGTTAAAGGATCCGAAGCCTCCGCCGGCGGCCATGGAGTCCTGGAGATACTTCATGTATTGAGAGACGGGACTCTCCGTGGCCAAGTTGCCAGCCCAGACAGCGTCGCCAGGAGTTAACGGCGGCAGCGGAGAGAAGAACGGGGAGGCAGAGTTCATGAACTGCGGCGATCTCAACAGCGCCTGAGGCGGCGCAGCTGTGACGGAGCCGAGCGCGCTCAGCGGCGGCGGGCGGATTTTGTGCAGCCGGGAATTGGGCGGCTTGGAGTTGGGCGGAGGCGGCGCGGGCACGGCGGCGGGAAGAAGCGGCGGAGTCGGATCGTAGCGCTCCGGAAGCGGCGAGCCGGTGAGGCGCTGCACCACGTTGCGGAAGTCATTCTTGTTAATGTTGTACACCGGCGGCGGCGGCGGCTGCTTACTTACCTGCTGCTGCGGCGGGACGACGCCGCTGCTGGTCCGCTTGAGGGGCTTGCTGATCTTGCTGCTGTGCCTGTTAACTCCCAAAGAAATATTGCTGTTGCTGTTGCTGTTGCTGTTTCTGTTCCCTCTATTGCTGCTAGTTCCGTCCATTGACTGAGACATGAGTGCCATGCATGCAGTCACTCAGTCAGACAGATCTGGAAGTGTTCAAGTTCCCACAGAGTCGAAGAAGATCTGGCTGAAGACTCGGACCCATTTAGAAAAAAATCCCCAATTTCCAATCCCCCACATATAATGCTTTCCAAATGGACCGATCTTTAACGTTAACTATTCACTCGGTGTTACTGCCTGCTCATTTAGTTACCAGAGGAGTTGAGTTTGGTTTGCCGTAACAGATGGCCGTTGGGTGAGCCGTGCACACTCTTGTATGGACGTCTATTATTGAGTGAGGTTTGCGTAAGGAGTTGCCGAGGGGTCCGCGTGGCCGTGGGTAGGTAAGATAATTCTTTGCGTGCGACGTGGAGTTGAGACTAGAGGGGTCTCCACCTCCGTTTTCCGAATGGGGTCAAAAAGGTCGCAACTCCCAACTCCGTTTCAGACTGAGCGGAGGGTTCATTTTAGCTGGTTGTGCCACTGTGGATGCCCACTTAAATATCGAGCGTTTTGTTTTTTTATTGTTTTATTATATCGAGGAGTTTTACGATCTAAGCTTTGGGACGTGGACGTTTGACCCCCTTTCGTTCTTATCCATTCGCCCATCCTATATTTAGGCTTAGTAGTAGCTCATGGAGTCCGGCTAACCCTATTTCCTTCTGCCAAACCTCACTAGTTATATATATCTACACAAGGAGATAGATCATCGAGAGGAAGGAATGGGGGCACTTGGGGCTGACCCACTTTTATAGTGTTATGTTGATTTGTTTGTGTCCCTAAAATGAAGTTAGGTTTTATTTTAAAAGTTGTGGGGATTATAAGACCTTGAAATTTTGGTATTGGTTCGATAACATAAATTGTTGGTTTATACGATTTAATTTTCGTGTAGGTTTTAATCAAGATTTTAAATGGTTTGATTAGGTTGTGTTCGTCAAGTAACACGTATTCAAATTCACATTCAACAATGGATACTATCTATTTGAAAGTTGTATCTCATCATTTTGCAGTTTGTTTAGGGTGACGCGATGCAAAATATTCCTCACCTGCAATGTTTTTTCTTTCTTATGAAGGTACTATTCGAAAAATTGCAAGAATTTAAAATCTAGGACCACATTTGTTATATGTTGCTAGCTGATATATGTTGCTAGCTGGATCAAGTGGTGGAACGACATTGTCGTATACACCACCTTCTTTCTCAGAGGGTATAACAACAAGTGGCGAGAATTTGCAAGTGTTGATAACGCCTTAGCCAAAGAGTTTTATCGCATCTCTTCTCAACTTGAGCTCAACCCTTTAGTCTACAATAATTTGTGGTTGCTCATTTCAAACACAAACACAAACTTGTGGATCGCCACAAGGCCAAAAGAGCTCAAATTTATTCCCGCCTTCATTGTCTTATGGTCAAAGATTGTTCCGTAAACTGACACTTATTTGCACACAAAAAGTTTACAATGGATCTTAATTTCTTTTTAAATTTAATTATGCATTCAATAACGATTAATCAACAAAATTAATCAAAATGCGAAAAAGAATGCACAAACAAAGTCAACTCACAACAAGCACATCTCCGCACTGCACAAGAGTTGATTACAGTGTTTGGCAAATGCCTACATCTCCGAGCTCACTTATAGTACGAACCGATCTATTTTTGTGAAAAGTGAGTACATGGCCTTCCCTCACGATTGTCAAATGGATATTATGAGACTGCTTATAATTTTGGCAATAGATATGAAATCTTGAAAGCTCCGGACCACGAACAGATCTTCCAATCCTCTAATGACAATACAATCTCGCAATCCTGTGGATTTTCCACCAAAAGTCTCGAATACGGACTTATAATATGGCCTTACAAAAATCATCACAAGGATTTCAACTCACCGTTGAAATTGACTTGGAGTCTAAGACAAATCCTTAATTTACACCGAGAAGAGAAAATCTCTCCAAGTGCTTCAAAACTTGGAATATATGCAAACTAGTCTCTATATTGGTCATTACACACTCTGCAATGCTTTACTTTGAGGCATTAAAAAGTGCATCAAACAAACTCAAATCCCAACACTCCATATATGGCTAGAACTAGCTCGGAGTCTGGAACAAATCTCTAGTTTACTCCTAAGTCTATAAATGCCTCCTAATACCTCAAAACCGAGGAAGAGTGAAGACTAGTCCTTAAACTTCCAATGTCTTCACGAAAAATACCATGCTTCAAATACAATTTTGTGCACTTTATATAGTGATCACATGCCCGAGTGCAATGACCAAAGCATTATCCTTTTATTGGATAGGTCTTTGGTTTGAAACCCATTGCATAGGCTTTGGTGGTCGAAGCATATCTTTAGTCCCACATTTAGTAAGTGGGTGATGCATTGGCTATTGATATACCACGAAACTTACGGTATGACATGCGAAGTAATTGGCATTACCATGTATCGCATGGGTTTATGGAGGCATGTGGTAAGTTTGGGTTTCTCGTGGATGTTTGTGGATAAAACGTGGAAGCTAAGACATGAAACGTGGAATGTGGTTAGAGCATGGGCTCACATGACAGGAATATAGGGTTACGTTGGAAAATGTGGTTTGTTTGGGAACATTCAAAAAATGAAATTGGACATGGTAGTTAATTGGGTGGTGGCAAGCCACATGGTAGCTTGAGGTCCCACCACATGGTCTAATCTCCACTCACCACACCACTTGTCGATGTCTAATTGGATATTTCGTCCAAACCCCAAATGCTTTTATGTCGGTTACGTTTTTGGCCGAAGACAATCTACATTCACCTATTGATGACTATATTCACCTGTCAAAGACAAATGATAAAAACCACACATTTTTCTCGCACCTCATGCCACATGTCACGTTCTTATTGGTTCAAATTTGCCACATCATCTTGTTGACCTGGTTTTGACCATAACTTTGACCAGCCATATCTTTCGCGTACGGACTCCATTTCATGAACCATAAATTATGTCATAAAGATCTCGATGAGTTCTTCACATTGGAACTATTATCGCATTCCATGCTAGATATTTTCTATAGTTTGACCAATGTTAACCAGTGTGACTGGAACTTTGACCAGTTGCACAAGGAGCATATGAGCTCTATTTTCCACATTCTACATACCATTGGAAAGGTCTCAATAGGATCTATGCAATGGTGTAGGTTTCAATCTACTTTAGGACCTTTTCTGCATTGACCTCTAGATCAACCTTCCCCACTGAGAAGGCTTTTGGTCCACAAAAGTGGGTACTAGATCTGGTACTTCATATTATCTCATGAAGATCTCTGTAGTGGACTCTATGGTCTCCAAAACTGCTACTTCACAATTGGAAGCTATATTGATCCTCTAAAATGCCAGTCAGTTCTGAAGAATTTTGATGGGTCTTTATCAGTCTACTCAGGGTCTGCAACTACATCAACTTGGAACAACCAATTGATCACATCTTCCACAATTCTATTGTTGTTACACGGCCATCAATAGCCTCTACACAGAACTAGGATGTGATGGCTTCCTCTACTGCATAGCTTCATAAGAGCCTCTACTCAAATAAGCCTAGTGATCTCCTCTACTACTGCTAAATGGTCTTCTACAACATATCAAGTACAGAACCCAAATCATAGCATAGAGATAATAATGGAAAAATATGATTCATAACTCAAAAATTTAATAAGCCTAAATACAAGGCATGAATTATATTGAATCCTACAACTGCTAATAAGGTCACAATAGATCAAATTGTCTTCTCACTATCACATCTTGTAAGCGATGAACTGTCAAACACTACAACAATCACAAATGTAACTACAAGACAAATTTGTTAATGTAAACAAAATACAATAATTGTTGTGACCATGTCGCAATACATTGCCCAGACATGGGGTCTTAATATGTTAAACCACTATGGAAACAACAAATAGTGTATAATGTCTAGCATTTCAAACATGCCCAATAGGGTCTTACAAATGCATCTAATTATACACATGCCACAAATAGATGCATCCCAAAATAGCAGTTATTTTGAAACAAGTACTGTATGAAAATTGAATCATTTCCAACAACCTGCTATCAATTCCCCAAGCTGATCAATGAGTTAGATAATTCAACAAGAAACTCATAAAGCTAATACTAGAGATTCCAAAAATAGAACTTTTCAAATACAAGTGTGAGAATTGAAAACTTTGTATGATAAACCTATCTCTAAGTGTTCCCACCATAGTAGCTCCAAGAATGCATATATCAATCCACTAATCATGACATCATGAAATTCAAAAACTATTTACTAACCCTCTTAATCAAACTCTCTTGTTTAGGGTGTTTTATTTTCTTAGTGGATTTACTGACATCTACATGGGTTGATTGAACAAAAACTCCATTATTTACCTTATCAACAGGTTTATAGACCATCTTCTTCTTACCATTACCAGGATGGTGGGATGGTCAGAGTTTCCAACATTGCTCAACCCGATGTCCACTCACGTGACAATATGTGTAGACATTCCTTTTCTTAGGTGAGGTCACCTGTTTACCATTTCTCACTTTGCCAGTACGAGAATGGTCTTTAGCACCTGCAAGTTGCTTCAACAAAGCTTGTCTTTTCCAACAATATGCGACACAATGGTTATTCAATCCGCAAAATGTATAAGGAAAAGAATGCAACATCTTTTGAATATCAAAACCAAATTACTTATATGGCAAAAATGAATTAGAAGTCTTGAAATTCACATTATTATTGGTGATTTTTCTAGTGTAAGAATGAAGACGTGGAATTTCAATACCTCTTTTACCTGATTTCTTACACCACTCATTATTCCTTTGCAAGGAAGAATTCTGCTCTACTAGTGGCCTCGGATCTTGGATGTCAGAAGCTTGTCCTCTCCCAGCAATGGAGGAACTTTCTCCAACATCCACTTTCTCACTAGCATAACCCAATCTTGCATGGCGAGGTCTATACTCTACCTGTATTGGGTTAGCAATACCTTGGCCATTCTTACCAAGGCCCCTTCCATCAAATCCCATTTTCAATAATAGTTTAGATTCAATGCCCTTAGTGTGTTTCTCAAAACTACCAAAAGCAGTATCTAAAACATCTAAAACTACATGAAAGGAATTACCAGATGAACAACTTATAGTACACTCATCAGTAGTGGAAGGTAATTGATGAAGACAATGTCTTTCTTCATCCTGCATCTGTGTCAAGAGCTCATCATTGGCTTGTAGCTCTAATTTTAAGTGGGCAATCTCCTCTTCCAATGAGAAAAAATGAGCTCTCAAGAAAGCATTCTCTTCCTGGATCTGTTGATTAATTGCTTCAAGCTCATTAAGCCTGTCTCTTTTCAAAGCTTTGCCCATGACTTCATGTTTCTTGCAAACAACCTAATTCCACAAACTGCACACTAAAAATGGAATATCAACAAGGCTAAAAATCTACAATAATACTGGAAACTAGACTGAAAACAATTGATATCAAATCCAGACAATCAGAAGCTAACCCAGCATGCTAACTGCTCTGATACCAAATTTGATCCATAAACTAGCACTTATTTCCGTGCAAAAAGTTTATAATGGATCTTAATTTCTTGTTAAATTTAATTATGCATTCAATAAATATTAATCAACAAAATTAATCAAACTGTGGAAAAGAATTCACAAACAAAAATCAACTCACGACAAGCACATCTCCGCATTGCACAAGAGTTGATTACAGAGTTCAACAAATGACTACATCTTTGGGTTTGCTTATAGTACGAACCGATTCATTTTCATGAAAAGTGAGTACATGGCCTTCCCTCATGATTGTCAAATGGATATTATGAGACTGCTTATAACTTTGACAATAAATCTAAAATCTTGAAAGCTCTGAACCATGAACAGATCTTCCAATCCTCTGCTGACAATACAATCTCACAATCCTGTGGATTTTCTGCTAAACGTCTTGAATATGGACTTATAATATGGACTTAAAAAAAAATTCATAGGTATTTCATCACATCGTTGAAATCATCTCAGAGTCTAAGACAAATCCCTAGTTTACACCGAGAAGAGAAAATCTCTCCAAGTGCTTCAAAACTTGGAATATATGCAGACTGGTCTCTATATTGGTCATTACACAATCTACAATAGTTCACTTTAAGGCATTAAAAATTGCATCAAATAGGCTCAAATCTTGACACTCCACATGTTTCTAGAACCAGTTCGAAGTCTAGAACAAATCTCTAGTTTACTCTAAAGTCTAGAAATGCCTCTCGATACCTCAAAATTAAGGAAGAGTGAATACTAGTCCTGAAGCCTGCAATGTCTTCACAGAAAATACCATGCTTGAAATACAATTTCTTGCACTTTATATATTGCTTACATGCTCGGGTGAAATGCCCAAACCACTATCATTTTACTGGATAGGTCTTGCATTTGAAACCCATTGCATAGGCTTTGGTGGTCAAAGCATATCTTTAGTCTCACATTTAGTAAGTGGGAATGGCATTGGATATTGATATACCACAAAACATGTGGTATGACATGCGAAGTAATTGGCATTACCATGTATTGCATGGGTTTATGGAGGCATGTGGTAAGTTTGGGTTTCTCATGGATGTTTGTGGATAAAATGTGTAAGCTAAGACATGAAACGTGAAAATTATGTGTGGAATGTGGTTAGAGCATGGGGTCACGTGGCATGAATATAGGGTTACGTTGGAAAATGTGGTTTGTTTGGGAACATTCAGAAAATGAAATTGGACATGGTAGTTAATTGGGTGGTGGCAAGCCATGTGGTGGCTTGAGGAGCCACCACATGGTCCAATCTCCACTCGCCACGTCACTTGTCGATGTCTAACTGGATGTTCCGTCCAAACTCCAAATTTTTTTATGTCGGTTACATTTTTCATCAAAGATGATCTACATTCGCTTGTCAATGACTATATTCCCCTGTCAAAGACAAATGATAAAAACAACACAAATTTCTCATGCCTCATACCACGTGTCACGTTCTTATTGGTTCAAATTTGCCATGTCACCTGTTGACCTAGTTTTGACCATAACTTTGACTAGCCATATCTTTTGCGTACGGACTCCATTTCATGAACCATAAATTGTGCCAAAAATATCTCTATGAGCTCTTCGCATTGGAACTATTATAAAATCATTCCATGTTGGATATTTTCTATAGTTTGACCAACTTTGACCAACTTGACTAGAACTTTGACCAACTGCACAAGGAGCATATGAGCTATGTTTTCCATGTTACGCATACCATTGAAAAGGTCTCAACGGGCTCTATGCAATGGTGCAAGTTTTAAACTACTTCAAGACCTTTACTACATTGACCTCTAGATCAAAAATAGAGCTTTGAAAGAGTTTTTAAAATCCTTGTCGGCTAAGCAAGCCCCAAATCAAATTAAAGCCCTCAAAGTATCTCATAGCTAGCTCACAAAATTTTGTAATATTTCAAATGTTTTTTTGGACCAATATAAATGAGTGTTTTAAGCACAAGAGGATTCTCAGGAGCAAGTTCAAGCCTTATAGGAATGTCTTGATACATGGTTCTATGCAAGTTCAACCCTTCTACTGAAAGACGTAGTGATGTGTTGTTCTCACTTGAGAAGTTTCATGTCACACTGCTTCAAATGGCCAATGATAAGGCTTTGGGTTGTGATGGCTTTCCTTTTGAATTTTATAAGGCCACTCACTAGTCTGTTGGGCCATACTTGCTTTAGGTTTATAAAGAGTTTATGCAAACCAATTCCTTGGGAAACATTATTAAATAAGGAAAAATTAAGTTTATTTCTAAAGCAAGAGATCCAAAGCTTATACCGAGTTGGAGGCCCATCACCTTGTTGAAAGTCTTTAACAAGATCCTTGCTAAATCGCTTATGCTCTGTCTGCGACACTTTCTTCTTGTAATTGTTACACACGAGCAAAAGTGTTTCATCACAAGTAGATACATTTTTTATAACATTATTTTTGTTTAGGAAGGCATGGAGAGGGGTCGAATGTTTGGACATCGTATTTTTTTCTCAAGTTGGATTTTGAGAAAGGTTATGACCACATAGAATGGTCATTTATCTTAGCCATGTTAAAAGTATTAACGTGTGGGGATTTTTTTATCTTTGTTGTTCAAACCCTTTTTGAATAAGCTTCGACATGTCTTACTATAAATGGTCACAATTCATAAAATTTTAGTCTCTTCCACTCAGTCAGACATGGTTTCCCTTTTACTCCTTTGTGTTTTGATTATGGAGGCCTTTGGTTAGATTTTATCCCATAGGGCCGAAGAAGGTCTTATTAGGGGCATCACTCATATCAATTGGGCATGTAAACTTCTTAATGGTCATTTTTTATGGCTCTTTTCTCACCTTGGTAGAGAGTGAAGCTTTGACATGCATTGACATCTTTTGTAAAGCCTCAACATTGAATTTATAATGGAGCATAACTTAATGTTATCAACAGATAATGATGCATGTGCCTAAATGGCTTGAAATTTTTAATTGGAAGTGGATTAACAAAGGGGGGATGCTCAAGTTCCTTTTCATTCCTTTTGCCATTAAAAGCTTCATCTTCCCTTCTGCAATATGTATTCCAATGGGTCGAGAATAAAATTTTGTAATTTATTACTAAACCTTTTTATTTGTTAGGCAAGTTTCAAATTTACACAAATATTCTTATGGAAACTCTTGTCTACCATTCCTCCCATTGGGCTCCACCCAAGGAAATTTATAACAAAATTTCCAAGATGCTTTAATACTTTATGTGGGCTAAGGCCAAATAAACCTACATAATCCATAAAGTTGTACGAGACATTTGTTGCCTTCCTCTAGATAAAGGATCTATGATAAGTATTGATGTCCACAACATAGTATCTATTTATGTGCTAAGTTGATTGTTTGAGATATGAAGGCTTGGAGGCACGAAAAAATATCCTTAGACATTGCATATTTACAAGATCATCACATGAAAAAAAAATCTAGATGGGTATTGGTTTCCACATTTCTATAGATCATTTTTTGCCTGTAGCATTTGGAAAGATTTTGAGTTGATCAAACTATTTGTCAATTGGGTTTGGGATGGGTTTAAAACATGTCTCTCTTTTAATGACCACAATATTTGGTTGTCTCTCATCATTAAAGCTCTTACTAGGCTCTTCAAGAAAGGCATTCACATTGTTCATGATCTTATTTCTTCAGGAGATTGAACTCCATGGCCCGGGTTATAGAGGAAATATAAATCTCTTGCCTCTTATATGCCATCCATATTACATATTCATTATCTCATTCTTGATGTTATGATGCATAAGTTGGGACTTCAACCACCAATGACTTGGTGGAAATAACGGTGTTGGAATTGTGATACACTCTTAAGAAATTTCTCTCCTACGTTTCTCTACAAAATTATTAGACACTTTGCTTTGGCACTTTTTCCAATGAACAACCAATGGAAGTTCAATTCTTCACCCTAGATTGGGATTTTTCACCTTAATTTTATGTGGCAAGCTAAGCTTGAGCCTAAGTTGGTACATTTTCTATGGTGTTTAATTTATCAAGGGATGTCATTGGGCAAAAGGCTTCCCATAGTAGGATTGCTTACCCAAAATGTCCTACCTATGCTTGGAAGTGGATTCATAACCTATTTTTGCCTTTCCATCTACAACCCATTTCTTAGAGGATTGTTTTGTTTGGAGATTATGCTTGGTAACCAAATTATATTTCTATCATTTCAAATTTATTCAAAGCTATTATTATTTTTTAGCTTTTGAAGTCTGAAAACTTTGTTATTTTTTACAATGAAAAAAATTCAATACAATTTTTTACTAATGAAAAATTTTATGTGCTCGCTTATGTATTATTTTAGATCTAGGCACAAGTGGAAAAAGTTACTTTGGAGTTTTAACACCTACATGACCTGCTTAACCACTAGGGGAGTGCTACTTGCAATTTGGGAAGAATCCTACTAGACATCTTGCTCCAAGGGAAATATAAAGTTATTGTCTTATTTGTGTTTTATAGTAATTATGTTTTTATAATCTAGGCTTGGAAATTTGCTCTTAAACATATGTTGTCGTCCATCACCTTGAAATCCAAGCCTTGTGTAAGTAATCTTCTATGATTGTCTACATGCTCTTGGTAAACCACTACCACTTGAATTATGTTTTATTGGATCTATTTGCATGATTTTGATCTTCGACTCTTTTCCATAATTTTGTGTGTTATGACTTCTTTATTCTTTTAATTTGAGCTAAATCTAGAATATTAAGTGAAAGAAGGTTAAAGGGGATGCATTAATGTTTTATATGGCTAGTGTGAACTAACTAACCCTTTAATAACCATACACCTTATATTGGAACAATATGTCAATAAATATAAATTGCACACCAAAAATAACTCCAATGTGTGCCAAAAGTGCTCTACAACATATGATAACTCCAACAATAATAAGCTCTCTAACAATTTATTTATTGATTAAATGAGCTATAATAATTGTATATTTATAGGTGACTTTGAATTCGAATTTAAAATATTATTTACCATGACAAATTCCAACAACTATGACCTAAAAATGGGGTGCACTTGACTTTAAGAGGGACCTAAATAATAAGATATAACAAGGATAAAAGAGGAGATGAATAATTGTGAAATCTAAAAGTCAACAAGATGACCAATACTGGGTAATTTGGAGCAAACTACCCATACATGGACAAATGCACCAATATTCATAAAATAATGTTAAATAAAAGTTAAGGCGCCATTTTTGGGTGCCTACATAATGCTCTACTTTGAGGTGCATGCTTAGGCATAAAGTATAAGGTATAAGCATACGGTTCAAAATAATAGACACATAAAAGGATACTTCACATACACATCTTTGATCTTTCCACTTATCTTTTCTACACTAACATGGGTAAGTTCTAAAACAATAAATGATAGATATGAACCTAACTTATATCAAAATACCTCCTAATTCCTTGATATGTAGTGGAAGTTCCATGGCTCTATCATACCCTCGATGAAAATAGATAAATAAAGTGTATTTTGAACCTTGTATGTGTATACACAATATTTTTAGTCTTTATCACTTACTAACACTTTCTCTCTTGCAGGAACATGTCGAGTTTCAATCTCTTTGAGTGCATGCATTAAAGGGTGTACCGCGAAAGGGGTGGGCAGACCATTAGTGCTTCACAAGATTGTTATGGCTTTGTATCATTCCTACTATTAGTCTAACTTATTTAGAATGTTTATCCAATCACCTCCTATGATATCTCCTCGAAATCATGAAATATGGCTAAGTATGAAATCTTGAAACCCTGAAATATGGCTAAGTCTAAAATCCAGCAGGACCTTCCAAAATATAAAGTTTGCATTATAGCTCATAGAGGTCTAAAACCACTCTCAAATATCCTAAAAGTATAAATATAAGATATAACTTAGAGTATAAGAAACTATATGTCCATGTCTAAATGTCAACTAATACTTGAATATTTATTTTATATTTATACTGCCTATTTTAGCCTATTTTCCTATTAGATCGACCATGCTGACTCTGTCATTCATCTCATCCTATTGTGTTGACTAGAAGGACTCCATCATTCATACTATATTGGCCAGGTAAATAAAATCTGATGGAATCGACCAGGTTGATCTTATTAGAAAATATTTTAATCTGCATGTTACGAAACTAGGTCGGCTCGACCGACCTAGTTCGAGACCTAACAACTACTTTTATCGCCTAACAAGATCGAGTTGGCCAACCTTGTGCCTAAATTTTTGGAAGGTTTTAGGGTCAATCCTTGGATATAAACACTCCTTTCAATCCAATCCAATAGAGACGAACATTCATTTTTACATTATTGAATTTCATGATTTTATTATTTCTACATTTGAGGAGTCATTACTTAGGGTTTTTCCTTGGAGGGAAAGAAGCTTGTCTTGCGAAAAAGTCTTAGATGCAGAGTAGGAGTCTTTTAACTTAGATATTATTTCTACAGTGTTGTCCTTACAAAGCCACAACCTCTTGCAAATCATCATTGGCTAAGGGAGATATTGAGGCACGACAGGTTCAATCCAAGGTAAGTTATCCTAAATTTTACTCTTTCATTTTAGTAGGTAGACATTGCACAAAGTAAGAGGATGAATGTTGTATTCCTTGCTTATTTTACCTCTATATTAACTTGATTAGAGTTCTCTTTGCATACTTTATTTTATTTGTTTAAATTATCCCCCTTTGTGCCACAAGCTTTAGTGATCACTAGATTAGATTTATTTTATGTATTATAGGCCTAACTAGGGTTATTGCACAATGTCATTTGTCTAGAGGCTTTGGAACCATATCCTTTGGTATTGTGTAATAAGATATCACTTAGTTAGGTTTTGTGGATCGAAATTGGTCATGTGCTGATACAAATAGATATGCAATGAATTGTTTTGGTAAGATTACCTTCTCTAAGCTTGGAATCCACTAACTAAGACAAGTTGCAAATCATCCTAATTTGTTGCATATAGTATGTCGTTAGGTGAGGGGCTTACACATTTGAAAGAATATATGAGTCACTAGGTCATTGAGCATTGGGGATTAAATTATAACCCTAAATTTGTCTAGTGATGAGCCCTCAATCTCATGTCACCATGAATAATTTAGGTACGTTGAGACATGAAAAATGTTGAAATAATTATGATAACAAATTTTGAATATAATTTCCCCCCTCGAATGGAACATGTGAAAACTCATGTCTTAATAAGAAGAAAAAAATTACATGCAAAGAAACACTATGAATGTGATTAGTAATATATATGAGCCTTTGTGGGCTCAATATATAATGTGGTGGATGCGGGGTAATGAGAAACAAAAATGGTTCTTAATGTGCCAATTTTTTTCTTCTAGAAACAACAATAACTGGAGTTGGAGAGATTTCTAAAGACACTTAGGAAAAAATTATGATAATATAAAAAGATGAATTGTGACATTTTGAAACTAATTTTGAAATATATAATTTATTTTAATACTCAAATGAGAAGAGCATGTAATTTGATGCATTTATGATAATGACATACTCTTTCTTTGTGAAAAAATAATGGACATGCATGCGTATGAAAACACTTTTTAGAAGTAAATAAATGTATTTTTCTATGAAAGCATATGTCTACACTGATAGAGAAAATGATGTACATTGTTGAAATTTTTTTTATTAATATTTTTTATTGATGTTACTAGTCAAGTTGGAAAAATGTAACCACAAGTGTACAAACATAAATTTTTGACCTTAACATTTATTATAAAAGGTTGATTAATGGTAAAAAAAAATATTAAATTATTTGTAATGGTATACATATCAACCATAGTGATGTATGTTATGTAGAAATTGAGTAATAATTTAAAAATATAATTTATTGTTAAAAAACTTGTATATTCATATATTACATTCCCCCCTCCCCAAATCCATATATATTTTTTAAAATGAAATAAAAGTACCTATTTAAATATGTTTGTGAAGTCAAAAAAAATCTATAATTTGACAAGATTATGTAGACACCTAAATTTGATATTAGACACTTATCAATATCAACTTTGATAGAGTTTGACATACTTAAACTTTGCATGTACATTTAATTCTTGTGCACACTTTCCTTACCTGTCTACTAATCTATTATCTTGGGTAACCCAATTTATTAGATACACATGTTAAGGGTCACCCTATTGTATGTAATAACCTTTTTAAATCCTAAGCATAATGTCACCATAGCCTAGATCATTGATTTTCACTCCCAAGAAAGTATCGATGATATCCAAACAAGTGTGGTTTGATACAATTATCTGTCTCTGTTGGTAGTTCCCACGAACCCTCAATGGCTACTTTTCAAATTGAAACGCTTCTATTAGGTCAGCCTAGAAAAGTTTCATAGGTTGGTCATAGTCAAAAATATCAAAGAGTTATCTATAAATATGAACCAATCCTAAATTTATACCTAGCTTGGCAAGTTCTAACAAGCTTTAGGAATCTACTAGCACTCTCTTGAGACATTACCACAAAATCATACACATATGAAAATATATCAAAGGAGTGGTGCTAGAGCCAAGTCTAAATAAAAATGTAGGTCAAAGTTACATGTTGACAAGTGTCAAAATCCAACCATTGTATTTCATTATAACATGATCATGATGGTGCCCACACACACCTAGGTGGGAGATCTATGTTTTGTTATATACTCATAAGTTTGGTATTATACACTTGCCAATGTTAGTTTGAACTAATCCTTAAAATACATGACTCGTGCATACATAATTAACTCTTACTCACATTCTCTCCCAACCATTATATCTATCTATGGGCTTGGCCTTCTCGATTCACCACCATTCATATATAGGATCACTCTAGTTTGTGCCTAATCATCTATTATCCTAAGCATATTGTCTCCGATCTCTAGATAACTATCTTCTCCATCTTGTATAGTTCCAATAATAGTTAGACGATATCATTTATCTATATTTTCTACCTTCACCAAAGGTGTCCCAGATTATCCAAACATATATATTTCAAATTCAAACCCTTCACTTGGGTTTACCCACATGTTTTACATGTTGGTTATGGAGGTAAATTACCCAAAGAGTTAACTATGTATAAAGCCTAAGGCTATTAATATTTAGAGGTCACTTGGAAAATCACTTGCACATTGAGGGATACATTTGCACATGCTTTAGGTATTGCTCTAAAACACCCAACTATAAAAACTCCTGAAATGAATAGTCACTAAGCCTACTATGAACACCTAAATCAAGATCAAAGCCACATATTGTCAAGTTTATAAAGCCAATTAGGTTGCATATATATTAGTGGATAAATATTGAGCACACATATTTATAGATGGGAGAACAACGTGCACTTTTAACCCTATTAAGGGGTAGAAAATGTAGGCAATTCTCAACCATACAATTCGGTGTGGTTGAGGTTGTAAAACACATCTTTCTAACCCCTTTTTATAGGATAGGGAAAGCATTAAAATTGGAGCTAGGGTTTTAAGGTGAAAGAAGACAAATATAAATATGTGCATAAGAACCTTTGAAATTGCATAGAAAAAAATCTTGATAGGCAAGCACATTTATCTATGGTAGAACATATAGGTAAAAATATAGAGGAAATTTCAAAATGGAATCAAACATATTTTGTAGCTATAAGCATCTAAGTATTACCAGATCTATCTAGGTAGTAATTGATTGGCATTCTCCTAAGTTGAGCTATCACAAATCAATTTCAGGGCATTCCCGATGACTGTACATATACATAGACCAAAAAAATAGAAACAAGCTAAGTACCCTATCCTATTGGTCATTTCAATAAATATTAATTGTATGCATCTAAAATAGCTCGCTTACATTATCGTCACTAATTCTGCTTATCTCATTTATTTTAATTTATCTCACTAATTTATACCCCCTTCCTAATCATTTATCTAATGTCCCCCTTCTATTATTATTTATTCACTAACTTTGTCCTATCAATTAATCTATTCTAAATCGCCATTATTCTAATCTAATCCCATTATTTGGGAATTTTAAATTCACAATGGCCCACCTACTAGCCTATTCCTAGGTTATCCTACACCCCTAGTCCCTAATCCCTATCTAACCTTAGTCTAATCACCATTAGTCCCTAAGAAGGATTCTATAACCCTCCAAATCTAAAACCTTCCCTATTTTTTACCCCTCCTCTCTAGAAACCTCTAAATCTAGAGGCTTCTAAGGAATTTTAAATTCTTTGGATAATCCTCAACCCTTGATCTCCCCAAAACCAAATTTGAATATCCACCATTGATCCCTCCTTGCAAAATCTATTTAAACAACTCCTCTCCTCCATGGAAGGCCAGCTCCAAGCTTCATAACAAATCCATGTCAAACTAATCAACAATCTTAGGATTTCACCATCAATGCATCCTTCATCCATTGATCAAGCAACATCACCATGTCAAAAATATGAGTCAAGGTAATATAAATCTTAATCTTCTTGTTTAATCCATTTGATCACAGTGTAGAGCACTTAGATTTAAGATTCTAATGTTGTTTTGAATAGTTTATTCATATATTTGCATTGAATTCTAATGGCTCTATCACTTTAACTAGGTAGTTGGTTATTTGAGTTGATCGAATTGCATAATTTAGTCTATTAAGCTCAAATTCTTACTACATTTTGGTGACCACGATGGGACCATTACTCCCAATTTAATCATTAAGTTTGTTGTAAGTGTTTTTGTAAGCTTACAGGGTCAATTGGATCAAGAAAAATCCCATAATTTTGAAATTTTACGTATACAATCAGAATCTACAGTATTGCATTGGTATTAATGACTTTATCCTATGTAGTCGTGATCTTGTCCCTGTTAGTTGTGACTTTATGCTAACCACTTGACCTAACTACTAATCGTGTAGGTTTTTACCCTTGGACAAAATTGTAACATGTGAATTGTGGTTTTGACTTTAGATTTACGATTTTGACTATAGAGTAGTGATTTTGTAAACCGCTAATGGTTTGTTTTGTAGGTTAGTATCATTTGACAAAACTGCAACTTTGTAATTCATGGCTTTGTCTTGGTAGGCACGGTTTTTTCCTGATAACTTACGATTTTGTAGGTATGAATGTAGGTTTCAAATCTCTCATTTTACTTGTCAATTATCTAATTTATCTAACTCTGGGTGATTATTTTGTGTGTTCTTGTGTGTTTCAAGGTTTTAACCCTGTGTGTGTAAAGGATTCAGGTTGAAAAAGTCATCCAACCCCCTTTTGTTATTAAGGGATTTTTGCTCTGAAAGCATATTTGTAAATAACCCTTTTCTATAAAAGGATTTCATGTGATCTGTTGAATTAGTAGGTGCAATAGTAGGAAAGAGGAAAATTTAGAGGATCATCCACAGTCAAAACATAGCACGTCTTAGTCATTTTTCCCTCTTCAACAAAACTGTAGGTCAAAAAAAATTTGGAATCGCAACCTTGACCTGTGCAATCGTTGTATTGAAAGACTAGTATCAATTTTGCTCTTTCTATTTTATCATTCTCAATCAATTCTATTTATTTATCATCATCTTTAGGGAAAATTTAACGACCTAAGCTAACTAAAAATACTCTTTGTATACTCCTAGATTTTGCCTATTTTGGATAAACATCTTTGTTTATAAATTTTTGATATACCCTAAATCAATTTTTAATCTATTATAATCACTTGTAAATAAGCATTCGTAGGCCTTTTGAACCATTTATCATACCTGTATTGGCCTCTATCTATGTCAAATATCTGAATCGAGAGGTTTTGTAGTTTATCACAAAATTGCAACTCTCGATTAATAGCTAATCATGATTTTGTTACTCGCAGTTGCAATTTTGTCTAATAGTCATGGTTTTAGGATTAACCATCACGATCAGCTAACCACTACAAAATTGCAACTTGCATTCTACAATTTTGCCTTAGAGTTATGTTTTACACTCTCTGGTTGTGAATTTTCACTATGTAATTATGATTTTGTACTATGTAATTATGATTTTGCACTAATTTTTGCCTTTGATTTGGTTTTTACTGACTAAATTTTTAGAGTCATTTTTTTGTTATTTTTTCATCATTTTGGGCCTCCCACAAGGCCCAAATTATATTTGGCATCGGTGGATCTACCCCTTGATGTACCTGAGGCACTGCCTCTAGACCCCACAAGGGGCTTTGCCCCTTGACCCCGTTGGGGGCTTCCACCCCCAAACCCTCGTGTCGTGGCCCGCTCACCCAAAGGAATTATAAATACAAATCATGGATTTCTTGAGATGTTTTTCTTTAGGCCTATTGGACAAACATATTATTTATTACAGGGGTAAATCTAGAGGCTATTTTTTCTTTCTAACACCATCTTTTGCAAGTCATATTTTGATCTAATATCTTGTCTTGTAGGTTTCCCCTCAAGATTGTTAATCGAAACTACTAATCATTGTCTTACAGGTTGCCTATTTAAAATTATCAAATCAAAACTACTAGCCTTTATCTTGTAGGACACATGTCAAAGACTCCTCATGGCACTTTAGAAAATCATTTTTTGAATCATTTTGATCATCTTGTCTTATATATATCATTTTGATCACTTTATCTTGTATATATATCATTTTAATATTTGTCTTATATATTCTTGTCTATCTTTTTCATCTTTTAAATACATCACATATTAATCTTAATTAGGTAATTAATCCTTTTGATCTGCCTGTTTGTATCCTGAGGGCTATGATTGGTGTATGCTCTCCCCGTTGCATCCTTGCAATGATTCTTGGGGGATAAAAAACCACCTATAAAACCTCCATCATTTTTTATTTTTTAGGGGACTAGTAACCATGTTTTTCACCACCATGCACTAGTCCAAACTCTGTGTTTTGATAAAGTCTAAAAATCAAGAGATCTATCATTATGTGCCTAAGTGGAATTCCCTATAAAGGGTTCCATGGAGTGAGGATCGGTTAAGCTCCAATATGCAGGGCAATCAAACGACACCCTATATGGACTTGAGCCCCACTTTACCTTCACATATATAGGGGATGCACCTAAAAACCCTTATGTATACCTAGATTAAGAGTCTTTAGCCATAACAGGTGTACCACTACAGGAGTCAGTATTAGCTCTAAAATAGACATCATGTGTAAGCGGGGTTGAGAAGGTTTTATAGATTTTGTAACAGGTCATCAGCCTACACCCTCACCCATGAAGCTATTAGATGGTGTGGGCATCGAGTTACACACCCATCAATTTATCAATCATAGGTTTGTGGCTTGCTTGATTGGATGTGTGTTGTGTTAGACCCATGTTGTTGTGATTCGAGTCAGCCTTTTACCTCAAACCTATACACTTATCTAGGTCTTTTCACAACCCATCTTGTATATTCTTTCCTCATCCTCTTGTACCTATATCATTTTTTACATCCTTATCATCATCCCATTGTACATATTATCTTTGTATTATCCTATCCCATCCCCCATCTTGTCTTCATCCTGTCCTAGGCACATCTTATCACCACCTTTTCTTCCCCTCCTCCTAGTCTAACCATTATCCACTCATCATTGGCCACATCCCCATCACCTATATCTTATCTTGTACATAATTTATTCTCTTGAACATCCTTCTAGTCACATCCTATATTAGTCATACTTGGTCATTCGTCATACCCACACCTATCCTAGTCACATCTTGTCTCATCACCCATATCTTGCCTTGAGACTTGTCTTGACCTTGTTTTCATCACCCATTTAGACTAGCCTCATCTTATCTTATCCTAGTTGGATCTTTAGGCTATACCTGTGTCCAAACCATCCCCATCATTACCCCCCTAATAATTTCATCATCACCTATCTATACTTGTCTTTATCCCATTATCCTATAATCACATAACCCCATCCCATCTAGAGTAAATCGGTCTAAGGTTTTGAGCTAGTCTTATTATTTGCATCATCTTATCATCTTAGTCCACTATCATTCGATCAGATCTCATACCTAGTCAAAAGCTTGCTAGCATATTATTACCTTGTCAGTTTCAATCTAGCAAACCCATCAATTATCATCTCTAGTCAAATCAAATTGCCTAATTCATAACTAGCACCCATCCAATCGTCATCTTGCTAGTTTGAATCTAGACACCCATCAAATATCTAATCCTTTTTCTAGCTTGAAAACTAGACATTGTTGATAGATCATTAGCACCTATTATACTACCAATTTGAAATCTGATCATAGTCTTTAATCCATCAAGTCTATCCCATCCTCATCATCATCCATCCTACTAGCTCAGTCCTTCAGCCTTACTTTGTTCAAAAAATCCTTAGTCTACCTTCGCATCATCATCCATCTTTCCCCATGGATTTGGACCCAATTCTTGTGGACCAATACATCCTAGACAACAAAGATAAATTCCTTTTACAAGAACTAGAGTTGGGTGCTCGCCTACCCTCAAACTTTGATCCCATTCACCCCAAATCACCATCCCTTATCTTGTCAAAATCAATACCAACATTCCTTGATGTGATCACCCTAACAATCAACACATTGCATAAAATAAATATGAACTCCTCTTACAAATATGAAAGATGGGTGCCCAATTTCCCAATGATTTTAACCCCATAAGTCTCAAGTCACCTCCCAAATAAGTCCACCATACAACCTTAGCCTCATCCCTTTCTCTTCCACCATCCATTTACCCTATCCAAAACACCTTAGCCCCAATTTGTACTCCTCCACAACCCAATCCTCCATCTACTAATCATAATCCATCACCACTCCCTCATCCTTTATCACCCACCACCATGAAGTTAGACCCTGCTCTCATTGACCAATACATAGCTTCCAATAAGGATGAGATCCTTTTGTAGTTCCTTATGATGGATGTCCCACTTCCTGAAGGTGTTGACCCCCTTTGAATCATTTCACCTCATGCACAAACCCCTTCATGTGAGTCCCATGCAAATCCTCCATCCACTAGTCATAGCCCATTATTTACCCCTTTACTAGAAAATGGAATCCAATGTTGGCCACCCAACCATCTACCCAATCACATCAAACACCATCTGATCATAAGTCCAATGCTTCCAAATCTAAGTCACATAGTGAAGTGGGTCCTTATACTCTCTTTTTTATATCCTTGGAATCCCTTTTCCAGCAACTAGTTACTGCCAACATGATGGTCTATCTACCCATACGACATCTTGATCCCACCAAGCCTAAGCCCTCATGGTATAAAGCTAATCGATACTGTGAATATCATTGAACTTGGGGGCATTCTATTAAACAATGTCAAAAAAATTTAGATTATGTCCAAGACCTCATTAACAGTGGTGACATAGTAATCGAGGATGAATCAAATGAATTTAAATCCCTGAGTGAGGAATATCAAAATTCCATTCCCAATCTTGATCAATCCCTTCCCCTTCCAAGCCAAGGTCAAGACATATTGTCCCTCTTCCATAATCCCCCCATCATTGATCAATCCCCCATCAACCACAAGTCCATTTCCAATACACCTATTTCCCCTATATCTCATAATTAATTTCATGGGCATATCTTTGCTCTATCCATTATTCATCCATCATCTCCCTTTCACCGACTACATCCAATACCCCATGTTGAGAGGACAATCATGGATAATCACTCCTTTGCTTTTAGCATCATGTCTCATGCATTAGAGATAGCATCAACACCAGTAAAAGTCCTATCTGCATCAAGATCATGTTCAAAATGAGCATCTGAATCAGATTCCTTGTTAGAATCATCATCCCTCATCAATATTGTTGGGTGAATATTTTGTCACCAGCTAATTGATGGGAAAAATATGTTGTTTCAACCATAGCATAGAGAGTTTGGTTGGCCAAATGTGCAGGTTTACCACATCAAAAGGGGACAAATCTCTCCTCTCATCAAGGGGAGGTTCCCTATAAATATGAGGCGCTATATATTATATATATATGCAAAGAATAACACTCAGGGGTAGGATAACACCATCCATCTCTCTTTTTTTAGAGATGATGTTCACAGACAAAGGAGAAATCTTGGGTGATTGCTGGAGGTACTTCTCTTTTTTTAGAAATAGTACTCAGTCAATAACCATATTCCTTCTTAGGTAGTAAAAGTAACTGGAACAGGGCACAATAACCAGCAGAATGAGGTGTAGCACAAAGTCTCCCCCTCAACTTCCAAAGAGTGAAATATATGAAGGACAATGGGGGTACAAAGTCATCCCAAGATCCTTTAAATAGAAACAAAAAAAACACACTAAAGACAACTGTGGCAACACAAAGTCTCTCCACAGTCGGCTTTAGGACACCTTCTTGATTACTTCCACTAGTTCTGCTTGTTAAATTAAATGGACAAGAAAGCATTCAGGAAACATACATAAGAACAATTTCCTCAATAACACAAGCTATTCCAGCATAAAGTCTGAAAGGTCACTTTCTTTCTCATTCAAATAAAGAAATATGATTAACAATCTGAGCTCAAAGTCTCAAGAAATGCCTTTCAATTTGGGCAGAGTTTCGCTTCTATAACAGAGAGATCTCCTCTGCATAAAATAGGAGATTACAATATATAGCAGCCAAGAAAGGCTTGGCACTTTGTTTCATGGAATGGCCCATGCTGCATTCAATGCCTTGAATGCATTTTTAGTTCAGTCAAAGAGGCCATACTGGAACAGGGCATCTGCCTTAATTGTGGTGTGTCAATTCATCTCAAATATCTTCTCCTTAGCGTGGGTCGTCTGATATTTCTTTGAATATGTACATGGTTGTTCCATCACTTTTATTCCAAGGGAGAAAAATAGGCTTTGCTTTTAATGCTTGCGAGCTCAGATGTCTACTTGGTGGACTGTTCCACCTACTGGAAATAACTCCTACGCAGATATTTCTAGTCTTTCCCTCTTTCCTATTACAATTTGAGCTCTCGAGCTATCTTTTCCCTTTCTGTTGGCTCTTTCGGCTCCCTCTTCAGCTAGTCACTGAGTTTGTTTTTTGGTTCCATGCCATATTTAAAAATCAACAGATATTTTATTACCCTAAATTTGACATTCACGAGGATGTCATTGGTTCACTGGTTCAACGATTCAGGTGGCCTTCTCAGCTCCTTGGTTCCATCACTTCTTTGGTTCATTTAATTTTCTTTGCTCAGAACTCTCTTTGAACTGTTGAACCTTTGAACCTTTTTGGTTCAAGGTTCAACGATTGATTCTCTTTCTCAAAATCCTTTGTTTTTTCTAAGTCTTTCGAAGCTTTGAAATTCCTTCAACTTTATATCTTTGAAACCCCTCGAAGGGAAGGTGTCACTTTGGGCCTTGAGAAAGGTCCATTTTTTGGTTGCCAAGAGCCCCCCCCACAAGGGTACCTGCCCTTCAGGGTCCTTCGGGCGACCTTCTTCAAATCTTGCGAAGTTCGTAGAATCAAGCCTATGGAGTCTATAGAATTAAGCCTGTAGAGTCCGTAAAAACCACCCTGTAGAGTTTGTAGAATCAAGCCTGCAGAGTCCATAGAATCAAGCCTGCATAGTCCGTAGAATCAAGCTTGCAGAGTCCGTAGAAACATTCCTTCAACTTTATATCTTTGGAACCCCCTGAAGGGAAGGTGTCCCTTCAGGCCTTGAGAAAGGTCCATTTCCTGGTCATCGAGAGCCCCCTGCAAAGGTACCTGCCCTTCAGGGTCCTTCAGGTGGCCTTCTTTTTCAAATCCTTCAGATAAAAAGTCTAAAGGAATTCCTTCGGACAATTTGTCCGAAGGATTTCACTTGTAAAATTTTTTGCAGAAAATCTTTTCGAAAGATATCTTTTTGTTCTCTTTTGTTCACTGCCCTCCACAAGGGCACTTTCCCTTTGGGTTTTGGGGGACCCCTTTTAACCTTCCATTTGAACCGACTGATTGAACCAACCATGGTTCAACAGTTCAATGATTCAATAATGTGTTCTGTTCATTCAATTGACTGGTTGAACCAACCGCTTTGAATCATTTGATTGAACTAATTCATTGGAACAACTCTTCAAACTTTGATTGAACTCGTTAAACCTGTGAACCATTTTGGTTCAAGGTTCAATCGTTCAACGGGTTAAATCTTTCTTTTTTTTGAGTCCTTTGAAGCCGTTGAACTTGCCAAAGTAGTTGAACTTTGAACTTTTGCGAAAGCACTTAACTCTTTAAGCTTGCCAATGTCATTGAACCTTTAAACCCGTTGAACCTTTGAACCTTTAGAAGCGGGGTTCAATGGTTCAATCCTTTGTTTGAAGCTTGTCGATGGACCTTTTGGTTGAACCTCGGCGTTGAACCAACCTTGAAATTGCCTAAGTGTTGGGAACTTGTTTCTTTGTGAGAGCTTGCCTGTTGAAGTCGTTGAACCTATTGAACTTGCGAGTCTCTTAGATGAAAAATCTTGAATAATGAATAATTTGAATACTCAAAATAATTTTTGAGAAGGGAAGACAAAATTTTGGCTTGCAGGACCAAAATAGTTCATATGTTGTCCCAAAAATGAGTGACTGATTTTAGGAACAATAGCTGGCTCCAGTTGAAGAACTTCTTTCAGTCAAAATTTTGAAATAGTTGAGGGGAGTAGAAACTAGAATCTCTAGTGCCTTTAAGTATGCCATTGGGATACGGAGTCATGTTACCCAAAAAGAAAGGCACAAAAAACAAACAAAAATGAACATCACAAAATAGAACTAAAGACTATACAAATATACATATGTACAATGTAATCTTATCTGATACTTCAAGATTTGAAGTGCTTCAGATGCTACCCACTGTGAGGTAATGAAAATGGCGTTCTATCCTGATAAACCAACATGAAACCATTTTCTCCCCAAAATCGATGATGGGTGAATGGAACTCTCTACAAAGTTTCACATTTTTTGTGCACTCCTTTTGGTTCTCTCTTCTTGACCTATGGCAAAACTTGGTCTCCAATCTAAAAACCATGAATCCTTGTTCTCTGGCAGAAGAGTTTCTTTACTTGATTTTGTCGTGCAGTAGTATGGTCCATTACCATAATTTGTTGTTCTTCTAGTTCAGTCCAGCACATGATTTGATTGTCAGCATCAAACACCTGCCAATGGTTAGCTTTATCAGGCACACTTGGTCGAAAGACCAATTTGATAGTGTACCTATTATCTTTGAAATCTTGGTGAGGAACCAAGAGGGTTGCAGGGACAACCAATGAATTTGCATGATTATGAGGCTCTCTGAGTACTACAGAAATATTGAAAGCTTTAAAACTTTCAATTTGACTCCATACCAGATTGTAGTAGTGGTGCAATCTTTTGTTCTTGGTTTGACATAGGTTTCTCACCTGACAAACCATCAACTCAACATCTCTTTTGGCATAAAGGAGATTGACACCTCTATTTTAAGCTGCATTCAACCTGAGTAACAGAGATTCATACTCGGTAGTGTTGTTGGTGTTGCTGAACTATAACTTGTATGAAGAAGAAAAATATCTCCTTAAGGAGATATCAACACAATCCTGGCTCCAGCATTGGTAGAAAAATTGTTGCCATCAAATTCCAAGATCCAAACATCATCAAAAATTGATCTTCTATTAAATTTTTCTTCATTAGAGAGGGAATATTCTTTTTCATCTGTAATGTGCCCTACCAATTCTTTTGATGTCTTATTTGAATCAATTCCTAGATCACCACCTACAAGATTTTCATCTGCTAAAACATAAACATCCTCTATAGATAGGAAAAAGTTACCCATTCTTGAAGACTCAAACATAATTTGAACTTTAAGCGCTGATGTCTGAGTGACAACATATTTTGCCTCCTTTTCATGGAGCAGCCTTTGCATGATGCCTTTGATAGGGATCCTCACCTCAGACAGGTCCATGCTTAATTTTCCACCAACATCCTTGCAAAAATTTCACCCAAGAAGGATGCCGTAGGAGGTTGGGATGTCAGCCCCAAGACTGTCATCTTAATTCTCTTATCTGGGAATGTTGCAAATGCAAATTGGGCATTCTTGATTTGTCCCAACAGCGGCACTTATTTTTATCCATGGAGAAACATCTCCCAAATGTCTTAGTCAGTGTGAGACCAAGGGATTCAGCTACTTTGGCAGGCATGACGCTGTCATATGTGCCTGAGTCAGTTATGCATTTGTTCAGCTGATGATCGTTTATCAACAAGGAGACATAAAACAGTTTTGTCTTCTTGGGAGTAGGAGGAGGAGTAATGACAAGGTTATTCTAGGTGGATGTGGGAGTTGCCTTTGGAGCAGCTGGTCCTACAGGGATGACTTTATTCTTTACACAATGAACCAACTTATCCAACTGCTCAGGGTTGGATTACAAGAATTCAAATTTAGACATTTGAATTTTGGTTTTCTTGACATGGTCGATTATGTCAAATATTTGAAATGAATTAAGAATAGGGGAAGGAAGTTCATCCCTTTGGTTTTTAGGGGGGGTACTGGTCTGCGAATTTGAAGCAGAAGGTGAAGGAATGCTTGATATACTTACCTTTTTAGCGATCACCAGGTCTTTTGATTAAAAAGGTAGACTGGTTCCCCGCTTAGCAAATGAAATTAATGGTTGAGAATGCTCCTCTATTTTTTTCTTATCAGCTTGTTGGGATGACTGGTTCTAGGACTTGGTAAATACTACGTATGATCCATTAAACGCTTCACCTTTACTTATGGGTTCATCTTGATAATTCAAGAAACTAATGTTGGAGTCGTCAGCTGATTCATCTTGGTCAGCTAAAAAGAGATCAGCATTATCTTCTTGATCAATCTTAGGTTAGAAAGGGAAATTTGATTCTATTTCAAGGTATCTAACTGCTGAGTTGGCTGGAGCTACTTCAATAGCAAGTTTCCCCTAAGGGGGAGGAAGATGATTTGGTTGCCCTTGATTCCTCGCAGCATTGCCTTGTTATGACTGGTTGGGAAATGTCCTCCTTGGTATATCTCGGTATGAAGGAGGGGCAGACATCCCTTGTGTTATTTATTTTTTTAGAGTTAGCAACTCATTTGCCAGCTTCTGTACCATTGGATCAGCGGTGCCTGTAGATAAATATTTAGAGGATGAAGAAGATTTACCTCTATTAGGATATCTCCTTATCTATCTTGCCAAGATAAGGTCATCTTCTATCTCAGTGGCCAAATCCTAAGCTGCAGTAAGGTCTATGTGGCCAGCCCATCTCAACAAAAAAC
This sequence comes from Torreya grandis, assembly GCA_037957365.1. NCBI lineage: Eukaryota > Viridiplantae > Streptophyta > Pinopsida > Cupressales > Taxaceae > Torreya > Torreya grandis. The sequence goes on from JARHVA010000271.1 coordinate 1,410,097, forward strand.
TCACTTCAGGTAGCTAAGAGTTGATGAAGAAGCATTTGAGATTCTCAACTGTTCGTTGAGCAATTGTAGGAATCTTGTTCCTCAGCTTGTCAAACTTTGCTATGAAATCCCTCATAGGCTCATGAGGCTCCTTCTTCATCTGTGTGAGTTGGGCCAGTAGGGCATGCACATCTTTTGTAGGCTTGAACCTGGCTTTGAGTTTAGCTTTAAGGGTGTTCCAATTAGTCACAGTCTGGGCCTGCAGATGATATAACTAGTCTGTAGTAGCGCCTTGCAATGTTTTCATAAATAGTCTGACTGCTACGTCCTCATACTCCACGCCTATCACACCATAGGCTATGCTGAAGGCTATAATATGTTCATCAGGATGAACTCTCCATTGCCATAAAATTTGAGGAAATTCTTCCTGAAACTATGAGATAGCTCATGTAGAGGTGGAGTAAGATTGAGTGGACCAAAAGAGTTACCCCAGGGGCCTTGAACTGCCATTGTATGATTATGGAAAGGGGGGATAACAAATCTTGGTGGGGTATGTACGGGTAAAGCTCAGTTAGCAGAAGAAGAAAAAAGGTCTGCCTTGTGTTGGTGACTTGGTGTTGGTAGGAGGAAGACTCTTAGTTCGTTGAAGGTGAGGTTGTCAAGGAAACAACTCAAAATTGCTCTACTGCACCAACTCAAAAATAGGGTCAACAACACCTTTGGATCTCTGGTTTCTTGTATATCGTGGAGCTACCAAATTGCAAAATTGAAATGGATAAAGATAGAGACTACTTCAATTTGAATCTTGAGGATTCAAAATGCACAAAATGATCCCCAATGGAGTCGTCAAAAACTATTGGCATGGAGTTGGTAGAGAATTGACTTTTAAAATGAAACGCTCGATCTCCAGCATCTCAAGTTTTGCAGCTCAGAGTATATAATGGAAATGGATAAGGCTATAATGATAATGGATAAGACACAAGTTATGCTTCAATCTGAAGCTTGAGGCTTCAAATTGTGCAAAATTATTGTGTCCCCAGTAGAGAAAATAGATCAAAAAAATAATTGAAACTGCTCATTCTTCCCCAACAGAGTCGACAAAAACTGTTGGCATGGAGTTGACACAGAATTGACTTTTGAAATGAAATGCTCGATCTCCAATGTCTCAGGTTTTGTAGCTCATAGTATATAATGGAAATGGATAAGGCTATAATGATAATGTATAAGACATAGGTGATGCTTTAATCTAAAGCTCAAGGCTTCAAATTGCATAAAATTGTTATATCCCCAGTGGAGAAAATGGATATGGAAAAGAACTGAAACTGCTCATTTTCCTCTAGCAGAGTCACCAAAAACTGTTGGTGCAAAGGTGGAGGAAAATGGTAATGGAAAAATACATGGAACAACAAAGAAAATGGATAAAGAAAATAATTAAAACTACTCATTCTTCCCTAGCGGAGTCGCCAAAAACTGTTGCGCGAAGCTGAGAGGAAAATTAATAATGGAAAAGAATTGGAACTACTTGTTCATCCCTAGTGGAGTCACAAAAAATGGTTGGGTGAATATTTTGTCACCAGCTAACTGATGGGCAAAATAGGTTGTTTCAACCACAACATAGGGAGATTGGTCGGCCAAATGTGCAGGTTTACCACATCAAAAGGGGACAAATCTCTTCTCTCATCAAGGGGAGGTTCCCTATAAATATGAGGCAATATATATATATATATATATATATATATATATATATATATATATATATATATATATATATATATGCAAAAAATAACACTCAGGGGTAGGATAACACCATCCATCTCTCTTTTTTCAGAGATGATGTTCACAAACAAAGGAAAAATTTTGGGTGATTGCTAGAGGTACTTCTCTTTTTTTAGAAGTAATACTTAGTCAACAGCTAGATTCCTTTTTGGGTAGTAAAAGTAACTAAAACAGGGCACAATAACTAGCAGAATGAGGTGTAGCATAAAGTCTCCCCCTCAACTTCCAATGAGTGAAATATATGAAGGACAATGGGAACACAAAGTCATCCCAAGATCCTTTAAATATAATTAAAAAATAAATACACTAAAGACAACTGTGGCAGCACAAAGTCTCTCCATAGTCAGCTTCAGGACACCTTCCTGATTACTTCCACTAGTTCTGCTTGTGAAATTAAATGGACAAGAACGCATTTAGAAAATAGACATAAGAATAATTTCCTCAATAACACAACCTATTCCAGCACAAAGTCTGAAAGGCCACTTACTTTCTCATTCAAATAAAAAAATATGATTAACAATCTGAGCTCAAAGTCTCACGAAATGCCTTTAAATTTGGGTAGAGTTTCACTTCTATAACAGAGAGATCTCCTCTACATAAAATAAGAGATTACAATATATAGCAGCCAAGAAAGGCTTGATGCTTTGTTTCATGGAATGACCCATGTTGCATTCAATGCCTTGAATGCATTTTTAGTTCAGTCAAAGAGACCATGCTGGAACAGGGCGTCTGCTTTAACTGTGGCATGTCAATTCATCCCAAATATCTTCTCCTTAGCATGGGTCATCTGATCTTTCTTCAAATATGTACACAGCTGTCCCCTCACTTTTATTCCAAAGGAGAAAAATAGGCTATGCCTTTTAATGCTTGCGAGCTCAGATGTCTACTTGGTGGACTATTCCACCTACTGGAAATAACTCTTACGCAAATATTTTCTGTCTTTCCCTCTTTCCTGTTACAATTTGAGCTCTCAGGCTATCTTTTCCCTTTTTGCTAGCTCTTTCAACTCCCTCTTCAGCTGGTCACTGAGTTTATTTTCAAATTCCATGCCACATTTGAAAATTAATGGATATTTCATTACCCTAAATTTGACGTCCATGGGGATGTCATTGGTTCACTGGTTCAACGGTTTAGATGGCCTTCTCAGCTCCTTGGTTCCATCGCTTCTTTGGTTCATTCACTTTCCTTTGCTCAAAGCTTTCTTTGAACTATTGAACCTTTGAACATTTTTGGTTCAGGGTTCAACGGTTCATTCTCTTTCTCAGAATCCTTTGTTTTTTCTAAGTCTTTCGAAGCTTTGAAATTCCTTCAGCTTTATATCTTTGGAACCCCCTGAAGGGAAGGTGTCCCTTCGAGCCTTGAGAAAGGTCCATTTCTTGGTCACCTAAAGCCCCCTCACAAGGGTACCTACCCTTTGGGGTCCTTCGGGCAGCCTTCTTCTTCAAATCTTGCGAAGTCCATAGAATCAAGCCTGCGGAGTCCATAGAATCAAGCATGTAGAGTCTATAGAAACCAGCCTATAGAGTCCATAGAATCAAGCTTATAGAGTCCGTACAAACATTCCTTCAGCTTTATATCTTTGAAACCCCCTGAAGGGAAGGTGTCCCTTTGGGCCTTGAGAAAGGTCCATTTCCTGGTCATCGAGAGCCCCCCGCAAGGGTACCTACCCTTCAGGGTCCTTCGAGCAGCCTTCTTCAAATCCTTCAGACAAAAAGTCTAAAGGAATTCCTTCGCATAATTTGTCTGAAGGATTTCAATTGTAAAATTTCACCACAAAAAATCTTTCTGAAATATATCTTTTTGTTCCCTTTTGTTCATTGCCCTCCGCAAGGGCACTTGCCCTTTGAGTTTTGGGGGACTCCTTTGAACCTTTTGTTTGAACCGATTGATTGAACCAACCATGGTTCAACTGTTCAACGGTTCAATGGTTTAATACTATGTTCCATTCATTCAATTGATCGGTTGAACCAACTGCTTTGAACCATTCGATTGAACCAACTGATTGGAACAACTCTTCAAACTTTGATTGAACTCGTTGAACCTTGAATCTGTGAACCATTTTGGTTCAAGGTTCAACGATTCAACGGGTTAAATCTTTCTTCTTTTCTTTAAGTCCTTTGAAGCTGTTGAACTTGTCGAAGCGGTTGAACTTTGAACTTTTGCTGAAGCACTTAACTCTTTAAGCTTGCTGATGTCATTGAACCTATTGAACCTTTGAACCTATTGAACCTTTGAACCTTTGGAAGTGGGGTTCAATGGTTCAATCCTTTTTTTGAAGCTTGTCGATGGACCTTTTGGTTGAACCTTGGCGTTGAACTAACCTTGAAATTGCCTAAGTGTTGGGAACTTGTTTCTTTGTGAGAGCTCGCCTGTTGAAGTCATTGAACTTGTGAGTCCCTTAGCTGAAAAAGCTTGAATAATGAAGAATTTGAATACTCAAAACAATTTTTGAGAAGGGAAGAGAGAATTTTGGCCTACAAGACCAAAATAGTTCATATGTTGTCCCAAAAATGAGTGACAGATTTTGGGAACAACAAATATTATAGCAGAGGATGCTAATGCCTACTCTTTTGAAGGATCCCACAATCAGGATGATAAATGATCACCAGACATATCCTTTGATCCCACTTAGGATGATGAAGTCATAACCAAATTTTTGAATGCTTTATTTGATTTTCAGATTGGATCTGATCCCACCTCAGAAGTGTGTCTTAGTAATCCTTTTGAAATTCTGGAGGACACTTTCTATGACATTGAGGCTAAGATCCTAGTGACCTTTATGAGGACTATACTACCCATTATACCATTTATCAATCACACCACAATCATTTACCCCTCATCCATAATCCCTATATCCTATTTAGTGAAGGAAATGAATAGGACCATGCATCATTAGATTCTCCTCTACATCCAACATCATGTGCCACAAATACCAATGTCTAAGATAATCACTCAAAAATAAATCAAGATCAAACCATCTTTGATCCTATCCATCGAAGTCAAACAAAATCAAATCATCGGCCCAATCAAAAAATATCTTCCCCTAGTGTGCTCAATATCAGGCACTAGGGAACCACAAAAATCAAAATAATAATTATATATCAAGTCAAAAATCAATTTCCTTCGGTGAAGCCCAAAATCTAGTACCAAGGGGTAGTCAATATCAAACCCAATCAACAAATAAAATCAAAAGTAATAATTGCATGGCCAACCATCCTCTTAATACTTGGATCAAAGAATCAGTAAATCAAAAGGTCTTGGATCCCTTAATTTCATGGCATCAATCTAAAGAATTCCCTCCACCATATCCAATGGTGTATGCAACTTTCGAACCCCATTTCCATTCCCGATCTTATCATATCATCCATCATGATCATATCCCTCCTTCACATCCTATATCCTATCATCACATTCATAGACTATCCCCATCCCCACCATGCCTCAAATCCTTGGGCAACATTATCCCTTGTAGGGGTTACAAAGACATCTAGTTAAAATGCCTGGAGGACGTTAAATGAAAAATCAATAAAGGCCACCAAGACATTAATACATCTAGTGGCGATAACATGTTCCTAACCTCAAAAATCTCTAGAAGTGATGTTGGCTAAAAATCTATCCAATGTCAACAATCTTCCGTCTTTCCCTTCTCCAATAAATCAAGATGCCCAATAAAAGTATAAAAAAATCATTCATCCAGTGGTGAAAACTAGTCTTCTGGTCCTTGGGCAAGTACTATGATGAAAATCAATTTTTGGCATCATGGTAAAATAATGAATTATCTAAATTATACCTCAACACTTGGGGGAAAAATCCATCCATCCCTTATCAATACATCCATACTTGTTTAATCTCTCATCAACTTTGTCTATATAACCCATCCACGTCATCTGTATCCATCTTATCCCCTAAGTCCATTGTTCCTACCCATCATCTTCCATCATATCACATTCCTTCCCATCTTGGCCTTCATAAGGAATGAATGATGTCTTGAGACATGTTCTCAAACCATCTTCGAATATCCTCCAATGAACACTCAGACAACTAAATATTTAGTTCCTTCACGATGTGGTCATTGGCAAATCCCTAGTCCATTCTTCCTTGGTCCTCATCCCATTTTTGGCATCATCCTCATCCCTTTGTCATAACATCCATCCATCATCATCCTAGTTTCTAGGCTTGGTGTTACCTTTGCTAGTAACCCCATTTATATAGAGTACATACATATCACAAAAACACTAAAAATTGAAATATGTCAAAAGCCCTAAAAATCATAAAATTTGAAAAAGCTAAAAATCGTAGTCCATGGTGTCTTGTCTTATGCCTAATCCCCTAGTTGCATCCATCTCCATACCATCTGATATCCATCTCTATGTCATTTTCATTTCTTCCCATCCATCATCCTTGGATACAACATTTAGTCTAGAAATCCAATCCTAGTGGTCACCCATCCCTCCATCTAGCATAATCCTTTTGACTAAGGTATTATTGGTACACATAACCTTGTCAAAGAATTTAATCTGGCACCCATCACTTCCCTATCAATGCCTTTTCATATCTAGCACCCATCGCATCACCTCTTTGCTAGTGTGAAAGGTAATTGATCCCATCACTCTCTTTATCATAGCCTCTTCATACTTAGCACCCATCCAATCACTATTTTTCTAGTATGAAAGTTATTTGATCCCATCATCTCTTAGTCTCCTTGCTAGATTGAATTTTTACAGGGCCTTGTCTGTTGGTAATCCTCGGTCAACACTTTTCTTGGCCACTTTTTCAATTTGATTTTGAGATCAAATTAGTATTCAAAGACTTAATCATGTCATCCATCCTTCTATCCTAAACTAGGGGCAACATCTTAATCCATATCCACACCGATATCCTTAACTCAATCCTAATCATCATCGTTAGTCTATCCTTATCCAAATCATTAGTCTATTCCAAGTTCATATTCACATCATGATCATCTTAGTCCAACCCATCACCCAATCACTCATTCCACCATTAGACAAGACATTGGGAGATTGCATGTAGATACTCATGTGTGTTACTTATTTGTTCTATTTGTCTTGTTTGCATGTCTTTTATCATGTATATATCTTGTTTGTCTTATGTTTTGTTTGCATCGTGTCTTTTTGTCTATTGGGCAATGAATAGGGATGCTATGAGGATACCAAAAATTCCCTCAAGGATGCAGAGTTCGCTACTTGCCCATGCACTTTGGCACAAAATCCTCTTGGTCATGTCTATATCATGGGACACACTGCCAAGTGCCATATTTAATGGATTACTTAGACTATGATGAGCTTTATGATAGTTATGATGGCTTAATCACCTACTCCTCATCATTCATCTAATCTAATCCCAATCCATTCGACTAACATCTAATCTCTTATCCACCTTTCTATGCCCAATGATAAATCATCCACTATCTCCCATGTCTTTGGGTCACTTGATCATATCAGTTATTCTCTATCATCACCTTTGTCATATCAATCAACTTTAGCTTTTGAGCTACACCCATCATTAATCTCATCAAATCATCATCTTATACTGGCCTATAGCTCTCCTTTGCATGAATCTTTACTTGGGATATGTCTAAAACATGTGGCCTTTTAATCCTATCATCGTCATGTTATGGTTGATTCCCCCTTGAGATGTGTCAACAACTGTGACCCAGTTATCTACACTCCCTATCCATGTGTCTTTGTCAGGGGCATCATCAATTTTTAGCTGATTACTCAAGTCAAATTCATCTTCTACCTCAACATCATGCATCTCATCCCATATTTATCCATCGCATCCCACCCATCATTTCTTCTTTCGAGTGGCCATCCATCTCATTATTCCCCACATGTCCCCTCGAGCGGGCATCATATCCACTAACATCATCCATGACATAGTTTTTCTTTGAAACACCATTAATCCTTCTGCTTCACCCACTCATAATGCCCTTTCAAAGAGGGGCAAAATGTATGCATCTAAATTTGCTTGCCTACATTATCATCACTAATATTCCTATTAGTTGACACTAATTCTACTGATCTCATTTATTCTAGTTTATACTTCTAATTTATCCCCTTTCATAATCATTTATCTAATGTCCCCCTTCTATTATTCTTAATTCACTAACTTTATCCCATCCCACCAATCAATTAATCTTTTCTAAATCTCCATTATCCTAATCAATCCCATTATTTGGGAATTTTAAATTCCCAATGGCCCATCTACTATCCTATTCCTAGGCTATCCTACAACCCCTAGTCCCTAATCCCTATCTAATCTTATTTTAATCACCTATATTCCCTAAGAAGGATTATAGAACCCTCCAAATATAAAACCTTCCTTAATCTAACCCCTCCTCTTTAGAAGCCTCTAAATATAGAGGCTTCAAAGTAATTTTAAATTCTTTGGATAATCCTCAACCCTTGATCTCCCCAAAACCAAGTTTGAATATCCAATATTGATCCCTCCCTCCAAAATCTATTTAAACAACTCCTCTCCTCCATGGAAGGCCATCTCCAAGCTTCATAACAAATCCGTGTCAAACTAATCAACAATATTAGGAGTTCACCATTAATGCATCCTTCATCCATTGATCAAGCAACATCACCATGTAAAAAATCTAAGTCAAGGTAATCTAAATCCCAATCTTCTTGTTTAATGTGTTTGATCATGGTGTAGAACACTTATCTTTAGTATTCTAATGTTGTTTTGAATGGTTTATTCATATATTTGCATTGAATTATAATGGATCTATCACTTTAACTAGGTAGTTGTTTATTTGAGTTGATTGAATTGCATAATTTAGTCTATTAATCTCAAATTCCTACTACAGTAATCATAATTAATTAATCTCAATATAATTTTTACATTCATATGTATGTATTTTAATACTAAATATTAATAATAAAATGTTTTAGCTTGTTTAGACAACTGAATTTAAAATAAGTTAAAATAGTTGTTTGAGCCCTCTTAGGAGTATTGGAACATAGGGAACGATCAATCACTTAATGGGGAGTGGTTGGAGTTATCCAACCCATTTTCTAACCCTCATTGTCCATTTTGTGTTAAAAGTTTAATTATGGTTTTAAAGGATGGAGAATTAAAATAATGATTGACGCATAGGCTTGAGGGCAAGTGTACATACAAAAGTCATCTACTAGTGTAGGTGAAATTATTTGAGGAGGTATAGACCAACACAATCAAATGGGATAGTACTAACAGAGCCTAAATGGTATCGGTCACTACATGTGTCTAATGTTACAACCCTTCAATTTGAACTTAGAATAATGTAGTAAAATCTTTTTTACTGCATTATTCTAAGTACAAATTGAAGGGTTGTAACATCTAAGCTTTGCCAACAATGTCTGCAAAGGTTTTGAACTCCTATTTCTTGATCTGAGTGGTTATGGAGCAGACCTAAAACATGTTCAATGACTATGATGCATACAATCAACAACAATAATTAAAAATCAACTAAGTGCATATCTGCTCCATAGCTTTGTTGATTGTAAATATAATAAGTGGAATATCAATCTACTTATTTACATTCAGATTCATATGATTAATGTCATATTTTATAAAATCTAAAATTTATAGTTTTATCCTATTTATATCACATTAATCAAAAAATAAGTAAAACATTTCGGTGAACCCAATCATTGACTTAAACACAACAAGCCCTAGGTATTTTTTACCTTAAGGTTTCATACTTTCTTAAGGTTTTAGTTTTGTCCTTTATTAGGGTGTGACTTCCAAATCTAATTTATGATTTCCCTTTGTCATAAGCATAAAGCTGATCTTTTTCTCTTCTTCCCTGAGGTTTCATGCTTATTGTCCTATTAGGGTTGTTGATTGTCTTCAAAATGCTTTACGATTTTTTTTAATCTTCTTAGTTAGATCAAAACCCTCTTTTTGTTCCATAAAATTTATAATGGAGTTTCTAAAATTAAGGTTTCTCTATTTTCACTAAAGTTGATATATATTTTTGTGTTCACATTAGAATTAGTGTTTATTTAGCTAGTCTTGATTTATACTTGTTCACATTAAATAAAACTAAGCTCTATTTAGGAAGATTAGTTAGTTTGAGTGAGTGCATGTAAAAATATGTTAAGTGCCTAATTAGTCACCCCTAACTAATAGTTTGTTTTCTAGAACAAATTATTGTTATAAAAATAAACTTTCTTAGATATATATTAGGGTCTTCCTATAATATAATTTGATAATATTATTTTATGTGTATTTTCTTTTTGAGACCTTTGTGTGTATTGGCATAAGTTTAATATTTGTTGTTCCCAAAATCCGTCACTTATTTTTGGGACAACATATCAACTATTTTGGTCCTAGAGGTCAAAATTCTCCCTTTCCTTTTTCAAAATTGTTCTGAGCATCCAAGTTCTTCAATTATTCAAGCTTTTTCAGCTAAAGAACTCGTAGGTTCAATAGCCAGGATTTCTCAGAAACAAGTTCCCAACACTTAGGCAATTTCAAGGCCGGTTCAACGTCGAAGTTCAATCAAAAGACTTATTGGTGGGCTTCAAACAAGAGATTGAACCATTGAACCATTGAATCTCACCTCAAAAGATTCAAGGTTCAATGACATCAACAGACTTAAAGAGTTAAGCACTTCAAAGGTTCAAAGTTCAACCGCTTCGAAAAGTTCAAACGACTTCAAAGGACTTAACGAAAAGAAGGCTTCAAGAGTAAAAGTTGAACCGTTGAACCTTGAACCAAAATGGTTCAACGAGTTCAATAAAGTTTGAGAAACTTAGAAGAATAAAGGATTTGAAGAACAAAGAATGAACCATTGAACCATTGAACCTTGAACCAAAAGAGTTCAAAGTTAAAAGGTTCAACGAGTTCAACATAAAAGAAAGTGATCTAAAAAGTTTGAAGGAACAAAAGATCCTGAGAAAGAGAATGAACCATTGAACCTTGAACCAAAATAGTTCAAAGTTCAAAGGTTCAAGGAAGCTTCGAGCGAGGGAAGGAAGTGAAAGATTCCAGAGACAAGTTTGAAGAGATGGTTCAATAGAAGAGGCAAGGAGCGATTGAACCAAGGGACCGCTTGAACCGTTGAACCATTAAACCAATGAACTTTTAAAGTTCAAAGGTTCAAGGTTCAACGTAGTTCAAGTCATCAAGTGACCAATGACGTCCCTATGGATGTCAAATTTAAGGTAATAAAATGCCCATTTATTTTCAAATATGGCGCAAAACCTGAAGACAAAACTCAGTGAATAGATGAAGGAGCCAAAAGAGCCAGCAGAAAGGGAAGAGATAGCCTGATAGCTCAGATCATGAGAAAAAAAAAAATACAATAAGGAAAGAGGGAAAGCTATAGGAATACTAAAATATCTATGGGGGAGTTATTCTAGTAGGTGGAATAGTCCACCAAGTAGACGTCTGAGCGCGTAAACATTCAAAAGCACGATGTGTTTTTCTTCCTTTGAATAAAAGCGAGTGGACAGTGGCGTACATATCAAGAAATAGACCAGATGACCCATGCTAAGGAGAAGACTTTCGAGATGATTATGCATGCCACAGTTAAGGCCGATGCCCTGTTCCAGCATGGCCCCTTGATAGAACTAGAAATGCATTGAAGGTATTCAATGCATCATGGGCCATTTCGTGAAACAAAGAGCCAGAGTTTTTCTTGGAGCACTATATATTGTAATCTCTTATTTTATGCAAGGGAGATCTCTCTGATATATAAGCGAAATTCTGCCCAAATTGAAAGGCATTTCTTGAGACTTTGAGCTCAGATTGTTAATCTTATTTCTTTATTTGAATGAGAAAGCAAGTGAACTTTCAGACTTTGTGCTGGAATAGCTTGTGTTGTTGGGAAATTTTTTCTTATGTATGTTTCCTGAATGTGTTCTTATTTATTTAATTAAATAAGCAGGACTAGTGGAAGTAACCAGGAAGGTGTCCTAAAGCCGACTGTGGAGAGACTTTGTGCTGCCACAATTGTCTTTAGTGTGTTTGTTTTTCTATTTATGTTTAAAGGATCTTAGGATGAATTTGTGCCCCGATTATCCTTTGTATTTCACTCTTTGCCAGTTGAAGGGGAGACTTTGTGCTACACCTCATTCTACTTGTTACATCGCCCTGTTGCATTTACTTGTTACTACCAGGGAGTCTTCCTCTGATTTTTTGAACATCATTTCTGAAAGAAGAAAAATGCCTTCAACAATTACCTAGGATTTTTCCTTTGATCTGTGAACATCATCTCTGAAAAAAGAGAGATGGATGGTGTTGTCCTACCCTTGAGTGTTATTTTCTGCTTATATATATAGTATATAGTGTCAAGATCCTACTCCTCAATAAGAGTATATATATGATTACCTCTTGTATTAGCAACTAAACACAGAATTTAACCAGAATGATAAGTAACTAGAAATATGAAACAACACAGGATATGAGAGACAATACACAATTGTATTAATAATCACTCAGAAGAAAATACAATAAAGAAGATGCCACTTCTTCTTCCACCTCAAAGGCTTGCCACACCTCAAGGACTTCTTCCCTCTCTCTCACGGTCCCAACACACAACTCAAATATAGAGTTGTTGTTCACCTCCACCAGTCAGTAACACGCTGCCAGTACACCAAGCACACAACCGTACTCCAAGTAGATCTCCTACTCTCTACTGCCACCTACAAATCACCAGACCTTACTCACCATTGTAGATCTCTAAACGTGGTCCTACACACCTGCTGACCAAGATCATACATACACGAAGAACCCTTCTGATTCTCCAAACCAGCACCCACACTTGGTACTGTGGCACTAGGAGGAACACACCATTGCTCTCTTCTCTCTGAAGGAGCTTATTTTGCTCTCTTACTCTCTCACACCCTTTTACAATACAGCCCATGAGTCTATTATATAGATCTCATGCATACAATAATTAGACTATCTTAATTACAATAATTAGACACGCAACTCCAAGACTATAATTAGCCTTTAACATGCAAACTAACAGTCCAAAAATAGACTCTCCAGAATCCACATGCAAACTGCATGTTCACACACATGTTGTCAACGTCGGCTCCTTCCTGACCGATGTCGGCCGACTCATAACTAATGTCGGTTGTTTTTGCACTACATTGTGACCGACATCGGTTGATCAGATCGACGTCGGTTGCCCTGTAACTCATTCTGCAACCTCTACAACCTCCGTAACTTCTCCTGTTTGCATCCTGGTGAAGATTTTAGCTCCACAACCTAACAATCTCCCACTTGGAGACAAAGAGTTGCACCTGTACCTATACCTGTACACCGTCTAATTTATTTCTTGGCTTGTATCCCTCTTCAAGATCAATCTTGAAGACCAACCACCGCACAACCTGTGATGCTACACCTGTCATCCAAGTAACCTGCCACATCTGAACCTACAAACCCATGTAGTGAAGACCTTAACCCTGCATAACATGAATCCCTGCTGCTAGTCCCTCTCAGATACCTGAGAATCCACCTTCCCTGAATTAGCTCCAAACTCTCTGACAACTCCCACAGCTTGGGAAAACTCAGGTCTACACTAGACCTTATGTGATTTCAAACCTTGTTCTAAGCTCAGCTTGAACTGTCCAGCCCTTGATGTGCTTTCTGATTCTGCATCCTGCATATTGAACCCCACCAACACCGTCTTCACATCAGCTCCCACTGGAGACCAAAAAATCTCCATGTCTCTTATGCCAAGAATTTCACTGCTCCAAATTCTTCCTGACATACCTCTGAACTAACCTTACCCTTAGCTCAGCAAATCCCTACATGTACGAACCTGCTACAAGCATACCATCCACATACAGTAACTAGATAATGTCACGACTCATCATCCACCTGGTAAGACAAACACAATGGTTACACTGACATTGATTGAAGCCCTGCTTTGTCATCCACCTGTCAAAACCTATACCACTGTCTTGCAGCTTTCTCAAGACCATATACCTTGGCCTTCCGTCTCATGTATACATCCACTCTCTTATTTAACTTGGAAATCCATCCGTCTTTCAGTGCTTTCTTCCAGTTGACAACTCCACCAACACACTCTTGTTTGGTTCTTCTCCAAGGACTCACACTCCTCATTCATGCCAAGCTCCCACTATTTCTAGATTCTACCTGCATTGCCTCTTCACATCTTCCTAGTTTTCGACCATCAGTAAGCAACTAGTAAGAAGGTGAACAATGAATATGAGGTCCACTTACCCTTTCAGTCCTCCATATGGGCATTTGAGACTCCTTGACAGCTTGTTGTCTGCCTAACATTCATCCCAGTGACCGATCTCGGTCATCTCCCAATCTGCACCCGACTGACATCAGTTTCCTGCGATTGACCCTGTCTGTCGACGTCAGTTTCCTGACTGACACCGGTGTACCTACTGTCGATGTCAATTTTTGTATGATCAACGTTGGTTCCTGTTGCTCGACACCATCGACTCTGCTGATTTGCACATGATCGACGTCGGTGCCTGTCTGTTCGATGTCAGTTCCTCTTGATCGATGCCAGTACCTGTGTTCACCTGTGAGTGATGACTTTTTACCCATGAGCTCCTTTTGGATCAGAACCCTGTTCAAATCAACACAACCCTGCTCAAAATAATTCAGTCCACTTAGCTGATCTTTGTCCGTCATCTCCTCCATGAACACCAAGGCTTTTCAGTTCTTTAGTTTGTCAAAGATATTTGTCTTCCGCTTAAGAACATGCATTCCCCTCCTACATATGTGACCAAGCCTACAAAGCCACATCTCTGCAATAGAAGGTGAATCAGTAATATAAGTAGATAGATAAAAGATACCTACTTTCTTACCACTGTCTAATTCAAGTGCATCTGCTATGAGAGTTACTGTGCATCTCTCATCACCTAAATTTCTTAAAAAAATTAGACTCATCTCCAAGACTGGAACTTGCATGACCTTCTTCAACACCCGTGTGTTATCTGTCTGCAATTTCAGCTTCACTTCCCCTTCGTCAATAATCTAACAAGGCTCACCAACCCCTAAATAAATCTCTCCAAAGTCTCCAAAGACATACCCATGAAAAGATGATCTATTTTGGGCTACATGGAAAGAGGTAAAAGAATATGTAAACAAAGATTTTACTTTATCCAGAGCAACCTATGCAATAACACCTGCAACATCTACTTCTACACACTGATCTTCTACCGACCAACAATCATCATTTCCCTGCTTTTTCTTTCCATCAATCAGACCATTCATGCTATTCCGTTTTTCCATTCGTAGCTTACTTTCTTCTACCATTGCTATACTCCCACTCAATTTGAAACCCCTGTGAGTGACCTGTAATCAACAAACACTAACCAGATCTAAAACCACCTGTTAGTCAACCCAAACAAAAGCTCTGATATCAACTGTCAGGATCCTTCTCCTCAATAAGAGTATATATATGATTACCTCTTGTATTAACAACTAAACACAGAATTTAACCAGAATGATAAGTAACTAGAATTATGAAACAACACAGGATATGAGAGACAATACACAATTGTATTAATAATCACTCAGAAGAAAATATAATAAAGAAGATGCCACTTCTTCCACCTCAAAGGCTTGCCACACCTCAAGGACTTCTTCCCTCTCTCTCACGGTCCCAACACACAACTCAAATATAGAGTTGTTGTTCACCTCCACCAGTCAGTAACACGCTGCCAGTACACCAAGCACACAACCGTACTCCAAATAGATCTCCTGCTCTCTGATGCCACCTGCAAATCACCAGACCTTACTCACCATTATAGATCTCCAAACGTGGTCCTGCACACTTGCTGACCAAGATCATACATACATGAAGAACCCTTCTGATTCTCCAAACCAACACCCACACTTGGTACTGTGGCATTAGGAGGAACACACCATTGCTCTCTTCTCTCTGAAGGAGCTTATTTGCTCTCTTACTCTCTAACACTCTTTTACAATACAACCCATGAGTCTATTATATAGATCTCATGCATACAATAATTAGACTATCTTAATTACAATAATTAGACACGCAACTCCAAGACTATAATTAGCCTTTAACATGCAAACTAACAATTCAAAAATAGACTCTCCAGAATCTGCATGTTCACACACAGGTTGTCAACGTCGGCTCCTTCTTGACCGATGTCGGCCGACTCATAACCAACGTCAGTTACTTTTGCACTGCACTATGACCGACGTCGATTGATCAGACCAACGTCGGTTGCCCTGCAACTCATTTTACAACTCTTCGTAACCTTTGCAACCTCTATAACTTCTCCTATTTGCATCTTAGTGAAGCTTTTAGCTCCACAACCTAACATATAGCACCTCATATTTATAGGGAACCTCCCCTTGATGAGAGGAGAGATTTGTCTCCTTTTGATGTGGTAAACCTGCACATTTGGCTGATCAATCTCTTTATGTTGTGGTTGAAACAACCAATTTTTCCCATCAGTTAGCTGGTGACAAAATATTCACCCAACAATTTTTGGTGACTCCGCTGGGGACACAATAATTTTGTACAATTTGAAGCCTCAAGCTTTAGATTGAAGCATCACTTGTGTCTTATCCATTATCATTATAGCCTTATCCGTTTCCATTATATACTCTTAGCTGCAAGACCATAGACCCTGGAGATCGAGCGTTTCATTTTAAAAGTCAATTCTCTGCCAGCTCCCTACTAAAAAATTTTGGCGACTCTACTGGGGATCATTTTGTGAAATTTGAAGCCTCAAGATTCAAATTGAAGTAGTCCAAATCCTTATCCATTTCAAGGTGTTGTTGACCATATTTTTGAGTTGGTGAAGCAAAGCAATTTTGATCTGTTTCTTCCACAACCTCACCTTCAACGAACTAGGAGTCTTCCTCCTACCAACACTAGGTCACCAACATAAGGCAAAACTTCTTTTTCGTCTGCTAGCAGAGCTTTGCCCATACATACCCCACCAAGATTTTTTATCCCCTCTTTCCATAATCATACAATGGCAGTTCAAGGCCCTTGGGGTAACTATTTTGGTCCACTCAATCTTACTTTGCCTCTACATGAGCTCCCACACAGTTGAAAGAAGAATTTCTTCAAATTATTTAGTAATGAAAAAATTCATCCTGATGAATATATTGCAGCCTTCAGCATAGCCTATGGCATGATAGATGTGGAATACGAAGATGTAGCAGTCAGGGTATTTGTAGAAACATTGCAAGGTGCTGCTATAGACTAGTTTTATCATCTGCAAGCCCAGATTGTGACTAATTGAAACACTCTCAAAGCCAAATTTGAAGCCAATTTCAAGCCTACTAAAGATGCGCATGCCCTACTGGCCAAACTCACATAGATGAAGAAGGAGCCTCATGAGCATATGAGGGATTTCATAGCTAAGTTTGACAACCTGAGGAATATGATTTCTACCATTTCTCAGCCAACAATTGTGAACCTTAAATATTTTTTCATCAATTCTCAGCTTCTAGAAGTGAGTTTTCTAGTGAGACGGGATGGCCACATAGACCTTACTACTGCTCAATATTTGGCCATTGAGGTGGAAGATGATCTCATCTTGGTAGGGAAGATAAGAAGAGATCCTAACAGAGGCAAATCTTCTTCATCTTCTGAGAATTCATCTACAGGTGCCACTGATCCAATGGTGTAGAAGCTAGCAAATGAGTTGCTAACTCTCAGGAAGCAAATAATGCAAGAGATTTCTTCTGCTCTTTTGTACATAGATATACCAAGGAGAACTTTTTCCAATCAATCATACCAAGGCAATGCTACCAGGAATCAAGGGAAACCAAATCATCTTCCTCCCCCATAGGATAAACTTGCCATTGAAGCACCTCTAACCAATTCAGCAATTGGATATCTTGAAACAAAATTTGATTTTTCATTCTAACCTGAGTTAAACCCTGAAGATAATGCTGATCTCTTTGTAGCAAACCAAGATGAATTAGCTGGTGACTCCAACATTGGTTTCCTAAATTACCTGGATGAACCCATAAGTAAAGGTGAAGCACTTGATGGATCATATGCTATATTCACCCAGTCTCAGAACCAGTTAGCCTAGTAAGCTGATAAGAAAAAATAGAGGAGCATTCTGAACCAATAATTTCAATTGCTAAGTGGGGAGCCACTCTGCCTTTTCAATCAAAGGACTGGATGAGCAGTAAAAAAGTAAGTACTCCAAACATTCCTTCATCTCCAACTTCAAATTCACAGATCAGTACCCTCCCAAAAAAAACCAGAAGAATGAACTTCCTTCCTCTATTCTTAGTCCATTTCAGTCATTTGACATAGTCGACCATGTCAAGAAGACCAAAATTCAAATGACTGAATTTGAATTCCTGCAATTCAACCCTAAACAGTTGGATAGATTAGTGGAATGTGTGAAGGATAAAGTTGTCCTTGTAGGACAAATAGTTTAGAAAGTAACTCTTGGTCCCCCCAAGAACACATCCACCTAAAATAACCTTGTGATTACTCCTCCTGCTGCTCTCAAGAGGATAGAATCATTTTATGTCTCCCTGCTGATAAATGGACACCAGCTAAATAATTATATCGTAGACTCAAGTGCATCTGACAACATCATGCCTACCAAAATGGCTGAATCCCTTAGACTTACACTTACCAAGACATTTGAGAGATGTTTCTCCATGGAGAACAAATAAGTGCTACTACTAGGACAAATCAAAGATGCCCAATTTGTATTTGCAGCATTCCCAGAAAAGAGAATCAAGATGACAATCCTAGTGGCTGACGTCCCAGCCTCATACGACATTATGCTTGGATGAAATTTTTGTAAGGATGCGGGTGACGAGTTGAGCATGGACCTATCTGAAGCAAGGATCTCGGTCAAAGGCGTCATGAAGAGATTGCTCCTTGAGAAGGAGGCAAAATACGTTGTCACTCAAACATCAACGCTTGAAGCTCAAATTTTGTTTGAGTCTTCAAGCATGGGTAATTATTTCTTATCCATGGAGGAGTTCATGTGGCGTCTGATGAAATTCTTGAATGTGACAGCCTGACAATCAATTCAGACAAAATAGCAAAAGGATTGGTAGAACATAATACAAGCATAAAAGAATCATCTAATCCAATTAAAAAAAATTTGAGAAAAACATAGTTCTTGTTGGTGTATGGATTCTGGAATTTGATGACATCTGCTCTTCTACTGATTCTGGAGCTGGGATTGTTCTAATATCTCCTCAAGGAGATATTTTTCCTTCTTCATATTAATTGCATTTTAGCAATACCAATAATACTACTGAATATGAGTCGTTGCTACTCAGATTAAAGGTCACTCAAAATAGGAGCATCAAACTCCTTCATGCCAAAGGAGATGTTGAGCTGGTGGTTTGCTAGGTTTAGAACTTGTACCAAACCAAAAATGAGAGATTGTGCCATTATCGTAATCTGGTTTGGGATGAAATTGAAAATTTTGATGCTTTCAACATCTCTATAACACTTAAAAAATTTAATGACCGAGTTGATGCATTAGCTATTTCAGTGACTCTCTTGGTTTTTCACTAAAATTTTAAAAGAGATAGGTACACTATCAAATTGGGCTTTCGACCAAGTGTGCTTAACAATGCCAATCATTGGCAAGTGTTCAATGGTGATAACCAAATCATTGCCTTTCTAAAACAAAAAGATAGCTTTGAACAGCTTCACTTCGAAGGCAGTAAGCCTCAGAAACTTGAATCAACCCTTGAAACAAGTTCATACACAGGTGAAGAATTCCTGCAGCTAAAAGGGAATAAAATTCCCAAAGGATTAGTTTCTCTTGAGAAACTATTTGACAAGCACGATAGGTTCATCAGATAGCAGTAAATGGATTCAAGCTCCTCCTAAGAATTTGATTAGATAAACTTGAGTACCAAATAAAATCCCAAGATGGTGAATATTGGAAAGTGCTGCACTCCTAAAGAGAGGTTCAAGTTTATTGCTCTGCTATGTCAGTACATAGATGTTCTGGCATACTCATATGATGATCTGAAGTCGCTCAAGCCTGAAGAAATTCGTCATGAAATTCCTCTCAAGAGTGATTTGGTGCCTTACAAGCAAAAATCTTGGTAGTATAATCTAAAGATATCAGGTACTATTCTGTCTAAAATACAGAAAATACTGAATGCTAGAATAATTTTTCAATCCATCATTCCACATGGATTGCAAACATAATTCCTGTGAGAAAAAAGAATGGTAAAATTTGCCTCTACGCGGATTTTAAGAATTTGAATCAATCCTCCCTAAAAGATAATCACCCTCTGCCCATCATGGATTAAGTGTTTCAAATAGTAACTAGTTCAGAGATATTATCAATGCTGGATGGCTTCTCGAGGTATAATCAAGTGGAAGTTAGTGAAGCAGACCAGCATAAGACTATCTTCACCATGCCTTGGGGAAAATTTGCATATCAAAGAATGCCCTTTGGCCTGATAAATGCTAGCGCCACTTTTTAGAGAGCAATGGACCTTGATTTCAAAGTTGAAATGGGTAAGTTCATTATAGTGTACTTTGATGATTTAACAGTCTTTTCCAAGCATCATCCTGATCACTTACATCATTTGCAATAAGTGTTGGAATGATGTCGCCAGAATGGCATTTCTCTAAATCCCAAGAAGTCTATTTTTGGGGTAACAGAAGAAAAACTTTTCAGACATATTGTATCCTGAGAAGGCACAAAGATTGACTCAGAAAGAGTCAAATCCATCTAGGAACTTACTCTACCCACAAGTAAGACTGCAGTTCACTCTTTTTTTGGAAAGGTAAATTTTTTACGAAGGTTCATTCTTGAGTTTACAGAGAAGACTCACCAAATTGT
Source organism: Torreya grandis (assembly GCA_037957365.1). Taxonomy (NCBI): domain Eukaryota; kingdom Viridiplantae; phylum Streptophyta; class Pinopsida; order Cupressales; family Taxaceae; genus Torreya; species Torreya grandis. Next base: position 1,430,646 of record JARHVA010000271.1, read on the forward strand.
GGACATGATGAAGGGAAAGACCACTTTTAACTAGATTGAAGAAGACAAATTAGCATTTCAGGACATCAAGACAGCTATTGCCCATGCCCCAATTCTAGTTTGTCCAGATTACACCAAAGATTTCACAATGTACAGTTATGTTTTCAATCACACACTTTCAGCAATTTTAGTTCAATAGAACAAAGAAGGTGTGAAATCTCCCATATCCTTCATGAGTTGTCCTCTCAAAACTCATGAACTAAAATATTTAAATATGAAGAAGCATGCTTATGTAGTGGTAAAGGCAGTCAAGCACTTCCATTTCTACATCTTGAATTCACACATTATTGCCTTAGTTCCTGATACCATAGTCAAATCCATATTAACTCAACATGAGTTTGGAACCAAAAGGGGCAATTAGATTGCTAAAATATAAGAGTTTGATCTTGCTATCAAACCAACAAAGCTTGTGCGAAGAAGGGGTCTCTGCCAATTGATTGCTAATAACAGAACAAAAGAAATAAGGCATGAAGAAGTAGAAATTGAAGACGCACCAATAGTCCTCTTTGTTACCACCATGAATGAGTGGTATTCAAACATTGCTCATTTCCTTACCTACGGTGAGTGTCTTGCTCACCTATCTCGTAAAAGAAAGAGGACTGTCAAGTTGAAAGCTGTCAACTTTGTCCTCTGGGACAACGACTTGTATAAGAGGAACCTCGATGGAGTATTCCTTCCTTGCATGGATAAAGTGTAGCAGAACAAACTTCTGGAGTCTTATAATCTAGCCTGTGGAGGACATTTTTTTGCACCTATAACTGTCCATAAGATTCTTTGAGCTAGGTATTACTGGCCTACTCTGTTTCAAGATGCATATAAATGGGTACGAAGATGTGAACTGTGCCAACAATTCATTGGAAGAGCCAAGTTAGTTGCCTTGCCTCTTAAGCCAGTGGTAATATAAGAGCCATTTCAACAATGAAGAATCGATGTCATTGGTGCTGTAAACTTGTCTTTAAACGATGGACATGATTATGTCCTCACAGCCACATATTACTTCACCAAGTGGGTGGAAGCTATTCCAGCCAAGCATGCTACTTCAGAAGTAGTATGTAATTTCCTTAAGAAAAACATCATTTCTAGGTTTAGGGTCCCAACCAAGATTGTGACAGATAATGTAACTTGTTTCTCTTCTCATGAGATTACTCAGTTCTACTTTTATTATGGGATTACCCTCTCCCACTCTTCTGATTATTTTTTGCAAGGAAATGGCCAACTAGAATCGAGCAACAAGAACCTGGTGACCATCATCAAAAAGCTGGTAGATGACAACCAACGACCCTAGCATAAAGCATTGTTTGATACTTTATGGGCAGATATAATTACGCCCAAGAGGGAAATAGGTATGTCACATTTTTAGCTTTTATATGGTTTGAATGCAGAGATACTAATCACCCTAGAATTTTTAGTGCTAAAATTGGCAAAGGCAGTCGAAGATCAGACATATGAAAGCTCCATCGACAAGAGGATCATGTGCTTGACTGAGCTGGATGAGCAGTGGACTATGGTGGACTGAATTGTTGTGCATAAAAGTTTGGTGAAGAAGCTCTTCGACCAGAAAGCAAAAGCTCATAATTTTTAGATTGCTGATCAAGTTTTGTTATGGGATAAGAGAAGAGAACCAAAGGGAATGCATGAGAAATTTGATTCCTTATGGAGAGGCCCATTTGCTATTCATCAGCTCAATGGCAAAAATAGTTTTTTGTTTAAGTATCAAGATGGCACACCCTTTTCACTGCCTCACAGTGGGTAGCATCTGAAGCACTTCAATCCTTGAAGTATCAGGTGACATTAGTTGTACATATGTATATTTGTATAGTCTTTAGTTTTTTTTGGTGCTTTTCATTTTCATTTCTTTTTGGTGCCTTTATTTTTTGGGTAGTATGAATTCGTAGCCCAAAGGCACTGGAGATTTTGGATTCTACTCCCTTCGATTAATTTTACAATCGATGGAAGTTCTCCAACTGGAGCCAGCTATTGTTCCCAAAATTTATCACTTGTTTTTGGGACAACATATCAACTATTTTGGTCGTCCAGGCCAAAATTCTCCCTTTCCTTTTTCAAAATTGTTCTGAGCATCCAAGTTCTTCTATTATTCAAGCTTTTTAAGCTAGAGAACTCACAGATTCAATAGGCAAGCTTTCTCATAAATAAGTTCCCAACACTTAGGTAATTTCAAGGCCAGTTCAATGCCGAAGTTCAATCAAAAGACTTATCGACGGGCTTCAAACAAAAGATTGAACCATTGAACCTTGCCTCAAAAGGTTCAAGTTTCAACGGGTTCAAAGGTTCAACAACATCGGCAGACTTAAAGAGTTAAGCACTTCAAAGGTTCAAATTTCAACTACTTCGAAAAGTTTAAACAACTTCAAAGGACTTAACAAAAAGAAGGCTTCGAAGAGCAAAGGTTGAACCGTTGAACTGTTGAACCTTGAACCAAAATGGTTCAACGAGTTCAAAGGTTCAATGAGTTTATTAAAGTTTGAGAAACTTAGAAGAAAAAAAGATCTGAAGAACAAAGAATGAACCATTGAACCATTGAACCTTGAACCAAAAGAGTTCAAAGTTTAAAGGTTCAACGAGTTCAACAAAAAAAAATGATCTAGAAAGTTTGAAGGAACAAAAGATTCTGAGAAGGAGAATGAACCATTGAACCTTGAACCAAAATGTTTCAAAGTTTAAAGGTTCAAAGGTTCAAGGAAGCTTCGAGCAAGGGAAGGAAGCAGAAGATTCTAGAGACAAGTTCGAAGAGATGGTTCAACCAAAGAGGCAAGGAAGCGATTGAACCAAGGAAGTGATTGAACCAAAGAAGTGATTGAACAAAGGGACTGCTCGAACCATTAAACCAATAAACTTTCAAAGTTCAAAGGTTCAAGGTTCAACATGGTTCAAGTGATCAAGTGACCAATGACATCCCTGTGGATGTCAAATTTAAGGTAATAAAATGCCCATTTATTTTCAAATATGGCGTAGAAATTGAAGACAAAACTTAGTGAACCACTGAAGAAGGAGCCGAAAGAGCCAGCAAAAAGGGAAGAGATAGCCCGATAGCTCAGATCATGAGAAAAGAACAAAATACAATAAGGAAAGAGGGAAAGCTACAAGAATATTGAAATATCTATGGGGGAGTTATTTCAGTAGGTGAAATAGTCCACCAAGTAGATGTGTGAGTGTGCAAACATTCAAAGGTGCGGCCTATTTTTCTTCCTTTGAATAAAAGTGAGTGGAAAGCCACGTACATATCTGGAAATAGACTAGATGACCCATGCTAAGGAGAAGACTTTCGAGATGATTCTGCACGCCATAGTTAAGGCCGATGCCTTGTTCTAGCATGGCCCCTTGATAAAATTGGAAATGCATTGAAGGCATTCAATGCATCATGGGCCATTTCATTAAAACAAAGCACCCAAGTCTTTCTTGGAGTGTTATATATTGTAATCTCTTCTTTTATGCAAGGGAGATCTCTTTGATATAGAAGCGAAACTCTACCCAAATTGAAAGGCATTTCTTGAGACTTTGAGCTCAGATTGTTAATCATATTTCTTTATTTGAATGAGAAAGCAAGTGACCTTTCAAACTTTGTGCTGGAATAGCTTGTGTTGTTGAGGAAACTATTCTTATGTCTATTTTTGAATGCGTTCTTTTCCATTTAATCAAATAAGTAGGACTAGTGGAAGTAACTAGGAAGGTGTCCTGAAGCTGACTATGGAGAGACTTTGCGCTGCCATAATTGTCTTTAGTGTGTTTGTTTTTTTGTTTATGTTTAAAGGATCTTGGGATGACTTTGTTCCCCCATTATCCTTTATATTTCACTCTTTGGTAGTTGAGGGGGAGACTTTGTGCTACACCTCATTTTGCTTGTTACAGCGCCCTGTTGCATTTACTTGTTACTACCAGAAAGTCTTCCTCTAGTTTTCTAAACATCATTTTTGAAAGAAGAGAAATGCCTTCAGTAATTACCCAAGATTTCTCCTTTGATCTGTGAACATCATCTCTGAAAAAAGAGAGATGGATGGTGTTGTCCTACCCCTAAGTGTTATTTTCTACTTATATATATATAGTATATAGCACCTCATATTTATAGGGAACCTCCCCTTGATGAGAGGAGAGATTTGTCCCCTTTTGATGTGGTAAACCTGCACATTTGGCCGATCGATCTCCCTATGTTGTGGTTGAAACAACCTATTTTGCCCATCAATTAGTTAGTGACAAAATATTCACCCAACAATATTATTCATGTGGTTTTGTTCTCCTATTAGATCATGCAAATTTGTGCATTTTGTGCTCAAATATTCCATGGTATTAGAGAATTTGAGTCTCTTTCGATGCTAATTATTCATGAAGATATTTCCCATCTCAGCAAAAAAAATGTGATTTTTTGTTTACTAGGCCATATAGGAAGAAAAAGTTTTTTGAGGCACTGCAGGCCTAAGCAACATTGGTGTTGGTATTAGCATTGGCGTTGAATATTTTTGCATTGGCATCAGTTTCAACATTGTATTATAGACATGGATTTATTGAATGATCAATCACCATGCCATTAGGCTGAATTAAAAGTATCTCTAGGAATTAATAAATGCTCAAAATCACAATAAATTATGCAAGTGTATAAATAGTAATTATTACATCTCAAAATTTTGAAAACCATGAGATAAATTCTTTGTAGGGATTTGACAGTCTGAAATTAAGTCAATAGGAGTTAAAATTAACTCACTTATCACTCTATATGTTAAATGTAGTAAAATTAGTTCGAGTGGCTTTCCAATTTTATAAAATCATTTGTAGTCGAGAGCCTTTTAGTTTTATTGAATTTTGAGCTCTGGTATTTTATTCATGGTGACTAAGTGAGAGGCCATCCCTAGCCAAATAAACCATGTACGTGTTTAGGTTGTTCCTAGACAACTAATAGAGGAGGTCCTAATTTTAATTTTAGAAGTCTATATATACATAGGTGCATTAATGCATCCTATACAAACATTGAATGAAAGCAAGAGTTTAATAAAATTTCTATATTTATAAGAGTAAATTTAAGGGATTACAATATGTTTCAATTCAAAGTCTTCATATTTCATTATTACATTTGTTCATGTAGTGAAACATCATATAAGGATTAACGCTTGCATTATCATGATTGATTATTGAACTACATTGAGTGTTGGTTTCCAACATTCTGAAAGATAGGGGTTTGACTGAAGAAGGACTCCATAGCTCCACCTATTTTTAAAGGTTTTACAAGGATTTAAGAGATGATTAGGGTTTTAAGAAAGGATAAGTATGGATGATCCATAACAAATTATAACAAATTGAGTGAGGTTTCTCGAGTATAGATTCAAAGGAGTGCATCCATAATTTTTTATTGAGGTTGAACAAACTTACCAATATTGTACTAGTCCGCTCCTGGTCAACCAATTGCATACCAAGTCACTTTGAGTCAAAATTATAAATTTGTTAAATTATTTTGAGCTTGTTATCTTTACATTGGTTTTCGTAAATGTTTGCGCATGAATTTAGCCTCTAATAGTACACAAGTTTGTTATCTTTTCATTTAGCTAGATTACACATTCATACTTATTTGCCTATAATGTTTTGGCCATTATTTGTTGAGGAAAATATTTGTTGCACACATCTAATATGTCTATGGGAAGCCTAAACACATTGAAGTCTAAAATCCATGTTCAAGTGACATTGATAGAAACCTTAATCATTGTACTTGCTTTGCTGGTATGGCCAAATATAGTTTGTACTTTTGACAACTGAAGTTAGCTATGCATAGGTGTCATATTGGGTTTTTTAATATCTTTATAAATATCTTAATGTATTTTACAATTACATTTGAACTTTTTAGTTAGATTTGTCTTGATGTTATCAATATGTATAACCAAGACTTGATTTTGTAATCACTACATGATGTATGTATATGGAACTTTTACAAGCATGCCTTCATATTCTAAAAAAAATGTGTACTACTTTCAGTTTGTCATTTGTAGATTTCAACAAATTATTTGTGTTGTAAATTTCAATTGATAATTTTTATTGACACTTATTCATGCATGTGTATTCTTAAAGGTCCTTGAATGCATTGTCTTTTGGTACAACATTCCTAAGTATGGAGCTTTATGGTTACTTATATCCATACCATATCTTATTTACTTTGCTTAGATTTTTAAACATTTTCAATTTTTGGATATTGTTTTCTAATTTATCCTTTATATATTTCAATATTTTATTGATGTTAGCACCGATTTATGCATATATATATATATATATATATATATATATATATATATATATATATATATATTCTCCTAGCTACCCAAACATATTCCCTTTTTCTTTAAGATATCCAAAAAGGAATATTTATGATTCCTTGCACTTTTCTTTCCTTGAATTTCATGTTACACCTATGATCATTCTCTATTTTAGCTTTTACCTATCGTGTTTATTTAAAACTCTAAAATTGTAACAATCATCATGTGATGGGATCCTCATGTGTTTATGCTTATAAAAATTGTTTTTGAGATGTTTGTTTCATACCATGCTATTTTTGCAGTTTTCCGAATGTTTCTTAATAATGTGTTATTAACCCAAATAGATCTTGAATTAAACCAATCACAATTCAGTCACATAATACCTAGACATGTCATGTCATTTGCTTCACAAGAAGCATTAATAACAACATACACTTTGACTAGAAAGTATAAGTTTTACCATTCCACCTCATATTTTCTTAGCACTTTTAAGTAATGTGAGTATGGTAACATCAACCTTGTAGATAGAAAGCATATAAAAATTCCATACTAAATACACTTTTTTCTCTTGATACATTGCAAACAAACCAAATATTTGTAAACATGATAGGTGCCATTGCAAGTTTGTGTGAAGCCATGTTTTATGCATTCACATTATTGTAGAGTTTATGCTAATTATGGTTGTCTTTGTTCACGGGGTTACTAAATATGGCTTGAAACCTCTTTCAACAAATTTGTTCTCAAATATATTGTTGTAGAGAATTTATAGGGACTTCATCTTCCTTGCTTGTAAAATACCATTGATAACCTTCTACACTTATAACAATCATGTTCTCATACTTGTATAGTTTGAGAAGCTCTTATAAATACTATTATGTCTCGTCTTCTTTCCAAAAACTTTGTATCAGCTTCACTTTGATTTTTTGGAAAATATAATATATAAATTTGTGTTCAATCTAATTATGTTTTGTTGTCAATAAAAAAAGGTTGTGATGTTGTACCATGGAAAGGAAATGTGTGCATTAGAATATAGTCTGAATATGAATGGTTTTCGATACTTCTATGTCTATGTTGTCTTCTTATAGGATAGGGATGTGAATTTTTGTTATACAATGTTACGTTCAGAGCTTTATATATACTCTATATTTTAATTTCATATACATATCAGTTGACCCTTAGTTTCTTTTATGGACAACATTAGTGATTTTTTCTACCTTTTTCACATCATATTATTCTTTCCAATCAAATTTTTTTTTGATTTCCTATAGATGTTAATTTATGTTATGTTCCAAATAAAAATAGAAAACAAAACTTCAAAATATAATTAGAATAAATGATAAAAACAAATTTAGGGTGCCTACTCACCCAAGAATGAATTGCACTTGCAAATCCATCAATAACACATGAATTCTCATAAAATTGTGGCTCTTTACTTGTGTTATAATTTTAAAATAAAAATATATACTCATTAGGGTTTTTCCACCCATTATCAAATCTACAAGAAACCCTACTAAACTCATGACCTATCGGACTTCACTAACTCTAAACATAATTTAATAATAATGGTAAGACTAAAATGGAAAATATCCTATAACATATGTTGAGCCTAGGTACACAATATGTCCTCCATGTTAAGGATATCTTTCCTTAAAGCTAGTAAAAAGTCTAAATTTAATTACACTCAATATTTACTAGTACTAAAATGGCTGACCTCATGGGAAATTCCCATGTGTTGCACTAGGGGTTTTAGTACAGGTGACGGAGATGAAACCCAAGCCCACCACATCATATAAGGAAGATCTAACCAACACACCATATAAAAATATTAATTAAATAAATGAATGAGAATGGGGGATGTTTTTTTACTCCTTAACCTCCCCTTAAGTTTTTAGGCATGTTTTCCAACAAAAATGACAATTTTTGTTGATGATTACCTTTGAATTTGTATTTTCCCAACAAGTAGATGACACCTCATCACTTTTTTCTCATATATATTATTCAATGTGGCCTTCTTATATTTTTTTAGATGAACAAATTGTTGGGATAAATATAAATCGGAAGCACACAATTGATTACCAAATACAAGCAACTTAATATGCGGAATTAACCAGAATCAACAAGTAACTAGATTCCAAAAATAACACATGATATGAGAGACAATACACAACTTGTATTAAAACTCTTTCAGAAGGAAATACAACAAAGAAGACTGCCACAGTTCTTCTTCCTTACACACCTCTAGGGCTCCCACACCTCTAGGGCATAAATAGTAAATCTTCCCTCAAAGCTCTCTCCCTTAGGTCCCAACACCTAACTCAACTTTGAGTTGGTGTTCACCTTATACCTGTGCTCCACGCACTCCACAAGTGCTCCACGCACTCCACAAGTACTCAACGTACTTCAAGTAGATCTCCCCTGAACTGCAACAACCTGCGACCCAAATCTGATCTTACTTATGGAAGGAACTGCCTTGCCTTCCTCTTTGCTCTGAGTACACACCTATACTCCAAGTAGATCTCTCCTGATACTTCTCCTTGTTGTGTTGATGTCCTCTCTGATCTTGCACACCTGCAAATCAATCTGGTTCTACACACCTGTGAACCTTGACCTTGAACACACATACACCTGCATATCAATGATCTTACTTACCATGTAGATCTCCTATCGTAGCCATGCTCATATGATGACCAAGATCATACATACATGAAGAACCCTACTGATTCTCTAATCCAGCACCCACACTTGGTACTGTGGCACTAGGAGGAACACACCATTGCTCACCTCACACACAGAAGGAGCTTATAATATTGCTCTCTTACTCTCTAGCACAAATTTACAATACAACCATGAGTCTAATATATAGATCTCATCCAAAAAATAATTAGATATCTAATTACAATAATTAGATCCACAGCTCTTAGTCTAAAATTGGCTCTCAACATGCAAACACTTGGTTCGTTAGCTAATTGCCCGTAAAACATTCGCAGTCGAACCACACAGGTGACCGACGTCGGTCCCTATCTACCTGGGGGTTGCCAATGCCAGCTGAATTCTGACCGACGTCGGTTGCCTTCCTGTCTCCTCCCTACTGATGTCGATTGGCCTGACTGACGCCGGTGACAGTAACACTCCGCAACCTTCCTGAAACCTCCTCCTCTATTTGCATCAGTGAAGCTTTTAGCTCCACAACCTAATAATCTCCCACTTGGAGATAAATAGTTGCATTGTACCTATACCTGTACTCCATCTAATATGTTTCCTGGCTTGTATCCCTCTTCAAAATCAATCCTGAAGACAATCCACCACACAACTTGTGGTGTACCTCCTGTCATTTGAGTACCCTGCCACATCTAAACCTACAAACCCATGTAGTGAAGTCCTGACCCTGCATGTATACCTGCTGCTGGTCTCTCTCAAGTCCCTGAGAACTCACTTCTTCGAATTGGCTCCTAACTCTCTGACAACACCCACTGCTTGGGCAAACTTAGGTCTATACCAGACCTCATGTGATTTTGAACACTAAACTATCCAGCCCTTAGTGTGCTCCGATTCTGCATCCTGAACCTCGCCAACACCTGATTCACATCAGCTCCCACTGGAGAGAAAATCTACCTGTGATCTCCCATGTCTCCCATGCCAAAAAATTTTGCTGCTCCAAATTCTTCATAGCGAACCACTAAACTAATCTTACCCTTAGCTCAACAAAACCCTGTATGTACAATCCTGCTAGCTAGCATACCATCCACATACAGCAATAAAATGATGTCATGACCATCATCCCCCTGGTAAGACAAACCACATTAGTTACCCTGACGTTGACTAAAGTCATGCTTTATCATCCACCTGTCAAAACCTGTACCACTGTCTTGTAGCTCCTCAAGACCATATGCTTGGCCTTCTGTCTCATGTGTTCGTTCTCTCTATTCTTCAACTAAGGTATCCATTCGTCTCTGTGCTTTCATACCTGCTGGAAACCCTACCAAGTCTCCGCTTGGTTCTGTATCATATTCCTACCACACTCCCACTATTTCCTAGATCCTTCTCGCTCTGCAGTCAGCAACTAGTATGAAGAAGAGGAACAACAAATTTGAGGCCTACTTACGTCTTCAGTCCTCCGTATGGGCGTTTGAGACTCCTTGACAGCTTGCTGTCCACCCAAAATCTGTTACAGTGATCGACCTTGGTCACCACACAGTCTGCATCCAACCGATGTCGGTTTCATGCGCCTATCCTGACTACCAACCATGCCGACGTCGGTGTCCTCCTGCTATCGACGTCAGTCCTCTTGATCGACGTCAGTCTTACCACTACCGATGCCAATTTTCCTACCGACACTGGTACCTGTGTTTTCTTGTAAGTGATGACTTTTTACCCGCATGCTCCTTTGAATCAAGTCCCATGTCTAAACTGCCCTGCTTAGAAGTATCCAACCCCATCCACTGGTCTCTATCCGCCATCTCCTCCAAGAACACCAAGGCTTTCTAGTTCTTAAGCCTGTTAAATATATCTGTCTTCCGCTTAAGAACATGCATCTCCTTCCTGCTCATGTGACCAAGCCTACGAAGCCACGTCTTCGCAACAGAAGAAGAATCAGTAATATAAACAAGTAGATAAAGAGTACCTATTTTCTTACCACCAGCTAATTCAAGTGCATCCGCTGTGATAGTTCTTGTGCATCTCTCATCACCCAAACTTTCTAAAGAAACTAGCCACATCTCCAAACATGGGACCTGCATGACCTCCTTCAACACCCATGTGTTGGCCGCCTGCAATTTCAGCTTCACTTCCCCTTTGCCAAATCTTTGGCAAGGCTCACTAGCTCCTCTCCCTAGAGCTGCATGGAAAGAGGCAACAAAATCTATTATCCAAGATTCAACTTTATCCAAGAAACCTCCCAGAGCATCTTGTGTAACAACCCCTGCAACACCTACTTCTTCAGTTCCTTCTTACTGATCTTCCACAAACCAACAATTTTCTTTTACCTGCTCTTTCTTTCCATAGGACCGTAAGTGACCATCTATTGTTTTCAACTCCTCCATTCTTAGCTTACTTTGATCTGCCATTGCTCTACTCCCACTCAATCAGAAACCCCTGAGAGTGACCTGTAACCAAACACAAAACCGCTTCCTGCAACCTTAGCTCTGATACCACGTGTTGGGATAAATATAAACTGGAAGCACACAATTGATTACCAAATACAAGCAACTTAATATGCGGAATTAACCAGAATCAACAAGTAACTAGAATCCAAAAATAACACATGATATGAGAGATAATACACAACTTGTATTAAAACTCTTTCAAAAGGAAATACAACAAAGAAGGCTGCCACAGTTCTTCTTCCTTACACACCTCTAGGGCTCCCACACCTCTAGGGCATAAATAGTAAATCTTCCCTCAAAGCTCTCTCCCTTAGGTCCCAACACCCAACTCAACTCTAAGTTGGTGTTCACCTTACACCTGTGCTCCACGCACTCCACAAGTACTCAACGTACTTCAAGTAGATCTCCCCTGAACTGTAACAACCTGTAACCCAAATCTGATCTTACTTATGGAAGGAACTGCCTTGCCTTCCTCTTTACTCTAAGTACACAACTGTACTCCAAGTAGATCTCTCCTGATACTTCTCCTTGTTTTGTTGCTATCCTCTCTGATCTTTCACACCTGCAAATCAATCTGGTTCTGCACACCTGTAAACGTTGACCTTGCACACACATACACCTGCATATCAACGATCTTACTTACCATGTAGATCTCCTATCGTAGCCATGCTCATCTGATGACCAAGATCATACATACATGAAGAACCTTGCTGATTCTCCAATCCAGCACCCACACTTGGTACTATGGCACTAGGAGGAACACATCATTGCTCACCTCACACACAAAAAGAGCTTATAATATTGCTCTCTTACTCTCTAGCACAAATTTACAATACAACCATGAGTCTAATATATAGATCTCATCCAAACAATAATTAGACATCTAATTACAATAATTAGATCCGCAGCTCTCAGTCTAAAATTGGCTCTCAACATGCAAACACTTGGTTCATTAGCTAACTGCCCGTAAAACACTCGCAGTCAAACCACACAGGTGATCGACATCAGTCTCTGTCTGCCTGGGGGTTGCCGATGCTGGCTGACTTCTGACCAACGTTGGTTGCCTTCCTATCTCCTCCCTATCGACGCTGGTTGGCCTGACCGACGCCGGTGACAGTAACACTCTGCAACCTTCCTGAAACCTCCTCCTTTGTTTGCATTAATGAAGCTTTTAGCTCCACAACCTAACACAAATACCATGTCCCCAATTTTAAGTGTCTTATATGTCTTGTGTTGATCTTCCTACTGCTTCATCCTATTTGCACTTACTATCAGGTTGTCTCTCAAAATTTGCAATGTGTTCTACATATCTTCCAATGCTTCCTCTATAATTTGAACCTTTCCCATTTGAATTACCCAATCCAATGGTGATGGTGGCTTGTACCCATATAAAGCATGAAATGGTGTCATTTTTATGGTTGAGTGATATATGATGTTGTACTAGTACTCAACCAAATGTTTCCATTCCACCCACTTGATTTGCTTATCCCTTGCTTACAATCTGAGATACTCTTCTAGGAACTTACTCACCACCTTAGTTTGACCATCACTTTGTGGATGGTAGGTAGTGCTCATGTTAAATGTAACCCATATATTAAAAAACAATTCTTTAAAAAAATGAATTTACAAAATTTGGTCTTGATAACAAATGATCTTCTTTGGTATGTCATGTAGCTTAAACACATTTTGGAAATACAATTTTCCAATCTTATGGCTATTGTTTCTTTCCTTACTCATGGGAATGAAATGATCATACTTAGTCAATGATCAACCACAACAAAGACTTCATCCTTACCTTTAGAGTCATGAATCCCTAAGATAAACTTCATTGACACAATTTACCACTTTTTATTTGGTACAACATTTGGTTGTATAAGTTGTGGATAAGGGACACTCTCAACCTTAATCTATTGGAAAGTGTCACACTCCACTACAAATTGTAAAATGTATGCCTTCATGTTTTGCCATAAAATAATAAATATGATGCTTTTTTATGTTTTTTGGAATTGAACATGGACTATAGATGGATATTCTTGCCCATGCTTCTGTGCCTTCTGAGTGAGGGGTGATCTCTGCCCACCCGCGCCCCCCCCCGTACCCCCTGCCTCCCACTCCAACTTCAATGTCTTGTATGAGCTTGGTGGTGGTAGGGTGAGTTGAGTAGTCCTATAAAAAATATTGTATCCATGTAAGTTGACTAATGGAAATGGAATGAAAGAGAGGGTATTCCTCTATGTGTGCATCTGCCACCACATTCTCCTTACCTTTCTTATAAATTATCTCAAAGTCATAAGCTTATAGGTGATTAATCTAATTTTATTACTCCTTTATTAAGGTTTCTTGAGTCAACAAGTGCTTAAGGCTGAGATGGTCAATCTTAATTTAAAACTTGTCCCCCATGAGAAATTAACATCATTTGGCCATTGCGTGAATAATGGCTAACATCTCCTTGTTATACATTGACATCCATCATTCCCTATCATTCAATTTCCTACATTTAAATGTAATGGGATGATCATATTAAGAAATTACTTTACCAATTCCAAATCTAGAAGCATCACATTGAATGATAAAGGACTTGGAGAAATATGGGGTCAATAAGACTATAGTAGAGACAAGAATTTGTTTGAGATCCTCAAATGATTTGTGCCTCTTTGGATCACCTAAAGGAATCATTTTTTGTAAGTTCAGGCAAAAGATAAGATATTGTGGAAATTTCCTTACGAACCTCTATATAATATTGCCAAACATAAGAAACCATAAAGTTTCTTAAGAGTCTTTGGCACATGCCAATCACATATGTCCTTGATATTTGAATCGTCAATGCACATTAGCCTCAATAGGAATAATGTGACCAAGGTATTCGACAAATGCGTTAATAAATTCACACTTGGAAGACTTGGCATACAATTTTTTCTTAGCCATTTTATCCATCATAATGTCTAGATGCTCAATATGGGATTCCAATGAATTGTTGTAAACAAATATATCACCAAAAAATACAAGGATAAACATGTTGATGTTGTGGATTGCACCCTTGACAGGAGGATAATCTCCTATCTTCCACGCATCATAATGGAAACTCCCCTCTTGCCTGTGGGTCTGGCAAAATTGGGGGGAGAGTCTCTAGATAAGGGCTAGCTCCCTTTGATGTATCTCTATGGTTCTAGATTTCCTACTGCTAACAATGGGGGGGTGAAAAGGGAGAAGGATGTTGAAAATAGAACCTAAACTAAACGGTGATATACCAAAAATTTTGATCTACTTAGCTTGAACCTACACTTTCCACCAAGAACAAGCTGGCATACACTTCATTTGATATGAGAAACTCTTCTACATCAGTGAGCTAGCAGTCCTTCTGAGATATAAGGAGGAAGAACTACCAGGGGTGTTCTAAGACACAATATGGTATCCTGTTCACATGCACCTATACTCTATTGTAGACACTTTTGGCAGACCTGTAAAAGAAGAAACTTCACAATACACTAGACATGCTGGAATCGTTTTGTGAAAGCATAAAAGAAACATGACTTAACATAAAATAAAGCCATAGACATATGCAAAAGTGTAAGCTCAAATGGAGGTAAAAATGCTATGTCTTGATTCAAGGTAAAATCCGGTAGAGCTCCACCTTACAAGTCAAGAGATGTGTTTCTCAAAATGAGAAGTTTACAATATATATAGGAAGAAAAGGGCCTTTTGGCACCCTTCTACAAGTGGGCCCATGTGCATTCTGAGCATTGGGAAGAGGAAGCCACTTGATAGATAATGTTGTGTCATCTCCTATTTTGACTTTAGGCATTTAAGATATATTAAATGTCATATGTGAAATTATGGGCCACACCATTTGTCTGCAAACAAGACCGCTCCTTCAGGGCACTCACACAGTTGTCTGGCCATCAATGCAAAGTGAAGAAAAATGAGTCGCATAATTCACTATTTGTGCCCCTTGATGATCACTTAGCAAATACTATGTCAACACCTGGAGTAAATCCTTGAGTCAATACCTTCCTTTGCCACTTGGACTGTTTTGTCCATTTTTGCACTTGGCTCTTTTGCCTCTTCCTGGCTTTGTCTTTTCTGGCTCCTTCATCCTTCGGGGGCTATCTTCTGCTAATTCTTTAGCTGTTTGGGCTCCATTCTCAATGGTTTCTTCCTTTTAGATTTAAGCCTTTGAATTCCTTCAGGCTCGTGCCTTTCATTTAAAAATCAACGGCTATTTCCTTGCCATAAAGTTGACGTTCACGTGCCCGTCACCATTTGGTCAATTCCTTTGGCCTTTTCTTTGATCCCTTTGCAAGTGTTCCCTACCCTCTGCAAGGGCACTAGTCCTTCAGGCATTGGGAGACTCCCTTGAACCTTTCGATTGAATCGATCGATTGAACCAATAATTGGTTCAACGATTCAATGGTTCAATACTATGCTCTACTCATTCATTTGACCGCTTTGAACCAACTGATTGAACCCTTTGATTGAACCGACTGATTGAACCATTTGTTTAAACCAACCAATTAAACCATTCGATTGAACCATTTGTTTGAACCAACCGATTGAACCGGTTCAATGGTTCAACGGTTCAATGGTTCAAAGTGTTTGAAATATTGTCATTGATGTCAAAGGTTTAGCATTATTGGTGATAAAGGCCCCATTGCATTTAATATTTTTTATCTTGGCTAATGTGAGTTAATATTTATTTAATATTAATGAATATATTTTTGGTTGCATATGAGACAAAATAAGGGCCCATGGAGAAGTCGAAGAGCCATGGGATAAAGACAAAAGAAGGATGGGACGCATTTTTCCATGAAGAGTCATCTTGGAGAATACCAAGAGTCACGAAGTGAAGACAAAAGAGTAAGGGCACAATTTCTCATGAAGGGACACTTTGAAGAATACGAAAAGTCACCAAAGATAAGGACAAAAGTGGGAAGGACGTTTTTGGTCATGAAGGGTCACCACATGACCTTTCAAAGGCTTGAATATGAAGGGTCATACAAGTTTGGTGCCATTTTCCATGAAGATTGAAGGGTCACAAAGGGGGAAGGCCAAAGGTCATTTGGAAAGCTATAAATAAAGGCTTGAGAAGCCCTTTGTAAATATGGAAGATAGAGGTTGATTTGATATTGTAATATCTAGCTTAGAAGAGTAATTGTGAGATATGAATATGATTTGTATTTATTATATCTAGCTTAGAAGAGCAAAAGTGAGAGAGAGAGAGAGAGGAAAGAGATGTTGTATTGAACTATCATTTGTTGAGATAGCAACATTGAGAGATAGGTGTGTGGTATACACAAAGGGGTTGGTGCTCCTGTGGGTTGGTGCTCGGCAAAGGGGTTTGAAGCTCCTGTGGGTTGGTGCTCACGAATTGTAGCTGGGTTGGTACTCAACAAAGGGGTATGGTGCTCCTGTGGGTTGTTTCTCACGAATATACTTGAGATTGTTCTCCGTGGTTTTTTCCACATTGGGTTTTCACGTTATATCTAGTGTCTCTCTCTATCTTGTGTGATGTTTATTGTTTGAGTTTTATTGCATATCTTGAATGTTTGATTAAGTGGAATTTGATAAAGGGAAATTTTTAATAAGATATATAATATACTGATTCACCCTCCCTCTCAGTATATTCTGTGCTTAAAAATTGGTATCAGAGTAGGTTCCTTTTTGAAAAGTTTTACAGCTTGAAGGTAGATTGGGAAAGCACGATGGCTGGGTCACAGGAAGAATTTTCTACAAACAAGGCACCTTTGTTTGATGGGACAAATTATGCTTTTTGGAGCATGAGAATGAAGGTTTATTTGATGGCTATTAGATTCGACATATGGAAAGTAGTGGTGGAGGAATATGAAGAGCCACAGACATCTACAATTACTCCAACAAAAAAGAAGGCAAGTGAATGTAATGCTAAAGCTTTAAATGCTATTTTATGTGGTTTATATGAATCTAAATTTGTTAAAGTTATGTAATGTAAATCTGCTCATGAAATTTGGGTAAAACTTGAGAATATTTACAAAGGTGATGGAAAGGTTCAGCAAGCTAAGTTGCAGACTTTTAGAAGGCAGTTTGAAAGTTTGAAGATGGAAGAAGAAGAAGATATAACAAGTTATCTTTTGCCAGTTGATCAAATTGTAAATCAGATTCAAGGTCTTGGAGAAATGTTGGATGAGTAAACGGTGGTGCAAAAGGTTTTGAGATCTCTACCAATGAGATATGATGCAAAGGTTTCAGCAATCGAGGAGATGAAGAATTTAGCCAAGCTAAAGATGGATGAGCTTCATGGTATTCTCACGGCATATCAGTTGTAGATAGAACAAGATAAACCCTCAAAGAGAGAAGTAGCTTTCAAAACATCAAAGAAGGAGAAAGCTAAGATTCAAGAATCAAGTGATAGTTCCAGTGATGATGAAGATGACAATGGAGCACTTTTCATTCACAAGATGAAAAGAAGAACAGGTAAATATCAAGGAAAATTACCTTTTAAATATTTTAATTATGGAAAGATTGGACATTTTTCAGCTAGATGCCCATATAAGGTTAATGATGATGAAGAAGAAAAGCCTACATACAAGAAGAATTTCGAAGGCAAATCTAAGTAGGGTTTCGAAAAGAAGACCCTGTATTTTAAGGATCCTAGTTCAGGGGAAGATAGTGGAGTCAGTGATTCAGAAGAAGAAGAGATTCTATTCATGGCCATACATGAAGGTGATCAAGAAGAAGAAGAGGAGGAAGCTGAAGTGAATATGGAAGGAGAGTTCATTTGTGCCTTAGAAGAGTTAGAAGCTATTCAGAAGAAGAATCAAAGATTAAAATGCCAGATCAAAAAAAATGAACAGGAGTCAAAGGAAATGATTGAAGATCTACAAACACACTTTGAAGAAGGCAAGAAGAATGAAGAAGACCTCACAACACAATTGGAAATAGCAACAAAAGAATGTCAAAGGTATGTTATTGAAATTGCCTCTTTAAAAGAAGATATTAAGAAAGCAGTCAATGATAAAGTAGTCAGTGATTCAAAATTTGAAGATAGCACTAACATGTTGAATAAGATATTGGAAAGTCAAAAAGCATATTCAGATAAGACAGGGATTGGTTTTGAAAAAAAATAGCTATGCTGAAGCTCTTACACAAGAGGAAACAAAAAGGGGAGAAGTGAAGAATACAAAAGACATTCCAAATAGAGAAGGCTGGAAAGAACAAAGCTACAAAAGGCAATTAGGTCAGAGATATACAGATAGGTTTTATTTTTATGGCTATTATTTTTATTGTAATGGATATGGTCACAAGAAATTAGAATGTAGAAAAAGAGCTAACAATTTCAAAAATAAGGAGAAGGAAAGTCAAGTAGAGTCAAGCAGAAGCCACAACTCTTTTGCTCCTCTATCAAGCTTTGATGAAGAGACCATAGTATGCTACAAGTGCAACAACTTCAAACACATAGCTCAATATTGTAGAAGCATGTTCGAGTCAGTTAAGAAAGATCGAAGCTTCAAAGCTCCATTCATCAAGAAGAAGGATCAAAATCTCAAAGCTCCATTCATTAGGGAGAAGGTTCAGACATGTACATGGCAGAAGAAACAACATGAAGGTTTTATGATGGTTCAGACATCTAAGAATGTAAAAGGTAAAGATCAGCCAAGGTTAATTGATAGCAGATGTTCGAGGCATATGACAGGAGATAAAAGTAAATTCATATCTCTAAAAAAGATTAATGGTGGTACAGTGAGATTCAGAGATAAAACCACTGCCAGGATAGCTAGAAAAAGTACTTTGAGTTTGGATTATGGTAGAACTAAGACTAAAAATGTTTTGTATGTAAAAGGTCTTAAGCATAATCTTTGAGTGTTAGTCAAATATGTGATCAAGGTTATACATTAAAGTTTCATAAAGAAGGTTGTGAGATTAGAAGAAAAGATTCAAATGAGTTGATTGCAGATGCTCAAAGGACAGGGAACAATGTGTATGTATTGTTAGATATATTCTCAAAGGCACAATCAAAGGATACATTCAAAGATTGATGAGAGGAGTTGGGAGTAATTTCTATTACTTCCTGCCACTGATGTTCAGCATCAGTTGAGGGGGAGCTAAGTGTTAGCTCCAGGTAGGCCCTTTGCCATTGATGTCAAAGGGGGAGAATAACAGGTACAGGTATAGGTAGAGGTGCAGAAAATAGGTATAGGGAATAGGTACATGGGAGTTACTATATGTTTTCAGATGACAGGATGTCCAGGTGATAGGATGTGGCAGTTTCAGGATTGAGGTTGCCATCAATGACAAAGGGGGAGATTGTTGGAAATATTTTCATTGATGTTAAAGGTTTAGCATTATTGGTGATAAAGGCCCCATTGCATTTAATGTTGTTTATCTTGGCTAATGTGAGTTAATATTTATTTAATATTAATGAATATATTTTTGGTTGCATATGAGACAAAATAAGGGCCCATAGAGAAGTCGAAGAGCCACAGGATAAAGACAAAAGAAGGATGGGACGCATTTTCCCATGAAGAGTCATCTTGGGGAATACCAAGAGTCACCAGGTGAAGACAAAAGAGTAAGGGCGTAATTTCTCATAAAGGGACACTTTGAGGAATATGAAAAGTCACCAAAGATAAGGACAAAAGTGGGAAGGACGTATTTGGTCAAGGGTCACCACATGAGTTTTCAAAGGCTTGAATATGAAGGGTCATACAAGTTTCGCGTCATTTTCCATGAGGATTGAAGGGTCACAAAGGGGGAAGGCCAAAGGTCATTTGAAAAGCTATAAATAAAGGCTTGAGAAGCCATTTGTAAATATGGAAGATAAAGGTTGATTTGATATTGTAATATCTAGCTTAGAAGAGCAATTGTGAGAGATGAATATGATTTGTATTTGTTATATCTAGCTTAAAAGAGCAAAAGTGAGAGAGAGGAAAGAGATGTTATATTAAACTATCATTTATTGAGATAGCAACATTGAGAGATAGGTGTGTGGTATACACAAAGGGGTTGGTGCTTCTGTGGGTTGGTGCTCGGCAAAGGGGTTGGTGCTCCTGTGGGTTGGTAATCACGAATAGTTGCTGGGTTGGTGCTCGGCAAAGGGGTTTGAAGCTCTTGTGGGTTGGTGCTCATGAATTGTAGCTGGGTTGGTACTCGGCAAAGGGGTATGGTGCTCCTATGGGTTGTTTCTCATGAATATACTTGAGATTGTTCTCTGTGGTTTTTCCCACATTGGGTTTTCACGTTATATCTGGTGTCTCTCTCTATCTTGTGTGATGTTTATTGTTTGAATTTTATTGCATATCTTTAATGTTTGATTAAGTGGAATTTGATAAAGGAAAAGTTTTAATAAGATATATAATATACTGATTCACCCCCCCTCTCAGTATATTCTGTTCTTAACACAAAGTTCAAAATTCTTAACTCTTGGAAAGATCATGTCGTTGAACCCCAACGTTGAACCACATTTCCAACCTTAAGGAAAAGTGTCTTGAATCATTTTAGCTCTCTTTCCTTGTGAATTTCTTCAGATAATAGTCCGAAGAAGCTTTTTAAAAGCCCTTTCATTATTTATATTTGTTCATCTTCTATCGAAAGACTTGTGCAACCAAATTTGAACTGGCTTAGAACAACAGGGAAAGAAGGAGACCAATTTTGCCCTATAAGACCAAAATGGTCAACAAAACACATGTAGGAATTTACTAAATATCTTGTTTATTAGTACCAAAAGCATAGCTGGAGTGTTGCTTAGGTCAAAAGGCATGACCCTAAATCAGTAATACACTCGATGAATTTAAAATGCATTATTTTCTTTTCCTTGCATTCAAATTGGGATCTAATAGTATCCAACCCTGAGATCTATTTTGGATAAATATTTCACCCCATGCGACTCATCAAATAGATTGTCAATTCTTTTCATAGGAAATGTATTTTTATTTGTGATTTTGTTCAATACTGTATAATCATTAAAAAGTTTGTACGACCCATACATATTCCTAACTAATAACACTAGAGAAACACATGTGTTATTATGAGGGATGATGATACATGTATCCAAGAGTTCACTCATCAATTTTTCTATCACATGTTTTTAAAAATATCCATATATGTACAAGTGCACCACAGTTGGGCCCTTAGTATGTTCAAGCTCAATAATGTGATCCAATTCCATATGATGTTGTAGGCTCCTTGGTAGATATTGGTAAACTAACATATATTATTAAAACAACTATGAAATCACTGGGGCCTCTTCATGTGGGATAGAAGAGTCTACATCTATACAATAAATGTCAGCCATAAACCCAAAATTCCCCTTCTTCAAAATTTTATTCATTTGATTATAATCAACCATTTTGATTTCCCTCTCAGCTTGATACTTGACATTATTCTCATGGTCCTTTTTCTTGAATGTCAAGAATCTATCATGATGATTGTTGGAGTATGTTCATAGTGAATATAGCCACTAAACCCTCAAAACAACATCCACCTCCCCCAATATCAACAACATATAAATTATTTGCGAGGAAATAATTTGCCACATAAAGTTCCAAATTTTGCACTATTCTTAGGAAATCAATGCTTTTATACCTTATAAATTGAATGGGTAAACTCTCACAAGTGTCTACATGGAGGCTTAGCATATTGACTTATTTCTTATCTAGAGTATTAAATGTACACCTAGATCAACCGTGCCAAACACTTGGGATTTCTTGACAAGGGAAAATAACTTGAAGGTATCTAGATGAAATAAACCTATCATGGGAATAAGTGACACTTATGATACCCCTATTTTTATTTTAGAATATAAATGTTTTCTAGTTCGCAATCTACATCAAGTTGATTGGGGGTACCTTTATTGTCATAATAAAAAAATTGGCACAAATGGACACACATCTTCTACCATATATATTTTTTGAATTATATACATGACATTCTCTCCATGGTTGAGAGTACTTACGACATGGGTTTATAATAGTTGATCATATAGAAGCAGACTAACTACTAGAATTTTTAGATAGTGAAAACTCATATTTCCCCTCATCCTTGGGTTTCTTATAAAAAATAAAAGGCTTTTGAAAATTAGTTCCTACCATTTTAATTTTTGGGGCATTAATATGTTTTTCTATTCTTCTATATACAATGACAGTGCTTTCAAAATATTATGGTTCAAACATCCTTACCTCCACTCATGAGAGATGGTTCTTGTGAACCACTACTCGTGAAATATGGGTCAACATAGGTTGACTCAAAACTACACAATTAAATCCAAAAATAATATCACATAATTTGATGCACTAGGAAAAACCACCACCTATACAAATTTAAAGATCTAGACAACTCCATAATGAATGCTCCATAAGGCACAACACTTGTTGAAGGTTTTAAAAATGGGGTTGCAAGATAAGTGGGATTGATTATGGGGGAAACTTCATGATTAAGCTTGCTTGAGCCAAAGTAATATTGGGATGAGTTGACTCTAGGGAAGTGTCAATATTTCACCCATGTAAGTATCACCTAGATGCAATGAATGCTAAATGGACTATTCATACTCATGAGAGATGGTTTATTTTGAAAAACTACTCATGAAATATAGATCAACGTAAATTGAATAGAAACTATGTAGTTAAATCCTGAAATCATATCATATAAGTCAATGCACTAGGGAAAACTGCCACCTATAAATTTAAATAGCTAGGGAGTTCCATATTGAATGGTCCATAAGACATAATACTTGTTGAAGGTTTTATAAATGGGGTCGTAAGCTAAGTGGGATTGATTATGGGGGAAAATCCATGATAAATCGTGCTTGATTTGGAAAAGAAGGATGGGTGACCTTTTGGGAAGTTTTGGTGCTTCACTCTAAGTATCACCTAGATGTAATGAGTGCTAAGTGGACCATTCATACTCATAAAATATAGGTCATTGTAGGTTGACTCGAAACTATGAATTTTAATCCATAAATCATATCATATAATTTAATGCATTGCTTAAAACCACCACCTATACAAATTTAAAGAGCTAGGGAGCTCCATAAGGAACAACACTTATTTAAGGTTTTATGAATGGTATCACAATCAAAGCGAGATTTATTATGGATAAAATCCATGATTAAGTACACTTGAGCCAAAATAGTATTGGGATGGGTGATGGTCCTTCATCCTTATGAGTATCACCTAGATGCAATGAGTGTTGAGTGGACCATTCATACTCATGAGAGATGGGTTATTGTGAACCATTGCTTGTGAAAAAGGGTTTAATATAGGTTGAATTGAAACTATACAATTGAATACCGAAATCATATCACATAATTTGATGCATTATGGAAAACCACCACTTATACAAATTTAAAGATCTAGGGAGCTCCAAAATGAATCATTCATAAGACACAACACTTGTTGAAGGTTTTAAAATTGGGGCCACAAGTTAAGTGAGATTGATTATGGGGGAAAATCCATGATTAAGCATGCGTGATCCAATGTAGTACTAGGATGGGTGACCTCCTGGGAAGTCTTGATGATTTACCCCTATGAGTATCACCTAGATGCAATGAGTGTTGAGTGGACCATTCATATTCATAAGAGATGAGTTCTTATGAACTACTACTGGTAAAATATGGGTCAATGTAGGTTAAATAAAAACTACACAATTTAATCCCAAAATCATATCACATAATTTGATGCATTGTAGAAAACCACCACTTATACAAATTTAGAGAGCTAGGGAACTCCATAATGGATGGTCTGTAAGACACAACACTTGCTGAAGGTTTTAAAAATGGAGTTTCAAGATAAGTGTGATTGATTATGAGGGAAAATCCATGATTAATCATGCTTGAGCCACAATATTACTAGGATGGGTGAGCTCCCAGAAAGTTCTTGTTCTTCACCCCTATGATTATCGCCTAGATGGAATGAGTGCTGAGTGGACCATTCATACTTATGAGAGATGGGTTCTTATGAACCACTACTCATGAAATATGGGTCCATATAAGTGGAAGCAAAACTACATAGTTAAATCCCAAAATCATATCACATAATTATATGCACTACAGAAAACCACCACCTATAAAAATTTAAAGATCTAAAAAGCTCCATAATTAATGGTCCATTAGGCACAAAACTTGTTGAATGTTTTACAGATGGGGTTATAAGCTAAGTGGGATTGATTATGGGGAAAACTCCATGATTAAGCATGATTGAATTGGAGCAGTAATCAAATGGGTGACCTATGCTTCACCCTTATGAGTATCACCTAGATGTAATGAGTTTTGAGTGGGCCATTCATACTCATGAGATATCGGTTATTGTGAACCACTACTCATGAAATATGGGTCAACATAGGTTGACTTAAAACTATTGAGTTGAATCATGAAATCATATCAATTAATTTGAAGCATTACAAAGAATCACCTCCTATACAAATCCTTACCTTTTTTCAAATCTAAGTTCACATGTTGGATTTATACATCTTCCACACCATACTCAAAGAAAGATTGTCCTTGGACTCCAATTTTTTCCATGTACTCCTCAACAGACATATATTTCTTAAGTAAGAACATTAATTGGGTATCATATGGCTCATTTCAGTTATGATTTGCTCTGCAAGTTAGAGCATTGGAAAAAATAACAAACTCCCCATTAGGGTTTGCAAAAACCCATCTCTCTTCCTATGTATGGGAAACACAGTCCAAATGTTGTAGGGCCATATTTATCTTATCATCTCTCTCTTTAATCATTAGCACCCTGAAGGCCAATTTAATCTTTCTCAACCATGTGTAGAACTTTATCCCACCTCCAAAGTCACATTGTGGAATCTTCATTTGTAAGTTAAAAGAGAGACACTCTGAGCTTTGTTCATATTCCTCTTCATCATATATTGGACCATGCTTAAGATCCCCCTAAGGTTGATATCCTCATCTTAATCATTCAATTGCTTTGGATGGTTTCCCATTGAATGAACATCACTTCCAACTTCCTTGATGAACTCAATTAAATAACCCCTTTATCTTATTTTTGGTTACTGTTGACTATATTTCACCCTAGGTCAAATCTAATCAAACCTATTTGCATATTGAAACTTGTCATGAGGTCTTCTAGGTTTGAACATGGTCAACATGGTCTTAAGAGAGGTCTAGTCACATTTTGATGATCACATAATATGTTCTAACTATATCACATTTGTCATTTGTCTAAATGTCATTTTAGGCAATCTTTTGGGTCGTTTTTTTGAAATGTATAGTTTTTAACCAAAAGACAAGTGTGTCAAGAAGATATATAAGGTATGCCATGTCAAAAAGTATCATATTCAGTTTTGAAACTAAAAATGTGATGGGTTCAACGTATAAGAAAGGAGATCAACTGTAAACAAGGTAGTTTCAGACAATTGTACGGATTGAATGACACATTTGGAATGTGTGAAGGCTTCAGAGGGTGTATTAAAATGATTGAAGGTAATTTTTTAGGTTCAAGAAGCTTTAACAGGTCTAAATTTGATGAAAATTGGTTCTTTTCTCTTATTACTCCCTTGGACAGGTTAAGAGAGGTCAATGGTTTTCCTTCAGTATGGACATGGTAAGGAGAGTTAGATTGAATGCACTTGGTGGCTGGTAGGGGTCCCTATGTACTTCCTTTCCATGGCCATAGTCTCAAGTTTGATGGTTTGTACTATATGTACAATCACTAAGACTGTTAGTGATTCCAAACTGCATGTGCATCCCTAATGGATTTAGTTTTCTCATCTATTTGCATTGTTATGTGTGAACAAGTGATGTATGCAGGTTGGCAGATCATGTTCTTCATTTTCATGTTGTTTTAAAACTATTTGGCACGTGAAAACATGGAAGGAATAGACAAAACTATCTCCTTTTATTAGAAGTTGACATCAATGGTCTGTAGAACAATGTTCTATTAGTTGTAAGGTATTATAATGGTTTTCACCCCTCAGGGCATGACTGATCATATTCTCCATTCAAGGTTTAATATCAAGAGAATAATTGATGGAAGGTAAAACCCATGACACTTCATACAGTCAAGTAGCTTTGAAGTAGGCATCTACAAGTTTCATGCTCAGACATGGAAAAGAGATCAAGACATGTCTAAAAGCATTTAAACCTATCTTGGCATCTCAAATAGGTTCATGGATCAATGGAAGATCAATATGTGAATGGTAAGGCCATTACCTACATCCACACTTGAGTTTAAAGTATCAGGGTTCAATAAATTTGCAAAAGGGAATATTTGCCTTAATCTCTCTGAAAAAGGATCCTACCATACATAGTGCCATCTTATGGTGAAGATCTATAAGGTATAGATAGGTATGATGGTTTCCTTCTTGTAACCTAAGCTTAGAATCCATGTTTGAACATGAAAAGAGGTTGTTTGGTCAAGGGAGAAGGATTTTTTAATGTCTCCAACTTACTCAAGTTTCTACTAAGGATATTCAGTGAATTGTAGTGCTTTGAAACCAAAATGAACTTGCAATGGAATAGTGACATAGTGTGTTGATAGTGAGAGATGATAGCATGGTTTTAATTCAAAAGTGGATACATTCAAGTGTGAAATGGTCTTAGTGAACTATAAAGAGACTAAGGGTGTGAGTATAGTGTTCAAACATATCATCACCTATAGGAAACATTCAACTTCTACCCAAATAAGCACCTACAGTTTGAAGTGAAAACTCATACTAGACTAACCTAATGAAGGATGCAAGCTTAGTTGGTAGATAGAAGTATGAAGTGAATGAACATGAATAAACCACTTCTAGAAGGATTGAATCACATTCCATGTGATTCCTAGACACACACCACTACCTACATGAATCTCACAACTTCCCTAATATGCACACCTATAGGTGACATAGTCAACACATACTATATGCTAGCCTAGCTAATGGAGAATGCATGTTTGAATGCTAAGTAGGCTATATGCTACGCCCCTAACCTATCACATGTATGAGGATAGTATTAGCCGACTTGTGGCTTATTTATCCCTCTTTGAAATTATATTACATTTATCTATGCTTTCTTTAGATTAGTAGGTCGGCCTATGGAGTAACCATGGCCTAGTTAGATTATATATAGGAGGTAGTGGGTAATCATTATCATCATATTGTGAATTCTGCTCTTATTGAAGCTTGTGGAGGTTGCCCCCTCAAAGTGGCTTATCTATTATCATATATTTGGATATATTTCAGTCATATTTGGATATAATTCTACTTTTATACTTAATTCTTGAAGTAATTTCATTACAAGTGGTATCAGAGCTGCGATTTGGGCAATCTTGTGGGCGAAACACTAAATTTTTAAATTTTGAGATATATAAAAAATGGTTCCGAATTTTTTTGAAATTTTTTACTAGAGGTTATAAATAATCATATTAAGCTTCCATTAAAATTTCAGCTCATTTAGATCTGTTTTTAAAAACTTATCGCTATTTTATGGTTTTTCATAAAATTGCTCTATAGTGCGCAATTCAAAGAATTTTTCTAAGTTGTTTACATTTTTGGAAAGCTTAATTTTTTTTGGCTATGGTCTTTTCTTTGTATATTTTTATTTGAGGCTGAAATAATTCCAAAATCGCTTGGTCAAAGTTGGGTCAAAAGTGTCAATAAGGGTCGACATCGTAAAACCCTTTTATGGCAGGTTCACAAACTCGGGGCCAAGGAAAGGGTGCTGAAACTCCAGGTAAAACTCCTAAAAAGGATGAGATGGAGTCAGAAGGGGGATGTAATAGACCCTTTGTACCAGGGTATTCTGACATAAATCACAAAGTGAGCTAGCTTGACTATAGTGTGCAAGGCATTCAGAGTGAGGTGCAAGACATACAATCTAATATGCAATCCATACAAGATAGTTTGGGAGATATCATGAAGGCTTTGAAAATTAATCAATCAAATCATCAAGCTAACTCTATTTCACAAACCCACCAGGGTGGTTCTCCTAACTAGTCTACTTCAAATCCAACTCCATGGCCACAAAGGAACCTATTACCAAAGGTGGATATGCGCAAATTTGATGGAAAAGATCCACTCAATTGGCTCAACCAAATGGAGATTTTTTTTGACCTACATCAGATTCCAAGTGGATAGAAGGTTACCATGGCATCCTTATATCTTGAACCTGATCAATTCATTTGGTATCGATGGTTGTGTGCTCAAAAGAAAAAGATGACTATCAATGTCACCTAGTCAATTTTTACAAAGGAGCTAAAATTACACTATGGCAATAGTGTGATAGATAATTACTTCAGCCAACTGGCAAAATTTCAACAAACTAGCTCCGTCAAGGATTATATTCATCATTTTCAGAACCTATCCTTACGTGTGGAGACAATTTCTGAAGCAAACTTGAATGACCTATTTTTGGGTGGACTCAAGGACCACATTCAACATGAGGTACACATGTTTAATCCACTTAATATTTTTGAATCTATTATCCTAGCACATAGATCCGAGGAAAAATTCATAGCCAACAAGAAGCAACCATTCACTCACTTCAAAGATCGTAGCATGTCGTCACCAACATTTCCTCCACCTACTAGATTGACCCCTCAACAAATTGAAGAGAAGCGTGCAAAAGGATTATGTTTTGGTTGTGATAGCAAGTGGAGTAAAGGACATAGATGTGCTGAGAAGAAGTTATTCTACATTGAGGGACCAAATGAAGATGAAGAAGCAGACGATGCCTCCAATGATGATGAGAAAGATATAGAGGAGGTACCTGAAGATTCCCAACCTACAATCTCTTGTCATGCACTTGCAGGTATTAGCACTCCACAAACTCTTAAGGTGGTGGGTTTCCTCAAAAAATAGAAGGTGACAGTGTTGATTGATTCAGGGAGCACACATAACTTTATAAACCATAAGTTGGCCACTCGATTGAAATGTTTCATCTACCCAACACCAAAATTTCAGGTCATGATTGCAAATGGTGGCACAATTAATTGTTCAGGCAAATGCCATAGTATTAAGCTTACTATGGGTGGGTACAATCTCGACTCTCCTATGTTTGCTATTCCCATGGGTAACATAGACATTATTTTGGGAGTCTAATGGCTCACAACCTTAGGTACCATTGAGATGAACTTCCAAGAACTATTCATGTGCTTTCATTCTGAAGGTAATAAAATTGAACTACATGGATTACATGCAAAATCTCCACAATTGGTTAGTTCACATCAGATGACCAAGATGCTAAAAAGGGGGCAGAGGGAATTATTGCACGATTATGCTCCATAGAAGTTCAACCCACACAGGTATCTACACATCCTGATCTACAAATAATTCTTGAAGACCACTCATCTATTTTTGGGGCCATGCCAAAAGGACTACCACCATAAAGAGAACATGATCATGCCATTCAACTAATTCCAGGTAGTCAACCACCAAATATCAGACTATATAGATATCCATATGCACAAAAGAGTGAAATTGAAAAGATGGTCCATGAGATGCTGGAGGCAGGGATGATCAAGCATAGCCAAAGTGCATATTCATCACCAGTGGTCATGGTGCGAAAGAAGGATGACACATGGAGGATGTGCCCAGATTATAGGGAACTCAACAAGTACACCATCAAAGATAAGTTTCCTATTCCAATAATTGATGATTTACTTGATGAGTTGCATGGTGCTAATTATTTCACAAAATTGGATCTTCGCTCGGGGTACCATCAAATTAGAATCAAGGATGAAGATGTTCATAAAACTGGTTTTAGAACACATGAGGGCCATTATGAGTTTTTGGTAATGCCCTTTGGTCTTACAAATACACCATCTACTTTTTAGAGTTTGATGAACACTATTTTTAGGCCTTTTTTAAAGGAAATTTGTGCTAGTTTTCTTTGATGACATATTGATTTATAGTCAGACATGGGAAGCACATCTGCAACATGTGAAATAGGTGTTGATAGTTTTGGAGAAGCACCAACTTTATGCGAAGCCATCTAAATGTGCTTTTGGAGGACAGGAGGTAGAGTACCTTGGTCACATTGTTTCCCATGAAGGGGTCAAAGTTGATCTCTAGAAGATCAAAGCGATAATGGAATGGCCCATGCCAAAAACTCTCAAAAACCTTCGAGGGTTTCTTGGACTAACAGGTTACTATAGAAGATTTGTGAAAGGTTATGGCAGCATAGTAGCTCCACTCACTGCATTGATAAAAATGGATGCTTTCCATTGGAATGATGATTACACCAAAGCATTTGAGAAACTAAAAGTAGCTAAGTGCACCACTCCAATTTTGGCTACTCCAGACTTCTCACAAACATTCACTGTTAAATGTGATGCTTCTGGGTCAGGATTGGGGGCAGTTCTAATGCAGGAAGGAATACCCATTGCATTTAAAATTCGTCAATTCAAAGGTAAGAATCTACAAAATCCTGTCTATGAGAAACAAATGATGGCTATTCTTCATGGAGTTAAACAATGGAGGCCTTATTTGATGGGTAGACACTTTAAGGTGAAAACGGATCATGATAGTCTCAAATACTTTTTGGAGCAAAGATTATCATCTAAGGAATAACAAAAATGGGTATCCAAAATGTTGGGTTATGATTTTGAAATCATCTACAAGAAGGGTAAAGATAATGTAGTAGCAGATGCACTATCCAGACGGGATGCATCCATAAAAGCATTACTTTGTGCAATGTACATATTGCAAGCAGATTGGGTGGATGAAGCTAGGTTAGAATGGGAGCAAGACAAGGATACACAGGTTTTGATTTAGAATCTCCAGCAAGGTAATTTATCCTCTGACAAATTTGAATGGAAAGGTAATGTCCTGTGGTATAAGGGTAGGTTATACTTGTGCAAAAATTCAGAGCTTAAGCATAAGATTCTTGTAGAGTTGCATGCATCTCCACTTGGGGGACACTCAGGGTTCTTGAAAACTTATCATAGAATTACGAAAGAATTATTTTGGGAAGGACTCAAGGGAGATGTACAAAAGTTTGTGGAAGAATGCTTGATATGCCAACATAATAAAGGTGAAACAGTTAAGACCCCAGGTTTGTTACAACCATTAGCAATTCCTAGTCAAAGGTGGGAGGAGGTTTCCATGGATTTCATCACTGGGTTGCCTTGTTCTGAAGGTAAGAATGTTATTTTGGTCATTGTGGATAGGCTTACAAAATATGCCCATTTTTGTGCTCTCTCACACCCATTTTCAGCAAGTACAATCATGACTATTTTTATGGAAGCAATTCTCAAATTACATGAAACCCAAAAAATAATTGTAAGTGATCGTGATCCTATTTTCACTAGGAATTTTTGGACTGAACTATTTTCTTGTTTGGGTACTCAGCTAGCTCATAGCTCATCTTACCACCCCCAATCTGATGGACAAATTAAAGTGGTTAATAAATGTTTAGAGGTGTATCTCCGTTGTTTTTTATTAGATAAACAAGAACATTGGGTTAAATTTCTACCACTTGCAGAATGGTGGTATAACACATCTTTCCATACCTCTTCTAAAATGTCTCCATTTCTAGCACTATATGGTTACCATCCACCTTCCATCACTTCTTCATTAAAGGTGCACACCAAGGTTCGAGATGTGGAAGAGCACATTCAACATCGACAAGAGGTTTTGGCTAGTTTGAGAGAGAATTTGGCCTTGGCACAAAATAGGATGAAGCAACAAGCAGATCAACACTGGAGTGAGCGAAATTTTGAGGTGGGTGACTAGGTATTTGTTCATTTATAGCCTTACAAGTAGATGTCCTTGAAATAATAGAAAAAGGACAACAAACTTGCTCCAAAGTATTATGGCCCTTATCAGGTTCTACAAAAAATTGGAAGTGTGGCTTACAAGCTCGAGTTACCTCATTCATCTCACATACACCCAGTATTTCATGTTTCTTGTTTGAAGAAGGTCATTGGACAGAAAGTTTCCACCCAGACAGAGCTCCCATAACTAGATGAAGAAGGATGAGTCATTTTGGAACCAGAGAAGATCCTCCAAACACGTACTAAGAGGTTGAGTACCAGAGAGATTAAGAAATATTTGATCAAGTGGAAAAACGAAAGCAGTGAAGATGCAACTTGGGAAGGTGAAGAATTTCTGCAACAACATCTAGAGTTGTTCAACGTTGAGGACAACGTTGGTTTGAAGGGGAAGGGCATGCTACGCCCCTAAACCTATCACATGTATGAGGATAGTATTAGCTGACTTATGGCTTGCTTATCCCTCTTTGACATTATATTACATTTATCTATGCTTTCTTTAGATTAGTAGGTCAGCCTATGGAGTAACCATGGCCTAGTTAGACTATATATAGGAGGTAGTGGGTAATCATTTATCATCATATTGTGAATTCTGCTCTTATTGAAGCTTGTGGAGGTTGCCCCCTTGAAGTGGCTTATCTATTATCATATATTTGGATATATTTTAGTCATATTTGGATATAATTCTGCTGTTATACTTAATTCTTGAAGTAATTTCATTACACTATAGGATGGATGACCACGTAATAAAACATTCTCATGATGATGATATTGCATTTTCATGTGATTCTCAGAAGTAGAGATTGAGCTAAACTGAGTTTTCAAGACTTCACACTTAGTCATCTAAGACCCTACACACGATCATACCTCTAGAAACTAGTCATGAGATAATTTGATGTTGAAGGATATTGGAGCATGATCAAGTTTTGAAACTTGACACAGAGCATCATCATGAGTTGAGAAAGACCTCCATGGTCTCAGTTTGGCTATACCAATAGGGGAAGTATCCTCTATTTTGTATCAAATAGAGGGCACTCCACAGTCAAGCCCATTTGTAGGTTTAGTACATGAATAGTAAGAAGATGTAATAGAGACTCTTAAGGGACTGTATAAAGATATAAAGGGTTGAATTAGATATAAACAAGCATTAATAAGTACTTAAAGTCATTGGAAACCCTCACAAGTGGTCAAATACCCACATACATAGTCTAGGCCTAAACCCTCAAGGTGCCTAATTTGATTCATATGACCATGTGATCCTTAAAATTAGTTTTATATACTTCATTGGAGAGTTGAGGGTTGATAATACCCAGTAGTTTGTAGAGAACAACACAGAATTGGTCTTTTTGGCCTATTTACCTATTAGGGGTACCCAGAATGCCCAGAAGGAGCTTGAGAGCCATTTTCTTTTGCTCATATCTGTATAGATGAGTTGCATGGTAACTCAATTAGTTGGGATAGTTGAGGAGGTTATTTAACTTAATCTTAGTGGAATTGGTTCTCGAGTTAGACGTCTAACTTTTCTGAATCGACGTTAAGAACCTAAATGACCTAAAACCCTCTTAAGAACTCAATGGAGAAAAGATGAATGGAAATGTATCCAAAAGTTATCAATTGGCCTTAAAATTTATATGAACCTGCTTATCACTCTCACAAGCTCTCTACCACTCAATCATTCTGTACTATCACTTATACGAATAGGTCAAAATCTCTATTTTCTAATAGTTTTTGAGTTGAATTGAAGGTGAAGAAGGGAATAGATAGGTAAAACTCATGGTGGGAGGTGTGTAGATATTTATTTCAAATCCTTGAGCTCAATTATCACCTTGTTCATGCATGTAAACCCCTCTACGAATCTAGTTATTACAGGCAATCCTGGATAGAAAAGTGAGAAAGAGAGTGATTATCTAGTTTGAAGATGAGAAGTGTTGTTTGAAATCCTTTTAAGGTCTACCTGATGGAATGGAAGGCAAAGAGGTTATGAACATGTGTCCAACACCTCTGAAATGAATATCCATGAACATATACAAGTCACCATAGTGACAAGTGTGAGAGCCTAGGCCTATAAGGCTAGTAAGTGACTGTAGAAAGTGAATGCCAAGTGACAAAAGGGAGGCTATTAGTTGAAGGGTGTGAATGACTATTACTAATATTACTTCCATCTTCTCATGTCAAAGGATATGTGTCAAGGAATTATAAGGTAGTTCAAGATAGATAGGTGGACTCATCATCAAGAGAGTAGTTTCAAGAAAGACATGGAGATCTCTACGCCAACATCAAGAAGGTGTCATGCAATTATGATAGACACTTGTTGAAGAGGACCTCATGACCTATTTTACACTTCATTCTCTTACATTTTAATTGGTTTTCAAGTATTGACACTTGGAATTGTAACTGCCCAAATTCACTTCTTCTCTCTCTTCTACTATGCTCTATATATTCAAGCCATTTTGGCATTGTAAAAAGATCCACACCTGGTATGGCGAATCCCTATTGGTTTGAATAATGTTTATGCCTTTGAATAAATATTTCTAATCTAGTTTTGAGTTCATAACTTTTTGTCTATGTGTGTGATGTAGTGCATAGAAGAATGACAAGTGATAACCATCTATCCTTGTGTTCTCTTTACTCTTTCATGTTTGGTGCAAATAGTCTGCTCTCTAAAAGTTCACATGAAGTATCGCTAGTGTATTTGTTTATCCATAAGTGTAAGGAATAGCATTAGTGTCTACAATCATACCTCTTGTTCATTCACCTTGATTAGTGCAATGCATATCTTCATGTTTAAAACACTTATGTTAGAACAAGCTAGGATGTTGAAGCTAGTATTGTGAGGCATCTTTCATAGTGCAAGTGTATGGTGGTCTATTGGAGATAAATCTGGTGTATCACCTAATTAGAATAGGTTACTTTATTGTTACTTCTATCTCCTTTCATCCAAGAAAACAAGTAGTATAGGTGATAATCTATCAAAGATAAATCTAGGGAGCTAGCCCTTCAATCTAGAGGTTTACCTCTTCTATAAGCAACCCATAGGCCTAGAAGTAATCCAATGTTTCACTCAATTTAGAGGAGCCCTAGACAACCACTCCAAGGGTGCAAGATTGAGTGAAAATAGTTACAAAATTTGAGTTGCTTCTTAGATATTTAATACCTTTAACATCTTCACAACAACTACAAAAAATGACTGAAAATATAATTTTTATTACATTCCAAATAAGAACAAAAATTAGAACTACAAAATATAAGAAGAATAAATAATAAAAACATAAAGAATAGGGTACATGCCTATCCAATAATGGATTACACTTGCTATAGATTATGATTACAAAATGGGTTAGTTTTCCTTGTTAGCTCATTCAAAACAATGATGAATAAACACAATGGTGAATAAACACAACACATCAAGCATAATCCCTTAGATTGTGAAAGACATGAAAGCAAAAAATACATGGAAAATACAATCAAAATGATTATACCTTTCATCCAAGCAAACAAGTAGTATAGGTGATAATCTATCAAAGATAAATCTAGGGAGCTAGCCCTTCATTCTAGAGGTTTACCTCTTCTATAGGCAACCCATATGCCTAGAAGTAATCCAATGTTTCACTCAACCTAGAGGAGCCCTGAACAACAACTCTAAGGGTGCAAGATTGAGTGAAAATAGTTACAAAATTTGAGTTGCTTCTTAGATATTTAATACCTTCAACATCTTGGAAACAACTACAAAAAATGATTGAAACTATAATTTTTGTTACATTCCAAAAAAAAAAAATTAGAACTACAAAATATAAGTAGAATAAATAATAAAAACATAAAGAATGGGGTACATGCCTATCCAATAATGGATTACACTTGCTATAGATTATGATTACAAAATGGGTTAGTTTTCCTTATTAACTCATTCAAAACAATGATGAATAAACACAATGGTGAATAAACACAACACCTCAAGCATAATCCCTTAGATTGTGAAAGACATGAAAGCAAAAAACACATGGAAAATACAATCAAAATGATTATACCTTCCTCATGGATGTTCCTTCCAAGTCTAATTCAGGTCTGTTTGTGCCTAGATTGTAGAGCTAGGAGTCTTTAACAATGTTGCAAGTGCAATTAGGCAACATCTCCCCTTGTCTACAAGTGGTTTTGGTGCAAGAGTGACGAGAAAGGTTGAATCTTTTCAATGTATTTTTGCAGAGTTTCTTTGCACAAAAAATATTGTTATGCTTAGAGGGGTCACCCTTTATTTTTAACCTAATCAAATCAATTGTGACATTTGGATCAAGATTGAGATGAGTGGATGAGAATCGATAAATCTTGGATGACTTATGTCATTAATAATTGTGGTTGAGTTTGCATTGATTAGACATGGCTTGCAAATTTTGATATTTTGTAAATGCTTGACAAATTTCATGATGATGTTATGATGATGATGAAATAATCCCTAATATTTACCTATTATGTCATGATGATATCATCAACCATTTGGCCACTTACCATGAGAATTGACAAATAAATCTAATTTATGAATTTAAAAAATAGGAAATTCTAAAAGGTGTTAAGGTGTGGAGCTAAAATCTTCAACTGTTTGCAGACACAAGGAAGGATGCTAAAGAACCAGAGCCACCAGCATCGGCAGTATGACCGACGTCGGTCACAGACAGTGGAGAAGGAAACCGACGATGGCAGGGAGTCGGCCGACGTTGGCAGCACTAGACAAGCAGGGACCGGCGTCGGTCGCCTGTGCGGTCCAGAACTGTTCGTTGCACGAGTAGTTAGTTAGTTAAACCGAGTGTTTGCATGCTAAGGGGCTAATTTAAGTCGCAGGCTGTGTGTCTAATTTTAGTAGTTAGAGTTCTATTTTTGTAAGCATGGGATCTTATTTATAGACCCATAAGGCATGTATTGTAAGTATGTAAGAAGGCAAGTAAAAGCATTGAAGCAAGCAAGGTCAAGGAGATCTACAGGTGTAAGGTCAAGGAGATCAGCTGAAGCATTCAAGGAGGGATAACAACTTAGGCTTTAGAGTTGTTGTGTTGAGCAAGAGAGAGAGGGAAGAAGGTCTTGAGGTGTGGCAAGCCTTTGAGGTGGAGGAAGAAGTGGCATCTTCCTTATTGTATTTTCTTCTAGTAGTATTTAATACAAGAGTGTGTATTGTCTCTCAAATTCTTTGCTGTCTCAAGTTTCTAGCTACTTTATCATTCTGGTATAATTCCGTGTTTAATTGCATACAAGAAAGTAATCAATTGTGCTCTAATTGGTAGAGCTATAGATCCCCTGACAAAAGGTATGGAATTTCTTATTAGAGGAAGATTATGTTAATTAACAAAGGTTAATTAACTTAATGAAAAGTGATATGACTTTTGAAAGTCAAAGAACCATATGACCTACTTAATCCAAAACATCCTTGCACATTCATAATTTGACTTAGGATGGATTAAGTGAAGTTGATGATTGCGTATGATTCATTTCCAAAATCAGAGATGCTTCGATGTATTTTAGAAGATGATCAAATGTGTAGGCAAATCTGAGTGTTTTAGTGATTTGTGTGTTATTCCTAGAAATCATTCTAATTGAAATTTTGACACAAAAGAGATGAGAATCAAGTGTCTACATTTTTCCTTGTTTGAAATGGCATTACGAGACACAAGCAAAGCAATGACTCTTCAAATAATGAAAATGTTACTAAAATGATCATATAAATATTGAAGAATGATGTGTTTACTTTTTGTTGAATCTTTTTCAATTTAATGAAAATGAGTTCATAATGATGGCCCAAATGACATTTGTGATGCCCATGATTCCCCCTTGAGAGAGTGGCCGAAAAATAGTTTTGATGGGCATGCCCTCAAAAGGAAGAAAATGGACAAGAAAAAGGGTGAGATTAACCCGTGGATGAGATTAATTTAGGTGAGCTAATGCTTGCACTCTTTGATATCCATGATGATAGAGTAGAAAAATTATTTGCCCGAAAGAGGGAGGAAATGGGAAGGATGCATCCTAAGATAGGTGACACACTTTAACTTACCCCAAATAGATGAGAGTTTCGGGCTCAGCGAATGATCTATCTCAAAATAAATCACACACAAATTTATCCCAAATAGGGCAAAAATGATGAACTTGTAATTATAAGAAAGATTGAATTACCCCAAAGAGGGGGGATTGATTGACTAATGATTTTACACCAACAGGGTAGATTTGAACATTGATTAAATGATTTTCCCCATGAGGGTTGATTTGATCATTGATTGGTCTAATTATTTGATTGATTGATTGGAAAGCATCACTCAAGGATTTAACCTGTTACAAAAATTAAAGATGAGATGAATGACACAAACATAGGTGCGATGGTATAATGACTTTTCAAAGAATTAAGAATCCACAAAAAATAAGACACACAAGAATTCTCAAAGTTTATGAAAGAAATGATTGGAAGAACATAATGATGGTTGAAGAATATCGAGATAATGGTGGTCGAGCTAACCCCAGGAACTGAACGTAACTGAATGCTACAAACATAGCCAAAATGGACTTGAGGCCAATGTAGTTGTCTTAGAAATGAGAGAAAATATGATGAGAAATGATAGATGAAGAAATGTTGAATTGATAAAGAATAATGGTGGCTGAGTTGACCCCAAAAATTAAACATAAGTGAGTGTTGCCTACATAGTCCAAATGGACCTCAAGACAATGTCTCCCAAGATGGGAGAAAATTGATGAGAAAGAATATCATATATGATTATAACGAGAATAATATGATGGATCAATGTGTATGACTCTTTTTGTTACATGCTCATTTAGAGATGTATGTCTTGATGATTCATGGCCATAATGTTTAATTGCATTGATTTGATCAAATAAAAATGCGATGATGTGATGCATTTAATGATAACTAAAGTGATTTGATAGATAATGAATGATTTTTAAAGGGGATAAACTTCCACCATAGCATGACATTGTAAGTAAGCCTCAAGTACTTGATTTTTAACATAGCACACAATGATATGCACCATGATATACAACACCATGATGGTATGGCCGCGATGTGCATAAGGACTAACTCCCAATCCAATAAACAAATGACAACAACACACCAATGATAAAAACCATGATGATATTGTTGATGGATGTCAATGGATGGACTTGATTACCAACATGAGGGATCAACCCATGGACACATATGAACTGAGTCAAGGCAAAATAATAAAATCAAATAAACAAGCAAACAAACAAACACACAAATAGGAAAATAAAACCCAACATAAAACATATTGTCGATAGCCAAGTCAAAATCCACGCATGAAGACTCAATGATGAATGATAAATGGATAGTGTCCCTAGGCAAGGATACGTGCAAGGGGATGAGACGGGGATAAGATATCCCAAAATAAGTTGCATGTTTTGACTTTCCCCAAATAGGGTGAAAGTTGTGAGCTAATTAGAATGACTATGCCCCAAAGAGGGCAAACTTGTGAAGGACACATCCCAGGGGTAGTTGATTGGCTCAATAACGAATCAATGAATTTTTGATGGGATTTAGGACAAGACATTTTTTTTTGAATTTTGTGGCTTTATATCTCTCTTGGAGATTGTAAACCTATTCAAATGTTTAGGATTTTGTGGCTTTATATCTCACATGGAGATTGTGAGCTTTTTCCAAAATTTAGGTCGATTTTGGTTATCTAAATGTTTTGATTATTTTTGGATTAAATATCCACAAAATATCACTAGCAAAGGGAAACCTCTTCTAGCACCAAAATGGATAATGACCCACAAAATGGTGAGAACGCAGGGGATGTAACTCAAAAAATGATAAGAGTGTGGGGGAGGTAATTCATAAAATGGTAAGAGAATGAAATAGGGGTGGCTAAGCTGACCTCTAAAATTGTGTGCTAGCTATATAGTCCAAATGGACCTCAAGCCAATGTATTTTCTCCAAAATGGGAGATAATAATGAATGAAGGATAAATAGATAATGTTGGATAATAATGAATGACAATGAGGGAAGGGACTAGGAATCTCCAAGGACCATGTCACATGAGACTAGAATATGTCTAGTCATTAAAGTGTTTTGTGGATAATATACCAAAATGTTTCCCAAATAGGTTTGAATATACCTTATACTTTCGTAACAAAGTCAAGATGGGAAGACTGATGGTCACAATAAGATGCACTGGGCTAAATAAGATTGAATGACCGAAATGAATTGAATGGAATGGTCTTCAATGTAAATAGGGTTTCCCACAAGTGTCAAGGTACTTGTGGGCAACAAATTATTTACACAACACCATAAGTCTATTTTTATTCATGGTACTTTCCCAAGGTGGCACAAGCATGGTTTTCACCATTGGATGAATTATTTATTTCTTTTGATCATTTTTTAATTTTTAATTAATTTTTGATTTACAACATCTCAACTCAATAAAGACTTACGAGATGCATAATGTGGATCCTTTGTTGTCTAATCAATACCCACTCAGAATAGAATTTGTGTGAGGATATTATTGTTGATGTGGACTACACTGCCCCTGTTGTGATCTTTGTTGGTCGTTGATTTTGCCTCCTCCAAACCTCTATACAAGATGTCTTCGTATTATCTAGAAAAAGAGTGCTGCTAAGAGGGGCAAAAAAGGGTAGGCATTGGAATAAGGATTTAACTGGATAATTGAGTATATGTCTTGAATGATTAATAGGATCACAATGTAATGTATAATTGTTGGGGGACAAATGAAGATGGAGATTTTCAGTCACACAAATTTTTGTTGATTCTGGATTCGACATGATTTTGGTGGTGGAAGGGCCAAAGACCTCTATAAATTATCTCAATAAGGCCACAATATTTTTCTATTGTTTAGCCCTAAGAGATGTTGCAATTTGAATATGTTGTGGATTATTGATTGTGTCGATATTGACTTCAATAATGTCTTCATCAAGCAATGAGGAACTAATCGACTCAACTATTTTCACCTCAAAGAGGTTGTAACCAACAAAGTCTTCTTGATTTTGTTGTCCCATAGTTCCTAAAACAAGGTTTCACTAAAGGATACTGACTTTTGACTTTGATTATCTCATAGCGCCTTAAACAGGTTTCACTAGAATATGTTGAGTTTAGACTTTGATTGTCCCTTTTCAAACAAGGTTTCACTATGAGATTTTTTTCTACCTGAATACTATCTTAGTTCCTAAAAATTCTACCACTGAGATGTTGGCATGAAAAATTTCAACAAAGTGTGATTCTATCAGTCCCAATCGATATTTGTGGGAGGTGGAACATAAATATAATGGCTAGGTTGGTTAACGTTAAAGGGTGTATATTAGTATTGGAAGGGATAAAAGGCAGCATAGTCATTGTTTAAGCTACTAGAATAACTTGTGTTGATGCTAAAGAAAATGTCCTCAACAACCGTAGATGGATCACAAATGTTTTCAAGTGGATCTACCAAAAGTATGTAGCTAATGCCATAATAGCTATTAATGTATGTTGATTCTTGAAGATGATTCTAACTCAAATGGATTTGGTAGAAGTGTATTTCCAATGTCATAATATCCACTAATATAATTTGATTCTGGATTTGATTCTGACTCAAGTGAATCTATATCCAATGTTGAGACTAACATTGATTTTGCTTCTTATGCTAAATCTGATATTGGTTTCAGAATGAAACCCAATTCTAATATTAGTTCTAAAATAAAACTTGATTTTGATATTGATGTTGATGTTGACAATAATGTTGTTTCTAAAATGGAACATGTTTCTAATGTAAAGGTAGCCACAAAGACGGTTTGATGAATTGCATTTTCCACAAG
The DNA here is from genome assembly GCA_037957365.1 of Torreya grandis. Lineage (NCBI taxonomy): Eukaryota > Viridiplantae > Streptophyta > Pinopsida > Cupressales > Taxaceae > Torreya > Torreya grandis. Next base: position 1,472,532 of record JARHVA010000271.1, read on the forward strand.
TACCTCATTCACCTTTCGCTTGGAAATGAAGGATTTCAGATGAAGGAATTTTCTAAAATGGAGAATGTTTGGCAATGGGTGAATAATGGGATATTGCTCAATAATAATGGGATCTTCAAATATAGGCTCATCAAAGATGGGTCCTTCATCAAATATAAGTGTTGTGTCAAAGATAGATGAATTGTCAAAGCGAGGCTCATCAACATGAGGTTGATCAAATATGGGTGATTCAAAAAAAAACATCGATAATGGGTTGACTATTTTGATCTTGCTTTGGAAGTGAACGAATCTGATCGTGTTTGGGAAGGGGATCATGACACATCCCTATCTTTGATTAGCCTCGCTACTATAATTTTATGGGTATAACATATGTTATTCTTGACCCATGTTTTATTTACTTAAGTTTATAAAAGAAGGGATAATTTATTCTTATTGACTATTCTTTACTAGATTGAAATTTTCTAGCAATTGCAATTGTTACTAAGGTATGAACAAAAGAAGGAACAAAATTGTTATGCTACTATATGATTAGTAGTGTTACAATTTATCAGTCTTGGACACACTTAGGTCTTCAATAGATAATGCCCTTTGGAGGGGCAATGACTGGCTTTGTTGTGGCACTAAGATCGGATTGGCTTTTGGACTAATGGATGAAGTGTCCAAAGTAGATGCAAAGTGGGATAGTTGTTGGCTAAGCTGTAACAGTTGATTTATCACATCTTGACCAAATAATGACAATGCTATAATAGGGTTAAGATCACGAGATGCTATAACTTGGATTAACCTTGGACTAATGCCTCCAAGCAAAGATACATGCAAGGGGATTTGGATTGGAAAAAAATGGCCCCAAAAAGGGTGGACTTGGTCTTTGATTTAAAATGAGGCCCAAAGAGGGAAGTCTTGGTCTTTGCTTGAATTGGGGCCTAAAGAGGGTGGTCTTAGTCTTTTATTGAAATGGGGGCCAAAAAGGGAAGATTTGATTCATTGTAATTGGTTTGGCTTGGGTTGGCCTTGAAAAGGGTGGAATGACATGATATGGTTCAAAATAAGGAAAGAATGGATGACTTGACTTCGTTGTTCCCAACTGATAAGTTTGAAAGATTAAATGAAAAGACAAGAAGTGATTTGAATTAGGATGTGATTGATTCAAAATAATTGGATTTGGTCAAAATAGAGTTGATTTGGTGATGTTCCAATATGTGGCTTTGAAGTTGACTTTGGTCAAAGTTGAGCTGATTTGGAATGTTGACTTAGTTTGACTTCAAGAGTTTGAATTCAAATGGATGAATTCGATTGAATTTTCAAAAGTTGACCAATTTAGAATCAGAATTAGAATGTGGTTTAAGACAAACTTGATTTAGTGTTAATTGGCTTGGTATGTGGTTCAAGATGAACCTGACTCAACTTTGACTTTGTTTTGGATTTTCGTTTAAGACAAACATGATTTGGCTTTGATTGGAATGGTACATGGTTTAAGATAAACCATATTTGGATTGGATAGGCTTGGTACGTGGTTCAAGATGAACCTAATTTAGCTTTGATTGGCTTAAAAAAGAATATGATTATAAGTGACCCAATGTGAACAAATGAGCTAAACTAGATTTGTGTCCAAATGGCCCTGATTTGAATGGTTTTTAATTGAACAGTATAACAGTACCCCATGAACACCATAATGGTACAATCGACCAATATAATACTAAGATGGGATAAAGATGGGCCAAAAATTAAGTAGGGTAATGCCTTATAACAAAAATGTAATATGGAAATGCTTTGGACTTAGGATAATGTTGATTTGGTTTGATGTGTAAAGTACGCAACACGTAACATGTGGGCATAACAACAAATAATCAATAACATATACACAAGACAACCCTATTTTTAATGATAAGATCAGTGTGCAAAACAATCATAGTCCATGCAACTACCTTACCTGAAAGTGGTGATAGATTGGTTGCACACAATCCTCATTATCAAGTGGTACATTGTGAAATCTTGGGGGAAGTTGGTTTTCATTGCACTAAAAAATCATTTGCTACTAATGGTGTTAAGCTAAAGTTTTACAAGGCTATTTAAATGGTCCTCGATATACCTTGCGATATGTGATGCCCACAATTCGTCGAATAAAAATAAAGAGCAACCAATTCACAATAAAATCTAACCCCTTTGCGACCACTTCATCCATAAATATTTCAATGAAGTGCTACCGACAATTCAATCTCTAAGGGTGAGGTCTAATAGCATAGCATTAGGGTTAAACCCATTGATATCATGAAACTCTTTATGGGTAATTTTTCTATGCTCTTAATTACAATTGCCCTCAATTTATTTCCCTCGTCGGATATACAGTTGGTATGTACATTGAGAGATGAAACCCCAAGTGCCGCACCCTAAAAACTCGTAAAAAGGTGATGAAATCCACCCTGCACAGTCAACAAAAAAATAATATAAGATAACAAAAATCTGTGTGGTTTTGGATCACCCAACATCCCTAAAGGGGACAATGGGAGAGCATAAGCACGATAGATTACAGACAATCAACCAAAATAAACATGCAAGCAAAGCAAGGAAAAAAATAAGTTTTCTTAGAGCACCAAATAAAAGTGTTGGTTCTTAAGCACTAAAATGAAATGTGAGTTGTTTTTTGATTAAGCATTAAAATGAAATGTGAGTTTGAAAATAGGATTAGTTTGGCAATAAATTTCCTTCTTTGGCTAGCTAAACCTACAAGAAATAAATTAAAGGTTTGAGACAAAACCTTTAACAAGCATGGGAAGTTGATAATTGATTTGTTTAAGTCTCAAGTTTTTCACACAGGTAAATCCCATTGTTTAATACGGCGATCTCTTTGTTACACAAAGTGATCTCATTATTTTTTTAAAAATACAGACAATAGAGAATAACAACAAAGCAATCCCACCATTTTCCTGGAAACACAAAAAATTTAAGAATTAAAACAGAAACATTTTTACCATTACGCAGTGTGATCCCACTATTTTCTTGGAAACATAGAGAACAAAGAATAAAAATAAGAGTAATTTCACTGTTATGCATCGTGATCCTTCCATTTAGCAGGCGATCCCCTTGTTTTCCTAGAAACACAAAGAACAAAGAATAAAAATAGAAATGATTTCATTGTTATGCCGCACGATTCTGTTGTTTAATAGGGTGATTTCTTTTTTTCCCTAAAAATATGGAGAACAAAGAATAAAAATAGAAATGATTTCATCATTATGCAATGTGATACCATCATTTAGCAAGGCGATCTTGTCGATATGCAAAGTGATATCGCGGATTTATAAAAAATAAAAGATGGAAAAATTAACAAAAATAATATAAAAGAAACTAAAAAATAATATTTTTTTTCTAGATTTTGAAGATGCTAAAATGTTTCCAAGGAGATTGTGGGGTGCGTCAATCCCATTGGAGATGACTGTTAGGGTGTGGAGCTAAAAGCTTCACCTTGTTGCAAATAGAAGGAGGTCGCTGGATATGCAGTCGTCGGCGTCGACAGGCCACAACCGACATCAGTCAGGGATCAGCTTACAGCAACTGGCATCGGCAGGAGATCGGCCGGCGTCGGTCACCTCTAGGAAGGCAGGGACCGACGTCGGTCGCCTGTGGCGGTCAGAACTGATGTTGACGAACAGTCAGTTAAGTGAATGCGGAGTTTGCATGATAAAGACCAGTTCGAGTCTTTGAGCCGCTTGTCTAAATTAGTGTATGCATGAGATATATATAATAGACTCATGCACTGTATTGTTAAGTGGAGAACTTGTAGAAGAGCTATGTAGAACTTGGAGAGTTCTTCCCATGGTGGAATCAAGTAGAATTCCCCATGTATGTAAGATCAGGTTTGATATGCAGGGTGTTGCAGTATCATGGTGGAGATCTACATGTGATAAGTAAGATCAGGTTGGTCTGCAGGGATGTGTGTATGCGAGGGTCAAACAGAGATCGACGGGGAAGTAGGATCCAAGGTGACAGCAATACATCAGGAGCAGGATCATGGTGAGATCTACTTGGAGTACCGGTTCGTACTCGATTGTACAGGTGTACAATGAAGTGAACAACAACTTGTGTTAGCTGTGTGTTGTGACCTAGTGAGAGAAGATTACTCTTGAGGGAAGATTACTGTAAGCCCACGAAGTGGAAGAAAGAGTGCCACCTCTTTGTTGTAATTTCCTTCTACAATGAGTTGAATATAATTGTATATTGCCTCTCACATTCTGTGTGTTTTTTCATTGATAGTTACTTGTTCTTCTGTGTAATTCCGCATGTTTAATTGCTTATACATTGGTAATCATGTGTGCTCTTAAATCTGACAAGTTGTGTCAGAGCTTTGGGGAACTTCGGTCCTATCAATGACAAATGTAGATTACAATTAAAAGAGGGATTAGTTTCTTTATTAATTCATTCAAAACAATAAAATGAATAAACACAATACTTTAGTGATAATCTCTCGGATTGGGTAAGACATGAAAACAAAGAACAAATAGAAAACACAATCAAAACGATTATACCTTCTTCATGGATGTTCCTTCCAAACCCTGATTCCAATTTGTTTATGCCCAGATTGTAGGGTTAAGAGTTTTTAACAACGTCGCAAGTGCATTCAGGGAAACACCTCCCCTTGTCTATGAGTTGTTTTGGTGGAAGAGTGAGGATAAAGGTTGAAGCTTTTCAATGGATCTTTCTTTGTACCAAAAAAACTTGTTACGCATAGAGGGGTCACCCTCTATTTATAACCTAATTAGATCAATTGTGACTATTGGATCAAAATTGAGATGAGTAGATGAGAATCAATTAATCTTGGATGACTTATACCATTAAATACTTGTGGTTGAGCTTGAATTGATTAGGCATCGCTTACAATTTTTGATATTTTGCAAATACTTAGACAACTTTCATAATGTTATCATGATCTCTAATATTTGTTTATGATGTCATCAACCATTTGCCCACTTGCCATAAGAATTGAGGAATAAATCTAATTAATAAATTTAGAAAATAAGGAATTCGAAAAGCTATGGAATTTCATATTAAACGAAGATTATGTTAATTAACAAACTTAATGAAAAGTGATGTGACTTTTGAAAATCGAAAAATCGTTTGACTTAATTAAACTAAAACATTTTTTGTACAATCACAATTTGAGTCATGATGAATTAAGTGAAGCTCATGATTACATACAATGCATTAACCCAATGAAAGATGCCATAATATTTTTTATAAAATATTCGTCAAATATAAAGACAAATTTAAATGTTTTAGTGTTTTCTGCATTATTACTAGAAATTGTTCTAAATACAATTTCGACATGACAATAATAAGAATTGAATATATATACTTACAAATCCATCTATAACATGAATTTTCACACAACTCTCGATTTACATTAAAAGTTAAATAATAAAAAAATACATCCTTTATATCAATTCAAAAAAAAAAAAAACATAAACTCCAAACATAATAATATTAAGCTTAAAACATAAAATATCGTATAAAATATATTGTGCCTACGTACACAACAATTGACTGACCCTTTATTTCTTTCGTGGACACCATTACGAATGTTTTCTATCCTTTTCACATCATATTCTTCATTCCATTCATTATACACGACTTCTTTATCAAGTTAGTTGCATCTTTGGTGGCAAATGCTAGGAACAAACAAATGAATCAAAAGTATCACTCCAACTATAATTACAAATTTATCCCTCAAACCATGATTGATCGATGATTTTAAGGTGGGCATGGTCCGAGTTCATAGGAATCTCATAATTCTTGTCCGTCCATCAGAACAATATTTTATTTTATTTTTTAAAAATCTCCTCTGATATGCAACGAAAACACCAAAATTGAAGAGCAAAAACAATTGCAAAACTCTTTTATTAAAAAATGACCATCGTCTCAAAATCCGAAAAAACTTGGCCAAACCTATTTGAAACGGATTCTGATGATGGCATTAAAGCTCAAACATTTAAACTCAGTTTTTTTCTATATCTAAGACCTACAAAAGAAAGAAATCAATCTGAAGTACGGATGAAATGTCAAATAACATCAATTATTGGGCCTCTGTATTGCTGCGGTATCATGTAAAAATTCGCTGGCTTTCCTATCTCTCCCAACCACACTCTCTCTTCATCGACTGTGTCTTCTTTGCCTGACAAGTGAAAAAACCATGACTTATCCATAAGTGTCTTAAAATAAACTGTTAAATTTATAAAGAAGTATAGTAGGAGAGAGTGTATTTCTAAATTGAAAGAGAGATTTTGAAATCAAATGTATTCTCACTCCGATGATGAATCATGGAGTGTGATCTAAAATAATGAAAATCGCTCACACAATTTTATCCAAAAACAATTCACTTTACAAAAAGTATACTAATATTTAGAAAATAAAAAACTATAAATGTTCTCACCAGGAAGCCCCGGATAAGGATATTCACGGTAGTAAGATGGATCCCCTGAATAAGGTGGAGAAAGTACATCCAGCACAGCACAAGATGTTATTGCTGTGAATGAATGAATATTGCCTCCGCTTGTTGGGTATAACACCGATGGCTCACAGGGGGTTCTGAACACAGCATCCTCCTTCAACGTTGCTAATTTCACTGCAATAAGAAGGATGGTTTAAAGATGGACTCTCAGTAAAGATATATTCCCAAGTCTTTGGCACAAAGTTGAAGAAGGTCAATTTATTCGTGCACAGGATATCAATGGAATGTTTATCTTTCAATCAGAAAAAATAATTGAATGATCAACAAGGGAGCTTGCACTTACAGTCGACTGGGTAAGGATGTTGGAAGGAAATGGGTGGCTGAGGATCAAGCCAATCATAAGCTTTGATGTGCATGGAACCGTATAAAATCTTGCTCAACACTGTCATGCCAGGATGATTATGTAGTGGAATAACAGCTGATGTTGGCAGGCAAAATAATCCTATCTGCACAGACAACAACAGTAATAAGTTGCATTACTCAAGTTCGTTCCTAAAATTTTAATGAGATTGTTCTGCTTTAGGGGTATGATATGGGTATTGAATGTTTACCGAGAAAGTGGGACATTCATGAATTAGAATATATGTAACAGGTGGTATCGATCGTGATCGAGGTCGTGGACGTATGTGCTGTTTTCGCCTCCTGGTCGGTCCCAAATAAGAAGAGCTGATGTGCTCTATTTCCAGTATTGCACGTTGGTCAAGGCCAACGTCTATGGGTCTGATTGTATCTGTTGCACTCAGCCATTCAATTTCATCACCATACATTCTCTGTCGCCTTCCAACACCAAAGCTACTTCAATGTATGGGTCTGAATGAGATAGTTTCGTCGTCATTTAAGCTTTAGCATACTAGGCCATTTTTACATATATTTGGAAATTTTGATGCAAATGTATGAATATCATTATATACAATACAGGTACAGGTACAGGTACAAAAGAATATAAGTTTATCATCTACTTTAAATGACATTTTACAGATTCTAATTGACTTGTGAGATGTGTAATAAAAGAGTTTCATCATAATTAAGTGGGTTGTAGTCTTACAATAAGGATAATAGTATAAAAGGTGTTGTCTAATCATTCACCAAGGTATAAATCTTATGAGATACCAAAAACGATGAAATTGGGATCCTGTCTAAGACGAATTTGGTGAAATGGATACCCTTCAATCCTTGGAACTAAATCAAAAAGCATTTTGTACACCTTACCTAAAATTCTTATGACAGAATATAATTGTGAATTGGCATTTAGTTTTATGATTATTTTAGTTCTTTCAACTTCACTTCTATTTAAAGTAAAGAAAAATTGATCAACCAATATGATTTTTGACACTTTTTGCATGTTAATATTCCATTAACTAATCCATTTTTCTCCTTGCAAATGTATTGAGCAGAAAAAAATTGATCAGCCAATGAAATATTTGACACAAGTTTATATGTTAATATCTCATTGGCTAATCAATTTTTCTCCTTACAAATGTACTAGCAGAAAAAAATTAATGGGACGGATGAAATATTCAACATTTTTATATATTAATATCTCATTGGCTAATTAATTTTCTCTTAGCAAAAGCAAATGTACTCGGCTACTTATATTGGCCTTCTTTTATTTTTTAATTTCAAATTTTGTTGTGGATGGATTTGTACCTCGTGTATAGAATATTTAGCACTTTTAATGTCCTCCTCACATTGGCATTGCGGAAGTCTAGACAATGTTACAAAAGTTTTAAATTTATATGACTCCTCAGCCCAGACAGCCAATGATTTTTACCAACCAATCAGAGTGTCTGATTTGTCCTAATACCTTAAATATGTTTCCAAGGAGTTACAAAATGAGAGCATTTTGGTAGCCCTAGATAGATAATTAGGGTTTTTCCCTGCAAAATTCAATTCAAATTACGAACCAAATCCTGTAGCTCAAGTTTTTGTATGTATATGTCCTAGATAATCACTTCATGGGCAGACATGCTTATATTTAAGAAACCAGTGGTATTGTAAACATGACTAAAACCTGCAGTACACAACACTAAATATATGGTTTCTACATCTGGTCGTGATATTTTAAACAGTTAACCAGAAAAAAACTTTTTCTAATGCTATGGACTGCCAAAACCTCAATTCTTTAATTTATATACTGTTATATTAGTTTAAGGACTCCTTACATGCAATGATTGTGATGTTTTTGGATCAATGACTACTCATTATAAACAAAACTTAAATTATTTGCAAAATCCATTAACAAAACGTTGAAAGAATTTACCAGTTCTTATGGATTTGGAATTTGAAAGAAAGAGGGTTTAAACTTTACGGAGACAAGATTTGCAACAAAAATCAGAGGCAGACAAGAGCCATAAATACCGAGAAGGGATGTTATCCTTTCAATTGCTGGTTGTGGAGGCACCACCGCTTCATGCGAGAAAGTCTCTTGGCAAAGCTGATAAAGCCTCTGCACTGCGCTTGTACCCATCATCCCCATCATACCCACCTTTGTCTCCTTCTGTTATTGTTTGGTAGATAGATGTGTTAAATGCCTTCGAGTTACAACAGCAAGAACAGCAGCTTAACAAAAAAGAGTGGTACGGTACCAAACAAAACAAAACAAAATATTGCAGAGATACGGAGTTGCAGGAGAGGGGGACCGGAGCGTTGCAGAGAGGATTCGGGAAGAGAGAAAATCCATTTGGATTGCTTTGGCGATGTGGTTGTTATCGTTGTCGGGAGGACAGAAGTAATCAAAACCGGGGGCCGTGGGTTTTACCGTGGGCTTTGGGCTGATTGTTTAACCCTTTTATACTCGGCTGGCAATCTATATTATTCAATGCTTATCTTTATCGCTACCGTTTCCACGGGGAGTTTATTTGAAATAGGAAGATGCAGATTCCCCCAAAACCGACAAAAGGGGGCACAATATTATATGCTATTTCTCAAAAACATTTAATATTATGTCTGCATTTTCAAAAGTCTTTGGCACTTGAATTGTTTTTTAATGGTGGCAAATGGCAATAACACACGATCCGCGTGCCAATGTGTTGTGTAGCAGACGGTCGGTCTCCATGGTTTAACTGATGAGACAATAGCTTTTTAAAGTATCATATTTATATATATATGTGTATTAAAATTTAAAAAAAGGTATTTTTATTAATAAGTAATATAGTATATCTTTTTGATCCAAAAAAGAAGGGTGGAAGATGTTATATTCTAGAGTGTAAAATGAGATTGAATTCCAAGTTTTGAGAGAACGATTACATCATCACATTAAAAATAATGTATAAAAAATGTGACAAAAAATGCGACAAAAAATGCACTTAATTTTTAAAAAGTGATAAAAATCAGAGTTGAAAAATATAGGCACCAAGGCTATTAGGCATTATCAACAATAAACATGGTGGTTGGAGGAGGCAGAGGAGGCGAACTATGTGACTTGTCCCCTCAACGATTGGTGTCCGGAGGATCACTTGTGTTAGGTATGGGTTCCCACCCATTTGTTTGCTCCTTTTCTTTAGAATCCTCCAACAACCGAAAGGGGGAAATGGCAAGACCCAAGGGAAGAAACTTGCCCTATGGAGGAGTCCCCCCAACCACTGCCACTACTCTATCCATTTTGGTCAAACATGTCGTCCTCGCAATGAGGTGAAGGCCATTAGGGACGAGGAGAGAAGCTCCCCTTGCTTCTAGATTGACGATGTTGAAAGCCTTGGCCCCGACCCTAAGAGGGAAACCACCAGTACGAAAGATCCAAAGGCACACAACTAACTACACACGGAGCACTCCCCCATTGGTCCAAGAGGGTCTAGAAGTGTTCCATCTCTAAGCAGAATTTTTCCACCTAAACTGAATCTAAAGCAAACCATTGAAGATTAAGTAACTTTGTTAGTCACTGAAAATATCCTTTCCATAGCTTCATTATTAAAAATAACATAACTAGAATAGTTTTCCATATATGAAAAACAACATTAACTCAAAAAATCTACCAAAAAAAGTTGTATCTTGCAAGTAACATGGTCGAATCCCCAAGAAGAACTATTTTCTTAGTAAATAATTCCGGAAGAAAGGGTTGAAAAGGGGTATGGATCCATTTTTGGGTTGACTGAGCATGGAGACAAACCCAAATAAGTGCTTCGACGTTTCAACTTGATGGCAAGTAGGGTAGATGGGATTTGAGAACCCCGTGTGCTTGAGCCAGACTCCAACCAGTAAGCCCTGGTAAAGAGTGCACAAAAGAAAATGAGCTTTTTGGGCTTAATGTGGGCTTTTCAAATATTGGAAAACCTTTTAGCCAAAATGACACCCAGAGACCTTAACTTCCACCAATGGTTTAGGGTTTCACTCTGAATATGTTGGGGTGCAAGACAATGTTACCCAAACTGGGGTTGGTATTGACATGGAGTAGTTGTAGGCCAATGCCAATTTTTCCACCATGGGACTCTAGACGAAACACCAATTTTAAGGAGACAATCATTAGGTTTGGAATTATAAATTTCTTGAATTGACTTCACATCCTCAAGTTGTGGTGATATTTAATTCTTAGCATATCCCATGAGAGCCACCTTGAGAAGCCTTGCATAAAATGTCCCCAATGGTCTTGGTTCCCTTTTTAAAAAGCTCAAGACTCTTAATCCAGGGACCCTACAAAATTTAAGGATGGGAAACAGCCTAAGGGAATGAGAGTTAACAAAAGGTCTAGTTCTGAAGCCATCCCCAACCCAAATTAGGTTAGGTTTGAGAAGCTCCCAGGATTTCCATATGCTTTTAACCACAAAAGTGCCACCAATTTGAACTAACTCAGGAGAAAAAAGAAGATTTTACATATCAAGACCCTTCCATGCCTTTTGACCAAAAGGGGTTCCTTGGGTAATGCAATGCTTTAACATAATATTCCAAGCTTCATTCCTGTCTAGGCTTCTGATGATCCATTTCACACTTAGAACATACTAGCTTTGAAGTTTGATGTCAATGAGCCCTAGGCCCCTAACTTATTTAGGCCTACAATAGATATCCCAAAATACCCTGTGGAAACCCCTATGGCCTTCTGAGTTAGCCCAAATGAAATCCCTCAGAAACTTATCCAACTTAGCATAGACAACTTTAGAAGGATCCCAACAAGAAGAGTAGTAAACGTGGGCAGTAGACAACATTTTGGAACAAACTTGAAACTTACTTTCTAGAGAAAGAGGGTTGTTCATCCAATAGGCAAAATATTTTTCAACACTCTAAACAACATATGACCAAAGCTTAGAGGGGGAGGGCCTAAAGGAAAAAGGAATGCTCAAAAACTTAAATTGCACACCTAGTAAGATCCATTGCCATTGGTGTCCTTCCAACCAAGGAGGTTTGGGGGAAAGGGATTGCTTGGAGCATTGAGTCTTACTCCACTAGATAGAGGACCTCGATGTAAGACAAAAAATATCAAGGTACTCCATAACATTCTTAATTAAATCTTCTTTATCCAAAAGGGCAAGAAAATAATCATCCACAAAATGCCCATTAATGAGTTGTTGACCACAATGGAGGAGAGAGATGCCTTTCACCAAGCCTCTTGACGAGTAGTTGGCCAAAAGGTGGTTGAATCCCTCCCTAACCATCACATACAACAAGGAAGCCAAGGGACAACCTTTCCTTATAGACTTGAAAAGATTAAACTTGTGAGATTGCACTCCATTAATGGTAATGCAAACTCTAACACCGTGAAACAATATGTTAATAGTATGGATAAAATAAGGGCCAAAACCCAAAGCTTGAAGCATATCAATGATAAATGGCCATTCAATCCTATCATAAGTTTTCTCAAAGTCCATTTTCACAAACATGGCTTTTTGACCAAAGACTATGGCCCATTCTATACCTTCCCAAACTACAATAACATTGTCCAAAATATTCTTGTGTTGATTGAACCATGTTTGCTCACTTTTAACAATGACGGGAAGAATATGACTCAACCCAAGGGCAAGGGATTTAACAATGATTTTATAGGAAAAATTCAAAAGGGTTGTTGGTACTCAATTAATAATAAGCTTAGGATATCTAGCCTTCAAGATGAATTTGATATTTCCCTAATTAATGAGGGTTCCTAGGGAATTAAACAAAATAACTTCAAAATAAATCTTGTGGAGGTTGGGACCAATAGTGTGTTGGCATGTTGTTGTCACTGATGTCAAAAAGGTGCATCATGTAAAGGCATAATGATCATAGATGGTAAAGGTCTATTTGTTCAACTGCTTGAGCATGGTAATGGCATTAAGAGAGTATTGTCATTAAAGGACGTTGTCATAAGATAATTTGAAGGCAAGAGAAAATTTGAAGGCAACTAATGTATTATGGTTGCATGAAAGTACATGTCATTAATTTCAAGGGTGATGTCAGGGTTGATGTCAAAGGTGATTAAGGATAGATGGTAGTATGTAATATGTCATGACATGAAGAGTTTTAGGGTAAGTCATGTGAAGGAATCATAGTGAAAAGAATGAGCAAAGGTATGTGATGTGACAATGACCATTGAGAGACATGTCAAGACATATGAAGCTTGGTCATGTGGTTTTAGGTATGTATGAGGCTCTAGAATATTATTTCCATCATAAAGAGAATGGTACAATGATATTAGTGTGTTGTGATGTCTTATGTTTGTTTGTTTGTTTTATGTTTTGTTGAGTTCATGACATGGAAGGAACATGTCAAGGTGTCAAGTGCATTAGAAGCTTGAGCCCAGTCATGACATGGTGAAGGTATGAGTTAGTGGCATGATGAAGTGAGTAAACTCAAGCATGTGAGAGATTTTATGGCATTATTTGAGCATGTGAGTAAGGTGTAGAAGCATCCATGAGAATCTCAGGGTAAGCCTATAGGGGTAGGACCTTCAGATCAAGTCTGCACCTAGATCACTCATGGACCCTACTTGGCCTAATGAGGTATGAAGATTATATTTCAAGGTAACTATGCATATGTGAGCATAGATAGAGGTAAGATATGTTTTTTTTAAGCATGTTCACAAATTTTAAGGCCATGGTTTGAAGTAAATTTCATGAAACACTATTTTAAGCCTTCTCGAGTTCACAAAATGAGGTTTCAAAACTTGATTCAAACATTTGTTGGCATGTGAAACCTCTGCATGGGAACTTGAGCTATTAATGAGAGATGGATAAGGGTCCTAGATAAGATCTCCAAGAATTGGTTTTGGATTTAAGGGGTAGTCCTTTATGAACAATCATTAATACCAAAACATGTGTTAAACCTTCCTAAAACCCTAATAAGGACCCAATGTGAAATAGCTTGTTCAAATCAGCCTAGAATGGTCTCAAATGACTATAAAAATGATTGGATCATGTATTCAACTCTCTTGGGTACCTCTAGGTGGTGGTGGTTAGTTAGATGAGAGAGAAAATGCACAAATATAGGCTTATTTGTCAAGAAGTTATTGTATCTCTTAAAAGTTGCATTGGATAAGGAAAGCAAATAGATGGAATAAGAATATAATGACTCACACTACATTCCCATGAAGGCTTATGGATATTTTTCACCCTTATAATGTGCTAAATTGGTCTTCTAAGTTATCCAATTGCACACAGACCTAATGGTGTAAACAATGTAAAACTTAGGCAGTAATGAGAAGATGAATTGGAGTGTGTTTTCATGATAGAATGATGAAACCAAGTGCATGGATATGTTTTTTAGGAATTATAAGACATTTTCATGTTTGGAATAATCTTTTAAGGTCATGTGTGTGGTGAAAATGTTATTCAGAAAATGACTAGTCTAGTTCAAATAAGATTGTGAAACATGAGGTCAAGAAATTGGTCTGCAATACCAATATTTATCATTAGACCATATGAGTTTTCATTTTAAGGATTTCATGATAATATCTAAGAAAAATTTATATACATCAGGAGTCATTGAAAGTTTCTACATAGGTGTTGGAGTACCAAGTCACCATGACCGGTATTTGAAGAAAATTGGCAGTTCTAAGTGAGTGAGTTACAAAGGTATTCTTGAAGCCTTAAGATTTGAGTGAAAGTGGATAATTCATTTGGTAATTTAATTGAGGTAATTTAGACTCTATATATGTACTTTATTGATCATTTTTGAGTGGATTAAGTGTGTTTGCGCTTCGGTATTGAAAGGCATACCTTTTAGTGTACTCAATCCTAATAGGACCGAGTATTATTGAGGGATTTCATGAAGTGGTTGGATCTAAAATGTAATACCAAGATTAGAAGATGTTAGATAAGGTCTATTTGAGTTATGTTTGAAGGTATCCTAACATTTATGGAGGTGTAATTTTTTTTGAGGGATCAAATGGTAACGTGTTGATAAGAAGGCCTAATGCAATTAGGTCTCCATGAGACCTAAAAGTGAAATAAGGTCTAAATAGAGTCATGACAGACAAAAGGGACTCAAATTTCATTTTAATATTGTTTATGATATGTCCTAACACCTATTATATGGCTTACCTAAGATGTTAAGGGTGTGTGGCCAACTAAGTGGTATATGAACAAGGAATGGTATATATACAAGGTAGTTTTAGGCCTATTTAGGGAAGCTTAGAGAAAGTGAAAGGATTAATAAATCAATGAGCCTAAAGAGGTTGGGTAACATGTTTTAAACCATAATGAGAGATCATAAAATCATTTCATGATTATCATATAGGTATTCTATAAATCAATATCAAGGGCACATGACCTATTCAGTCTTGAAGAGGGCTAGTTGAGCGAAGAAGCCTAGAGGCAGTTTTGAAAGAGATCAAGTGGAGTAGAGATGGAGTGATTATTTATTATTGAGAAGATATCAAATTTTCATCATATATGTGTTATTTATGTATGAAATTGGATAGAGTAGATAGATATCTGAGTGGAATATTAAAAGAAATAAGGTTGATTGGCTAAGTAGGTGCTTGGGCAAAGATGGAGTTGAAGCTTCTTTGTACGTTGGTACTTGCAAAATTGGTATTGGATGAGTTGGTGCCTGGTCAAGAAGGAGTTGGATATACCTTATATGTTGGTGCTTTCATAAGTTTCCTTTGACTAAGTTGGTACTTAGCCATGGGGGTTGTAGTCTCTTAACAACTAGGTGCTTGATAAATTTGGGGTTGGTGCTCCATGTTGGGTTGGTGCTTAAATAAATTTGATACATTATCTTATACGATAGTTTTTCCAAGATTTTTCTAGTGTGTTTTATTCCCCATGAGGGTTTCCCACATATATGATGTGCTATATTGTTTCATGCTCATGTGATTGGTTCTTAATGCATTGCTAGATCACTATGTTGCTTTCATAGTTCATAGATGAGTGGATGCAATTGATTGAAGTTTTTGAAGACTAATTCACACCACTATTTTAGTAATTATGCTTCCAACATTTGGTATTAGAGTTGGGTCCTTTCAAGCAGACCTAAAAACTTGAAGGAGATCCTTGAAGCACAAACATGACTAGTCAACAAGAACAAGGAGGTTTCCCAACCAATAAGGACCCTCTTTTCAATAAGACTAATTATGCATTTTGGAGAATAAAAATGAAGACCTATATAATGTATTTGGGTTATCACATATGTCAATCTGTTGTTGATGGATTCACTCGACCTTCTACACCACCAACTGATGCAATAGGTAAGAAGGCAAGTGAGATCAACTCTAAGGCAATTAATGCCATCCTGTGTGGTCTTTCAAAAGTAGAATTTGTCAAGGTTATGCATTGTGATATAGCCAAAGGTATTTTGAAAAATTTGTAGACCATTTATGAAGGAAACACCAAAATTAAGTTGGAAAATTTTTAGATTCAATGAAGGCAATTTGAAAGTTTGAGAATGAAGGAGGATGAAAACATTGCATCTTATCTATTGAGAGTAGATTAAGTGGTAAATGTCATCGGAGGTCTAGGAGAGAAGTTAGAATAATAAAAAATAGTAGAAAAGGTACTAATATAATTGACTTCTAAGTTTGATTCAAAAGTGTCTGTAGTAGAGGAGATCAAAGATCTTAACACATTATAGATGGATGAGCTTCATGGCATCTTGACTGCGTATGAAATGAGAACAAGTGAAAGAAGACCTTCCAAGAAGGAAGCTACATTCAAAACTAAGAATAAGTCACAAGATATAAGGCCAAGGATGATTTGACGTAGACATTGATGATGACAAGATAGAAGCCATGTTTATTAGAAAAATAAGAAGAGGTTCATGAAAGTATAAGGGTAAGTTTAAATTCAAATTATTTAACTATGGTAAGATTGGTCATTTTGCCTCTAAATTTCCTAATAAGGATAAGAATGAGCATGATGAACATCATGGTGATGATAAGAAGGTCTATAAGCCTGATAAAAGCAAGAAAGGTTTCAGGAAGTATGAAGGCAAGAAATGGTCATTCAAGAACAAGAGAAGTTTCTATACTAAAAAGACAGTAGCTCATCTGATGTAAGTGACAAAAGTACATCTGATAATGATGATGACAATAATGAACATGATAACAACCTTATTCATGGATATATAAATAGATAATGAGGGTTGCCCAAAAGGGAAAAGTCTTATGGATGATGAAGAAGAGACTGAACTGAACCTTGAGGCAAAATTAGTAAGTGATCTAGAAGAGTTGAAGTTCCAAAGAAGGAAGAATAAAAAACTAAGATCATTGGTTAAGATTTATGAGGATCAAATCAATATATTTGAAGAGAGACTAAGAAACAACACCAATGAACATGAAGATATCATCAAATAATTGGAAAATCAGATTGAAATTATCACTAGAAATCTTAAGACTAAGAAAGAGAAATGCATCAAGTTTGGAATAGAAATGGAGTCCTTAAGGGTATAATTGGATCAGGCAACAGTCAAGTTGAAGACACATTAGAGATTTGAAAAGTTTATGAAAGTTATTAGTGATATTTTGAGTACTCAAAGGTCTCTACATGATAAGACAAGTCTTGGGTTCAAAGAAGATCAAAAGAAGAATAAGAAGAGTTAGACCTCAAAAACCTATGCAGAAACTCTCAAATCTGAGACTCATAGTAATCATCAACAAGTCAAGAATACCAACATGAAATTCAACATTAAGAAACCAATTAGATAGCCTAATGCAATGAGGTATTCTAATTTTTTCAATGGTTATTATTTTAAATATCATAACTTTGGTCATAGAGCAAGTGATTGTAGATTGGTCTCAAGGAATGAGTTATCATGGAAACATGGGAGGAGTCATTAATCAAGAGTTATGTACAAAAATGTTGTTTAATATAGTTGTCACAATATGGTACACATTGCAAGATTATGTCCTAATGGATTTAGAAGGCCCTCAAGACTTAACATGGTATATAGAGCTCCTAAAGTGCATGAGAAGGGTCAAACATTAGTATGAAAGCCAAAGAAAGTCAAGACTGATCATATTGAGCCCAATGGTCAAGATGGATTATTTGCTAAGATAGATCAAGGATCACAAGTGAAGGATTGCAAGAACACTTACTATCTACATGTGTTGACAAGGCAGTCAAAGAGAATAAGAAGGATGACAAGATGGATGAGTTGAATGCTTCAATCAAGCCTAAATAGATTCTAAGGAGGGACTATTAGTCTCATGATTTCAAGATAGATGAGGAAAGTGGTTTGGAGATCTGGGAATCTCCTGAGGTCATGGATTTTTGAGAGCCCTATCGAAAGGGGTGACTTCATTAGGCCTCATAGAGACACTCTTCTATCTATAGAAGCATGAGGTTGTAGTCAAAGGACTCGTTTTGAGAGGATTCCAAGTTGTTTGTGTTGCAAGGTATGAGTTTTTTAATTTTTAACTTGTATTTATATGAAAAGGTGAAAGGATTTTTGGAATTGATTCTATAAATTAGTTCATGAGGATTGATGGTATGGAATGCAAGTATGAGCAAAAGATTATGGCTAGAGAAATATGGAATATGGATTGGTTTGCAATACTAATATGGCCATAGAGATAAAATTGAATGTTTTTGATAGACTTGGAAGTGTGATGAAAACATGTGTATCTGATTGGTATATGAGAGGTAAGCAAAAAGTTGTTATGTGCTTCCAACAATGTGTTTTTAACATTTGATAGCTTGATTTATGTTGAAGAAGTGGTATTATTATCAAGATGCTTGAAGGATATTAATAATGGTTTGTGAGTCCTGATAACTCATATGATGAGCACAAGTTATGAGGACAAAGGGGGAGCCAATCAAATGATTCATTAGATTCAATAGCAAATAAGTAAATAGTCTATGTCAAATAAGCTATACAAAAAACATGAAGATAGGTTGAAGAATGTGGCCAAGACTGAGAGCATGATGGATGTTTGTGAAGCTAGAATAGGGAAATGAAGATGGGTATTATCCATCTCTGTGGCATCAAGGTACATAAAATAAAGTGAGTGATCTTGTGTATCTAATTCTATTTGAAGATCTACGTTAGATAAGAACAACTATGATGACCTAGTGAGTGATCAAGAGTTTGATCTATATCAGTCATATCAAGGACAAGGTGAGTGTTCCTATGTATCTGAATTCATTTGAAGAAGGTATACATGGAGTCAGGGGGAGCATGTTTGTATGATGTTTTATAGACTCAAGAAATGGTGAAGATCTTATTTATTGCAAGAGGTGTGATCCAAGAAGTTACATCATGAGGGAGAAAGTTATAACTGTCTCTTTGTCATTAATGTCAAAAGGGGGAGAATGAGCAAATGGGAAAAGTACCATTTTGAAGTGATTTCAAATTTTAGTATGTTTATCATCAATGACAAAAGGGGATTTTGTTGGCATGTTGTTGTCATTGATATTAAAAGGGCGAATCATGAAAAGGAATAATAATAATAGATGTCAAAGGTCTATTTGGTCAAGTGCTTGAGCAAGGTAGTGGAATTAAGAGAGTATTGTCATTCAAGGATGTTGTCATGAGAGAATTTGAAGGCAAGAGAGAATTTGAAGGCAACTAATGTATTATGGTTGCATGAAAGTATAGGTAATTGATGTCAAGGTTTATGTCAAAGGTGACTAAGGATAGATGGTAGTATGTAATATGTCTTGACATGGAAAATTTCAAGGTAAGTCATGTGAATAAATCATAGTGAATTGAATGAACAAAGGTATGTGATGTGACAATGAGCATTGAGAGAGATGTCAAGTCATATGAAGCTTGATCATGTGGCTTTAGGTCTATATGAGGTTGTGGAAGATTGTTGTCATTAGAAATAGAATGGTGTAGTGATATGAGTGTGTTTTGATGTCTTATGTCTGCTTGTTTGATTTTTTGTTGAGATCATGGCATGGAAGGAACAAGTCAAGGTGTCAAGTACAATAGAAGCTTGAGCCCAATCATGGCATGGTGAAGGTATGAGTTGGTGGCATGATGAGGTAAGTAAAATTAGACATGTGAGAGATTGTATGGAATTATTTGAGAATGTGGGTAAGGTGTAAAAGCATCCATGAGAATCTCAGGGTGAGCCTACAAGGTTAGGACCTTTAGATCAAGTCTACACCTAGACTACTCATAGACCCTATCTGGCCTAATGAGGTATGAAGATTAGATTTGAAGGAAAGTATGCATTTTTTAGCATGGAAAGAGGTAATATATGTTTTTTTAAGCATGTTCACAAAGTTTGAGGCCATGGTTTGAAGTAAATTACATGAAACTTTGTTTTAGGCCTTCTCAAGTTCACAGAATGAGGTTTCAAGGCCCTAGAGGCACTTTCAGATGTTTATTGTCCCATGTAACCTCTACATGGGAACTTGATATATTAAGTAGACATAGGTAAAGGTCTTAGCTAAGATCTCCAAACATTGGTTTTGGATTTAAGGTGTAGTCCTTTATGAACAATCGTTAACACTAGAACCTATGTTAAACCTCCCTAAAACCCTAATAAGGAACTAATGTGAAGTATATTGCTCAAATCAGACCAAAATGGTCTTAAATGACTATGAAAACTATTAGGTCATGTATTCAACTCTCCTAGGTACCTCCAAGTAGTGGTGGCTAGTTAGATGAGAGAGAAAATGCAAAATTATAGGCTTATTTGTCAAGAAGTTGTTGTAGCTCTCGCAAAGTTACATTGGACAAGGAAATAAAATGGATAGAAGAAGAATATAGAGACTCTTAATACATTACCATGAATATTTTTGGATATTTTTTACCCTCCTAATTTTCTAAACCAGTCTTCCAAGTTAGCTAGTTGCAAACAGACTTAATGGTGTAACCAGTGTAAAACCCAGGCAACAGTGAGAAGATGAATTGGAGTGTGTTTTCATGATATAATGATGAAAAAAAGTGAATGGAGATGGTTTTAATGAATTTTAATACATTTTAATTTTTGGAATAAGCTTTGGAGGTCATGTGTGTGGTGAAAATGTTACTAAAAAAATGACTAGTTTGGTTCAGATAAGACTTTGAAACATGAGGTCAACAAATTAGTCTGCAAGAACAATATTTGTCATTAGAATATATGAGTTTTACATTTGAATATTTATTGAGAATATATAATAACCATGTACATGAAGCAATATTAATTGAAAATTTCTACATAGGTGTTGGAGTTCCAAGTCACCATGACTGGTCTTTGAGGAAAATTAACAGTTCTAAGTGAGTTACAGATGTATTCTTGGAGCCTTAAGCTTTGACTGAAAGTGTATAATGTATTTGGTAATGACCCTAATATAATTTAGACTCTATATATGTACTTTTTTGATCATTTTTGAGTGGATTAAATGTGTTTTACCTTCAGTATTAAAAGGCAAACTTTTTGGTGCACATAGGCCTAATAGGATTGGGTACTAATGAGGGGTTTCATGAAGTGGTTAGACCAAAAATGTGTTATGGAGATCAAAAGATGTTGGATAAGGTCTATTTGAGTTATTTTTGAAATTTTATTGATGTATATGGAGTTATGATTCTTTCCAAGGGATCAAATGGTAATGTGTTGATAAGAAGGCATAATGCAATTAGGTCTCCATGAGACCTAAAAGTGAAATGAGGTCTAAATAGAGTCATGATAAACCAAATAAGAATCAAAGTTAATTTGGATCTTGTTTATGAGATGTATTAATACCTATTATATGGATGACCTAATAGTTTAAGCGTGTGTGGTTGACTAAGTGGTATATAAAAAAGGATTGGCATATATACAAGGTAATTTTAGGCCTATTTAGGGAAGCTTAGAGAAAGCGAAAGGATTGATAAATCAATGAGACTGAGGAGGTTAGGTAACATGTTGTAAAACCTAAGGAGAGAGAATAGAATACTTTCATGATGATCATATAGGTATTTTGTAGATAAAGATCAAGGACACATAACCTATTCAGTCTTGAAGAGGGCTAGTTGAGTGAAGAAGCCTAAAGGCAGTTTTGAGAGAGATAAAGTAGAGTAGAGATGAAGGAATGATCATTGATTATTGAGAGGCTACCAAATTTGCATTAGAGATGTGTTCTTAATGTATGATAGTGGATAAATTAGACAAATATCTGATTAGAAGATTGGAAGAAATAAGGTTGATTGGCTAAGTTGGTGTTTGGTCAAAGAGGGAATTGAAGTTGCCTTGTAGGTTGGTGTTTGCAAAATTTGTCTTAGCTAAGTCTATGCCTATTCTAGGATTTGGATTTGCCTTGTAGGTTAGTGATTTGAAAAGTGTCCTTTGATTGAGTTTGTGCTTAGTCATAGTGGGTTGTAGCCTCTTAGCAAGTAGGTGCTTGCTAAAGTCAAGTGGGTGCTTAATAAATTTAGGGTTGGTGATCCATGTTGGGTTGGTGCTCAACTAAATTGTATACATTATATTATAAGACAATTTATCCAAGATTTGTTTTAGTGGTTTTTAATTCTCATGAGGGTTTACCACATATGTGATGTGTTATCTTATTTTATATTCATGTGATTGATTCTTAATGTATTTCTAGATCATTGTGTTACTTTTATAGTTCATAGATGAGTGGATGTAATTGATTGAATTTTTTGAAGACCGATTCACTCCCCCTCTCAGTCATTGTGCTTCCAACACAGTGTCCCACAATACTTGAAAGAACTCATAGTGGAAATTATCAATGTTGAATGCTTTATTAGAAGCCATCTACATTGTTGCTTCCTTGAGATCATTTAGAGAAAGAGGTATTGTTGTCTCTAAATATTTCACCCTAGAAGAGGGTTATTCATGCCTCCTCCATATTTGGGCAATGTTGGGACATTTTTAGGCCTGTGGGTGTGCCTATAAGTGGAAATGAACCTCTAGGTTGAAAGGGCTAGCTTCCTGTATTAGCTTTTATGCAATAAAATTGTTGAACCAGTTTGTATAAGTGAAAAGAGTTAAAAGTTTACATAAATGAAAATCTTAGTCTAAGATGGTGATACACCAAGAATTAGTATCCACATGTATTCCCTATACTTATGCACAATACAATAGAGTATAGTCTATAACTCAAGATTTAGAAGATAGTATTTTAATGTAGAGATAAAATGAATGAGATCACACAAGGTAAATAACTAGAAAAGACAACTTGTATAGTCCAAAAAAAAGGTTACACATATGCAAAATCTCATACAGCTAGAATGCAGTCTACATGACCTATTGAATCAACTCTTTGCTCAAAAAATATGAAGGATAGAAAATAATAGGATAAAACATCACTTGTTATCACTCTGTGTCTCTTGCATGCCCAGGCAACTGTCTAGAACTTAGAAGTAAAATAAACTTATGCTTCTTTACTCAAAGGCAAGAAAATGGCAAAACATTCTAGTAGGGATTCATCATACTATTTGTAGATGATAAAAATAAGAGCCCAAGGGTCTTATTTATAGTAAAAGAGGGAGAGAAGAGAGATCTATTGGGCACCAAAATAGAAGCCTCCAAAATGATTTACAGTCACCATCTTGGTGAAACTGATTCGAGTTGTTCTCTCAATCAGTTGGAGTTTGTCCTCTTTGATTCACCCTCTTGAAATGACCAGGATCACTACAAAATTAATGATGAGATGACCCTCCACAAGAAATGGTTTAGATCATTGCTACAAATTTTAGATTCTTCTTGAGAGCTCCTATGTTTTGTACTATAGATCCATTTGGATTTTCCAAGTGACTTTACTTCTACTTGCTTCTTTGGGCTTTTCAATTGCTTTTACTTGTAAAAGTCATAATAAAACTCTTTTGAAAACCCAAAAAGCATTGTCTCTTCCTTTTTGGTATTTTTGATTGCTTTTACTTGTAAAAGTCATAAGCAAAGCTCTTTGGGAAACTTGATTTGCACTATCCTTGCTTAAGACCCTATCAGGTTCTCTGAATGGCTTTACTTCCTGCTTAAAGACTTTAGGCATGTATTTGACATCCTACAACATGTTATCTTTGAATGCCAATGGCTAGTTAGCCACCCTAAATTTGACGTCCTATGGCATGTCATCTTTGAATGCCAATGGTTAGTTGGCTGTATTAAACTTGACATCCTACAACACATCATGGGGATCCATCGAGTTTATGTTTCAAGCAATTTTCTTAAAGTAATTATGTCAGATAATTTGTCTGGAGGAATTCTTTCAGGGATTTTGCCTGAAAGGCAACGGTTAGTTCCTTTGGGAACTTTTCCCAAAGGAAAAGTTTCAAAGGACACTTGGAGAAGGCACAGGGTTCCTTCAAAATTTTTTGAAGGGAATTTCCAAAGGAAATGGCCCTTCAAAAAATTTCTAAAGGGTCACTTCCAAAGACAAAGTGCCCTTCAGAAAAGTTTGAAGGGTCACTTGGGAAGAAAAGTACCCTTTAAAAAAGTTTGAAGGGACACTTGGGCCAAAAAGTGCCCTTCAAAACTTTTTCAAAGGGTCACTTGGAAGAAAAGTGCCCTTCGAAAAAGTCCAAAGGGACACTTGGGTCAAAAAGTGCCCTTCAAACTTTTTCGAAGGGTCACTTAGAAAGAAATGTGCCCTTTGAAAAAGTCTAAAGGGACACTTGGGGGGGATATTATCAAGACCATTTCAGGGTTTTTGATTGCCTTTGCTTATTAAATTCATAAAACTTGTTTCTTGGAAAACCCAATGTCATGCATTGTTGAAAACCCATAAAGCATTGGAAGGAGTAATTTGGGTTCATAAACCCGAATTACTTCTACTCATGAAACTTTTACAAGTCGAGTCATTCAGAGAACCTGACTTGGTCTTGAGGAGTAACTTAGGTTTATGAGAAGCCAAGACTTGATCTGTTAAGAGCCTGACATACACTACAATGGAGCCAAAACACTTTAGCCTCCTTGACTTGAAATTTTGGACCTCTAAAATAACCTATTCTTGTAACTGATGTTTGACTCTCCATGAAAATGGTTGAACAAATTATACTAAGGTGAAAAATTGGTCAACATTCTTGGTGATTCTGAGGGGAGGCATGCTTTCTATGTCAAAGACCAGTTACCTAAATCCTTCCATTGGGCATGGAGTCATGCATATAGGCACTTCAAAGAGAATTGAGTAAGCTTTGATTCAAAAACACACTAGCTGGGTTGATTACACACACAAGGAAGAGACACACACTAAACAAAGGGAAGGAAAACATACCTATGCTAAAAATCACTTAGGAAAA
Source organism: Torreya grandis (assembly GCA_037957365.1). Classification (NCBI taxonomy): domain Eukaryota; kingdom Viridiplantae; phylum Streptophyta; class Pinopsida; order Cupressales; family Taxaceae; genus Torreya; species Torreya grandis. The sequence goes on from JARHVA010000271.1 coordinate 1,497,544, forward strand.
AAAAACATAAGAAAGGAAACACACTAAAACAAATTATATAAAAGACAGGGCTAGTAAGGGTCAAAAGCAAGGATTCAAATGGATTCCATTCACTGGAATAGGTAGCTCTTCTCCATCCATTTTGGACAACTAAAAGGAGTTTCTTTGCTTGCACTTGATGATGATGTAAGGACCACTCCACAAGGTATAAAACTTTGTATGTTTGCCTGGTTTTGCTCTATCTCCATCCCATTTCAAGACCAAGTCACATTTTTTTAACACTCTTGTCCTTGCCTTTTTGTCAAAGGATTTCTTCAAGAGCACTTAATGGTGTTCTAAAGCTTTGTGTGCATCATCTCTTGCCTCTTGTAGCTACATTAATTTTGTCAATCTGACCTCCATGGGAATGTTTTCAAGTAATTTTAGCTGTTGTGGAAGTTACAAGGTAGGGAGCTCCTATGATATGGATAGCCTAGCTTCTCTCCCATAGACAAGTACAAAGGGAGAATTACCATTTGACTTCTTGGGAGTGATTCTGCTTTCCCATAAGGCTATCTTTAGCTTTCTATGCCATTCTCTTTAATTGGTTTCCAATGTCCTCTTGATGATCTTGATGAGGTTCTTTTTGGTAGACTCAGCCAATCCATTACCTTAAGGGTAGTAGTTGGATGAGGTACTCAAATGAACTCCACTCTTTGCTGCCCAATCAAAAGTTTTAGCACTTATGAAAGTAAGTGCATTAATGTGATGATGACATGAGGAGATCCAAACCTTGTTATAATGTAGCCATAGAACTCCAAGATGGAATTTTAATTTGCTTCATTTAAAACAATAACCTCTACCCATCTTGTGAAGTAGTCTGTAGCAGTCAATATCCTTTATGTCCAACACTTGATGGAGGGTTGATCATGCCAATGAAGTCAAGGCCCCATTGCATGAAGGGCTGGTCCGCTTGGATAGGATTCAATGAAAGGGAAAAAGGCTTCTGTTTTCCAACAAGGAAAACACATTGAGAACAAACCTTAGCCCAATGATAACAATCCTTAAAAAGACTAGGCCAATAGTAACCAACTCTCATTATTTTTGCAGCTATTGTTCTAGGAGAGAAGTGACCACCATCTGCACTATTATGGAACTTTTCTATCAGCATATCAAATTGGTCATTGTTAATGCATCTTAGTAACACATTTCTCACATCCTTCTTAAAGATAATGCCATCTACAAGACAATAAGGAATATCTTGCAGCCAAAAATACCTTCTTTGAGATTTGTTCAAGCTATTGGGACACTCACCATTTTGAAGAAAACCAATGATGTCTTATGTCCAAATTTGATTCTGCTTTTGATCATCCTCATTTTAGACACTCTCCAAGATAATAATCCCCTTGGGAATTTTGTTTGTCTTTAGCTATATAATCTGCTCTTCATAATGATCATGTAACTTCTTTTGATTTCTTGAAGAGAAGCTTGCCTCATTTTACAAGAAGTGTGTAATGTTTTCATCACTTTCAAACACTTGTCATGAGACTTAATTATCTAGAATGGAAGGTATCATAATGATCTTAATATTAGATTGATCTTTCTCTTTCTCAATGTCAGTAGTTAAGTCAAAACGTGATCCTATTGCAGTCAGTCTATTAGTGTGCTTGTTCATGTCTCTTGGTATGGGTTGGATGTTGAAGGCATGAAAATCCTCAAGTAGATCCCATACCCTATGCTTTTGGGACTTGAGAAATGGGTTATTGGATTTAGATTGACTACTCACTTGATAAATGACCAGCTCACTATCTCCATAGACTTTCAAAAGCTTGATTCCTCTCTTCTTTGCCCATTAGAGACCATGAATTAAGCCTTCATATTCTGCCACATTGCAAGTGAAACTAAAATGAAACCTATAAGAAGAGTAGTAAAAATTATTTGATGGGGAAACCAACATGAGACCAACTCCTACACCTAATTTTCTCCTTGAACCATCAAAGAACATTTCCCACATGCCATCAAGCTCATGATCTTCATTGGTGAGTGAAGGAATTGGGACATTTTTCTCATACATGTAGTAAACTCCCATATCATTTTCCTCAATGAAAGTGTAAAGATGAAGGCCATGTGTTTAGTGTTGTACTTGTTAAGATATATTTCAGAAATACCTTCAAGAGGAGAAGATGTTTCACTATTCAGGACTACCTCTTCCTCCTTGCTGATTAGATAGTTTTGATTTGTCATTGTCTCCAAGTATGGCTCAATATAGAACCTTTATAAGGGCTGAGTCCTTATGGTTACCTTGGTTCCATACCTTGTCTTGAAAGCTAGAAAGGACCAATTAGAATAAAGGTATCCTCCTATCTTGGATGTAAATTCCCTAGACAAGCATATAGAAAAGCGTGCTGGAAGGTCCACCACCACAATATATTGCATGATAGCGAAGCTTGGGCAACCATGTAAAAACACTTTCAGGCCTTTGACCAATCCTACCATCTTGGTTGGAGTTCCATCCAATTGTAACACACCTTTACTATGTGGCTCATAGTTCAAACCCAACTTATTAGCCCCTACTTTAGGCATAACAATAGTGCTTGTTCCACTATCCACAATACAATTGTGGACCAACTTATCTCCTACAATGAGTGTGAGGTAGAAGGGTGGAGGTTTTTCAGCTTTAGTGGAAGGCTAAACAATATGATTTGGATAATTTATGAGAGCCACACTATGATGCCTTGAATATTGAGGAACCACTTACATGCTTACTAATTGCTCTTGCAAAAGCTCCTTTTGATCAGGTATATGTAGAACCTCCGAAAGAGATATGTTTGTCTTAGTGCTCTTTAATGAGTCCACAATATTTAGAGATGGAGTATTCACTTTCTCCTACATTTTTTATGGTAATAAAGGAGCTATTTCTTGTTATGTTGTAATCTTGGTTGTTGCATTTACATTCTGATTTTATTGAAGAACATGGCTTGCAGAAGGTGTAGTACTTTGATTGGTATTTTGTGGCTTAGAGAGGCATCACTTGGAACTATTATTGGCTCATGCCCTTCTCCCAAGGCCCTCTTCTTAGGCCTTGTATTAGCTACAATTGGCATGCCTCAAGTCAACACAAAATCATCCTTTTCTTGAAAGTTCATCATCCCCACACTTGGGTTAATACTTTCTCCATGATTATCCCTTTGGTTGGGACATGCTTCTTCTACTATTGTGTAAGGAGTAGCTTCTTCTTGTGTAGTTAAAGTGTAGCTAGTTCCTCCATCATCATGTCTAAACTAACCTTGAGACTGCCCCTATTGGTTCACATGATCTTCTCCTTGCACTAGATTTTCATGAACTGGAACAACAACCTTTATGAGAGTAGTAGAATTTAGATTATATGTATTGGGATGCCTATTGTAACTTGTTGATTTTATCCTCTCTTTTGATAATTGTATTAGGATGGAGCTCTATATCTTTTTTGATGATAGTATTGTGCATTAGGAAGAGCACTTGCCTAATATTGAACTTGTTTGAGCTAAGCTCTCAATGATCTAATTTCTTCATCCTTGTCTGCAATGCTATCCACCTTCTTGGGAAAGGCTCTTGGCTTCACATTGGCATTGGGAACCTGAGACATGCTTATATCTTCAACCAAATTGTGGGGCAATAAAGGCATGGAAACTCTGGGAGGGAGTCTTCAAGCCTGAATCAAGCTATTTTTAGGCTCAATTGCTAGCTCATATGTACTTAGAAGAATGAATCCTCCCATTGACTACAACATAACAACAACATCAGTACCAATCCCTTTGAGGTATGTTAGGAACACAAAGCTAGGAGGAGGTCTCATGATTGGTGGTAGCCTATACCATGTTCTTTGAAATATTTCATTGAAATCTCGTATGGATTCATTTGGACCTCTTCTTATTACATTCATATGATGTATTAGGGAAGCATGATCACTCTTATTTTTGAATCTTGTCACCAATAGGTCTCCAAAACCATCCCAACTTGTAATGTAGACCCCCTCCAATGTTTTGTACCAGTCAATTGCTTTGCATTTTAAATACATATCAAGTATCCTAATGGCTATGTTGGCCCTAGTAACATTATGGAAATTGTAGAAATTAGAGATGTCTCTAATATGTTCAGATGGGGTAATAGGACCCTCTCCATTGAAACTAGGAAGATTTTTTTGGTAGCATTTGTAGGGATGGGGTCATATGCAAGAAGCTCTATTGGGTTTTGGGTATTAAAATTAGGAAAAGGTTGACACCTATCTATCTCTCCCCTTTCTCCCCTTTCTCTTCTTCCTCTATGATCCTCTATTTCTTCTTATTCAACTTCCTCCTCTCCTTAAACTTATTTAACTTTTTCTACTTCTTCCCCAAAACCTCCTTGCCAAGGATTTAATAGGGCTAGGAGTGGTTCAGGGCATTGTTCTTTAGGAAAGGCTTCAGTTGAAGGGGCTTGGTCAGAGAATATTAAAGACCTTATGAGGACCATGTAGGATAATGTATAAAACTTGGTCTAGAACCAGGGATTCACACCCTTTTGGAGTCACCAAATGTTGGGTTAGGGGTATTTCTACTACTTAGGCCTGTCAAGACTAGCATTCACCTTGAGTTAGCAATAATTTGGGTCCCACCAGGTATGCCAGAAATATTGTCTCCAAATCTTGCACCCTAGAAGAGGGATGTTTAGTCCTCCTCTAGATTTGGGCAATGTTGGGATATTTCTAGCCCTATGGGTGTGCCTCTAAGTGGAAATGAACCTCTAGGTTGAAAGGGCTAGCTACCTGTATTATATTTTATGCAATAAAACTATTGAACCAATTTGTATGAGTGAAAAGAGTCAGAAGTTTGCATAAATAAAAAGACTAGTCTAAGATAGTGATACACCAAGAATTAGTAGTCACATGTATGCCCTATACTTATGCAAAATACAATAGAATATAGTCTATAACTCAAGCTCTAAAAGATTCCAACATAAGTATTTCAATGTAGAGACAAAATGAATGAGATCACACAAGGTAAATAACTAGAAAAGATAACTTGTATAGACCAGAAAAAAGGTTACACATATGCAAAATCTTATACAGCTAGAATGCACTCTACATGACCTATTGACTCAACTCTTTTCTCAAAAAATATGAATGTTAGAGAATATAATGATAGAACATCACTTGTTATCACTCTGTGTCTCTTGCATGCCCAAGCAAATGTTTAGAACTTAGAAAGAAAATAAACTTATGCTTCTTTGCTCAAAGGCAAGTAAATGGTAAAATATTCTAGCAGGGCTTCATTGTACTATCTATGGATGATAAAAATAAGAGTCCAAGGGTATTATTTATAGCAAAATAATGAGAGAAGAGAGAGCTCCTGGGTGCCAAAATAGAAGCCTCCAAAATGGTTTGTAATCACCATCATAGTGAAACTGATTCCAACTGTTCTCTCATTCAATTGGATGTTGTCTTTCTCTTTGATTCACCTTCTTAAAATGACCAAGATTAATATAAAATGAATGGTGAGATGACCCTCCATAATAAATGGCTTAGATCATTGCTGCGAAACTAGATTCTTCCTAAGAGCTCCTATGTTTTGCACTATAGACCTATTCGGGTTCTTCAAGTGACTTTACTTCTACTTGCTTCTTCAAGCTTTTTGATTGATTTTACTTATAAAAGTCATAATTAAAGCTCTTTTGAAAACTTACAAAGCATTGTCTCTTCCTTTTCAAGATTTTTGATTGCTTTTATTGTAAAATTCATAAGCAAATCTCTTTGGGAAACCTAATTTGTACTATCCTTATTTAAGAGCATGTCAGGTTCTCTGAATGGCTTTACTTCCTACTTGAAGACTTTAAGCTTGAATTTGACATCTTGTGACACATCATCTTTGAATCCCAATAGCTAGTTGGCCACCTTGAATTTGACATCTTGTGACATGTCATCTTTGAATCCCAATGGCTAGTTGGCTGTATTAAACTTGACATCCTATGATACATCATGAGGATCCATCGGGTTTATGTTTCGAGTAATTTTCTTGAAGTAATTCCTTTGAAAAATTTATCTGAAGGAATTCTTTCGAGGATTTTTTTTGAAAGGCAATGGTTATTTCCTTTGGGAAAGTGTCATTCAAAATTTTTATGAAGGACACTTGGGGAAGGCACAGGGTCCCTTTAGAAAATTTTGAAGGGCATTTTCAAAGGAAATGGCCCTTCAAAACTTTTTTGAAGGGTCACTTCCAAAGACAAAGTGTCCTTAAAAAAAATTTAAGGGTCATTTGGGAAGAAAAGTGCCCTTCAAAAAACTCTGAAGGGACACTTAGGCCAAAAAGTGTGTTTTGGAACTTTTCTGAAGGGTCAATTGGAAGAAAAGTGCCCTTCAAAAAAGTCTGAATAGACACTTGGGACAAAAAGTGCCCTTCAAAAAAGTCTGAAGGGACACTTGGGGGGGACCTTATCAAGACCATTTAAGGTTTTTTGATTGCCTTTGCTTATAAAAGTCATAAGACTTGTTCCTTGGAAAACCAAAAGTCATGCATCATTGAAAACTTGCAAAGCATTAGAAGGAGTAATTCAAGTTCATAAACCCATATTACTTCTACTCATGAAACTTTTACAAGTTGAGTCATTTAGAGAACCCAACTTGATCTTGAGGAGTAACTGAGGTTTATGAGAAGCCAAGGCTTGACCTGTGAAGAACCTGACATACACTAAAATAGAGCCAAAATACTTTACCCTCCTTGACTTACAATTTTGGACCTCTAAAATGACCTATACTTGTAACTACGATTCGGCTATCCATGAAAATGGTTGAACGAATTCTACTAAGTTGAAAATTGGTCAACAGGTATATCATAAGGAACTCTCTGTGGTTTAATAAATTTGTATGGGAAAACTTAAATACATTGAAATATCACTACTTCATAGGCTAGGGAAGAGGATTAAGAGGCAAAAAATACATGATAATGATGCACAAAAGCTTGTAGGATGTTCATGATTTTAGTAATCTTGACATTAGCATCTTGGATAGATTTAATTATTTGTATAGCTCATTTAGATTGGAAAATGGCAAATAATTATTTAGTAACTCTATCCCTTATTCTCAATCAATGCATTCTTGATCAAAGCTTCACTCCCCGAGTCTTGTATGCTTTCTTGATTTTGAGTTTGTGTCTCCATTGACTAACTTGAGCTTGTAAGCTAAGATTGAGCGATGAACGATCAATTCCCTATGAAATAATTTGGAGTTCATGGTGTGATGATTCATGATCCCATTGTCTAAAGATAGATACTTTATTACCATACAAACATTAAAAAGTGGTAGTCCACATAATGTCATCAACCCATTAATCAATCTAGCTCGTGGCTCCCAAGGGTCTGGGCAACAGGTTCTAGATCTGCTTGATATGGACCATTATCTAAAGATAGCTACTTGTTTACCATACAAATGTCAAAAAGTGGTAGTACACATAATGGCATCAACCCACCAATCAATCTATCTTGTGGCTCCCAAGGGTCTGGGAAATAGGTTCCAAATCTGCTTGATATGGCCCATAGTTCTCTCATATTTAAAGATGAACAATATTGAGGTGAAATTGAGATTTAGTATTTATGGTTTAAGGGGAGCTCCATTCAATGCAAAAGTGACTTGTTGGTGATTTAAAAATAATGACATCATCAATAACAAAAGCTGGGAAAGCATTAGATCTAAAGAAGGAGAATAAATCTTGTTATATGAGTAAATCTAATCTAGCCTTTTAAACACTCTTTCATGGCCTTGATTGAAGTTGGACCAAGTAAAAAAAGGAGATGTTGAATCTCTTCTTTTATGGTGATTGGAATAAAAAAAAATCAAGTTTATTGCATGTAAATCTATGATTCTCGTTCCCTTGCACACCAACACATAGGGAGTCAACCTTATCTTTGTTAGATTTCACCATGTTGAAATCCCCACAAAGTACCCAATGAGAATCTAGGATCAACTTACCAACCACCTCCACAATAAGGATCTTTTGAATACATCATTAGAAGCATATAATTTGTCCAACCCAAGAAACCAAACATCAAATTAAAAAATGGTCCATAACACCCAATTGTTGGGGTCAGATTTGTAAGAAACAATATTCTGTGAAAGTTTTGGCATGAGTAGTGTGATGAATCTTCCATGACCAAGCTCATGATTGGACACCTAGTAGAGAACACCTTGCCAAATCATGTGAGAAATAGACTGAAGAAGAAAACTATAAATTTTAACTTCTTTTAAACAAAACACTTTCATATTACAAAAGTTATAACAATTGTCCCTGACTGTGTATCTACGAGTTAGTTTAGTAAGACCATGAACATTACAAGAGTAAACTATCATGGAGAAACATCAAGGTGCATGTAATTTACATCTTAAAGTTACTTAAAGGCTAAAAAATTGTTATTGAAGGAAGTATTTATTTGGTTGTTGAACACAAAATCACTTATCTAGAAAGGTCGATGCTTTTCTCGAACATATTCTCCATCTTTTAAAGGAGGGGGATTGTGAGACTGTCTGAGCACAACTTTACGATCAAAAGATACCACATCATCGTTTAAGTTTGTAAGAATTGCCTCAGAGCGGGTATGTGATAACTTGGTATAAAAAAGGCATCGATTACGAAGGCAAAATAGTAGTTGTTGATTTCAACATGCAAGAGAGTAGAGGTGGTACCTTAGTGGTGGTTAACATGGTTTGAGTGTCCTTTGGGGTAGAGAGCTAGCTCTTAGGCCACCTATGGGTTGATACATAATAATTTTTCACTTGGATGCACCATGAGATGCTAAATCATTCTTCCTATTAGTCACAAATGGTCCATATATGCCCTGTGGAGCTGTTCAATTTGTTCTATGGGACATTTTTCTCCTACGAACCTTGTCTAGAATTAGCCATTAAAGGACATTATCAAATCATATAATTAGAGGATTGACATTAAAAATAAGTATTTGGGAGATTAATATAAAATGTACGTTGTGAAAACTAGGTTTACCCAATCTATATGTCAGTGGTTTCCTTTAAATCCTTGGCCAAGTCAATTTCAACATAGACTTGTTTCTGTAGACAAGCTATGTAGAATTTGGGTTTTTCATGACAAATGAAATGCCTTGAGGGTTTGATGAGATGCTCAACAAAGCCCAAAGAGGCATAAGGAGACATGGTAACTAAATTTAGACTGATATTTTGATCTTGGATTGTTTGAAGACTTAGAAGGCCTTGGTCTATTGAGAAAATACTACTAAGGTATTGTGAATGAACCAGGTCCCACAGTTGTCAATAGCCTTATTGTGGTCAATTAACAAAGCAAAATAATAAAAAAGCTTTAGTCATGTTATGCACCCCCTAAATTTTGTTACCATGATGTTTACAATGGTTGTAAACCCATTTCTTGAGCAAGCTCTTAGGGGGGATTCGACCCACAAAATAACCCACAAGGCAAAGGATTCAAACCAGTTTCAAGCTTTGTCAAATTCAGGCAAATTGAACACAACTTCAGGTAAAGGGGTTTCTGGGTTAGAACTAGTACCTCAAGGAAGAAATTCAAGAATAACTTCCTTATCTTCTTTGATGCCATGATTATTCAAAGCTCTACCAACTAAACCAACATCAAATGATGCAAATGCAAAGGAAGTGACCATTAATATAGGGGGTTGTTATAGAAGCTACCCAATGGGCAGAATGATAGCCTGACTCACCACAAAAAAACCATAAAAACATATTGCATAAATATCTTGATGATCAAAAATATGAAATAAGTGATTTAGAGGTACATAAAAAACTCTAAAATTGGCTCTCCTTCATCTCTCATTAACCATCGCTCTAACTTCTCACATGGTAAAAAAAATTAAAAAATCAAGTACCACATATTTCAAAGTTATTTGTATCATATTTTATGTTGATAGGTGTGCACTTACTAGATTGAGACTTAAATTTTGTACTCGATCGATAGTCCTCATTATTTTTGGAGGATGAATATGATCGACTTCCCTTGATTTTGATGCATGTCATGTATTGGTGTCACCATGTCACAATGCTGGAGTGTGGTTGTTGTTGGTGTGTTTTCCACTAGTGATGTAGTGGGAGATACATAACAGTGAGTGGTAAATAAATTGAATCAATGACATTAATAATTTTTATACCAATGGTAAGTCTATTTTGCAATGGCACTATTCATGTTTTTGTGAATTTAACACATGCCTTTTATTTTGGTGTGGAAAGGATCATTTATTTTTTTAATAATATGTAGTTGTGCATGTTATTTTCATTTTTTATTTTCTTGGGGTTAAATGGCATAAAGGATTTATAGAATAAAAACTAAGAGGATTTTCACTCTATGTTGCGTTTGGAGTTCGTGGAACAATAATTGCCTATTATGCAAAATATTTGTTTTTCCCTTGTAGTTACCATGTAAAATTTTAGGGGGTTGTGCTGATTTTTTGAGTCTTAGATATATTAGTTTTAAGTTGCTTTTAAGGCGGCTAGCATAAATTAGTTGTTCAACATTGTCAAGGTCAGTTAGAGGTATGTATGGTAATGATTGCATTGTATAAAATCTTGTTTATTTGAGGCATGTATAAGAATGATTATGTTGAATATAATTATGCTTGTTTAAGGAGCATGTTTCCACTAAATATTTCTATGGATAATGGAATACGATATGTGTGATTATAGGCTTATTGAATATATTTTGCTTTATTTTTTTAAACATATTTACATAGATTGACAAAACATGGTGAATATGCTCTTTTTTTAGATTGTCTGGTGTAGAGAGATGGAATAAAGGTGTAGCATTAAATTTTCTTTCCATTTTATTTTGTTATCATTAAAATTAGGAAAATGAATGGATTCAAACAGTATAAAATTTATTCTTAGAAATTAAAAGAATATTCTAATAAAAAAAATGCTTTCTATAGCCATAGAATGGTTGCATATCATGCAAGGCATTTATTTATTTTCTTGTAATTGCCATGCTATAAAATTTTATTTGTTTTCCCTAAATTTTTAATGTTGTGTAGGTGTTTAGTTAGCTATATAAATTTATTGGTTTACATCGCTTCTTTAAGCATAATACAATTCTTCACTTCAAAATTAATGACATTAAAAAAAATTCCATGATGGTAGTTGTCCTCTATCGTGGGGCAGTTGATGTTGATGTTAAGTTAATATGTGCATTTTATTTTGGTGCAAAAAGGAATTTTTGGTTATTTTTTTTATGCTATGCAATTATGTATCTATTATTTTCCATTTGTTTAAATGTAATGATGGTTTTTTTGTGGTTTGCGGTTGTTTATTTGACCCATAAAATTTTGGTAATTTGTGTTGGTCTTTTAAGGGGTTTTTAGTTGTTGATTTCATTGTTTTATAAAATAGTTTTTTAAAAATAAAAATCTGAGGTATTTTATGATTATTGAATGTATTTTTAATGTTTTATGTAGATTTATGAAACATGGTAGTAGTGGGTTTTTTTTTAATTTTCTTTAGAGAGAGAAAATCAAAGGTGTGGCACTAAAATACTTTCTAGTTTTCTTGTACTATTTTTTTAATATTTTGCATATAAAAAAGATGAATCAAATTATTTATGGTTATTGTCATTCTTTCCATATCCATAAATATGGAATGAAAAACTACAATTGTTTACATATAAATGCAAAGGAAAAATATCAATATTGAAAGATTTATTATAACTAGAAAGTATCGGAGTTGTTGCCAGAATCTGGATAATGCGAATGCAATGGAGACGTGATCACACGAGATGAAGCAAGTGCACACCACATAGATGCTAAAGCAATTTGAAATTATACAAGAAGATAAATTGCACAAGACAAAATAGGAGAAAACTCAATATCTAATTAACATGAGATGGCCAAAGTGAAGAATACGGAAAGCACATGAATAACTCCTCCACAAAAGGTGGTCAAGGCACCCCAAGAATAGACTGTAACTCCTCCATGAAAGGTGGTGACAAGGTGCTAAGAATAGAGAAGTAACTCCCATCAAGGGAGTTACTTATGACACCTATGACACATTTATGACACACATCTCCACATAAGCTAGCCTATCCCACAAATGTAGCAAAACTCCATGTATGCACAAATATAATTTTCCTAATTAAATAATAGGGAAAAATAAAAACCTACACTAATACCCCCCCATAAGCGTAGCTTAGGTGGGCAGTGTGGAAATATAAAATGGGTCTCGACAACTAGGCTTGATGAGGTACCCATGTACAAATGCAACCCCCCAAAAGAGATACATAAAAGAAATGAAGAGGCTAGTGGCCCCCCTGAAGATGATGCTACTGCAGATATAGACTACACCCCAAGAAGAGCTCGTAGATGAATGAACTTGATCTTGGTGAAAGGTTTGGTGAAGATGTCTGCAACTTGCTCCAAAGACTGGAAAAATATCAAGTCAATGACCTGACTATGAATAAGCTCCCAAATGAAATACATGTGAATCTCTATGTTCTTGGTTTGCTAGTGCTGAACCAGATTCTTGCAAATCTGAGTGGTACTCTAGTTGTCACAATAAATGATGGTGGGCTACTTGATAGGAATGCCAAACTCAAAAAGAATCCCTTGAAGCTAAATAGCCTCAGTAGCTGCATTAACAGCTCCCCTATACTTTGCCTCTGTGGATGATATAGCAATAGCATTCTACTTCTTGCTAGACCAATTGATAACACTAGAACCTAGAGAGAAACTGTAACCAGAAGTGGACTTGTGAGTCTGTGAGTCGCTAGCCCAGTCTGAATCTGTATATCCAACCAAGTCAACCTCTATGCCAAATCTATAATGAATCTCATATCTCTGTGAACCCTGTATGTAATGCAAGATCCTCTTAGTTGGTTTTCAATGCAGCTCATGAGGTTCCTGCATGAATCTAGAGACAAGTCCCACTTTATATGATATGTCGAGCCTGGTGTGAGTCAAGTAGATGAGACTACCAACAAGTTTCTCAATACTGAGTGGCATCAACCAATGGTGAAGAACAATCAGCCTCAAGCTTAACTCTTGATAGAAAGGGAGTCAGAGATGGATTGCAATCAGCCATGTGAAACTGAGCCAATAATTCAAGAGCATACTTAGGCTGTGCAAGATAAATCCCTAAATCTGACTGTGAGATCTCGATGCCAAGAAAGTAGTGCAACAAACCCAAGTTTATCATGTCAAATCTATCTTGGAGAGATGCCTTCACCACTGTAATAGCCGATGAAGAACTCCTGGTGATCAAAAGGTCATCAACATATAGAACCAAAATTAGGAGCGAATCATCTTGTTGCAAGAAGTAGACATTGGGATCAGAATGACACCTAGTGAAACTCGTTGTGAGAAGGAAAAAATCCATCTTGGCATACCAAGCCCGAGGGGCCTGTTTAAGGCCATTGATAGATTTCCTAAGTTTGCATACTAAGGAAGAATCCTGAACAAATCTTGGTGGCTACTCCATGTAGATCTCCTCCTCTAGGTCTCCATGAAGAAAGGCACTCTTCACATCCATCTGGTGCACATCCCAACCATGTGTTGTGGTAATAGCCAAGGCAAGTCAGATAGAAGTCATCTTTGCAATGGGTACAAAGGTCTTTGAGTAGTCAATGCCTGCCACCTATGAGAAACTCTTGGCAACCAATCGTGCCTTGTACTTATCAACTGATCCATCTGCTACAAACTTGGTCTGATATATCCACCTACATCGAACCATCTTTCTTCTCTTAGGAAGTGAAGTCAAATCCCAAGTGTGATTTTTGATTAAGGAAGAATATTCTTCCTCCATAGCACTATCCCACTCAGGCACCCTCGATGCCTCTCAAAAAGTCTATGGATCTGACACTGAAGCAAAGAAGGCATGTGGATCTCTCTAAAAATCCCCCTAGTACTTCTGTCATTTGCAGGATCTCCTGCCCAAGTGCCAACACTCTCAAGTGTCTGTCTGGCCCAAAGGGACCCAAAAGTGGGCAAGTCAGGTGTTAACTCCTTATCCTTTGACTGACTAGAGGTGGATGCCTCTGCATCATTATCCTCATTGTCTAAACTCAAAGAAGAAGAAGATGTCTCTGGCTCAAGACCCTGTTATGGCTGATCTGAATTTGATGAGGAATCATCATGAAGAAGTAGATCCGATGAGGGAGAAGAAGTGCCAAGTGTTGAGTCTCTAAGACTCTCTTGAAAGTAGACACTTCTCTCAATGAACAACTCATGAGTGATCAGGTCTAGAAGGCGATACCCCTTAATACCATCTAGATATCCTATAAAGATGAAATGTTTGGACTGACATTCCATATCTTTGCATTTCTTCTTCAGAATGTGGGCCATGGCTGGGGATCCAAAAACCCTAAGGTGCTCAACATCAAGTTTCCTTTTATGCCAAGCTTTAAAGGGTGTTATCCCTTTCAAAGCTTTGTGAGGAACCCTGTTTTGAATGTAGCAAGCACAATTGATGGCTTCAGCCCAGTACTGTGGTGCTAAGTATTTGGAGTGAATCATACAATTACCCATGTCTTTCAAGAACCTATTTTTGCATTCTGCAACCCTATTCTGTGAAGGACTATAAGTGACTATGCACTACAAATCAATCCCCTCTGCGGTGAAAAATTGCTCAAACTTGATGCTGACATACTCCCCTCCATTATCAGTTTGAAGAACCTTGATGGATTTCTCACTCTATTTCTCAACAAGAGCCTTGAAGTCTAGAAAATTTTCAAACACTTCAGACTTTTGTTTGAGAAAATATATCCAAGTGTACCTAGAGAAATCATTAATGAATGTGAGGATGTACTTGGCCCCTGTGAAAGATCGTTTGGAAAAGGGTCCCTATACATCACTGTGGACTAACTCCAAAGGTTGTGAAGCCCTCCAAGCTTTGCCTTTGTCAAATTTTGCTTTAGGATGCTTCCAAAGGAAGCACCCCTCGCAAAGTCCTTTTGAGAATTGGACACGAGGCAAGCCAATGACCATGTCAATTTTGCAAAGTTATTCAAGGTAGCGGTAGGTAAGGTGGCCAAACCGCTCATGCCATAGTTTGCTAACTCCATCTGAATGAGTCAACAATGCTATTGGAGAAGAATCAGGTGCAAAATGTTAGAAGGTGTATAACCTTTCTTGGTGATCTGCCCTACCCATTGCCACTATAGTATCAGTATGCAACTCCCTGATAGCCACTAAATCTGGTGAAAAGTCAACTCTTATGCCCCGACCAATGTGAGTGATTTGGTACACTGATAGGAGATTGGTTGAAAGAGAAGGAACACTTAGAACATTATTGAATGTTCCTCCTTCCATTTCAACTGACCCTCTCCCTGCAATAGAAACTGATGTGTCATCACCCAAATTAATAGAAGTCATGCTACAAGGCTCTAAAGATGAAAACTCAACTAGTGAAGAGTCCATGTGGTGAGAAGCACCTGAATCAATGACCCATGATGTTCTAGAAGCTACAGTTGTTACAAGGGCCTTGCCCTTTTCTTTTTCCTTACCCTTGCCTTTTGTCTTGGTAGAATATTGGGCTGATAAATTCTACTTGATGGACTCAGGAACACCTATGTTGTTCTTCTCTAGAAGATGAGTTAGGTGATCTATTTATTTCTTCATGTGTTTGTGTTCATCATGCTCTATATTTTTACAATAGGCACACTTAGCCTTCTCCTTCTTAGGTTTAGCATTGGAGGAGGAAGACTCAGTGTTGTTTTTGGCAGGATTGTTGTTTTCTTTCTTCTTCTCCTGGTCTTTGTTCTTTTTCTTCTTCTCCTTTGTTGAAGTCTTATCCTTACCATTTCCAGCTATCAAAGTTTGGGGTTGAGTAGATTTCATTGTGCCCATTTTAATTAGCTTATCTTGCTCCCTAGTCAAGTCAACAATGAATGAATCTAAAGAAGGCATTTTCCATGTAGTGCCAAGGGCAGTTTTTGTGGCGTGGAAAGTGGAGACAAAGACTGAATAACTTAGACCTAACTTTGCGAGAATAGAAAGGATGAGTTGATCATCTTTCTTCTCTATCTCGAATTCTTTCAATTACAATCTAAGGGCCTTAAACCTAGTGAATAAGTCATGTAGGGTGTCAAATTTGCTAAGATTTAGACTTATGAGTTCGTTTTTGAGCTCATGACCTCTCATCTCATCAAGCTTCCCAAATAAGAGTTCTAAGGTGTCCCATATGTCTTTTGGAGTCTTGGTAGTTTCTAAATGGAAGAGAAGTTCTGGAGACATGGATAAGCTCAATAATCCATAGGCTTCATCACTATGGTTGTACCACTTGACCTTTTTAGAATTAGTGTTGGGTTCTACTTCAATACTCATGGTGATCCTATACAACCCTTTGCTTCTAAGAATGATTGACATTTTAACCTTTCATGATAGTTGAAGGGTGTTAGGGGTTTAAGTTGAAAAGAATCTATTTTAAGTTGAATTTAGGTGAAGTTGTGTTGATTGCAAGTTATGAATTTATGCAGAAAGGAGAATGAAAGTAAAGATTTGCAAGTGTCGAAAAGCAGTCACACCCCCCTGAAATGTTGAGCCCCCCCAAATATGCAAGTTCACACTCAAAAGACATCGGGCACAACTGAGAATGCGTCTTAGAGCAATCAGTGCAAGACTTAAGCAAACAGGACGTCGAACTCAGTCAAAAATGCATCCTGGGAGACCCAAATTTTAAGCACTTTATAAAATAGTGTGTTTTTAACAAATAATAGGCCTATGCTGTGGATAATTTAAATACAAACACTTTTGCAAAAAATGGCACCTAAATCTGAACTATCGTTTACAAGATATTAAAGATCCAATTTTTTCGTAAACTAGTGCTTTTGCAAAAAAAAGCACTAAAACATTAAAAAAATGCCTATTTTGAGAGAGAAAGTGGTCTTCCAACCACTCATTGGACTTGGCATAGAGCGAGGAATCCAAAGGAGGTCTTTGTGAGGGGGAATTGGCCTCCTACCAATCCGTGCCTCACCCTTCGTCTTTGTAGGTCGAAGATACAAGTTTTGAAAACCTTAAAACTGTTTTTTTTTAAAATGCTAATTTCTAATTTGACTTTAATTCAAAAAATCAAATTAATAATTTGTGAATATCAGAATAATTATTGGACAAAATCAGAATTACCAGTTGAATCAACAAGAGAGGGTGGGCCCACCAAATGGGCATTGGAAACCAAAAAAGGGTCTGAAGGGCGGCAAGGTCCGCTGAGTCCGACGTCAAGGGCAGCAAGTTGGAAGGTGGTTAGCCGATCACTACCAACGTGGCAGCAGTGCCTACACCTTCCTCCTCCCAAAAAAACATCACAACGAAGCCCAGGCCGTGACTGGCAACCCAATGTCTGCTTGGCATCGTTGTCTTCCTACGCCGGCTCTCTGCAGGGTAAGCACAATCAACACGTGCTTGTCAGGGCAAGTGCAGTCAAAGTCAACCTCAATAGATAGGGAACGTGCTGCTCAAAGACTGCAAGGAGAATTTTGGCAACACGTTGGAGCAGATCAGATAGTTTTTGGCCGAGCTGAAGCATTTGAGGTGCATAACTTTCAAGTTCCAGATGAGCAAAGATCTATCTTTTCCTGTAGAATGACCAAAATAAAAGAATTCCAATGCCTTTGCTAAAGTCACAAAAGATTTATACAAGATGTCTTGGCAAATTTTAACTCAAATATCTAAAGGGAGATCTGAATGAAACTCAATAGAAGTAATTTTTTTAACAGATTTTCGTATGGATTTGCATGAGTTTTCAAGAAACTCTACCAAAACTCTCAAATGCAACCGAGTTAAACAAAAAAACTACTAAGAAAGCAAGGTAAAATTTTTAGAATAAACTAATAGCATAACCAAACACATGATTATTGGAGTGGCTCTGATACCATATCTGAGTTGTTGCCAGAACCCAGATAATGCGAATGCAATGGAGACGTGATCACACGAGATAAAGCAAGTGCACACCACATAGATGCTAAAGCAATTTGAAATTATACAAGAAGATAAATTGCACAAGACAAAATAGGAGAAAACTCAATATCTGATTAACATGAGATGGCCAAAGTGAAGAATACATATAGGAGAGCACATGAGTAACTCCTCCACAAAAGGTGGTCAAGGCACCCCAAGAATAGACTGTAACTCCTCCATGAAAGGTGGTGACAAGGTGCTAAGAATAGAGAAGTAACTCCCATCAAGGGAGTTACTTATGACATTCTTATGACACCTATGACACATATATGACACACATCTCCACATAAGCTAGCCTATCCCATAAATTTAGGAAAACTCCATGTATGCACAAATATAATTTCCCTAATTAAATAATAGGGAAAAATAAAAACTTACACTAATAGAAGGACATGGATTTCATTTTTGGTTAGGTTAAACGGTTTGAGAGTGTCCTTTGAAAAAGTTTTTTTTTTTTTTTTTTTTTTCCTTTTTAAATATTATTTTATAGTTGTATTAAGTAGATAAAGTGGATCCAATTTATTTGTGCATAGGAAAATCATTTTGGTGAATTGATTGTGTAGTTTTCCATGTCTCATTTTTCTTCGGTCATGCTTGTGAATACTAAGTTTTCCCCTTGATCTATAAGCATGGAAAGTATTTTTTATCCTTTTTTTTAAGGATCCTTTTCATATTATGGCTTTAAATATCATAAGAAATTCATGAAATAAGAACCTAAATATTTTTGCTTATACTGCATGTTTCATCTTTTTGAGGCATTTTTCTAACTATATTTCATTTGTCTGTTTTAAATTCTTTATATAGTTATGCATAATGTAATATGGTCCATCTCATTTAAAGGCTATTGAATGTATTTTTGTTAGTTTTCTTTCATATTTATGCATATTTTTCAAACATGATAACTGTGTATTTATTTTCTCAATTGTCAATAGTTGTAGAATTATTTATGACTGTGAATGGATAGATTTTATTTTGTTTAATGGTTAGCAAATATTTTTTTGGTTGGTTTTGAAAATGGAGGTATTTGGTCTCGTATTAGAGTCAATTTTAAATTCATTGACTTTAATTAGGGTCTTTCCTTGATATCAGTTCATCACTTTGGTTGTTTTTATGATGTACAGTCATGAGTTTGTTTTCTTTCCTTTTTTTGAGGTTCTCACTTATACTTTGGCTTTAAATATCAAAAGGGATTCATGAAATAAGATCAAGAATATTCTTTCCTATATTATAGGTTAAATGTCATTTTGAGGGAATTTTCCCATTGTATTTAGTGACTATTACATTGCACAAAATTGCAATCGGATTGAATGAATGTTTTGTTTTAATTGCATACCCATATAAAAATGACCCAAAAATATTCAATGGAATCTATATGGAATATAGTTGACAAAAAACATATTACAATATAATCTTGATCATTATATGGATATCCAAACCAATAAAATTTTATGGCATACCAAAAACGAGGGGAAAAAATACCTTTCATAATACATAAGTGTTGGTTTATGAATTCCAACCCCATGGCAGAGTCTAAAATGTCCAGGTTTATATTATGTCATGTTTAACCCTAAATTCATTATACTAGGGTAAATATGGTTGAGGATATAGAAATGATTTAAGTACAATGGTGATAAACTGATCCATAATAGGATAAATAATTTACAGACTTAGATAAATAATATTCTAAATTTAGATACTAATATATGCTAAAACTAGATAGTATAACTATTGATTGATATTAAGATAAATTAGAAACAATATTACTTAGTTGTTTTAATATGCACATGTAAATTAGGGTTAAAACAGGCTGGAAGAGGACTAGATCAGGATCCTAGAACAATCATCAAATCTTATAATTTTGCATTCTATGGTGTCAGATGTTTTTATCAGATATGGATAGTTGCATCAATGTAGGCATCTTATCTAGACATAGGTATCTTGTACAAAATATTGATTGGATGCAACCAACTAGACCCTTTTATTGAGGTATGTTCTTAGTGTTGGTTTTAAGGCATTAATGTTAATCATTAAAGTTAAAAGACAAGTTGAAAATTATTAATGACAAAATTTAGAGTTGATGTCATTCTTGGTGAAGTGGTGTGTAATTAAGAAGTTTTTTTTTAGAGAAAATTTGAAGGCAACCTGGTATCCTTTCTAAGGTTTGATGACATATCAAGATCATACTCAAGATACAAGAGAAGCATCTTGTTTGAGCTCTAACTATTGAAAAGTATAAAAGGTTAGTATAGGCATAAGTAAGTTTTATAAATCTATGATAACATGGGCAAGACAAAAATAATCCTTCAAATGAGTTCAAAGGACAACATTTAATCTTATCTCTTGTATGAAGAGACCTAGTGAGAAGTTGTAGGCTTAATGCCTTAGTGAGACAAGCTTGATAACATGGTGAGTTAAGCCATTAAAGACCTAAGTAAGCAAGGTTTGCAGTATAAGATCATGTTATTATGATGAGTGACATGTGGATGAAGTGTTGAAGATAATACAAGAGACTTCAGGTTGTGTTCATAGTCCAAGTAGATCTAGTAGTATAAGGCCTAGATGCACAAAGTGACCTATAGTGGCTTAAGTAGGGGTCAAGATCATTTCTAAGAATAAAAAAGTTATTGAGAGAATTTACAAAAGTGTGAGGCATTTTATAAGAATGTTGACCAAGTTTGAAGTCAATACCTAAATAAGAAATCAAGAAATTTGATGATAAGGTTGACGTGCGCACAAAAAAGGGTATTGTAGACCCAATAAGAAGTTTCTCATGTTCATTGGCATGTGTAACCTTTTCATGAGAGCTTGAGCACTTCATGATAGTTGTGGAAGGTCTATAGTTTGAATTCCTTAGCATTGGTTTTGGGATTGAGGTGAAATTATTTATGAATGATTGATAGGAAGGTAAGGTGGTCAATACCCTCTGAAAACCCTTACAAAGACTCAATAGGAAAGATCTAATTATTTATGGCTTAGAATGATCTAGTTAACCTAGTTTGGTGTTTGGAACATGTAAATGACTCTTCAAGGTTTCCTTAGGTGGTTTTTTAATCCTAATAATGAATAGAAGCTACAATAAACCCTTATTTTTAGGGTTTTTGATGCTATAGGTAGGGTTAACCAGGTCAAAACATACAAGTGGATGGAGGATGATGTTAAAGACTTATAGTTTATACTCATGAAAGTTTATAAGTAGGTTTTTGATCATTAATGTGTAAAATAGATCATGAAAGTTAACCTATCACTAAACTAACCTAATGAGCAGAACAATGAAGAAACTAGGAGAGAATGACAATGAGATTAGGGATTGGTTGCAGAGGACTAGAGATGGATCTTAAGACATGGGGTCATTATTCAAGACCTATCCCTCCTAACCCTTGGTTTATAAGTTTTGATGATGCCTACACCTATGCAAAATGTTGTCATCAAATTGGTATGTCTAGCAGAGTGGAGTCTGTTTGGAGTGACATAGTGAGATTGGTTTGTAAGACCAATATTGATACATGACCATGCAATATATATTTCTAGATATTATCTAAGTATGATAAAGGTTCACATAAGTCCATTGGAAGATAACATAAGTATCCCCATAGGTGTTCTACAATTTTATTTTCTTGACTATGTTTTTGGACCTATTCAAATGATTTAACGTATGTGTTATGTGTCAAAATTGTGTACATTGTTCAAATTTAAAAGATAGTCTTATAGGTATATAGAAGGCCTATTGACGAAGAGACCTAATTGGTAGGTCCAAGTAATGAAATGGACCAAATAGAGTCAGAGACCCAAGATGAACTTATCAAGGGTTTAGTGGAGGAATGTACAAAATGTTTCATCTATTGTCTAAGATAGGAAATGTTCCTAAGGGTCTGAATGGTAATGTGTAGATAGGACAGGCCTAATTACATTAGGTCTCCATTAGGCCTAATGGTGAAATTTATCCTTATAGACTATGATTGACTAATATATAATTTTTTTCACTCATAAAACATGAGTAGTGATCTATTTCAAGCATAATCCAAGTGAGGTAAGGATTTTAGCCATCCAAGATGGGTAAAAGAAATAATTGAGTTTAAAGGCAAGGCCTAATAAGGCTATTTGGACAAGTTAGTTATTTGAGCAATTGAGCAAAGGATATAGTGTTTTTATGAATAGGTTAAGATCTTAAATATAATTAGGAAGTTGAGAAAAACATGACATGAGTATATAAATATTTTCTACATGTATTAAGGAAGGTCATTTAAGCTATTTTTTCCATAGAGAGGGTTATTTGAGCGAGAAGTCCTAAGAAGTTATTTACGTGAGATTGAAGGGTAAAGAATGAAAAAAAATGAGGTCATCATCAATTGAAGATTATAAATATGTATTATAAGGTGATCTAAGATCAAAGGTGACTTGGTTGGTGCTAATTTACCTAATGGGGTTGGAGCCTCTTTGTAAGATAAAGCTTGCAGAAGACTAGTTAAGTTGGTGCTTATCTAGATAGGGGTTAGATCTCCTTGTAAAGTTGGTGCTTCACTAAAACTTGAATCTTAACATTATAGTATTGTATTCCATGTGCATGGTTCATTGGGTTTTATCCTACATTAGGGTTTCCCACATATCTTTTGTGTTCTCTCATGATATGCTTGTACAGTTGTGTGCTTATGTATTGATCTTATATGTGAAATGCATACTTCATGAAATGATGAATTGAATTGAATAGATATTGTTAAGGAATTGATTCACCCTACACCCCATCTCAATAGCTACTACCAATAATTCGTATCATATCAAGTCCTTTGAAGGAGGTCTTACAACCTAAAGGAGATTTTAAACAAGTTAAGATGGTTAGTCAAGCTTAGGGTGGTTTTTCTACAAGCAAAGATCCATTTTTTAATGGATCCAATTATGATTTTTTGAGTGTGAGGATAGAACATATCTGATGTCTCAAGGTCATGATGTTTGGCAATTAGTTTTGGATGGGTATATTGCACCCCCTATTGCTCCTATGGATGCAATAGGTAAGAAGGACAATGATAATAACTCAAAAAAATGAATGGGATTATGTATGGTTTATCTAAAGCATAACTTATGAAGGTTATGCATTGTCTATCTACCAAAGAAATGTGGGATACATTGAAAAATATTTATGAGGGATATTTCAAAGTCAAATTGGCCAAGTTACAAACTCATAAAAGATAATTTTAAAGTCTAAAAATGAATGAAGATGAAACCATTACAACCTACTTGTTGAGGGTTGATGAGGTGGTCAACATCATAAGAGGTATAGGAGAAGAATTGGAAGAGACTACTATTGTTCAAAAGGTTTTAAGGTCTCTAACTCCCAAATTTGATTCTAAGGTATGGGCTATTGACGAAATTCAAGATCTAGAGAAACTTGGGATGGATGGACTTCATGAAACCCTAATAGCCTTTGAGATGAGGACAAGTGAAAGAAGACCTATAAATAAGGAAGTTGCGTTCAAGGAAACAAATAAGACAAAAGAGAAAAAGTCACAAGGTAAGAAAGTCATAAATAATGATGAATATGATATTGATGATGATAAATTAATAGCCATGTTTGTAATAAAGTTAAAGATAGGTTCATGAAATTACAAAGGCAAGCTACCTTTCAAATGCTTTAATTGTGGAGACGTTGGACACTTTGCCAATAAATTTTCTCATCAACATAAGGTAAAATATGATGGAGAGCATGATGATGATAAAATGTCTTATAAATTTGATAACAATAATAAAAACTTCATAAGGTATGACAACAATAAAAGTTTTTTCAAGAATAAAATGAGTCTTTACACCAAGGAAGATTGTAGCTCATCAAATGAAAGTGAGAGAAGTCATTCAGAAAGTAATCATGAGGATGATAGTTCTAATGTCAATGAGGTACTATTCATGATTGAAGAAGCAATCTACTCAAATCTATAAGAATATATATGGATTGGAGGTGCTATTGGTGATTTAGATGAAGAAGGAGATGAGGTGGATCTTGAAGCTGAATTGATGAATACTCTAAAAAAATTGAAGATAGTCAAGAAGAATAATAGAGTAATGAGGTCTCTTATCAAAGACTATGAAGAGAAAATCAATTTTTTTGAAGCCAGACTAAGCAATAACTCCAAGGATTAGGAGAAAGGAGTCAAACATGTGGAGAGTCAACTTGAAATTATGATTGTAGGCCTAGAATAAAAAGAAGAAGAATGTGCAAGTTATGTAGCTGAAGTGAACTCTTTGAAAGATAAATTGAAATAAGCTTCAAATAAGGTTAAATCCTTTGTAAGGTTTGAATAGAACACCAATGATCTAGACAACCTTCTAAGTAGTCAAAAGACTAATGATGACAAGACATGTTTGGATTTCATTGAAGATCAACAGAAGGACACTAATATGAACAAAAAGGTAAAATATCAATCAAAGAATGAGGATGCTAACAAAACAAAGGCCAAACCTATCAATAATTCTGATAACATAAGTTATATTAATCCTTTGAATGGATACTATTATTCATGTAATCAATTTGGACATAGATCAAGGTATTTTAGAAGGCCCTTCAATAAGTAATTTGCATGAAACTATGAGGATAACCATGAACCAAGAGGTATGGTTCATTGTGTGTTTCCATCTAGAGGGATGACATGTTTTAAATATCATAAGGTTAGTCACATTTCAAATTATCATAAGCATAACTTTTCAAGACAAGACAATAAGTTTGAGGCTTCTATAACTCAAGAGAGAAACATGAAGTGGAAACCTAAGATGGCTAAGGTTAATAATTAGTTTGCAAGTTTGAATGGACTATTTACCATGGTAGAACAAAATCAATATGTAAAGGAGTGTTAATAATTTTCTCTATCAACATAGTTTATTGATGAAGGAAACAAGATTAATAAATCAAGCTAGAATATTGCTCAAGCAAATACTGAAGGAGTCAAACCAAAAAGACAAATCAAGCATAAGAGTATTAATAAGGAAATTTTATCCTACAAGGATATCTAGAATTGGGAATCTCTTGAACTCATGTTATTCTAAGCTCTCTAGAATATATGTGACTCCATTAGGCTTCATGGAGGCACTCAACTAGCAAGTAAGAAGCATAAAGGATGCATGGTTACAGGGGGAGTTTTATGGTCTTAGGATATCTTTAGCTTCTAGTTTTAGTCAAAGAGATCTACTGCAAATGTGAACTCAAGAAGACAAGTCACAAAAGTTGGTATGCTGACTTGATCAAACCAAGTCATAGTTTTGAAAATATATTCAATTTTCATGGAGACAAAGGGAGTCAATCATGTATCATGAGTAGGTATGTGAATTTAGTCTATAATAAATAAAGGTTTGAGGAAGTTTGTTTAGCCCAGGTCTAAGGATCAAATAGCTGCCAAGAAGTTGAACCGTTGTCAATAATGTCAAAGGGGGAAAAAGGTCTTATTTTAAGTTTAAGCATTGAAAATGATCTTCATGATTAAGAATGTTTTCCATCAATGACAAAGGGGGATATTGTTGAGGTATGTTCCTAGTGTTGGTTTTAAGGCATTAATGTTGTCATTGATGTTAAAAGACAAGTTGAAAGTTATTCATGATTAAATTTAGAGTTAATGTCATGCTTGGTGAAGTGGTGTGTAACTAAGAAGTTTTGTTTTTATATTAAGAGAAATTTTTAAGGCAACTTGGTATCCTTTTTGTGGTTTGATGACATATCAAGATCATGCTCAAGTTACAAGAGAAGCATCTTGTTTGAGCTTTAAGTATTGAGAAGAATACAAGGTCAGTACATGCATAAGTAAGTTTTCTAAATTTATGAGAACATGGGGAGGAGGTAAATAATCTTTTAGATGAGTTTAAAGGATAATATTGAAGCTTAACTCCTCTATGAAGAGACCAAGTGAGAATTTGTAGGCTTAATGCCTTGGTGAGACAAGTCTGATAGTATGGTGAGTTGAGAAATTGAAGACTTAAGTAAAAAATGTTGGTAGTATAAGAGCATGTTATGATGATGAATGACATGTGGATGAAGTATTGAAGACTATACAAGAGACTTTAGGTTGTGTTCATAGTCCAAGTAGGTCTAGTAGTATAAGGCCTAGATGCGTAAAGTGACCTATAGTGGCCTAAGTAGGGGTCAAGATCATTTTCAATAATAATAGATCTCTTGAGATCATTTACAGAAGTGTGAGGGATTATAATAATCATTTTTACCAAGTTTTAAGTTAATACCTAAAGAAAAAATCAAGAAATTTGATGATAAGGTTGATTGTGTGCATAGAAAAGGGTGTTGCTGCCCTGAAAAGAAATTTCTCATGCTCATTGGCACATGTAACCTTTGAATGAGACAATAAAAAATTCATGGTAGTTGGTTTAGGTCTCTATATTCAATTCCTTTCCATTAGTTTTTGGATTTAGGGGCAATCCTTTATGAATGATTGTTAAGAAGGTAAGGTGGTTAAAATCCTCATAAAACCATTACACAGACCTGATAGGAAAGATATAATCAATTATGGCTCAAAATGATCTAGTTGAGATAGTTTGGTGTTTGTAATATGTAAAGGAATCTTAAATTTTTCTTTAGGTGGTTTTTGTTTGTCCTAATAATGAATAAAAGCTACATGAAAACCCTTGTTTTTAGGGTTTTTGATGTTACAGGTAGGGTTGACCAAGTCAAAGCATGCAAGTGGATGAAGGATTATGTTCAATACTTATAGTTTATACTCATGAAATTTTTTGAGTATGTTTTTGATAAAAAAATGTGCAAAACTGGTCATGGAAATTAGCCTATCACTAAACTGACCTAATGAGAAGAGCAATGAAGAAACTAGGCAAGAATGAGAATAAGATTAGGGATTGGTTGCAAAGGACTAGGAATCGATCTTAACACATGGGGTAGTTATTAAATACCTATCCCTATTATCCCCTTGGTCTATAAGTGTTGATGATGCCTACACCTATGCAAAAATTTGTCATCAAATTGGTCTATCTAGCACAATGGAGTCTGTGTGGAGTGACATAGTGAGATTGGTCTGTAAGACCAATATTGATACATGACCATGTAATATATCTTTACATATATTCTATAAGGATGATAAATATTCACACAATTCCATTGTAATATCAAATAAGTTTCCCCACAAGTGTTCTACTAGTTGATTTTTTTTACTATGTTTTTGGACCTACAAACAACTTTTTTTGTGTGTGTGAAAAATATGTTCCTGAGTCAAATTTCACTAAGATGAATGTTCCAAAGTTATAAAAGGTATTATAAATGCCTAATATTATAATTTTAATGCATTTTTTCTCATTATAAGTTCTTTTTCAAGCTTGGAGATTCAAAATACTTTGATTATATATTGATAGTGTTTGGTATTTCTGAGTAAATTATCTACATGAGTCTTCTTAAGGCCTTTTGGCCTGTTTGTTGGAGACCAAAACATTTTGATAACTTTTTGAATTAATGATTAACATATTAATATTATTTAATGTATGTGTTATGTGGAAACATTTTGTACATGGTTCAAATATGAAGGACAGACTTACAGGCAGTGAGAAGGCCTATTAGTGAAGAGACCTAATTGGTAGGTCCAAGTAGTGAAATGGACCAAATGAAGTTGAAGACCCAATATGAAATTTTTAGGGGTATATTATAGTAAATTATGAATTTTTTCATCTATTTTATAAAATAGGAAATATTTCCAAGGGTTTGAATGGTAACCTGTGGATAGGATAGACCTAATTGCATTAGGTCTCCATTAGGCCTAATGGTGAAATTGGTCCTTATGGACTATGAATGACTAATGTATTATTTTTTTCACTCATGAAACATGTGTAGTGATTTATTTCAATAATAATCCAAGTGTGGTGAGGATTTTATCCAACCAAGATGGGTGAAATAAAGAATTGAGTATAAAGGCAAGGCCTAATAAGGCTATTTGGGCAAGTTAGAGATTTGAGCAATTAAGTGAATGATATATTGTTTTTATGAATAGGTTAAGATATTGGATACCATAAATAAAGATAATTAAACATTACATGAGTATCTAACTATTTTTTATAGGTATTAAAGAAGGTCATTTGACCTATTTTTTCAATAGAGAGAGTTATTTGAGCGAGAAGGCCTAAGAGGTTGTTTGAGTGAGATTGAAGGGTAAAGAGTGAAAACAAAGGAGGTCATCATCAGCTAAAGATTATAAATATATTTTATAAGGTGATATGAGATCATAAGTGACTTGGTTGGTGATAAGTTACCTAAGGGGGTTAGAGACTCCTTGCAAGATAAAGCTTGTAGAAGACTAACTAAGTTGGTACTTCACTAAAACTTGAATCTTGACATTATAGGACTGTAGTCCATGTGCATGGTTTAGTGGATTTTATCCCCCAATAGGGTTTCCCACATATATTTTGTGTTCTCTCATGATATGCTTGTATGGTTGTGTGCTTATGTATTAATCTTATATGTGAAATGAATGCTTCATGAAATGATGAATTGAATTGAATAGATATTACCAAGGAATTGATTCACCCCCCACTTAGTATCTACTTCCAACACATTTTGGGTTTTATATTTAATTTCTTCAAATGTATATGTATCATGCGCACAATTTGTCTCCCTTCATCAAATGACTAAATCCTAAATTCTTCACCCTTAGAGTGACTGTGTGAAAAATGGATTAGTGGGCACATGGTTTTTAGCTACGCCAAGGACCTCTATATCAATGGGTGATACCTACATATCCAATACTCAAAATATGGCCTTAGACTTATGTAGTTCTCCCCTACATGTTGGCTTATGTGTGCAGAAGGATGCAATATGTGATAAACAAGTACATACAATGACCTAGCTTGTAACTTGGTAACTATTATTCATGGGTTGATCATTCAATACTTTAAACCTATAGATAGACTGCTCTTATGACTGATATGGAAATAAAAATGAATATGTAAACTTTTCTCACATAAATGCTTGATTGATAATTCTTTTGTTACTTTGTATGTGAGAGGTATGAATTTTCAAGGTGAGAAATGAATGAGGTTGATCTTGTATATATATCAATCCCTTTTGAAAACACCTCACATTAAAGGACTTAGGATGACTATACAGATATGTTACATTTTAAAATTAAATGAATTTTTAGAACTAGACACTTATTTGGTAAAAAGACACCTACATCAACATAGGCATCTAGTTGAGACACAAGTTTTTGAGAAGCTAGAAAACATGTATATGTCCAAAATTGGTAGATAAGGATAATGATCAAGTTTAGATCATTTTATACACTATAAAATTCTTGGTCATCATAATAACATATGGTCAGACTAAGAGATAATCAATTTGGTACAAAAAGATAGTAGACATGAGCCTTTTGATAGTGGGAAGGTCTTATAGATAAAGGGTACAACCATGATAGGTATTTCTTAAGTTTACAAGATTGAAGTTATATATAATTCAGATTTAGTGTCTACATTTGGCCCTTCACCTATTTTAATCTAGTAATGAAATTGTTAGTTTAAAGGAAAATAAATGTGTACCTTGGTGTGTATAACACACTTTACCTTTGCGTGAACCCTACTTGAGTGATTTTCTAGTGACTAACCTGAAACCAAGAGCTTGTTACAATATATAATCAGTGTATGAATTCTAAAATTGAAATAATTTAAAATGCTTGAAAGTAGAAATAACAAGGTTAGGAGTACACCTATGTGTTGATGCAACCATCTTGCCTTTTGAAAATTTGATTTCAAGAGATGCTTTATTATGAAGCATTAGAGTTAATATTAGGACAACTTTGAATCCTAAAAGTGCATATATATATATATATATATATATATATATATATATATATATATATATAGAGAGAGAGAGAGAGAGAGAGAGAGAGAGAGAGAGATTAGAGGACAACATCACCCCAACCTTAGAAAAAAAGTGAGTTGCCACACGACCATTGAGCTTATCTCAATCATGCAACCTAATCATACTTATAACCTGGAAAGTGTGAGTGATCCCATCAAATCACACTACATATCTGGTGATGGTGGATGATTTAATCACTCCATACCATAAATATGATTAAGTTAGATGATTTAATCAATTATAACTTATAAACTTGTTAATATTGAGTGATTTAATCACCTCAACCTCCCAAAATGGTGAACCAACTACCACAATAGCTTAATAACAATCTATAAAATTCCATTCTAGGTGTGACAACAATCTATAATAGTATTTGAAATATGTAAACTAATTTTATTTTGCAATTTAAGGTGCCTTTTGCATGGCATATGCACCTCATATATGTTTCAAGTTGAAATATGGGTATAATAATGGTACCAATGTATAGAATACTACCACAAATGTGTATCTGAATCATATACCTATGAAATTTTACCACTTTAAAATTTTGTACAAGTGTGGAGGACATGTTTACATGACATGCCCCCATTATATCTAGATAATCTAGGAACTGGTTTAAGTGTGGAGAACATGTTTTCATAACATACCACCACTATAATCTATAGATGTTAAGTACTAAATAAGTGTGGAGGTCATACCTTTTTAGTGTACCCCCATTGAAATATGAAACTATGAAAATTTGGAAGCCATGCCTCTATGACATGTCCCCACTAATATGCCCCCTTTTAAGGTCAGGGAATTATAAATTGATAGTTACCTTACCTAAAAAGGATAAGATGATTGTATAAGTTGTGTATAGATCATGTAGCATATATGAGGAACATGTCTAGATAGATATATCATTGAAGCATAAAAAATGTGATCACATCAAGCTGTAAGATGCATGATATAGATCATGTCAATATTTAGAGAGTAATAGTACAAGCTCAACAAGTAATTAAACACACACATAAGATCACTCAAAAGGAAAACAAAAGACAATGGTCCTAGGAGACCTTATACAGGGGTCATGTTCAAATGTTGCATAATTGAAGGATCATGATTTATTCAAATATCTGCAAATCATATAATGACATATTCAAATGTCCTTATGCAATAAACTATGACATGTTCAAATGTCATAATAGGCAAAAAAAGGCATGGGGGCCAAATTAAATGGAGCATATTCAAATGCTAAAACAAACAAGATAAGAGTAAGCAAGTCAAGATACTCAAAGATGTGCCAAAAGGAAAGCATGGGATCATAATCATATCCTAGTAGTCCAAGGATATATGTGTTATTAAATTTTTTTAAGTACATACCATATCAAGTACATTACAAAAAATATATGAATGAGAAAAGTCATGTGTAAGTAGATAAGCACAATAATGATAATGGAAAATGATTATAGAATAATATAACTTGGTTATATCATGATCAAAGAAGTGTGGAAGGCCCAACATCTATATGTGCATATATCATGTGCCTGGGCATGCCTATATCACACTCAAAAAATGTTTGAAACATATATGTGTTTATAGAAAGAAATGATATGCTATCTACCAACATGGAACCAACAACATAGATTCCAAGGAGATAATAAAACATGGAAATGCTTCATATTTTTTTATCTTTTTGGCATTTTTAGAATATTTGACATTTTCAGCGTTAGGTTGGATCATCTACCTTGTTTGGAACATGGTTGGATAGGTGAAAATGGTGCATGTCATGTTCCTCCTCATGATTTAATTTTAAAGTAGAATAACAATTTCCATCAAGTGGTATATCGATCAATTTTCCCTCATAAAAAAAGAGATAACTTACTGATTTGGTCAGTTTTTTCTTCCATCTAGTATAACCAAAGGACTCCTATTGTGAATTCATATTGAGATTTTTGTGACATAACCCAAACTCTTGATTGAATCAATTTAGGACCACAAGTAATTGGTATCATTATGTTGCCCAAGAAGTCTTTCCAAACTCCTTTATTTTATAAGTCTTTTAGATAAAAGATAATTTGTTGCAAACATCTTACATTGCAAGGGGTTTTTACTTGTGTAGTATCAACATGGTTATGACAAAATTAAGCACCTCCCATGAATAATGTGATTGTTAAATTTTAATGGCATGGATACTTTTTGATTTGTGCAACTTGAGGTGTTTGTTGTGTACATGTATCTTGTATTGGTCCTATATTTAATAATGCTTGTAAAGCTCCCATATGGATGTGAGGAATGACACACATTTTATCATAGTTCTCATTTGGTAATTCATCATCCTAACTTATATGTGGAATAAAAATTTTGTATTTGTAAGGAGAGATGCTAAGTTTGTTTGAATGCATGAGTCTGAATGACACATATCTATGAACATATGAGTATAAGAAGGTAAATGATTCATATTGTTTATGTAATGCTCTTTACCTTAATGGGGAAATTATACTTCTACTAAATATGAATTTCAATTCTAAATCAAAGGGTCTAAATGCTAAGGCATATGATGTACTTTTAAATCTAATAACATGATTTTGAAGGGATTCACCATCATGTTGTTTGAAATTGTGCAAATGTTCTAATGTAAGTCTAGACACCTTGTGTATATTAAAAGGAAAAAAATACATCCTATAATTGTGAAAAATTAGTTAATGAACCCTTAGGTAAGCTATACAACCATTTATCAGCTTCATCGATGATACTCATATGAAAGGCTTTTAGCAATAGTTTTTCATCTTTAGCCCATTGACCAAAAGAATGTACATATTGAATATGTGATCAAAAGGATATTTATGATGATCAAAAGTGGTAATTATTGTATTTTAAAACCTTGTGGATAAGGATATTCAATTATATATTTTGCAATTGGTTGATTGTGGAATGAGTTAATATTTACATTAGCATTATGGCGGGCAATTGCATTTGAAGTGTATATACTTGTATTTGAATCTCTCCATTAGCACTCATCATAAACATGATATCATCACTAGCAATGATGGCATTTAAAAAAGGTGTTATCATTGGTTCTAATCCACCACCACCTTTTGAATTATATTGGTATTATCATCCTCATGAATAATAATTCCAAGCTCAAAATCACTGTATTAAGGATATGTTGGAAATGGTATTGGATCTTTGAATTTTGAAACTTTTAGCTTATATTTGATAATTCATCCACCTTTGGTAATGATATAAAATTTTTAAATATAGGTGGCTTTTGTAAGGTACTTATTTTGGTATATAAGGAACTTTTTGCATGAATGAACCTTTAGGAAGATAAAAATACTTTTGTTTATAAACCTTAGTTAATAACGATAAGAGTGCATTTTTGGGAACATTAGGATATTTTTACACTTTAGGCTTGTAATGAACCCTTATTCAAGGTTCCTTAATGTTATCTAGTAAATATTTCATTATTTATTTATTTACTTTTCTAAAATTTTCAATATTGAATGAAGGAAGAAAACAATCATCACCCTTAATAAGGAGGAAATTGTTTGGAATGTGTTGGGTGAATATTTTGTCACCAACTGACTGACAAAGAAATGGGTGCATCAACCACAGCATAAAGAGATTTATATAGCAAAATAGATGTGGTGACCATAGTTAGATTGAGACAAATCTCTCCTCTCAACAAGGGGAGGTTCCGTATAAACTATTATATACTATAGTATATATATATAAGCTGAAAATACACTCAGGGGTGAAATCATACCATCCATCTCTCTTTTTTCATAGATGGTGTTCATAGAATAGAGGAGAATTCTAGTGTAATTACTGAAAGGCACTTCTCTTCTTTAAGAAATGATATTCAGCCAACAAAAAAATTCTTCTTGGGTAGTAATAGAAACCACAAGAAACCAATGAAAACACAAAGTCTTTCATTGTCTCTCCTACTGATTAGGACAAAGTAACACAGCAGGATTAAATGCAGCTCAAATTCTGCACCTAAAAATACAACAGAGTAAAGGATAATGAAGGATAAAGAGAGCTCAAAGTCTCTCTAGTATCTTTTACACAAAATGCAGACTGAAAACAATTATGGTAGCACAAAGTCTCCCACAGTTGGCTTCAGGACATCTTCTAGCTTATTTCCACTTATTCTACTTGTTTGATTAAATGAACAAGACTATATTTAGGAAATAGACATAAGAACAATTTCCTAAATGACTCAAGCTATTTCAACACAAAGTCTAAAAGGTCACTTGCTTTCTCATTCATTTAACAAAATATGATTAACAGTCTGAGCTCAAAGTCCCAGGATTGCCTTTCAATTTGGGCAAAGCTTCACTTTTGATAACAGAGAGGTCCCTTGATAACCAAAGGGGAGATTACAATATATAGATATTTACAAGAAAGACTTGGGCGCTTCTTTTCATGAAAATGGCCCATGCTAAATCGAATGCCTTGAATATCTATGAAAGGACCATGCTAGAAAAGGGCATCAGCCTTGACTTTGGCATTCTAAATTATCTCAAAATTTCCCTTCCTCAACATGGGTTGTCTAGTCTTCTTTATGGTGTTTACATGGCTCTCCATTCATCTTTTCTTAATCAAGAAACACAGGTCATATCATTGAATGTTTATATTCCCTAATGTCCACTTGGTGGACTATTTCACCTACTAGAAATAAATCTCCTACAGATATTTATGGATTTCCTATAGTTTTTCCCTCTTTTCTTTCCATGTTTTATCTCTTCTTAGCAATCTGAGCTCTCGAGGCCATGTTCTCACTTTTTGCTGCTCTTGCGGCTCCTTTTTGGATTGATCACTAAGTTTGTTCTCCTCAGGTCTTTTGAAAATCAATAGTTATTCCATCACCCTGAAATTGATGTCCATAGGGACATCACTAATCCCTTTGAACCCCTTTGAACCTTGAACTTTGAACTCTTTTGGTTTAAAGGTTCAATGGTTCAAAGGTTTAATGTTTTGTGACGGGCCGCATTCACTCTCCTTTTCTTCTTCGATTGAACCATCCCTTTGAACTTCTTTCTAGAATCTTCTGCTTTCTTTATTCGCTCAAAGCTTCCTTTCAAACTTATGAACTCTTTAAACCCATTGAACTTTTGAACCCTTTGAACCTTTGAGGTTCAAGGTTCAATGGTTTAACGATTCATTCTCTTTCTTTAAAGCCTTTTATTCTCTAAGTCCATCAAACTTATCGAACTCATTAAACCTTTGAACCATTTTGGTTCAAGGTTCAACAGTTCAACGATTCAATCTTATTTCTTTGATTTCTTTGAAGCTTCAAACTCTCTAGATTTTCTAAGTCTGCTGAAGTCATTTGAACCTTTGAACTTGTTGAACCTTTTTGGTTCAAGATTCAACGGTTCAACAATTCAATCTTCGCTCTTTAATTCCTCCTTTTCTTTAAGTCTTTTAGACTTATTGAACTCCTTGAACCTTGAACCTTTGGAACCATTTTGGTTCAAGGTTCAATGGCTCAATGATTCAATGTTAACTCTTTGAAGCCTTCTTTTCTTTAAGTCTTTCAGACTTATTGAACTCGTTGAACCTTGAACCTTTGGAACCATTTTGGTTCAAGGTTCAATGGTTCAAAGTGGTTCATTCTAATTGTTTGAAGCCCACCGTTAGAATTTTGATTGAACTTGGGCATTGAACCATCCTCAAAATACTAAGAAAATGCCTTAAGTGTTTTGAACTTCCCTTGAAGAAAGCTTGCATGTTGAACCTGTGACTTCTTTCACTGAAAAAGCTTGAATATTTGAAAAACATAACTGCTTAGAACATTTTTGAGAAAGAAAAGAGAGAGTTTTGGTCTGCAAGACCAAAATGGTTGGTATGTTATCCATAAAAGCAAGTGACAAATTTTGGGAACAACAACTGGCTCCAGTTGGGGAACTTTCGTCGATTGAAATTGAAGCAATAGAAGGGAGTAGAATCCAAAATCTCAGTGCCTTCATCTATGCCATTGGGCTACAAAGTCATGCTCACCCAAAAAGAAAGGTGTCAAAAACCAAATGGCGCCAAAAGCAAAACCAAGAAAGACTATACATATATACAAATTTACAACTGGACTTATCTAATACTTCATGGATTGAAGTGCTTTAGATGCTGCCCACTGTGAGGTAGAGAAAATGGCATTCCATATTGGTATTTTAGTAAGAAATTATTCTCACCATTTAAATGATGAATGGTAAATGGGCCTCTCCATAAGGAATCAAATTTTCCATGCATTCCTTTTGGTTCTCTCCTCTTGTCCCACAATAATACTTGATCTCCAATCTGAAAATCATAGATCTTTGATTTCTGGTCGAAGAGTTTCTTCACTAGAATTTGATGCACAACAATTCGGTCCACCATCATAGTTCTTTACTCATTAAGTTCAATCAGGCACATGATCCTCTTATCGATGAAACTTTAAAATTTGAATCTTCCACTACCTTAGCTAACTTTAATGCTAGTAATTCCAAGGTGACTGGTATCTCTGCATTGAGACCATACAAAAGTTGGAAAGTGAACATACCAATGCTCTCTTGGGCATAATTTTGTCTACCCATAAAGCATCAAGCAATGCTTTATGCCAGGTTCTTTAATTGTCATCTACTAGCTTCCTAATAATGGTCACCAGATTCTTGTTGCTTGATTCTACTTGACCATTTCCTTGCAGATAATAGTCAGAAGAGTGGGAGAGAATAATCTCATAACAGTAGCAGAACTAGGTGATCTCATGAGAAGAGAAACAAGCTGCATTATCTGTTACAATCTTGGTTGGGACTCCAATCTTGGAAATGATGTTTTCTTTGAGGAAATTACACACTACCTCTGAAGTAGCATGCTTGACTGAAATGGCTTCCACTCACTTGGTAAAGTAGTCTCTGGCTGTGAGGACATAATCATGTCCAGCACTCAAGGATGGATTTATATCGCTAATGAAATCAACTCTCTATTACTAAAATGGCTCTTTTATCACCACTAGCTTGAGAGGTAATGTAGCCAACTTGGGTTTGCCAACAAACTGTTGACACAGCTCACATATACGCACTCAAGCATATGAATCTTGAAATAGAGTAGGCCA
Source organism: Torreya grandis (assembly GCA_037957365.1). NCBI lineage: Eukaryota > Viridiplantae > Streptophyta > Pinopsida > Cupressales > Taxaceae > Torreya > Torreya grandis. The sequence goes on from JARHVA010000271.1 coordinate 1,534,344, forward strand.
ATAGTACCTGGCTCATAGAATCTTGTGGGTAGTCACAAGGGTATAAAAATGTCCTCCACAAGCTAAATTATGGAAGGACTCCAAAAGTTTGTTCTACTACACTTTATCTATGCAGCAAAGGAACACCCCATCAAGGTTCCTCTGATAAAGACAATTGTCCTATAGGACAAAATTGGTAGCTTTCAACTTAATAGTCATCTTTTCTTTACGAGACAAGTGAGCAAGACACTCACCATAGGTAAGTAAATGAGCAATATTTGAATACCACTCATTCATAGTAGTGATAAAAAGAACTATTGGCATGTCTTCAACTTATGTTTCTTCATGCCCTCTTTCTTCTAGTATGTTGTCAGCAATTAATTGGTAGAGACCCCTTCCCCGTACAAGCTTCGTTGGTTTGATAACAAGATCAAACTCCTAGATTTTCACAATCTAATTGCCCCTTTTGGTTCCAAACTCCTACTGAGTTAGTATAGACTTTACTATTGTATTAGGAACTAAAGCAATAGTGTGTGAGTTCAGGATGTAAAAATAGAAGTGTTTTACTGCCTTTACCACAGCATAAACATGCTTCTCCATGTTTGAGTACTTCAACTCATGAGCTTTAAGAGGACAGCTCATAAAGGAGATGGGAGATTCCACACCTTCTTTGGCCTGTTGAACCAAGATAGCTAAAAACATATGTTTAGAAGCATAGCTATACATCATGAAGTCTCTGGTATTATCAGGGAAAACTAGAATTGGGGCATGGGTGATAGCTTCCTTGATGTCTTGAAATGCTAACTTGCCTTCTTCAGTCCAGCTGAAAGTGGCTTTGCCCTTCATCATATTGACAATGTGGTGAGTCTTATCCTACGAATTCAAGAATGAACCTTCACAAAAAGTTCACCTTTCCAAAGAAAGAGTGAACTACAGTCTTACTGATAGGAAGAGCAAGCTCTTGAATGGATTTGACCCTTTCTAGGTCGATCTTTATACCTTCTCGAGACATAGTGTGACTGAGAATTTTCTCTTTAGTAACCTCAAAAATTAATTTCTTAGGATTAAGAGAAATACCATTCTACCTACATCGCTCGAGCACTTGTTGTAGATGATGCACATGATCAGGATGATGCTTAGAAAAGACTGTTAATTCATCAAGGTAAACCACAATGAACTTACCCATTTCATCTCTAAAAGCAAGATCCATCGCTCTTTGGAAGGTGGCACCAGCATTGATCAAGACAAAAGGCATTCTGTGATATGCAAAAGTGCCCCAAGGTGTTGTGAAGGTGATATTATGTTGGTTTGCTTCACCAACTTCCACTTGATTATATCCTGAAAAGCTATCTAACATTGATAACATCTTAGTGCCAGTCACTATTTGTAGCAGCTGATCCATGATGGGTAGTGGATAGTTGTCTTTTAAAGATGATTGATTCAGATTTTTTAAATCAACACACAGGAGAATTTATCTATTCTTCTTTCTCATAGGTACTATGTTCACAACCCAGGTGGAATGATGGATTGGGAAAATAATTCTTGCATTCAACATTTTTTGTATTTCAAACAAAATTGTGCCTGATATCCTGGTATTGTACTACCTTTGCTTCTGCTTGTGAGGCAACGACCCAATCTTGAGAGGAATTTCATGTTAAATTTCTTCAGGTCTGAGAGGTTTCAGATCATCATATGAATATGCCAAAACATCAATGTAATGGTGAAGTAGAGTGATGAATTTGAGTTCTTCATTAGGGGTACAACAATTTCTAATGTTGAACATTTTTGGATTATCTTTGGTACTCAAATTAATTTGATCAAAATCCTTGGAGGATTTTGAATCTATTTGCTATTCCTTGATAAACCTATCATGCTTGTCAAAAAGTTTCTCAAGAGAAACTAATCTTTTGGGAATTTTATTTCCTTTGAGCTGAAATAACTCTTCATCAGCATTTGAATTTGTTTCAAGAGTTGATTCCCATGGTGGAGATCCACTGCCTTCAAATTGAAGCTTTTCAAAGTTGTCTCTTTATTCTAGAAAAGCAATGATTTGGTTATCACCATTAAATACCTACCAATGGTCAGTATTATCAAGTACACTTGGTCAAAAAACCAACTTGATAGTGTACCTTTCTTCTTTAAAATCTTGGTGAGGGACCAAGAGAGTTTTAAAGATGATCAATGCATCTGCATGATTGTTAAATTCTTTGGGCACAACAAAAATACTGAAATCATCAAAGCTTTCAATGCAGTCCCACACCAGATTAAGATAATGCCACAATCTCTCATTCTTATTTTGATATAGGTTCTTCATATGACAAACCACTAGCTCAGCGTCTCCTTTGGCATGAAGGATTTTAACACCTTTATCTTGAGCGGCCTTTAATCAAAGCAGCAGTGATTTATACTTAGCAGTATTTTTTGTTGTTGCTAAACTACAATTTATATGCATATGGAAAAATATCTCCTTGAGTAGATATTAAAATAACTCTAGCTTTAGAACCAGTTGAAGCATTACTACCATCGAATTCCAGAATCTAGACATCATCAAAATTTGATCTTCTTTTAGATTTTTTTCATCAAGAAGAGAAGATCCTTTTCCATGTGTACTGTGTCCTACCAATTTTTTTGATATTTCATTTGAATTCTTCATATTGTCACTTATAGAGCTTTTGTCTGCTAAAACAAGAATGTTTTTAGTAGACAGAAAGTAATTACCCATGCCTAAAGACTCAAACAAAATTTGAGCTTCAGGGGCTAAAGTTTGAGTGACTATGTACTTTGATTCCTTCTCAGGAAGTAGCCTTTGCATGATGTCCTTGACAGGGATCCTCACCTTAGACAAGTCCATGCTTAATTCTCCACCAATGTCTTTGCAAAAATTTCACCCAAGAAGAATGTCGTAGAAGTCTGGGACGTTGGCCACCAGGACTATCATTTTGATTCTCTTATTTGGGAAGGACACAAATGCAAATTGAGCATCTTTGATTTGTCCCAACAAAGGCACTTATTTGTTTTCTATGGAAAAACATCTTTCAAAGGTCTTAGTCAGCGTGAGATGAAGAGATTGCCACCTTGGCAGGCATGACATTATCAGATGCACTAGAATCAATTATGTAATTATTCAGATGATGACCATTTATCAATAGGAAGACATAAAATGGTTCTATCTTTCTAGGAGTAGCTGGAGGAGTAATCACAAGATTATTTTGGGCAGGTGTGTTCTTTGGGGGAATAGGAGTTACTTTCAAAATTTCTTGTCTTTCAGGGATGATTTTATTCTTGATGCATTGAAATAACTTATCCAACTGCTCAGAGTTAGATTGTAAGAATTCAAACTCAGATATTTGAATTTTGGTCTTCTTAACATGGTCAATTGTATCAAATAACTGAAATGAATTTAAAACAAAGGAAGGCAGTCAATCAATTTGGATTTTACTAGGTGTAAGACTAGTCTACAAATTTGAAGCAGAAGGTGAAGGAACATTTGAGGTTGGAAAGGCAATGAAGTTCCTCGTTTAGCAATTGAAATTACTATTTGAGATTCTTCCCTTATTTTTCCTTTATCATTTTATTGAGCTGACTAGTTCTAGGACCTGGTAAATACAGCGTATGATCCATCAAACGCTTCACCTTTACTTTTGGGTTCATCTTGGTAATTTAAGAAACTAATGTTCGAGCCACCAGTTGATTCTTATTGGCCTTCTGCAAAGAGATTAGCATCATCTTCTTGGTTCAACTCAGGTTGGAAAGAAAAATCAGATTCAGTTTCAAGCTAACCAATTGCTGAGTTAGTTGGTGTTGTTTCAATGGCAAGCTTCCTTGGTGGGGGAGGAAAATGATTTAGTTGTCATTGATTTTTGGCAACATTGCCCTAATATGACTGATTAGAAAATGTCCTCCTTGGTATATCCCAATAGGAAGGGGGAGCAGACATCCCTTGTGCCAATTTTTTTTTGAGAGCTAGCAATTCATTTATTAGATTTTTCACCATAGGATCAGTGGTGCCTATAGAAGAATATTCAAAAGATGAAGAAGATTTACCTATGTTAGGATCTCTTCTTATCTTTCCTACCAAGATAAGTTCATCTTCAAGCTTAGTCACCAAAATTTGAGCTGCAACAAGGTCTATGTGGCCATCTCATCTCAACAAGAAACTTACTTCAGGAAGCTGAGAACTGATGAAGTAGCATTTGAGATTTTCAAGCATCGGCTAGGCAATTATGAGAATCTTGTTCCTCAGCTTGTCAAATTTGTAAATGAAGTCTCTCATGGGTTCATGAGGCTCCTTATTCATTTATGTAAGCTGGGCTAATAGGGCATGTGCATCTTCTGCAAGCATGAATTTGGCCTCAAATTTTGTCTTGAGAGTTTTCCAGTCAGTCATTGTTTGTGCTTCTAGATGATAAAACCAATCTGCAGTAATGCCTTGTAATGTCTCCATAAATAGTCTAACTACAATGTCTTCATATTCAATGCCTATCACACCACAGGCTATGTAAAAGGCTACAATATGTTCATCAGGATGAACCTTCCCATCACCATAGAACCTGGAGAAATTTTTCTTTGAGCTACGGGGTAGCTCATGTAGAGGTGGGGTCAAATTTAGGGGACTAAAAGTATTACACTAGGGGCCTCGAGCTGCCATGATATGGCTATTGAAAGGAGGGATAATAAATCTCTGTGGGATATGTATGGACAAAGCTAGCAGAGGAAAGAGCAGCTTTGCTTGGTATTGGGGACCTGATGTTTGTAGGAGGAAAACTCCTATTTCATTGAAGGTGAGTTTGTGGAGGGAAAAGATCAAAATTATTTTGCTACACAAGCTCAAATACAAGGTCAATAATACCTTGAGTTCTTTGGCTTCGTGTGTACGGTGGATCTGCCAGAGTGCTAAAAATGAAAAAGGACTAGAAATGCTTCAATTTGAAGCTTGAAGCTTCAATGTGTGTGTTTGTGTCCCCAGCAGAGTCACCAAAAATTGTTAGGTGAATATTTTGTCACCATCTGACTGACAACAAAATAGGTGCATGAACCACATCATGATATTTATACAACAAAACAGATGTGGTGACCACAGTTGGATTGAGACAAATCTCTCCTCTCAGCAAGGGGAGGTTCCCTATAAACTATTATATACTATAACATATATATATAAGTTGAAAATACACGTAGGGGTGAAATCATACCATCCATCTCTCTTTTTTCATAGATGATGTTCACAAAATAAAGGAGAATTCTAGTGTAATTACTGAAAGGCACTTCTCTTCTTTCAAAAATGATATTTAGCCAATAACAAGATTCTTCCTAGATAGTAACAAAAACTACAAGAAACCAATGAAAGTATAAAGTCTTTCATTGTCTCTCCTACTGATTAGGACAAAGTAACACAATAGGATTAAATGCAGCCCAAATTCTGCACCTAAAACTACAACAGAGTAAAGGATAATGAAGGATAAAGAGAGCTCAAAGTCTCTTTAGTATCCTTTACACAAAACATAGACTAAAAACAATTATGGTAGCACAAAGTCTCCCATAGTCAGCTTCAGGACATCTTCCAGATTATTTCCACTTGTTCTTCTTGTTTGATTAAATCAACAAGACTGTATTTATGAAATAGACATAAGAAAATTTCCTAAATGACTCAAGCTATTTCAACACAAAGTCTGAAAGGTCACTTGCTTTCTCATTCATTTAACAAAATATGATTAACAGTCTGAGCTCAAAGTATTAGGATTGCCTTTAAATTTGGGTAGAGCTTCACTTCTGATAATAGAGAGGTCCCTTGATAACCATATGGGAGATTACAATATATAGAGCATTACAAGAAAGACTTGGGCGCTTCTTTTCATTAAAATGACCCATGCTGAATCGAATGCCTTGAATATCTATGATTGGACCACATTGGAAAAGGGTATTGGCCTTGACTTTGGCATTCTAGATTATCTTAAAATGTCCCTTCCTCAGCATGGGTTGTCTATTCTTCTTCATGGTTTTTACACGGTTTTCCATTCATCTTTACTTAATCAAGAAACATAGGCTGCATCATTGAATGTTTATGTTCCTTGATGTCCACCTAGTGGACTATTTCATCTACTTGAAATAATTCTATTACAGATATTTATAGATTTCCTATAGTTGTTCCCTCTTTCCTTGCCATGTTTTGTCTCTTCTTAGCAATCTGAGCTCTTTGGGCCATCTTCTCACTTTTTGCTGCTCTTGCGGCTCTTTTCTGGACTGGTCACTGAGTTTGTTCTCAGGGCTTTTGAAAATCAACGGTTATTCCATCACCCTAAAATTGATATCCATGAGGACGTCACTGATCCCTTTGAACCTTGAACCTTGAACTCTTTTAGTTCAAAGGTTCAATGTTTTATGACGGGTTGCGGTCACTCTCCTTTTCTTCTTCGGTTGAACCATCCCTTTGAATTTCTTTATGGAATCTTCCTCTTTCTTTATTCGCTTGAATCTTATTTTCAAACTTATGAACTCTTTGAACCCATTGAACCTTTGAACCTTTCAGGTTCAAGGTTCAATGGTTCAACAATTCATTCTCTTTCTTTAAATCCTTTTATTCTCTAAGTCCATCGAACTTATCGAACTCATTAAACCTTTAAACATTTTGGTTCAAAGTTCAACAGTTCAACGATTCAATCTTATTTCTTTGATTTCTTCAAAGCTTTGAAATCTCTAGATTTTCTAAGTCTTCCAAAGTCATTTGAACCTTTGAACTTTTTTGGTTCAAGGTTCAACGGTTCAACAGTTCAATCTTCGCTCTTTGATTCCTCCTTTTTTTTAAGTCTTTCAGACTTATTGAACTCATTGAACCTTGAACCTTTGGAACCATTTTGGTTCAAGGTTCAATGGTTCAATGATTTAATTTTAACTCTTCAAAGCCTTCTTTTCTTTAAGTCTTTCAGACTTATTGAACTCATTGAACCTTGAACCTTTGGAACCATTTTGGTTCAAGGTTCAATGGTTCAAAGTGGTTCATTCTAATTGTTTGAAGCCCACCGTTAAGTCTTTTGATTGAACCTGAGCATTGAACCATCCTCAAAATACTAAGGAAATGCCTTAAGTGTTTTGAACTTCCCTTGAAGAAAGCCCGCCTGTTGAACCTGCAACTTCTTTAGCTAAAAAAGCTTGAATATTTGAAAAACTTAATTGCTTAGAACATTTTTGAGAAAGAAAAGAGAGAGTTTTGGTCTGCAGGACCAAAATGGTTGGTATTTTGTCCACAAAAGCAAGTGAGGGATTTTGGGAACAACAGAATGTTAGAAGTATGTGAGTTTGAATCAATGCATTTGAAGAAACATTCCATTTTTGAGTATTTTGTAAATCAGTCATGATGTCATTGTGCATTTGGTAAAAATCTTCCCAGTCAAACAATGGAAGATTTGGCCCATATGAATCAAATGTGGATATACGAGATAAATGAAAAGTTTTTCTATACTTTTTAATGTTCAACTCAACTCTTGGGATGGTGGTGATGTGGACCTATTTAGAGGAATGGTATCTACCACCATTGAAATATTTAAGATGATGTGTTTATACTTTTTTTTAAAATTAATGAGAGTCAATTTTCACTCCTTCGATAGAGAGTTGGATAGTTTCATAATCATAGTCATCAAAATAATCTATACCATCCATGATGAATGAAATAAAATAAAAAAATATTAGGGAAAAAAAAGGTAAAGAGCATCAAATATAAAATACTTATGTGATAATGAAACTATTTAGGTTCACTAAATGTTTAACATTAAATTGATTGTACAAGGGTAAATAGGGTTAAAGATATAAAAATGATTTAAGCACAAGGGTGATAAATATATCTAGAGCAAGTCATTTAATTTTCAAATTCAGATAAACAATATTCTAAATTTAAATACTATAGATATGCTGAAAATATGAAGTAAAACTATTGATTGATTTGTGATAAAATAAAAATAAGAGTACGTAGTTGGTTTATTGTGTGCATGTAGATCTAGGCTGAAAAAGGATGGAAGTGGACTAGATTAGGATCCTAAAATAGTTGTTAGATCCTAAAATTTTGCATTATGTTCCTTGATATGCCTATATAAGATATGGATAGTAGTGTTGATGCAAACGTCTAATCTAGATGCAGGTATCTTGTATGCAATATTGACTAGATTTATATGTGACCAACTAGATCCTTTTGGGTTTTATATCACATTTTTTTTTGTATATATATCATGTGCACAAGTTGTCACCGTTCATAAAATTATCAAACCCTATATTCCTCACCCTTGGAGTGACTATGGGAAAACTAGGTTAGTGGACACACAGTGTCCAGCTACCCCAATGACCCCTCTGTCAATGGGTACTAAATACATAATAAATACTCTAAAAAGGGCCTCTGAATTATGTATTTATCTATGACATGTTAGCTTATGTATGCATAAAGATGCAATATGTGATAATCAAGTGCATATAATGACCTAGCTTATATCTTAGAAAATATGGCTCCTAGGTTTATCCTTTAGTACTTCAAACCTATAGATAGAATGATCCTATGAATGATATGTAAATAGGAATGAATAGGGAAGCTTTTCTCACTTGAATGCTTGATTGATAGTTCTTTTGTTTCTTTGTATGTGAGAGGTATGAATTTTCTAGGTAAAGAATGAATGAAGGTTGATCTTATATATATATACCAATCCCTTTTAAAAATATCACTCACTAAAACACTTAGGCTGACCATAAAGATACATTGAATTTGAAAATTAGATGACTTATGGACACTGGACATTTAGTTGGAAAAGGGACACCTATGTCAATGTAGGCATCTAGTTAAAATGCAAGTGTCTGGGTAGCTAAAAAATAAGCACATATCCAAAATTGGTAGATAAAGATAATAATAAGGTTTAGAGCATTTTTAGTAGTATAGAAGGCCTGATCATTAGAATAACATATGGTTGGATTAAGAGATAATAAATTTGGTACAAAGAGATATCAAACATGAGCCTTTTGGTAGTGGGAAAGATTTTGAGATAAAAGGTACAATCGTGATAGGTATTTGCCAAGTATACAAGACTAAAGTGTTATATAATTCAGATTTATTGTCTACACATCAATTTTGTGTGCCATACAATTATTTAACCTTAAATTTTAGATTGTGTGGTAAATAGGGTTAAGAATATAGAAATATTTCAAGCACAAGGGTGATAAACTAATATATACTAGACCAATTAATAAAAACCTGATATAAACAATATTATGAATTTAAACAATTGAAATTGCTAAAAATAATAATGTATGACTATTAAAAGATATTATAATATATAAGAAGCAGTTATACTTGGTTTACTTGCATAGGTAGATATGGACTAGAAACAGTGTAAAGTATGTTGAATCAATATTCTAGATTAGTCGTCAGAATTTAGAAATTATATTTATGTGGCCATAGACACTACCATAAGATCTAGACACTATTATTGACTCTACTGTCTGTTTGTGATGCAAACATCTAATACAAAATAATGCCTAGTTTTGGGTGTGACTAATTTCATTCTTTTGGGTTTTTTATCACCTTTCTATTGATGTATTTAGATCTTGGATACTAGTTTTCATTCTTTGTTGATTGATCAAAACCCCAACTATTTATCCTTCTTCACCCTCAGAATGAATTTGCTAAAATTGGGTTAGTAAGCTCATAATGTCAAACTAACCCCAAAGACCCCTATATTAATGGGAGTTTCCTACATATTCAATACTTCAAGGAGGGCCTTAGACTTACATAGTTATCTACTATGTGTGGAAAAGTGTGTGCACAAGGGTGTAATATATTATATGATGCATATAATGATCTAGCTTATAATTTGATAATTAACGCTCATGGTTTGCACTTTAAATGCTTCAGACCTATAATGTGACTAATCCTATGCTTGATATGAAAATAGGGACAAATATGGTAGAATAATCTGGTTGTGAAGTTGTTTGATTTAGCTTTAGTAGTTATTTGCTTGGTATTTGCTAGATGAGGAATGAGAAAGCTTAGACTTGTATTTATACCACAACTTTTGAAAATATCTCATGGTAGGGTTCAATAAGATAAGTAAGCTAGCCCATAGATTTTGACGCATTTGGAATTTGGATGACTTTTGTAAATTGGACACTATATAAGAATTTGGACACTACTATCGATAATAGTGTCCCTCTGTGGTCAGTAATGTCTAGAAGACTTAAAATTATGTATAGATCTAAAACAGATAGTGAAGGATGTTTATCAGGTTTTAAACATTATGTTCAGTATAAAAGACTTGGATAATCAACATGATATGGATTAGACTAAGAGATAAAAATTTAGGCATAATGAGATGGTGAATGCCAGCCTTTTGATAGTAGGGAGGTCTAGAACTGAAGGGTAGAGATATAATTGATATTTGTCAAATGTATAATTATAAGATGCTATAAATATTTAATTTGAGTATCTACATTCTCCCCTTTGATCTAGTAATGTATAAAGATGAAATTACTAGGTTAAAGGAAATAAATATGTACTTGGGTGTGTATAACACACCTTAACTAGTCTACATTTTTGAATAGTTAAAATTATAACCTAGGAGTTGGTCTATATTTTTGAATTTTTAAACCTGGTTTTTGACAGTTCAGGGGGGTCCTATGATGTTGCCTCTTCCTTGGTATTTTGGGGAATCCACCTATGATAAGGACCTATGTTCAGAGCATGTGAACCTAATCGTGAATCTTGTTTCTAAGGGTTGGAAAGAGGCCCTATTGGGTGTAGGTCTAGATGGATACTTTAGCCTGTTGGGTGGATATTTTCTCTTGATAAGTACACCATTGTACTCAAAGTGTGAGGGTGCTAAAAACATTATAATTCTAGACCAAGATGTGTTAAGGGTGGTATCTTCCATGGTAAATATGCTCATGGGAAGTTTATTTGCATTTAGAGCCAACATTGATCTCGTTAGGAATTAGGTAAACTCAAAGTGGATTCTTAAGGGGAGTGTATCAGCTAGCGTGATGGCGAGAGGATTATTCCTATACAAATTTACCTCCCACGAGGATATGCTATCGATTATAGATGTAAGCCCATGGCTTTATGGGAAACATTCACTTTCTTTGTGTAAATGGAAACTTGGCTTTCATCCTAATGTGGACCTTAACCAGTTGACACCAGTCTGGGTTAGACTTCCAGGCCTTCCTCTAGAATTTTGGGATGAGGAAATTTTTGACTGGATTGGCAACTCCTTTGGAGACTATGTGACTATTGATAAAGTCACCAAGGAAAAAATAAGGTTAGTCTACACTCATTTTTTTCTCAATGTTGATATTATTCAAACACTTCCCACCTCCATCATTTTGGAGTCCAAGTTTGGGAAATGGTACCAAAACATTTAATATGAAAATTTTAGGATTTTTTGTCAAAATTACATGAAATTAGGGCATGATTTTACTCAATACAAGGCTCTCAAATTCCCCCATCCTTTGAAATAGGTGTACAAGGACTAGGTGGAGACTATGAATGATTGTCCCTTCAAGGTGGACATCCTCAATCTCATTAACTCTCCTCCTTATTTTCCCATAAAAATGTCTAAGGCAGTTAGGATGTTGAAAGAATCCCACCAAGGATCCCCCAAGAAAGTGGATGAGACACCTATTGTGGTATTCTAGGAGGTGGTCTCAGGGGAAAAGGTTCAATTCCTAGAGGAGAAGGTGGATAAGGCAAGCCTTAACTATCAATCGAAAGACCCGAGCCACCCCCCGATTCCCCTAAAAAGAAGCCTTGGGTGAATGGCTTGGTAAAAAAATCCCATCAAGAGCTTCCAATAAAGTTCCTAGAGGTGGACTCCACTGGGGAAGATCAATGCCTAGAGGAGTAGGTGGCTAAGGAAAACACCAACAACCAGGTAGATGACCCAGATGGTAGAACTAAAGAAAGAGAGGAGAGTGAATTAGTCCAACCCTCTAGATTTCCACTAGAGAAGAGGATTCAGAAGAATTCTTTTCAAGACACACAACCCAAAAATAAAAAAGAGAACTCCAAGCCAACTTTGAGCCCTATACAGAGAAGCTTCTCCTAGTCCACTGGTGTGAGAACTAGCAAGAGCGAAGAAGAGATAGAGGGTTAGTCCACTGTGAAGAGAAAAGGCAAAGGCAATGTCAGAAAGGCTATAAATGTAGGGGAGAAAATGGTAGAGGTAGATCCTCACTCAAGAAAATAAGGTAGAGAGAGATGGAAGAGGAGATTGTGAATGGTAGGCAATATACCTTAGTGGTCCCCCCTAGGAGGACTAAAATATGAAGATATTCTCCTGGAATATATAGGGGCTTATCAACCCTCACAAGTAGTTGCTTGTTAGGAACTGCATAATAGACAATAATATAGATATTCTACTACTTCAAGAAGTCAAGATGGCTGAGGAGAAATTCAAATTGGTGATTAAACATATTTGGACTAATGCTAACTATGCCATTAGTGGAACTCAAAGAGCTTTGGGAGGCATTATCACTCTATGGAACCATAACTTTCAAGGGGAGGGAGTGACTAGCTCTAAGTCTTATATGGAAATCTCATTCCAGTGTAATCTTAATCAATGGATGCTAATAAATGTCTATGCCCTATATACTCATTTTGGGAGAAAGGAGGTAAGGGATAACCTCTCAGACAAGATCAAAATCTCTAAGAGAACCAATTGGATGATAGTGGGAGATATGAATTCCCCTCTTTACCCATAAGAAAAATGGGAGGCCTCACAAACCACTCTAATAGCATGGCAAACCTGATAGATTTTTTAAGCAACATGGGCCTAAGTGATATTGATCTAGAAGGTCAATCCTTTACCTGATCTAATAGAAGATAAGGGAACAATCTTATTTAAGTAAATCTTGACAGATTCTAAATATCCTCTTATTGGACCATAACCAATCTTGTTCACTTGACTGCCCTTCCTACGGTGGGTTCCGACCACAACCTATTATTGTTAATTTGGCAAGAAAGAAATATTAAAGGCCCTTTATCATTTATATTTGAAATTATGTGGATGCTCCATCTAGAATTTAGGGACCATATAATTGAATGGTGGAACATTCCTATCTAGGGGTCAATTATGTATAGGCTATCTCAAAAATTAGCTAATGTCAAAAAGAAAGTTAAGGGATGGAAAAAGTATACATTTGGGAATATTCCAGTTTAAAAAAAGAACATCATGGATCAATTTTCAAAATTTTGAACTAGAATGGAGTAGGGGGACTTATTAGAGGAATTACAATCCCAGGAAAACTCCATTTAAAAAGATTGGATTCAAACCCTAAAGGAGGAGAAAGTCTTTTGGAAATAGAAATCTAGGGTTCAATGGATTAAAGAGGGAGATATGAATACATCCTTCTTTCACCAATCTACTCTGAATCACAAGAAGAAAAACTCCATTAATAGACTTATGGATGAGAACGACATTATGGTATAGGAAGTTGAGGAAATTGGGAAACTAGTCACCAACTATTTTGAGTCCCTTCTGGCTACTCATTAGGTCAATACCACACCTGATGATTTGAATTCATTCTATACTCCATCCCTTCCATTTTAAATGATGAGGATAATAATATTCTGACTAAACCAATTATGAAAGAGGAAGTTAGGGCTTCTATATTTTCAATGGGAGCTCTCAAAGCTCTAGGGCCAAATGGGTTCTCCCCATCTTTTTCCCAAACTTTTTGAGAATTATAGGGAAAGATGTTATCAATGTGGCCAAGGTATTTTTTTAGACAAGCAGGCTTCTACGGTAGTTGAACAACACTTACATATCCTTGGTTCTAAATAAGATGTATGTTTCCTCTATGATGAACTTTAGACCAATTAGCCTCTATAATATGTTTTACAAAATCTTCACCAAGATTTTGGTTTTTAGATTACAACTATTGTTAGACAAACTTATTACCCCTAGTCAAAAAGGTTTTATTCTAGGTAGGCAAATTCTAGATGCTTCTATCACCACACATGAGATTATCCACTCAATCTCCAAGTGCAAAACTCCTAGTATGATATTTAAATTGGACATTTCTAAAGCTTATGATAGAGTCAACTAGAATTTTTTGATCAAGGTTCTCAGATAATTTGGTTCCAAGATCATTTGATTAACATAGTGAAGGAATGTATCTCCATGATCAAATTTTAGTTATGGTCAATGGATCTCCCAAAGGTTACTTTCCCTCTAGAAGAGGTATTAGGTAGGGAGACCCCCTCTCCCCCTACCTTCTCATCCTGCTGGTAGAGATAATGGTTAGAACTGCTTATAACATGTTGGTGTAAGGTAGTCTCAGAGGTATCAAACTTGCTTCCATGGTCTAGCCTTTGGTCATCCAGAAGTTTGTAGATGATACTATACTATTTGGAACTGCATCTATTATGGAATCAAGAAGATGGAAATACCTTCTCAATGCTTATGAAGGGTCCTCCAGACAAAGTATCAATTTTGAGAAAAGTCACATCTATTTCCTAAACACCCAGGAAGACCTATAACAAAAAAATATTGGAATCTTAGTTTGTCCCAGTGAAACATTGCTTGCTATGTATCTTGGACTCTTGCTTAAAATTTTCAAAGTCACCCTTGACTATTGGAATATGATCATAGAAAGAATACAGAGGAAACTGGCTAGATGGAAAGTGGTATTATTGAGTCAATCGGGCAAATTTCAACTTCTAAAATCATCTCTACAAGGTATCCTTATTTATTCCCTTAGCCTCTTTAAAATCCCAAGATATGTGGCTAAAAAGATTGAGCAGATTCAAAAAAAAATCCTTTGGTCGTGGGTAGAGGAAAAGAAGAGGTTGGCTTTAGTTGGATGGGAAAAAGTTTGCACCCCCAAATGCTAGCGGGATTAGGATTGAGAAGGATCCACCTAATGAATAAATCCATCATGTCAAAGATAGGCTGGAACTTAATGTAAGGAAATAAAGAATGGAGTAAAATAATGAAATAAAAATACCTTAATGGGGATAGCTACAAGCTGCTAAATGATCATAGTCTTCCTAAAGGTTTGGTAATATGGAATGGGACTCTCAAAACTTGAAGTCTCATTCAAAGAGGCATTAGATGGAATATTGGAGATGGTAGGAATGTAAATTTCTAGGAAGATAAATGGTTGAAGGATCTACCTCTCAAAGACATGAATTATGAAAGCATACATTAACAAAATTGAGCACTCCAAGAATTGGAAGAATATTTTGGACTCTATGGCCAAGAGGATAACTTAGAGTCTGTTATACAACTATAGGGGGAGTTGACTTAATTTAGGCTATCCATTTTTCCTAAATAAGATCAATTGATTTAGGATAAGGATGACAAAGGAATATTCACTATAAAGAGTGCTTATGGGCTACTTTTAGACCCAGGTGAAGAAAAGCTATGGGGGAAGGTTTGGCTTCCCAAACTTATCCCAAAAATCAATTTCTTTTGGTGGACTCTAATGCACAACAAAATCCTGACCATTGATAATTTGAAGAAGAGAGGATTCCAAATACCAAATAGATGCATTCTTTGTGGAAAGGAAGAAGAAACGTCTACCCATATCATGTTGCATTGCAATTTTGCCCAGGAGGTATGGAGTCTCACAATACAAAGACTAAACTTGAACTGGGTATTTAATGAGAAGGTGGAGGACTTGGTCAAAACTTGGAGACCCCCTTTTAGACCTTCTTTCCCTGTACTAAAAGAGCTATGGTTGAAAATTCCCCCTCACCTTACCTAGAGATTTTGGAAATAATGCAACAAAATAATATTCAGGGACAAATATAAAACCCCATTGGAGGTGTTTCTATCATTCTCTAAGCTTCTAGTTGAAAATATCAATGCCTACAAATTCAATGCTGTGGAGAACCCTCCAGGACTAGAAATCTAGAATTTAATGGAATAATGGACTATTAATCCAAAAATCTTCCAAATTTATAATTTGAAAAAGATAGCTAGAGCTAATACCAAATGGTCATTACGTCAAGAAGGATGGCACAAACTCAGCTTCGACAGGGTAGCCAAAGGAAACCCAGGAGTGGCTAGTGGAGGAGGCATTATCAGATGAGACTTGGGCATGTTTGTGGTAGCCTATGTAGGGGGGATTAGTATCAAAATAAATAATGAGGTAGAATCCCAATCCATACTATAGGGTATCAGACATGCAATTTCCCTGAACATTCAAAAAATTCATGTCAAGGGGGATTCTCAAATAATAGTTAATGTTGTCCTTGGTTCAACAGGCATAGGATGAAAGTTAGTTGACATAGTTGGAGATATCCAGATGCTTCTTAACACTATGGAGGAGCACAAAGTCACTCATATTTATAGGGAGGGTAATGCATTCATGGATGTAATGGTAAATTTAAGGAGTAACAATAATGGCTGGCGGTGCTAGAGAACTTTGTCCACACTGCCCAATGACATTCAAATTATTTTAAATAAAGATGGAAGCACATAAGTGTATTAAGTTCTACAGGATCTTCACCACTCTTTTTATTATATTGATTGGATATGGCAACTATCCTTTGATTAGTGAAAAGACTTCAAATGATTATGGTATGGATTATTCTAAATGTTATGACTATACTACTAAAAGTATAATATTATATTATGTTTGGATTGTGCATAACTCTTTAGTCCATAAAAATTTGCCTAATAAAGACCTAAAGTTCCCTAAGTGGCATGTGGAGAATGTGGAAAAGATTCAATTGAAGTATAGGTCTATTTAGAAGCTGAGGAAGCTATTTATAATGGGACATGTTGATTGGATGATATCCTGGCCTAAAGCAAGAAGGAAGAGACATGTGGTTGATAGATAGGATGATGGGATGGCTAGTTAGATGCATAGATGGATGAGATGGCAAATTATAAAAGGGAGTGACGTCTACAGATCTAGATGGATCATGGGTAATTATTTCTTCACATGCCTTGGCTATTATGATCCCATGATTACACAAGATGGTGATCGTGGGACATTACCGAGATTGATTTCAAGCATGGTAAAGGTTATACAAATCTCCATAATCATTACAAAGTGAGGAAATTAGGCCTTTTATGGCCTGATATCCTTGGATGGATTTGAAAAAAACTTATCAATTTGGTTGGGTATTCTGGCCTTTGCATTAAACAATTTCATGAGTATAGTTTCTCACAGGATTCTAACATGGGTGGGGATATTTTTAAGATCGAGTTGTCTTATGCTAAGGAATTTTTCCAAGACCCTACTATCTGGCATATCATTCAGGAGGGATAAGTGGCCTCCTTCCTTGAAGGGTTGATTGGGCATGATGAGAATTTATCTCCCTAATTTGCAGAGACTTGGGTGGAAGATTCCATATGGGTCTCCATAGGAGGTATTAACTTTGAATTCTTGAAGGAAGTAATATGGCAAACCACCAGGCTCAATCGACGTAACAAGGTGTTGGACCTAGAGAATATGGCAATTTTCTCCAAATAAGGTGAGGTGGTTGAGCAACTTTATGGGGGATTTGTCTCAAGATAATGAAATACTTCACCCTTGAAGGTAGGTATAAGGTTTTCTACCAATACCATTTTGCTTTACGTAATCATTTTAGACATAGGTTGGAAATTAGCTTTACTTTCTTTTTGTTGTCTGCCTTGGAGAATTTGATCAAGATATTTGGTCCAAAAACCTTGGCAATGACCCAATTCCCATCCATCAAAGTCTTATTCTAAGACTATCAATTCCATCTGGCCTTGTGTCCCCCTAAGCTGATTAAAGTGATCTTGTTGGAAGATCCCATGACCAACCTATCTCCTCCTAGAAAAAGTAAAGGCAAGAAATTCCTTGGGACCCCAAAAACCCCCAAAATTTAGTTAGGGGGACCCAATACTATTAATTATGGCATTCTAATAAAGACCAATCCTATTGATCCCTATTCCCTTTCCCCTTTGCCTCCCAGTGGTAAGTTTATCACTCCCATCTGGGGACTTGGGAAGGTTTCCATTACGAGAAACCAAAAGGCTAATGAAGAAGAGGTCAATGTTCAGCCTAAGAAGGTAAGAAATAGGATTGAGGATAATAATGGTGTTATGGATTTAGGAAATATTTTGACCCTGGACCCTAAACTGGTGGATGATGGTAAGGGGGTAATTTTGGTATTCATAGATCCAACCAAATTGTTAGGATCCCTTCCACTAAACCCCAAGGCATTGCTATGTCTAACGATTCTAATTTTTTGAAAGATACCTCTGGGAAATGTTGATGAAACCCCATTTGAGTTAAAACATGAGATAGAAGGAATGAACTACTTTCCTGATATGAATGAACCCTAATCAGAGGAGCTGGATGATGATGCTATAGAAGTCTATAGTTAGAAGAAGGAAAGTAACTGCTCACTGTGCACAAAGATGATAGAAGATCTCAAGGTGATCAAGAACAAGATTGACAAAATGCATAAAAAATGGAGGATTATGGTAGAATATGCTACCAAGGATCTTAGTCATGTAGCTTCGGTTTTTACTATGGTGAAAGACTTTGACAACAAAATCAAAAATGTTGGAGTGGAGTTTTGGTGACTACAAAGGAATTGTTGAGTTCCTAGCTAAATATGAGAAGACTTATAGTCCCTAATCTTTTCTATGTTATGTTACTTTACTTTCTATTATGTTTACTATTATAGTGTTGTGTGTTCTTTGTTAGTGTGTTGTTTCTGTCTCCTTTGATATTTTTTTACCCATGGGGTGGCTTTGTACAGGGCCTAGGACCCTTTTCTCCTACTTTTTAAATCAAAAACACACCTTAACTTTGCTTGAGCCCACTTTGAATTCATTGTTGGTGTATGAATTTTGACCAAGAGCATGTTACAATATAAATCAATCCATATAATCTAAAACTTGAAATAATTTAAATGCTTGAAAATAAATAGAGTAAGGAAAGAGTTCACTTACGTGTCAATGCAACCATGTTGTCTCTTGATCCTTGAAATTTTTAAAGATGCTTCGTTATGAAGCATTGGATCTGCAATAGGTTTAAACCTAAACCTTGGAGATTTGAAGAGGTATATTGTAAGGTATTATGCCCCCAATATGGTGCAAGGATGAGGTGTGACACAACCATTGAGACCATTATATCTCAATCACACAACTCAAGAATGAATATATAATCTGGTGAGGGTAAGTGATTTAATCAACTAATCCTATAAATCTAGTGAGATTGGGTAATTTAATCACCCCAATCTATAAATCTAGTGAGGTTAAATGATTTAATCACTTTAACCTATAAAATGAACCTACTACTACAGTAAAAAAGGCTTGATAACAATATATCCTGGTGTAATCGGTGCATCTTGGTGAATAGTGTAATTGGTAAATTTGTAATTTTAGTGAAATAACATGGCATATGCAAATATAATATTTATCAACTGGAGTATATTTTCCATAAATATGAAAAAATTTGTTTCAAATCCATGCCAAATCAGTGTAATGTATAGGATTCTAACCCAACTGTATATCTCAATCATGGAACTGAACTAGAGTTTGTGCAAGTATGGAGGTCATGACTTTATAACAAGACCCCAACGAAGTCTGGAGATACTGAGTAAGTTTATAAGCTTGAAGGTAATGTTTTTATGACATTCTCCCCTAAAATCTATAAATTGAGGTGTATAAGTGTGGAGGTCATGTCTTTATGACATAACACCATTAAAATCTGGAAACTATGAAAAATGTGGAGGTCATGCTTCTATTGAGGTGAGGAAGATATAAAATGGTAGTTACATTACCTTAAAAAGATAAGGTGATTGAATAATCATGAATCATGTAGCACATAGGGATAACATATCAAAATAGATATACTAATTTAGCTCACAATATGTTATCATATCAAGTCCTAAAATGCATGATATAGATCATGGCAATGTCTAGAGAGTAACAATACAATCTCAGTAAGAAATCAAGAACACACCCAAGAGCACTTGATGTAATTCAAAGGAAATTTCCAAGGAGACCTCATACAAAGGGCATGCTCAATTACCACATAATCAAACAGGATGACATTTAAGTAGATCCATCTACATCAAACAAGTTTCCTTCCCTTAGGAAGGGGAATTAAATCCCAAGTGTGGTTCCTAATCAAGGAGTTATACTCCTCATGCATGGATGTATCACACTCAAATGTGATATAATCCTCCTATAATGATTGTGGATTGGAGGCAGTGGAAATGAATACATGTGAAACACTATAGAACTGTGAGCATGTCTACCTAGTATCTGATGGATCCCCAACCCAATCACATGCACTTTGTAGTGTCTATCTAGCCTAAAAAGGCCCTAAAGTTAGAGATTTAGAAGGAGATTCATCAACCTCTAAAAAGTGACTAGGATAGGAAGGATGAAAATCCACATATTTTCTATTGTCATCGGAACTAAAATAAGAATTCTCATCATCAAGTATCTTCTCAAGGTGATCTTAATCATTGAAAAAATTATCAAATCCTAGTGAGTCCAAGAAAGAGGGAGAAGTGTCAAGTATGGAGTCTGAAGGATCCTCATAAAAATGAACACTCCTCTTAATGATTAACTCATGTATGGTAGGATGAAGAATCTTGTATCCCTTAATATCATTTTTATACCCACCAAATATATAAGGTCCACTCAATGGATCCATGGCCTTATATTTCTTCTTAAGAATGCAGGCTATTGTTGGATATCCAAACACTTTGAAGTGATTAAATCTAGGTTTCTAACCACTCTAAGATTCAAAAGGATTAATTTTTTTAAATATAAATGAGGAATGCAATTCTAGATGTAACATGCATAGTTAATGGCCTCTGCCCAGTATTAAGGTGCAAGAGATTTGGAGTGTATCATACAGTTTTTCATTTCCTTCAAAGACCTATTCTTGTGTTATGTTGCAACATTCTGTTGCAGACTATACATAATTTTCAATTGTAAATCTATACCTTATAAAGTATAAAACTACTTAGATGATGATTTACATACTCTCCACTATTTTTTGTGTGCAAAATCTTGATGGTTTTCCATGACAATTTTTCCACAAGAGCCTTGAAATCCTAAAAAAAGTAAAAGTCTCAAACTTTTGTGTAATAAAGTACACCCAAGTATATCTTGAAATTTTTTCAATGAAGGTAAGAATGTATTTGATCATGTTAAATCAAGGCTGGGGAAAAGGACCGAAATTTTCACTATGAACAAGCTCCAAAATCTATGTAACTCTCCATGATTTACCTCTATCATACTTATCTTCATGATGTTTATCAAGTATGAAACCCTTGTAAAAACCATAAAAAAATAGGATACAAGTAAATATTTTAACCATATCATGATAACTAAGTTGTTCCAAGTATCAATAGTAAAGATGGCTAAATTTCTAATGTCAGAGCTAACTCACCCCATCTAAATGAGTGAATAGTGTAGCAAAAGAATGATTAGGGACAAAGTGTGAAAAAGTGTACAAGCATGATTGGTGATTTTATTTACCAACTACCACTATAGAATTATTGTGAAACTCCCTAATGACCAGAGAATTTGGGTTAAACTCAAGTCTCTTTCTTGATCTAATATGGGTGATCTAATAAATAGATAAGATATTATTTGACAGTGAAAGAACACATAGAACATCTTTAAATGTTTAATCACTCACTTCAATAGACCCTCTCCCATTAAATTTTATAGAAGTATCATCACATAAAAAAATATAATATTGCTCTTAGAATGAGAAAAATTCATGTGATAAATCCATGTGATGTGAAGCACCAAAATCAATCACCCATGTAGAAGGTTGAGATGCAACTACAACAAGGGCCTTACCCTTTCCTTTACCCTTACCACTATATTTTTCCTTAGATGAATATGGATTTGATGAAATTTGTATGATATAATTAGGTATTTTATATTCTTATTCTCAATAATTTTTGTTAAGTGATCTATATGTTTCTTCATACATTTATGTTCATCGTGCCTAGTTCTCTTACAATAGGCACATTTGACTTTCTCTATGATAGGTTTGGCATGTGAAGATGAGGTCTTAGTTTTTGTTACTTTAGACATAGCATAAGTTTGTTTACCCTTATTTTTATCATAGTCCTTATTCTTTTCTTATCCTTAGTATTTGAAGCCTTGTATTTTTTAGGACTAGCAATTAGGGCATGAGACTTAGAGGACTTCAAAGTACCCATATGAAAAAACATTTCTTTCTCCCTATTCTATTATTTTTTTAAATCATCTTAGGACAGCATGGTCTAGGTAGCTCCTATGGATCTCTTACTATCATGGAAGGTAGAGACAAAAATGGAATAGTTAGGACCTAACTTGGAAAGAATTAAAAAGATCAATTGTTCATCCGATTTCTCTATGCCACACAATTTCAACTATAACCTAAGCGATTTAAATTTGATGAATAAGTCTTGTATTATGTCAATTTTATTGGACTAAAATTAATGATTTCATTCTCTATCTCATTACCCCTCATTACAACTTGCTTCTCAAAGAGTTATTATAGAATGGTCCATACCTCATTTTGCTAATTTTGTTGTTTCAATGTGAAAGAGTAAGTCAGAAGATACATACAAACATAATAGACCATACGCTTCATCACATTTTTTAAACCACTTAATATTTTTATCATCTACATTTGGTTCAATTTTAATACCCATAGTTATTTTGTGTATACCTTCACCCCTCAAAAATATTTTTACTTTAGTTTTCCATTCATAATAATTATATGAAATGAAAAATGGAACCAAATTATAATCCATAGTGTAGTGAATGAAAGATATTGACATAAATAGAAGTGTAAGAGAGAAATCAAGGCAAAAAGCACCCCCTTGAAACTATTAGCAAGAGAGAAAATTTTAGCCCCTTAAAAATAATCACCACTAATTAAAAGTCATGCCCCCCACTTTAATAAGTATTTTTTTATGTGAAAAAATAATTTTAATAAAATATGAACAAAATAAAACTATGAGTGGTAGTTAAACCTTGGACCTCCTACCACACATTGTTATTACAAGTTTAACTCCACCAACTAATTTATGAAAAGCTTCATGTATTACAACAAATAAATTGATATTTAAAGCATCCAAATGTTGACATTTTATGGATTTGAATCATTTGACAAGGCATTGGAGGGAGTGGGAAGCATGTGAAAACACATGGGGGGCATGGACAATTTGTGGGGCTATGTGGAGGGTGGATGGAATGCCTTAGACTAGTTTGGTGGCTTGAAGGGGGGAAAACATGATGTCTTTTTGTTGATGGATCGACCAATGTTTAGTGGATGGCCTCTTGGCTATGTGATGGGTCATTGGATCTAACCATGATCCAGGTGGCACATGGTTAAGGCTATAAATTTGTCACAAGGCTAAGATCACCATCTTCAACAAGAGTGAAAACAAAAAAACTAAATCCTTCTTGCAAACAATAATTCAATTGATCGACGCTCTAAATATTAGATAGAAGAATAATAATATAACACCTAAACAACAACAAAAAACCTATGAAGAGAGATAGATATTCTTCTCTTTTAAATAGTTTGACAAATTAAGGTACCCAAAAGAGCTCTAATGTTGGTTAAACATGAAAATAGGCCCAAGTGAAAGTTGTGATCTAATGTTTAATCATTGAACTATTATCAATAAATTTTTATTGATATTGATATAAAATGTAAACCAATATGAATCAAGCAAAATATGATAGTAATCGAGCCTTAAAATATGATAGAAATATTTGATAGGAAAACTTTCAATTTAGATCATTCAAAAAACAAATTCAACTCATGATTCCAAAAAATTCATTACAAAAAAAGGTGTTCATTTTACCAGAACCTACTCTGATAAAATGTCAAAATGAGTGACATTCTATTATAATGAGACATGATCGAGGATTAGTGTATTCAAGCACACTAAATTCATAATCACTCAAAGTATAAATGTCAAAAGAGAGTTATGGTGTAAAAGCGGAACCAAACATGAGTAGAATAACAACTTGTATTCATAATAGATGAAAATAGATTTGTGGAGAGGTACATAAATAAGTAGAGGAGAGACATAAATCCCCCTACATTTGGCAATGTGAACACAAACCAATTTTCAAATGAATAGTGAGCACCATGTGTAAAATGTCCACATTGGTTGGTAAATGTCAAGTGCATCCTCACCAATCAATTTGACTATAATTTAGACATGTCCATGTGCACCTTAATGACCTAATTATTACACCTAAGTGAACACAATATTACAGATAAGAAATATTAATAAATGTATAATAAAAATTATAAAATAGAATTAAAAACCTGCACTAACAGTGCCAATACTTAGGCCCTAAATAATTTTATACACAAAGTTTAGTTTCCACATACCTCATGGTATATTAGATACATGTAGGATTCATTTTTTATTGAAATTAAGAAACAAGGCATCCATTTTATTTTTTGTTTCACCTAAGAAGAGTGTATTTCCCATGGAAGTTACTCTCACCATACCCTCAAAAATGAGGTTAGTGGGTTACAAGCATGATTTATACTTTGTAATTAGTGCTCTGAAACATTGGGGTGACACTACTATATGAATGAGAAAGTATATTTGAGAGCCCATAGTATAAATCAAATATTTTTAGTATATCTCCTTGATATAATTTTTAAAAATTAGTTATATATATTTTGTTGCCTAATTTATAGAATATATTGGCTAGTTTGATACCATTCTATGTTGTGTGTTATAAAAACGTTAGCCAATCTGATAGAGTTATTTGTATTTAAATTGCATCAATCAGGATGATATTATTCCTTGTGTTTGTCTTCCTAACTAATTTCACCAACCTGATACATTCCCATTTTACCACATTTTAGTAATTATGTCAACCATCATGATATAATTTGTCCCTACGTTTGTGACTTCATTGATCAGATCGATATAGTCTGATCTACCATGTTTCTATCATTCAGCCAATTGTATTGGATAGCCTGATATAATTTGATTTTCTAAGTTTTTTTTTCTTGACTACATTAACTAACTTGATACAGTCTAATTTTTAAAGTTTTATTTCATCACTACATCAGTCAGGCTGATACAATTTGTTTCCTATAAATTAACTACACTAGCCAACCCAGTTTAGTTAATCTTTTCTCGTTCACCATGTAGTACATATTTATATAATTTGAAGAGAAAACCTAATATGATATGAATGAAATGACTAATTCTTGTAAAACCTCTAAATATATTTTCCTTATAATACTAGAGAATATTAAGATACGATCAACTATCATGTGACCACTAGAATTACAAATTATGAGTCATTTAGCAAATCCAAACTTCTTTGACCAAAATTACCCACCTCCACACATGAGTGTAGTAGAAGATGAGTGTGATCTCTATAGACATCCAATTCCTATCACCATTGTGTTGAAATTGTTAATATTAATCGAAACTCTGCAACAACACATAATTTGGGTCAAAATCACTAAAACATGCTAAATGGTTTGAGCTTATCGTATACAAGTGTCAATTTAGGCTATTGTATCCCTGAATGGGGCAATGCATTTTATGTGATTATTAACTTTTCTCAAATTATTTCGAGTCAAAATGATAAAATTATAATTTGATGCTCTGAATCTCTAAACTCTTTTAATTTAAAAGCACATGACATGTGTATGTGTTATTTTGTGTCCACAATATCCTAAATGGGGTATTGGTACACACAGAACTGACACCTTCTAATTATACTCCAATTAAATTATGACTCGGTAACTTGACATTTTGACCAATTTGATTAAATGGGCAACCAATTTCCTAAGAATTACAGAAAAATTAATTAAGCCCACTTAAGCGAATTAAACCAAATCAAGAGCCTAAGTGAAAAACCCATGGAAGTTATTAAAGATCTATCAATTGGAAATTCATTTCTAATATCTACATCATATGGTGACATCATCAAAGGGGTGGCATCTATAAGCCATAAATAGAACAAATGTTAGGTTTAAGCCCTTCCATGCCTCATTAATGCCACTTTCTTCCAAATATTAATAGGGATATTTATGGATTGAGACTCCAAAATTGAATTGATCCATGGCCATGCATCTTGATCTCAAGATGGACAATCATGATTGATTCTGATCATTTTCAAAAAATTATAAATACAAGGGTCCTCACTCATTTTTTCATTCTATTTTTGTGTAATGTTATTATATTGAATTCGTAATAAGATAGATTCAACTATTGGAATATATTTAATCAATTTCATGAGCCTAGTTCATTGGTTCATTGAAATATTATGGAGGAGCAAGCCACTCATCATTTCCAAAGACTTGGAGCACCAAATCAAGGAAAAATCACATTTTTGAGCTGCATTTCGAGGAGGGATGCTCTTGGGAAGGTTTGATGTTGTATTCCTTATTTCAATAGATATTAGTTTTCATTTACAAAACCCCATGAGGGAATTGGATTTTTGAGTTATGCTCTTTATGCTTATTTTGAATTTTCATTACTAATGAATTATCTAATTCACTTTGGATTCCTACTCTACATCTTGGCATGCCTGATGGAAGTTACACCCCATGAAGTTGCTCCTAAGACTTTTAAGAGCATTATACTAATGATATTCATGTAAAAATTTGAGCTTGTTGACAAAAATAGGTGGAAACTAAAGGCCAAGGTATTTTTTTATAGAAATTATGAGTTTGCCTTAAGTAATCACAATTTTTCCCTCTAAAGTTGTGATATTACAATAATATCACAACTCACACAGTTCTAGTTTTGCCTTTGATTTAGAATTTTTGAATTTAACTATCAAGGTCTAATGGTTTTCTATTTGCAAGACTTTTTTTATAATATTACAATATCATGACTCTAACAGTCATGATATCATAATATCACAATTTCATGAATCATGATATTGCCTAACCATCTACGATTTTACCTCTAACCATTAGCGATTAGGCTAAACATTTCAAGTTAAGTTGAAATATCGTGACTCTTAGAGTAGTGATATTTCCTTGTTATTAAAATTTTTGTAACTAGAGTAGTGATATTGCATTTTATGCTCTATTTTCCAATAAATTGCATTATTGCATGGATAGTTGTGGTTTTGTAGATTTGTGGTTTTGCTTTGTGTTTTTGGGTTTTGCACTGTGTAAACCTTAGAGAAACATTTAAAAAATGTTTTGTTCATTCATAAAAGTGCTTCAAGGTAGGTATAAACCCTCTAAAAATTATAGGACACAAGCTGGAAAAGGGCACAAATTTGAAAATGGTTAAGTCCTGAATACTTCATTTGGTGCTTACAAAGAATTTAGATTGTTTATGCTTAGTTGTTTGTGAAAGTCTCTTTTACAAAGTTTTTCAACTAAGACCAAGGGGCCAAATTTTATAAACATGTAACTTTGGTGCACTAAAAAAAACTCTCACTTAGATTGCAAACTCTTAAGAGTGTCTTGTTTTATTGTAGATCTTTCAAAATTCTTTATTTTTTGCAAAATGATTGAGGCGTGTATTCTCTCCCCCATTCCCTTTAGGGAACTTGACTAAAAAAAAGTCATCTTTCTTTGCATTTGTATATTTTCCAAAGGTGTTAAAATAATGTCGTTAAGGCTCTCTTCAAATCTGTATGGTTTGGGTGATCTAAACATGACCATAAAGTCTTTTCACTTTGTCAATTATTTTTATGCAACTTGGCATGTGAGCAGGAGTTAATAGCCTCCTCATGGGTTCCCTAGGGAAGTGTTGACATAAGATTTCATCTCCAAATATCATTTAAACCACATTCCATGGTTGGATATACAAATTGAGGGTGACTCATTGGGACATTTTCTTGAATGGTTAAGCAAACTCCATTAGTGGTACTCTAGCTCAGACCATAGGGGCAATTCAGAAATCATACTGCATTGGACAAGTGATGGATGTAATGGTTATGAAAAGGAAAATACATTTTCATAATAATTTTATTGATGTGGATCCAATTGATGTGAGGCATCTCTAGTGTTTGCCACACTTAGGACCATCTAGACATATAAAAATTTAGTTTTAGAATAACCCCAATTATTGCAGACATATTGTTAATGCAAGGTGAGTAGCCCAAAGTTCCATGTCACCATAAAATAGCTTGGAAGAAGGGGGGGTGTAAAAACCCTACTTATTCATGCCTTTTTATTTTTGGATAAACACTTAAAATCTTCCCAAGAGCATGTATATAGATGAAATTCAATAATATGATGCAACCTTGTCAATTTTAGGACTTTGGACATTATACTTAATTGTATTTTGTCTTTTTATCTTTATTTTCTTGGTCTTATCAAGTCTAAAACTTGTTTTAAAACCAAAACATGTCACAACCAAACACCTTTGTTATACACCATTATATTTGAACAAAGAGGCATTATGCTAACCAAATCAAAATCATTCCTTACCTTGTTTAAATAATCATTTAGAGCATTGTGTTTTTTTTATTTAAACAATGTTGTTATGCTATCCATTTGAGTCTAGACCATTTTTCAAAAATCTTCAAGCCCTTCATTTTTAATTCAAATTTAGAATCTCACCTTTCTAAGTTCTAGGATAAGGTATTAATCAGTTTACCATTTGCACTTGGTTTGTGTTAACTTGGGTACGATTTCTCATTTGGGTTGAAGGCCATTATATAGACTCATCATCTTTTTTTATCATTGTGAACATAGGTTATCTTGTGTTTTCTCACACTCTAAGTTCTAAGACCATTCTACTTCCTATTACCATGTGGTGGCATTGTGTTACCCATTTGGTTTTAGCTTTATACTTAGGAGTTCTTCTATGTTTTCACATCTTGAGCTTCTTGGTTCACATTGTTATCTTCCTCATCAGAAGACCTTCCTCTAATTTTATAGTCATAATTCATCGAAGTTGTATCTATATTTTATGGTATTGATGTATCTTTTACCTAAGATTGTTGTGCTAGTTTTCACTTTAGGTTTTAGAATTAACATACCTTATTCCAATTTGACGATTTCAACCAACCAAAGTTGAGTAAATTTGTAACCATTTCTTATAATTATGTGGTACTATAACACTTTTTTTTATTATAGTCACTTTTTAATTTTGTCACTTGTTTGAAGAAGTCAAAACACATATTTTAAAACATTTGAAAAACACATTTCAAATCTTAGAAAATGTAGAGAATAATCTTCTAAAAACATGATGTAAAGGTATACTCGTAGTGGGGTCTCTTATGGCCCTAACTATGAGGAAGAGCTTTTAAATTATGGAAAAGACAATTTCATGGTGTTTGAAGACACTCTTACCACTATAAGATCCAAGGAAGACTATTTTGAACATCAACCCTTAGAATACAAGGATGAATCCCTTCTAAGGTTGATTGAATTAGGCACTAGATTTCCATCAGACTTTCTTATGGAATTATTACACACCTTGGTTAGGGTAGAAGATAAACAACAAGAACAATCCCTCACACATATTTTAAAATCAAACATTACTTCTTATAATAAAGGAAAGGAAGTGCTCATAGTGTCAACACCTAATGATCAAGATCTTGCCACCAGGATCAAGAAGATAAGTTAACAATATGTAGACCAGCTTATTGTAGACTTAACTGACTCTTTAGCTACCACTTTAATACATAAAAATGCTTCTATAGAAAATTAAAAT
This sequence comes from Torreya grandis, assembly GCA_037957365.1. Taxonomy (NCBI): domain Eukaryota; kingdom Viridiplantae; phylum Streptophyta; class Pinopsida; order Cupressales; family Taxaceae; genus Torreya; species Torreya grandis. Next base: position 1,563,925 of record JARHVA010000271.1, read on the forward strand.
GTCATGTTAGTGCCCAAAATTGCATTAAAGCAATTGATCCCTTTTCAAGTATAGAGGCCCAAACTGTTTAGCCCACTTCCTATTTTCAAGTATTCATCAAAGCTCAAGTGTCTTGTTAATTTGGTCTTTACTAGCCTTTGGTCTGTCAAAATCCATGTTGAATTCATGTCTGAGCACCTTAAGACCCTTGTTCCAATTTCCCTAGCTTAGTCCCTTTGATTTAAATTCAAATTGGAAGGAGCAATTTACATGGGAATACTTTAAATATGCCATGGAATTAGATTAAATTTTATAATAAGGTTTAGTCGTGTTTATTATCATGACCAAACCTTAGTCTAAAATTCATATTTGGTCCCTTTTATTCCCATAGTCCTTGGTCCTTTTATCTATTTGATCTAATTAATTCTTGGTCCCTTTCCTATTAACTTATCTTTGAGTCCTATCCTAAAGCTTTTATTGTATTTATTTGTGCACCAAGACCTTAGGTTAAGATTTTATATTAAGTTCTTTGTTCCCCAAACTTTGACTTCATTATTTTCATTATTAACTTGGAGCCAATCATAATTGACCTAGTGGATCAAATTATAATGGTGCATGTGAACTCAAATAGAGTTGATCGAATAGTGCATATAAAAGTAAAAAAGTCAAGAATCTTGATCAATGACATTCATTCACCTGGGCGAAGATGATTGAATAGTGCTTGATCAATGCTAAAAAGTTAAAAAGGCTCAAGATAAGAATGAAACTAATAAGTGTCAAGCTCGTGGGGCATGATTTAAAGCTCAATTACATTCCCATCGATCAATGGTACATGACAAACTATACAGATCCCAATAGACAATATATAAAATGTCAATGTTTCAACAAAGCCCCAAGATGAGCACAAAGGTGACAAGTGTCACCATCATGGGAACCCTATTAATGGATCTGATAGTGAATTAGGATTAATAAGTCAAATATCCTTTAGAGATATGTGAAAATTATAAGTATCAAGCTCAAAATGAGTGACCAAACAAATCAAAGGTTTATGGTTTATCGTGTATCCAATAGATTGATGATGCAAGCAAGAGATGACTTGTCAAAAGACTTGGGCCCAATGAGGAGCCACCACATGGTGAAAGGGTAATATATTTATAAAGACTGACTATGCAAGGTAAAAATATCCCATAGAGTTGCCAAATGGCATGATCTCAGTTGTCAAGTGCAAATGTCAACTAATGGCGTTTGACTGGCCAGATCAAGATCCAATGGTATGAAATGAACATGGAATTTTCAATGGAGTTATAAAATAAATGTATAAGTGACAAGTGTCAAGCTTGAAGGGCATGATTTAAACCTTGGACATGTTCTTATCAATCGATGGTACATGATAAAGCATACAAATCCTGATCAATGATACATATGGGCCAAGACTTTTTAAAGGGGTCTTAGTAAAATGTGGTAGTGACATATATCACTACCATGATAAGTTAGATATATATATATATATATATATATATATATATATATGGTTCATGCTTAATCCATATAGATAAGATTGATGGTGTAGGATCAAAGGTGGATGTTTCGAAAGGTGGATTTGACAGTGTTAGTCTTAGGTGGACTTTTTCAAAGATCTAGACCCAATGACATGTTCACATGCATCCTGGGGGAAATAATTACATTTCAAGTTGATAAATAGAGTGACATGTCATTGCCACATAGGAAGGTGGACAATTCAATAGAGCTCAAAGCAAATGCAAAAGTGAAATGTTTCCAGATTGGAGCCAATTAAGTATCTTAGTCACTTTTTAGGCCCCATGTGTACTTAGTTAGACTTGATGTGGAGATCCATGTGTCAATATGTGGTAAAATATAGATTAGGAGTTAAAATTGACCCTTATTTCATGAACAAGAAATGATTTGAATCATAGAAGAAGGTTTTTGGGCCATTCTATAGCATATTTTTGGCCTTGATCATTTTTTGCCTCTATCACAGCAAGAACATCTTGATGCCATCATTTCAAGAGCATGTTGTTCCATGGAATGCATGAGAAAAAAGGCAGTGGTCTAGGAAGTTCTAGTTGTGTAAAAAAGTGGTCAAGGGCATCTCCAAGTAGTTACACATGAGGATAAAGTTTGTTTGACCTTCACCACAAAATTTCACCTTCTAGTTCATGTAAAAGGGGATCTCTAGTCATGAAATCAAAATATTTTCTTCAAGTCTTCATAATTTCTTGCAGAGGTAGTTGTAACAATGATTTTTCTTGTAGTTACATGAAGATTCCAGGCATAGAAAAGGATTTGTTCTAGCTAGGAGCATCTTGGTGAGACTTTGGCAATTGCAGGTTACAACCCTCACTCCTAAATTTGAAATGGGTAAAAAATGTATAAATAGAGGACTTTTCTTCTATTCAAGAGGTTGGGGGGTTGTTTGTCTTTGTGCTTCTCTCAAGTATAGGCTCTTATAAATTTTGGGATCATTGTTGTATGCATTTTTTCTCTCTTGTTAAGGTGGTTATAGTTGTACAACCATTAGCAAACTTTGAGAGCATGTTTATATGTCTCCCCTATCCAACATGGAACAAATCCACCATGCTTATTCCCATGGAAACATTTTGAAATAATGATGTATCTAAATTTTTATTTCAAATTTAATGGAAATTATTTGTGGTTCTTACTATTTATTTTTGATGAAGTGCAATGATGTGTTTTGTAAATGTTGTTGATAGGACATCTTGTTCTATGCTTATTACTGGATGTCATCTTGGGCTTAGATCTAAATTATAAATCCCTTTCTAAATTATATTTGGAAATATGTTTCTAAATAACTTGTTAAGGAACCGTAGGTTTATGGATTTAAGGAGGAAAAGTATATGAGATTCTCATTTTAGTGTATGTTCTAGGGTTTCTAGATCATTTGGGTATTTGCATTTTATTGGCACCAATAAATACAATTTACTCTTGATAGTTCCCACTAGCTTGCATTTGAGTCTTTTACATCTTTGCAAAGAAGTGATGTCATAAATGTTCAAGAATCCCTACTATTGGAAAACCACCAGCACACCACCCCATTTTTATTAATATCTAACTTGTCCTACCATGTCCTACCTTGCAAAGAATACACCTTTTGCATATTATAAGTGTTATTTGCCTTGTAAATGCATAAAATCTTGCCTATTTAACATGTGTTTACAATTTGTGCTTTGAAGACCCAACACTATAGTTTTCCATTTAGCCCATGTTGTTGAAAATTCTTTTTAATGAAAGTTGCAGTCACTTTCCTATCTATCTTCAGTAGCTTACATGTGACTTAGTGCATTTGTGCATTTCATGTGACAACCCTTCTCAGGTGGAGAGTAAAAGTTTGGTTGTACCTTGGTCACATTTGTTCTTTGTGCCAAAAAATCTCCATGGAGGTTGAATTATAAAATCTCTCCATGTGAGCAAGCTACCCCATAGGTCTTCTCACCTTAGTTCAGGTAGAGCCAAAAGTAGCCGTGTGTTGACCATACCCTCTATCAATGCCTCTCAATAATTTTTTCTATTTGGTTCATTCTTGATGCCAAACCCTCCCCCAATTATAATGATATATTAGTGGGGTTTTCATCTTTGTTTACCATTTTATTTAAGTGTGCAAGGCCGAGTGAAAGAGGTATATAACTAGGAACCAACACTCTATAGGTGCCATTGTTAGGGAGAAACTAAAAACCTTGACACTTGTGTTACTGAGGACTCTTGTAGAGAGATAGTTGTTAAAACTAGGTTTGAAAAAGGTTATCTACCCATATTAATTTGCAAGTAATCTCAGCTACATTTTTAGATCTATTCATTCATATTATCTTATAACTTTGAAAGATGGGGTTATTTGAGATTTTTTTTACTATCTTGGCCATCAACAACACAACACTTCACTAGGGATGTGCTAAGAATTGAGAGATTTGATATTTTGAAATTTGTTGAATTTGTTGTAAAGAGTTGAGTCTATCATGTTTTAAGGTGGTTTCCCCCTTTGAGCATGAGTCTGAAGCATTCATTCTCTTTGCTTTCATATATCATCACTAACTTCAGCAAGATATGGTTTCAGTATGTATCACTAAAAGTTTGTAAATAGTTATATTATAGAAGTTTACTTTTAGTGGCATCTCTAAAACATCATCTGGTTTCAAATAAAGATTAGTGCTCACTTCAAATATATTCATCTTTGATAATTATTTTTCTTGCAAATCTAGAAGGACTGAGGTCATCTTTTAAACGTGAATCATCAAAACAACTTGTCTTACCCCTAAGTGTTCATCAAAAAATAAGGAGACAAGTTTGGAGGCTCATTAAAGAGTAAAGCATAGCTACAAAGGAATATGTGGGATGTCAAGATTCTGGTAACCCTAAATTTTTTATTGAAATTCCTATTGTTGAGTATTGTCATAGTTCTTCTAAATATTCAGAATCTGATAGCCCCATTTACTATCCAACTCCTTCTCAACTAGTTGAATCCCCTCCTAGGTTTGATCCACAAAGTCCACCTCATTCACCCCCTCATAGCTACTATTTATTTCTAAACCTACCATTGAACCACTCATGAGGCATAGGGATGAAAGTGAGAATGATCATCCTACATTATGCATTCCTAGATTCAGACCTATTAATTTTGATGACATGGAAGGCTATCCCAATAAAGTCTCAAATAAAGTAAGGAAATGCCTTCCAAATTTTCAAGGGAACAATGTAGTCAATGATGATCAACACTTAAGGAATTTTCAAAATATCATTAAAGATTATAAGGTTGATCATAAGGATGTGTGCATTAAATTATTCGCACACATGTTGGAAGAAGATGCATGAGAATGGTTCAATTCTCTTCCTCATGGATGCATTAATTCATAGGAAGAAATGAAAAATATTTATAGAATTAAGTATGGTGAAAGAGTTGATCCTAGATGAGTTTGAAAACATCAAGAAAATCCATAATGAGTGCATGCAATAATTCAACACATGGTTCAACAAAGTTACGATGTGGCTACCTAAGAACATAAGGCCTAGTGATACAACATGCTTGATCAAATACTATGATGTCTTTGACAAGAAGGTTGTGTACTACTTGAGGGACAAGGCTCCCATGAACCTGTAGTTGGCATTCAATATGGCCATCCAAATTGAGAACAACATAAAGGTTATGGGAAGGCCCATGAATAAGCGAGTTGATGTAAAGTTGGTTAATCCAAAAAACATGCAGTCCACTAAGGATGTCAACCTTGAAGAGACGGTTAAAAATTTGGCCTCTGCTATCAAGAGATGTCTTCCAAGTTAGTCAGGGCTAAGAAGGGGATGTTTTATGGGTCTACTAGTCAAGAAAAATATTAGAATTCAAATCAAGCACCAAAAAGGCCTACATGTGATGACAAAAATCAAAATAGAGGGGTTGTAAAAGAAGTGCCTGATCCATTGCACGTCAAGGTAAATGTAGTGAATTGTGATTTTGACATTGATTGGTGTGATGAATGCTTCCTTCTACATCCTCCATGTGATACTACTAAACCAAGTGATGAAGATGCAAATGATCTTGAGTCTGTGTTTGATGATGATGATATTTTGATGTTTAATTATCAAGATTCCCAATGTACGTTTTTTACCTCCATGGAAATGATTAATGTTACTACTACTGATTAGTTTTGGAGTGCGGTCAAGAAGGTCCTAATATATGAATTTTCTTGTGATGATAGTATGACAAAAGCATATGAGTTACCCAATCATGATGCAATTGAAGATCTAAAGTGTGCTCTAATCGAAGTGTCACATACAAATATGGAATTGGGTAACCTCGTTAAGAATATGGATGTTATTGAGAAACCATTTATTCTTGATGTTGGGTTTGAAAACAAAGGTGCTATTTAGAAAATGGCATTTGGTGAATATGGGGTTATTCTTTATGCCCCTAAGGATGAATATTTTAAGTTCTTTTTCAAGAAGTACTTTGAGTGCACGAATGACATTACTGAATTTGAGGCACACTTGCTTAGTACTCACTCGATTGTAGCTGAGAAACAAGCTTATTTAAAATTTCTAAAGGAGTACCAAAATATTTTGGTGTGGTCTTATCCAAATTTAAGACCATATATGGAGGATTTATTTTAGTACTTCATCCTAGTATAGCCTGGCAAAAATACCTTTAGGCATGTACAGAGATTGGTTTACTTCATCTTGGCCACCAAACTGCTAGAAAAGTTAAAGAGATTAAGGGATGTAAAATTTTTGGATCCACCAGTTAATGTCAAACATCTAAAACATTTCCTCAATTGAGCCCGTGACTATGTATATATTGTATAGTGTATAGTCTTATTGCTTTATTTTTTATGTTGCCCCTCTACATTAGGCCTTGTTTGTACAATTCTTTTCATGTGTTCATTTTCATATCCTTCTTATCTATTTTTTCTAGTCTTCCTTGTTTTATTGAGCTTTCATGGGTATTTATTGATATAAATTGACTAAGTGTTGACTCTTTGACCCAATGCATTGGCACCTAGTATTATGATTTGGGGTTTTTTGCATACCCATAGGGGGTGTACATCCTTGAGTGAGAGCCAAAGTTAGTACCCAAAATTATACTAAAGTAATTGAGCCCTTTTCAAGTATAGATGCCCAATTTGTTTATCCCACTTCCTATTTTCAAGTGTTCATCATAGGTCAAGTGTCTTGTTAATTTGGTCTTTACTAGCCTTTGGTTTGTCAAAAGCCAAGTTGAATTCATGTCTGAGTACCTTAAGACCCTTGTTCCAATTGCCTTATCTTAGGCCATTTAATTTAAATTCAAATTGGTAGGATCAATTTATGTAATAACACTTTAAATATGCCATAGACTTAGTTTAAATTTTATACTAAGGTCTTATTGTGTTTATTAACACGACCAAACCTTAGTCTAAAATTTGTATTTGGTCCCTTTTATTTCATGTGGCCCTTGGTCCTTTTATCTATTTGGTCTAATTAATGCTTGGTCCCTTTGCTATGAACTTAATTTCGAGTCCTATCCTAAATCTTCTATCATATTTATTTGTGCAACAAGACCTTAGGCTAAGATTTTATATTAAGTTTTTTGTTCCCCGAACTCTGACTTCATTATTAATTCAGAGATAATCACAACTGACATAACATATTGCAATCCAATGGTGTGTGTGAACTCAGATAAAGTTGATCGTATGGTGCATACAAAATTCAAAAAGTCAAAATATTGATCAATGAGGCATGTTCACCCAAGCAGAGATGATCGAACGGTGCATGATCAATGCTAAAAATTCAAAAGGGCTCAGGACAAGCATAGAAATAATAAGTATCGATATCATGGGTTAGGATTTAAATCTCAAGTAAATTCTAATTGATTAATAGTATATGGTAAAGCATAAATATCCTGATAGATGGTGCGTGGAAGGCCAATGTTTCAATAAAGCCCTCGGATGAGTGTGAAGGTGATAAGTGTCACCATCATAGGAACCCTGTTAATAGATCTGATTGTGAGTAGGGGTCAGTAAGTCAAAGATCCTATAGAAATATGTGAGAAGGATAAGTGTCAAGATCTCAATGAGTGACCAAGCAAATCAATGGTTCACAATTGATTGAGCATCTAGAAAATTAATGGTGTGAGTGAGAGTTGACTTGTCAAAGGACTCAGGCCAAATGAAGAGCCACCATATGGTAGAAGGGTGCTATCCCAACAAAGATTGATTGTATAAGGTATAGAGAGCCCATGAAGTTATCAAATGGCATGATCTTAGTTACTAGATGCAAATGTCAACCAATGATGTTTGACTAGCTGGACCAAGATCTAATGGTGCGAGATGAACATAGACTTTTCAATGGAGCTCCAAAAAAAATGTAGAAGTGATAGGTATCAAGCTCACAGGGCATGATTTAAAGCTAAAACCTGTTCGCATTGATCAATGATATGTGGTAGAGTGTACAGATCATAATCGATGGTACGTATGGGCCAAGACTTTTTAAAGGGGTCCCAATCAAATATGGTAGTGACATGTGCCACTACTGTGATGAGATAGATATAGATATATGGTCCACACTTAATCAGTACAAATAAGATTGATGGTGTGGGATCAAAGGTGGATGTTTCAATAAATTAAAGCTTGAGCATATTTCAAAGATCTAGTAGTGCTAGTCTTAGGTGGACTTTTTCAAAAATATAGACCCAATGATGTGTTTACATGTGTCTTAGGGCAACGCTCACATTTTGAGTTGATAAAAAGAGTGACATGGCATTGCCACATAGGAGGATGGACATTTCAATAGAGCTTACAGTAAATACAAAAGTGACACATGTGTAGATTGGAACCAGCTAAGCTTTGTCAGTTTTTAGGCCCCATGAGTGCCTAGTTGGACTTGATGTGGAGTTTCATGTGTCAATATGTGGTGAATTTTGGATTAGGAGTTAAAATTGACCCTTCTTTCATGGATAGGTAATGATTCAAAGAACATAAGAAGGTATATGGGCCATTTTAGAGCATATTTTTGGCCATGGATCATTTTTTGGCTCTATCACAGCTGGAGCATCTTGATTCCATCATTACAAGAATAGGTTGTTCCATAGCATGCATGAGAGGAAAGGTATCTATCCAATAAGTTGTAGGTATGCAAACAAGTGGTTAAGGGCATCTCTAGGTAGTTACACATGAGGACAAAGTGTGTTTAGCCTTTACCACAAAAGCTCACCTTCCAAATCATGTAAAAGGGGATATCTAGTCATGAAATCAAAATATTTGCTTCAAGTCTTCATCATTTCTTGTAGAGGTAGTTGTAATAATGATTTTCCTTGTAGTTACATGAAGATTCTAGGCGTGGTAAAGGATTTGTTCCAATTAGGAGCATCTTTGTGGGACTTTAGCAATTATAGGTTGTAACCCTCCCTCCTGGATTTGAAATGGGTAAAAAATATATAAATAGAGGGTTTATCCTCTATTCAAGAGGTTAGGGGGTTGTTGGTCTTTGTGTTTCTCTCACTATAGGCTCTTCTAAATTTTAAGATAATTATTGTGTGCATTTTTTCTCTCTTGACAAGGTGGTTACAGATGTACAACCATTAGCAAGCTCTAAGAGCATGTCTATATATCTCCCATGTCCAACATGGAGTAAATACACCATGCTTGTCTCCATGGTATCATTTTTAAACAATGATGTATGTAAAATTTTCTTGCAAAGTTAATGGAAAGTATTTATGGTTCTTACTATTTCTTTTTGATGAATTGCAGTGATGTGTTTTACAAATGTTGTTGATTGGACATCTTATTCTATGCTCATTATCGGTTGTCATCTTGGGCTTAGATCTAGATTATAAATCCCTTTTTGCATTATGTTTGGAAATATGTTGCTGAAGAAGTTGTTAGGGCACCCTAGTTTCATGGATTCAAGGGGAAAAAGTATATGAGATTCTAGTTTCAGTGTATGTTCTAGGGTTTTAGGATCATTTGGGTATTTTCATTTTATTGGCACCAATAGCTCAAAATTAATCCTGATAGTTCCCACTAGCTTGCATTTGACTCTTATGCATCTTTGCAAAGAAGTGCTCTCAGGAATGTTGAAGAATCCATGCTGTTGGAAAACCACTAGGACGCCACCCCATTTTTATTAATATCTAACTTGTCCTACCCTATCCTACCCTATAAATAATACACCCTTTGCATATTATAAGTTTTATTTGCTGTATAAATGAATAAAAGATTGCCTATATAACATGTGTTTTCATTTTGTGATTTAAATACCCAGCACTAGTGTTTTCCATTCAGCTCATGTTGAAAATTATTTTCAATGAAAGTTTCAGTCACTTTCCCATCTATCTTTAGTAGCTTGTATGTGACTTAGTGCATTTGTGCATTATATATGACAACGCTTCCCAGGTAGAGTGTGAAAGTTTGGTTGTGTCCTGATCACATTTGTTCTTTGTGCTAAAAAACCTCCATGGAGGTTGAATTGTAGAATCTCTCCATGTGAGCAAGCTGCCCCATAGGTCCTCTCACCTTGGTTCAAGTAGAGTAAGAAGTATCAGGGAGATGACTATACCCTATATTGGTGCCTCTTAGTTATTTTCTCCATTTAATTCATTCTTGATGCCAAACTTTCCCCTAGATATAACAATATATCAATGGGTTTTTCATCTTTGTTTGCCATTTTCTTCAAGTGTGCAAGGCCGAGTGAAAGAGGTGTACAACTGGGAACCAACATGTGGTAGACAAAACACAACATATTCTAGTTGAGAACACATCTATGATGGATCATGGCATCTCAATTAAATAAACCAAGCCTCAAGAGGTTCCATAACATGCTTCGCTAAACATAGAGCATACATTTTTCAATCATCAAGAGCCTTTTGTTCCTTCACAAAATCAAGGGACAAGAAACACAATATGTATTGAGTAAATTATTCAAAATACTTTGGAAAGTTATTCTTAGCCAAAGTGTGATTTGGTGAATCGACCATCGACTCCCCAAAATCAATAAAACACTTATAATTCACAATGATATATTTTAGGTAATGTTTATCAATCCAAGAATCAATGGCCCACCTACTCGACTGAGGGAGAAAACCAAAACAAAGTTGTAGATCATAGGGTATATATCCCTAAAAAATCAACACAACAGGGGCACATACTACCGTAACATAATTATATTCCACTTATCATTACACCAAAAATGCAAGAGTGGAATTCGATGAAGGAAATTGTATCAAGATTGGAGATGGGAAACCACATCAAGAAATACAAATTTGATGAGCTATGTCCATATTTATTTGATTTGAGTATTCTCCAAGCCCCCTTTTCACCTCATTTTGAGGCACCCAAATTTTAAAAATACAAATGGAAGTGTGACCTTCATGAACATATTCAGGCATTTTTTGTATTGTGCCAAGAGGTAGCTTATAGTAGCATTCATTTACTTCACTTGTTTCCATGAAGTTTATTAGGACAAGCTTTAGACTGGGTCCTTAAGTTACCTAAAGGATAAGTGGTATACTTGAATGATTTATCTAAAAAAAAATTAAACCACTTATATTATAATATTGAACATGAATTGACTGTGGTTGACTCATATAAAGCCAAATAATGAGATGGAGAAAGCTTCGCAACATATCTATCATGATGGAGAGCATTAGCTGGATGTTTTTAACACAATTTACTAGACAAATAACTAGTCAATATTTTTGCATAGAACCCACACCCTAAGGTGGTGCATAATCTATGACTCACTTACATAAACACATTTGAATAAATTATAGACAAGGGTGTGCGGATTGAGAAGGCACTTATCACTAAAGGCCTTGCTAAGATTTATTCATAAGGCCTAACACCTAATTGGACCCAATCACCTATTCAAGTTGTTGCAATAGAGAAACCCAAGAGGTTTAATAAGAATAATAACATTGTAGGAAATGCAGTAACTAAATATAGGCATGTCCAAGTGGTGCAGGCTCTGCTAGCCCTAAATTTATATTTAGATCCACCTAATCCACCAACTACATTGTAAAGGGTCCCTCCACAAAGGGCATTCAATAATAAATACAGAATCTTTAACAAATTATGAGAAACTATTAAGGCTATATTTCAAAAGTTTATATCAGCTAATCTAATTATGTAGCTTATACCAAGGCCATTTCCTAAAGATCAACCCATACCCGATTAGTATCAGGTAGATGAATTCGATAATTCTATTGTGTTGTTGGTCATGGTGCTTATTGATGTGTTCAATTGCAACATATCATTGAAGATTTTATTGAAAGTAGTAAAGTTGATATCAAACTTGCCTTGTAAAACACTAATCAGGATATGGGCATCTACAAACATCCATTCACTAGACATAATAAAAAACTACCAAGAAATAATCAGAATCAAGGACAGAATCAATGACAACAAGCCTAAGGTTAGAATCGCAATCAGCATGATCATAATCAAGATCATAATACCCATGCTAATAACTTGGGTTACAACATGCCTTATGACTATAATATCATTATGGGGCATATTTATACAAATAATGTTACCATCATCACTGTCAAAACTTGTGAACCATCTTATGCTTCTCGAAGTACCAGACCCCTAATTATAGGGTTAATACCCTCTCCATTAAGTAATACCACGTCAGGTATAAGTAATTGCATTGTACCTTGATTTATATGGGTTACTATTTTTGGACCCCTTTCTTCTAATTATAATGGCTCCTTATCGACTCAAAATTACACAAATGCAACTAGACTCCCATGAATCACCCTTCAAGGCCCTTTGCCTTTGTCTTCTAATTATAATGGCTCCTTACCACCTATAGATTATGCAATCATAACTAGATGCTTGTGAGTTACCCTCTAGGGCCCTTTACCCTCTTCCACCACTAAACCCAATGTGAACATTGTGCCTTTGGATTTAAAGTTAAACACTATACCAACCAAGACTAAACCTTGTCATCCTACTATCAAAAATTCCTATAGTATCTCAAACCAATTGAGTAAAACCCATGTGCAAATTTCTATTTTAGATCTTTTATGTACGTCTGATATCTATAGAACTATTTTGAATGACCTTCTTCAACAATCTACTATTCCCCAAGACATTAACTCTGAATAATTCCAAACACTTGTAGGGAATTTTTCTTCATTTCAATAGGTTACACTTGATCAAAGAGACATGTCCACTCTTGGTCCTAGCCATAATAACCCCTTTTATATTGAGGTCATCATTGAAAACCATAAAATCAAGTGGGTTTTTATAGTCAATGGTTTAGGGCTGAACATAGTGTCCCTCAAGCTAGTACAATGATTGGGTTATACTATAAAGGACATCTAGCTAGAGACAATTACAATCAATGCATATGACTGCCAAAAGGGAATTTTCTGTTACTATCTATTTACCAATCATTGTTGGGTTTGGGTCCCATCATACCTTGTTACATATTGTGGATACATGAGTTACCTTATAACATACTTCTTTGTCATCCTAGATTTATGAAGTACAGGTCATCCCATCCACTTTACATCAATGCCTCAAGTTTCCCCACAATGGGATTGAAGTCACCATTCCTGCCGATTTACAACCTTACTAGTATTGCAAACGTCTAGAGTCTGAATTTCATAATTATAACTATTATCTTGGTTCTGAGTTTGTTACAAAGAAGAACAAGGCAATCATTTCACATCTACCCAAATCTAATTAAATTAACCCTAGTGACCTTGTTTCCAATTTGGCTAATCCATTTCCAACAACCCTTGTAAAACAGGCCATTATAGAAGACGCAGACATTTCCAAGTACCATCTGAAAGATGACTTCCATATTACTAAGTTGCCCAAGTCTCCTAAATCATTTGGCAAACCCAAACCTTCTGAAATCCTTTGCAGACCCAACATGATTTGGAAAAATAAGAAAGATACATAGAAACCACCGATGGTATTCGTACCTGCTACTTCACCAAATCAGGATTGAGAAGCTTTCATTAGAGGAGACTAGTTATATTTTGGCAGCATTGCTGATTATTTTCAAAATCCAAAATACCTTGTCCCTAATCAGATTATGGATAATTTTGATTATACTGGAAAAGGCCTTGAACCATGAGAGTTAATAATTCTAGAACATTTGTTAGTTCGTAAACCTAACATGAATCAAGGTATCAGATTTATACTGCCTTAGGGTGACCTCATGACTTTTGATAGTGATTCTTCTGAATTAACTAGTGATGAGACTCCTTGTAATGAAATATCATCCCACTATAGTATTTATGATGAGATTTTTGAAATGGACTTATTTGATTCAAATTACATTATGACTATAACACCCCATTTTTCCTTTTGCCTTTGCCATCCTAACCTAAATGATTGGGACCAATAAAATTTAGTCATATGCCTTGATGAATTTTTTAATGAGGATTATATTGTAGAATACATGGGCCTCATATATGGATTGTTAATTGGCAATCATAAGCAAGGCTTTGATTTTTCTTTGGATCCTTCTACCCACTTTAGAGAGTAGACAAACTTTCTTGGTCATGAGAAAGATAAAACATCGAGATCTTTGGGTGAAAACCTTTTTGAGGCAATCATTGGTCAAAGAAATAGTAAATAAAAAGATAAACACTTGAGTGAAAACCTATTTTAGGCACTCTTAGATGGGAAATTTTGCTCATCTCCACTCGACACACGAGATCCATCAAGTCCTAGATATATAGCCAATACCAGCATCACATCAGAACAACAAGTGTTTGAGCATATTGCTCTTGACTTTCTTGAGATATTTTCTAGTTGGCCATTACCTGAACCGATGGATTTAGATTCATCACATTGTCTAGAAATTTAAGAAAAAAAACCAAAAATTGTAGAAGTAGAAGATCAGGATCAAACACTGCTTACAATTCTAGAAGAGGGTTTTACACTCCTTGTAGAAAACACTACTGAAGTGAACATGGAAACATATGATGATCCCAAAAAAATTTACGTTGGAGCTTCCCTCACTGATGAGGAACATGATCATATTGTCACCATTTTGAGATATTTTATTGATATTTTTGCATGGACATATTTTAACATGATAGGCTTAGACCCTGACTTGGTTGTGCATTAACTTATTGTTCATCTAGATGCTAAACCAATCAAAAAAAATTTGGGGAAGATGCATCCATGCATTATTCTTTTGGTAAAAGTAGAATTGGATAAATTATTAGGAGCAGGCTTCATCAGACCACTAGACTATTCTGAATGGATATCAAACATAATTCCAGTCATTAAAAAGCCATAAGGTATATGTCTTTATACTAATTTTAAAGACACCAATAAGGCGTACACCAAAGATGATTTTCCTCTACCCAACATCGACATGATTATTGATTCTACTACTGGGTACGAGATGTTATCCCTCACGGATGGATTTTTTGGATATAATCAAATCAAAATAGCTCAAGAAGACCAACAAAAAATTACATTAACCACATCATGGAGAACATTTTGTTACCAAGTCATGCCATTTGGATTGAAGAACACTGGGACCATTTATCAGTGCATTATGACTGTCATTTTCTATGACATGATGCATGATATTATTGAAGACTATGTTGATTACATCCTAGCTAAATCAAGAACACGTACTGGACATCCTGATGTTCTACGAAGAATCTTCGAGAGATTTTATGAGTACAAAGTTCATATGAATCCCAAGAAGTGTGTCTTTGGCATCACTTCAAAAATTTGCTAGGGTTTATTATATCACAAAGAGGAATCAAAGTAGACCCTGCTAAGGTCAAGGCCATTATTGAAATACCTTCACCTTCCAATCTCAAATAGCTTTCTAGCCTGCAAGGAAAGATCCAGTCTATTCACAGGTTCATTTCATAATTGGTAGATAAGTGCCACCCATTTACACATCTCTTGAAGAAAGGGGTCATGTTTCAATGGGATCATGACTGTCAATTAGCATTTGTGAAACTCATAACATATTTGGCCAACCCACCAGTTTTGAGACTGCCAACACCTAGACAACTATTGCTTCTTAATATTTCAACAACTGAACATGTAATAGGGGAACCCTTGGCCCAACATGATGACCAAGGAAATGACCATGCAGTTTATTATTTAAGTTACACACTAGTGCTTATGAGCATAATTATACACCTATTGAGAATGCATGTTAAGCTATGGTGTTTGCCTCCTAAAAGCTGTGACACTATATGTTGAATAACAAAACTATTGTCATTGATAAAGTGGACCCCCTCAAGTATTTATTATCCAAATAAACTCTTACAAGTCACATGGCCAAATGGGTCATGTTATTAAGCGAATTTGATATTGAGTATCATAATCAAAAGGCTATAGAGGGGTAGGTTATTGATGATCAACTTGTAGAAGCCCTTATTATAGACACTCAACCACTTAGATTTGATTTTTCAAATGATTTTATTATGATAATAGAAGTGTTGCATGAACCTGAGGAATGAAAACTATACTTTGGTGGTTCTTTTACTTCTCATGGATCTGGAGCTGATATTTGATTGATTACACCATAGGGGGATCTAATTTCTAAGGCATTTCATATTAATTTTCATTGTACCAACAATATGGTTAAGTATGAAGCACTTATTGTAGGCCTTCATCTTGTAATATAGTGGGATATGTATCACTTAATGGTCTATGGAGATTCCCAATTGATTATCAATCAAACTACGGATCAATATCAAAATAAAGATGATAAGTTTTTACCCTGCAAGCATATTGTGGATAATCTCAAGGCTCATTTTAAATCCCTACAATTTAAACAAGTACCATGGGCCAATAACAAATTTGTCGATGTAATGGAAATAATTGGGTCCATGATACAGATTGATAGTAGTGTTAAAGAGTATCAATTTCTCATTGAAAACCTTTTGTAACCTTCTCATATCTTGTTAGATTTAGAAAGGGTATGCACCATTAATGGTCCCAATCTTCCACCTGAACTACATTGGTTTCAAGACATTTACAATTATTTTCACAACCAAATTTTTCCACTTGACCTTTTCAATAATTGTCAGAAACTTTTCCTTCATCGCATAGCCCATTATACCCTACTTAGAAACATGCTTTATCATAAAGGCTATGATGGAACACTACTTCATTATTTATCTTTGAGAGAATCCAAGTTAGTGCTCAAAGAGGTTCATAATGTGTGGAACCCACAACAATCGTGTAGTCTTAGCTAAAAAGCTCCTTAAAACATGTTACTATTGGCCCAAAATGGAGACAAATGATTTTAATTATGTTCAGAAGTGTGTTTCTTGACAATAACATGGAAATTTTATCCATGCACCTTCTTAACCACTACAGCTGATCACTACACCATGGCCATTTTTTAAATGGGGCCTCAATCTCATCAAGAAAATAAACCCAACATCTTTTGATGGCCATAAACATATTCTCATTGCTACCAAGAATTTTACTAAGTGGATTGAGGCCATTCCTCTCACTTATGTCACTAGGAAGCAAAATGCCAAGTCTATACATTACCATATCATCTATCGATATGATATCCCAACCCATATTTTATCCAATAATGGTAGATCATTTATAAATCGAGATGTAAAATCTCTTTGTGCAAAATTCAAAATCAAGCATAAGAAATCCACACTATATAACATGCAAGGCAACAATCAAGTTGAGGCATCAAATAAAACTATTATTTCCATACTGAAAAAGATTGTTAATGACGTTGGCCATAATTAGCACTTGCAATTTTTTTTGCTCTCTGGGGTTATCGTACTAGTCATCGAACCTCCATAGGAGCCACTCCATACTCCCTTGTTTATGGCACATAAGCTATTATCTCGATTGAGATCAAGTTACCTTCACAACAAGTATCTTTGGATAATATTGAGGATGATGAAGAGTATAGGGTTTCTAGGTTACAAGAGATAGAACTCCTTAATGGCAAGCATTTGATTACCCTAGACAACTTGCAAGCCTATCAAAATAAATTATGTAGAAGATAGAGTAAGCGCATTCTCCCTAGGGAGTTTGAAATTGGTGATTTGGCCTTGAAAGAGAATCAGAAGAACACTAATATTGAATGCAAAAAAAGGATAAGTTCCAACCTAACTAGCTAGGCCCATATGTAATCACAACAAACTATAGATCAGGGGCATACCGAATGGCTACTTCAAATGGTGAAGAACTCACAGAGCCCATAAATATATTACATCTCAAACGATTCTATGCTTGACAACCTTTTGAACCATTGTCTACAAGACCCCTTACTTGGGGGCAACTTGTGCTAAAGTCATTTTATCCCACTATTATATCCTAGACCGTCCTATGTTGGACCATATTTATTTTGTCTTGGCATACCCTAGACCATTCTCATGAGAACCATATTTTTTAACGACTCTGGACCATTGGCACTTTGAATCATTTATATTCCAACTTGACTCTTTTTATCACACCCTAGACCGTTGCAACCTGGACAATTCTTTACCTTGACCAATTATGATCCTAATTATGAATCATAGGCATTTTGGACACACTCAATACTAGTTCTACAAAGCAATTCAACTTAGACAATATTCTATAGCTTTCTCTTATAGACAAGTAAACATAGATACATCAGCACATGGTTTTGCTCACTAAATGGTTATTTAAATTAATCTAGCACTGCATATTGTGCTTTTATTATTTTTCTATTGTTTGGTAGGCTTTGTTGCCTTACTAGGATCACACTCTTGCCGTTTTATGAGCTTAGGCCATTGTATCTGATTTTAGCTATTATTAGAATTTCTACTTTTGGACGTGAATCTCCATGTTTAGTTAGTTCCTTGTGCCATTATTTATATTCATGAACCCCATTGCAGTTGGTTTAACTATTGTTTGAACTCTTACCTATGGACGTGCATCTCCTCAGTTACATAGTCACGTGGGCCTTTTGTGAATAGTTCATTTCTATTATATATCCCAAAAACACAAAAGCATTAGCAAAAATTTGATAAAATAAACAAAAACATTGTCTTGCACTTTTATTTATTCTGATACCATGCTCTTGCCATTTTGCAAGTAATAATTTGAACACTCTCACCATTTTGCGAGCCCATTTTTTTATTTTCTCTACAACATCAATCATGTTTTCTTATCATCATTTATTTTCTATTTTATTTCTCGGGAGAACTACATTTGGCTTGAAGTTCAGGTTGGACCTTGCATCTATAAAACTATGTAGGTAGTGTCCACTTGTTTCATACATCTAGAGTCAGCTCAATCACCCCTTCATTTTCTTTTTTTTTCCCTTCATTTTGTTTTGTCTTATTGTTTCCCTATCACTTGGGGGTAAATTTGTCTCTTTGTTCTTGTTTTGTTTTGCTAATCTTATTATTTTTTAAATTAGGGTTCACCATATCACAGAGAGTAACGCCTCAATTACACTTACACGAATTATACACCTTTTTCTTTGCTTGCACTAACATTGTAGCTAACTCTTCTTTGTTTGTGTTTATTTGAGTTTTATTGTTGTTTTGTTGTGCTTTCTTATCTCTCCATTTATTTTGTTAATGTTTTATTCTTTTTTGTTCCTTTGTTGTTCTTCTTGGTGTTTTGTTATCTTGGTCTTTTGTGTTATTGTTTTGTTCTTTTGGGGTCACATACATTCTATACCCACTTTTAGTCTAGCTTTTTAGTTAGGATTGATTTGTTTTGAGTGGTGTTTAACTTATTCTTTTGTTTTGTTTTTCAAGTACATCTTGTTCATACACATGGATCTTGATTATTCATATCTTGCTTTCATGTTGTTTATTAAGTTGTTCTTGCTTTGCTTTATACATTCTTGTTCCTATTTAAGTCTTGCTTGTTCATATTTTAAGTTAAGTTACATTTATGTCTTGTTTTTATTTTTGTTTTTTGTTTGTTTTTGTTTAAATATAAATAGTTGTAACTCTGGTATTGGTAGTTTTTATCATTATCTTTAGTTATAAATATTCACATTTGAACTAGTTCATCGCAATTGAAATACAATGTTATTATAAGTCAATCATGCTTATGATGCATAATATCATTTTGATAAAGTAAGCACTAAGTGTTTTGGATTCCAAGTCCAAAAGTCAATGCAGCTCCAAAGATCAACTCTCAATGCACCATACCTAACACGAGACTCTATGCAAGATGTGCATATCTTGGCATATACTATGAGTCTAATTGAATAATGGTCTATCTTTCTTTTATTCTTCATTTTTCATTCCATTTTCTCCCGCTTCTAGGTGACTAAATTAGTTGGGGGTCCATTTGGATTATGTAGGCAACGCTTGGATACATGACATATCTCGGGTTAACTCGGCCACCCTCATTATTTCGATCATCTCTGTCATCACTTTGTGCATCTTTGTATGCCTGGTTCTTTTGGCTTCTTCAAGTCATTAGACCCTTGCATCTACAATTGTTCCCGATCATATTTAATCTATACATTAGGTTATCTCCTTGAGCTATGCTTACCAATTTTGCCTACTGGGGCATAACATTTTGATCAATCATTGATCCAATCCGCTCTACTAGGAAAAAAATGATTATCAATTATTAAAATCATCCCTACTGAGGCAAAATCAATTTATCAACTGATCAAATCCAGTCTATTGGGGCACATTATTAATTCATTGACCTCCTTTCTTTGGAGCAATGCTTTCATTTTCTAATTCTAAGCTCTGCATCTTTTGCTTTCGTTCTAGTAATTTTAAAGTATGCAACTTGTCTCGGGATCGATCATTCCCTAAGTGTGCAGCTTTCACCCTCTTGTGGGTGTGTTAAAGTGTGTCGCTTATGTTTTAGGATTGCATTCTTTCCACTTCCCCCTGCCTTGGGACCCATTATATTCTATTATATTTTGATCATTGAGAATCAACACGTGCAAACATTTGCTCCTACGGATATATTCTTATACATGGGTTAATTTCATTCTTGCTCTCTCTTTCGAGAGTCCATCCCTCTCTTTAATCCTCACATGTCCTCTCGAGGGGGCATCATGGGTCATTACCTTCCAACTTCTTCTTGAAAACTCTTTCATTATTTGAAAAGACATTGCTTTGACCAAATGTCTTGTCATGCCTTTTCAAACAAGGGTAAAATGTAGACATCCAATTCCTATCACCATTATGTTGAAATTATCAATCTTACTCAAAACTCTATGGCAACGTATAATTTCGATTAAAGTCACTAAAATGTGTTAAATGGTTCGAGCTTATCGTATACAAGTGTTGATTTAGACTAATGTATCCCTGAATGGGGCAATACATTTTATGTGATTACTAACTTTTCTCAAACCATTTCGAGTCAAAATGATAAAAACAAAATTTGATACTCTTAATGTAATGCACAAAATATGTGCTAAATAATTTTTGTAAAAAAAGATATATATATAATGTGCTAAATAATTTTTGTAAAAAAAGATATATATATATATATATATATATATATATATATATATATATATATATTCACATTCAATGGCATACTTAGATCACAAAATAATAATTAATCAAACTTATTAAACGGGTTTAATGAATGAGCTAATTAATTTATGAAAAAAATTAATTCAAATATATATGTATATATATATATTTATTTATTTATTTCATTTTTCTTAATATTTTAATAGAAAAATATTTAAATTTTAATTTTAATACTCCATTTAAAATAAATTTTCTAAAAATTAGTGAGATCAAAATTATTTGTTTTATAAAAAATTTTAACTCACTCGTCAAATAAAATAAGGTGATTAAATCCAACTTAATTACCCACCACTAAATTAATTACCAACACCCATTTAACTATTATTATTATTCTCTAATAAAAATTAAATAACACCATTTAAAAGTAAAAAGAAAAGTAACTTATTTAATAAATAGCTTCAAACAACTCACATGAAGAATTAAATAACTCAAAATAATTATTACGTTGAAAAGCGTAATCTACAGTAACAGGGGATTGTAATGTTGTGAGTTGTTCACTTTTATTTTCTGTGAACTAACAAATTAATTAAAAAAAAAATTAACCAACACAAAAAATATATATATATATATATAAACTCACACGTAATTTCAAAATAAATATATATATACCCAAAAAAAAAAAAAAAATGATTCAACAAAAATATATAAATATACACCAAAACAAAGGATATTATAAATACAATCATTTTAGGGTTTTAATAGTTAAATATAAAACTTTTGCGTTTTCCCCCGTACATCTATCATTAATATTATGTTTTTCTATGAATTATATATTTATTATACCGTTATATTATATATAGTTATATATATAAAGCATGCCGATGAGTAGTTTAGGTTAATTTTTTTTATTGTGTGAATTTTAAATAAAATTAAAATAATACAATATGAAAAATATATTTATAAATTAGTAATAAAATTAATTTTTATTTTTATGTGTTTATTTTATAAAGATAAAATTCAATAAAATTTATTTAAATATTTTTTTAAGACGGTAAAATTGTATTTAAATTTAAAAAATTTAAATAGAATTATATATGTATTATATAATTAATTATATATATATAATTTATGGATAAATTATTTTCATTATTTAATGATTCATTAAGTCTATTGTATTTTAAAATTGTTAGATAAAAGTTTGAATGTTTTATTTCTATTTTTTATAGGTATGGCTCGTCCACGAATGAATTTTGAAACTGAAGAGCAACGAAGACAATATCAAAGAGAATATGCTCAACAATATCGAAGACATCAATGTGAACAAATGATAGATGAACAAAGACAACAATAAAATGAGAATGAAAGAGAAAGACGTGCAAAACATAGCGCTAAAATGCCAATTGAAGAGTTAGAAGTAGAAATGAAACAACATGCCCAAGAAATGATAGCATACTATGAACGAACATTGCAAGATGATCAAAAAAGATTAAGAAGAAGAATTCAAAGCGAAATGCATTCAAATCAATTTACAGTGGAAGAAAGAAACCAACTACAAAAACGTAATTGTGAATCAGTTCAAAGACATCATTGAATGAATGCGAACTCAGAAGACGTGAATTTTATGACCATAGAACGTGTGTTAGACACCCTAGATAATAGAGAAAGAAATGTCATGGATAACAATGCTGAAAATAATATACAAAATACACATGATAACAGTGGAAATGTTGAAGTAGATTTGAAGACATCACAGATCATATTTCATCATCATCTAGAAAAATTGGCTTCACCAAGTATGTGTTATATTTGTCAAGAAAGTTACCCCGACATAAATATCTCTCGAGCACCTAAAGGTCCAATTTACCATAGATGTCAACAAGAGAAAAATGATCATCGATTTTTAGCATCAAATAATATGGATCCTGGTCCACAGCCACCAGAACTTGCATGCTTAACCCAAGTAGAAGAGATGTTGATAGCATGAGTCAATCCAATCCTTCAAGTCACACATGCAACTAGAGGTCAATATAAATATAAAGGACATACAATCATTTTTCCACAAGAAGTGAAAGACATTGCTAAGGTTTACCACATCAAATAAAAAAATTGCAGGTCATTATTGTTTGAAGAAGAGATCAACGTGGACAAATTACAATTTTATAGTTAATAGAGAGAGATTATATATGGCACTAAAATATAAAATAGAACATGACAAGTTCTATAGAGATGTTTAGGTTGATCAAAATGCACTTATCAAACTTCCACCCAATTCTAAGAAATATATCTTTGACCAATTGAACTTTGTACATATGGAGTTTGATTCAGATGTGAATGAGTATGTATTTTAAGGTTTGATGATGGAAATGGATGAAGGAAATATCATCGATCACACAAATTCAATGGCCTCTAGACCCTCAAATGCCATGAGAGAGATGGAATTGATCCATGCATGGGTGAATAATCTTAATGCAAAACCTGAAGATCTGATGGATTGGCCAAGAATTGGTACATCCCTATAAATGAGTATGTCACGGAAGGGTTAATTGATATGGCCTTCCCCACGTTGTTTCCAAATGAAATATGTGATTGGTTAGAACCAAGAATGAAGAGAGTACATCTACATGAATTTGTTAAACATTTGATTCGATACATGGATCACCATTTTGGATGACACCCACGATTCAAATATTGCATGATGAATATGATTATGAGACATTGTGCAAAAAAATCATCTACAGTGTTTGTGAAAAAGAATTTGCAAGACATGCCAATCACCATCAATGAATTATGTGAGCATATGGACGGTGTGCCACACTCTCATCTAGCTGATCGTTTGATGCATTTTGGTACCACATTGAGGGGTACAAGGTCTTATTGGGCAAAAAGTTGTGTGGAATTAAGTGACATGTTACATCAAATTGGAACACCAACAATTTTATTCACATTGAGTGCAACTGATATGTATTGGCTTGATCTACATGTGTTAATGCTAGGAACACCACCAAGCAATCCCCAAGAATCAAAAAAATGGCATCGACAAAATATTATTGATTACCCTCATATAGTGACATATTACATGCACTTGCGACATATAATTTTTTGAAAGGGGATTCTACAAAAAGGAATGAAAGTGAAAGATCATTGGTCTAGATATGAATGGCAACATAGAGGTTCACCACATGTACATGGGTTCATATGGTTGAAGGGAGCACCAAACATGGAGAACCTTGATTGGACAAATAATCATGATATTCAAAATGCTCAAAAATACTTTGATTCTATTTTCCATGCATGGAATCCATGTGGAGATCCACATCAACGAAACATACATGGAGTTATTAATATGTTTCATATATAATTTTTACATAATAATTAAGTTGCATCATACTAACAGATAAAATATTATATATGATGCAATATATGTATTATAAAATTTTACACAACATCCATGCCTTTGAAATACACATCAATTGGCACAAGTGGATCTTGACCATGACTATGAAGAGCTACTTAATTGTGTAGACCGTCATATAATGTGTAGTGAGGGTGTCTGCCTACGTAAGAAAAGAGGAAAGATGGTTTGTAGGTAAGAAATTCAAATGTTCATTTTTATATAGTATTGAGATTGATTTCATTTTTGTTATATATAAATATAACATAATGTGCTTACAGAAACTATTTCTTTTATTATTTTTATAGGTACAATGCACTATGGCCTTTGAATATGAATGGACCAAAATTATTTCAAGACCCAAAAATAGGAGATAAAAAACATGAGCTTGCAAGAAATGATGACCGTGTAAATACACATAACCAAAACATACTACAATTATGGAGAGCAAATGTAGATTGGTACCCTGTGCTTTCAAAACATGTGGTAATCAATTACATTAACAAATATGCAGCAAAAGCTGAGAAGAGTTCTAAAACTTATCATCAAATGTTAATGCGACTTGCAAACATTGAAAATCTTGACGAATTAGCAACCAAAGCATATAGAAGACTCCTAATAGAAACCCTTGTCGAAAGAAACATTGGGGCATAGAAGACATGTCATATGTTGTTAGAGCTTCCATTGGTAGAGAGTAGTAGAGTGTTTGTCACTTTGAATGTTTCACGTGAAGTGTTCAAACTGGTGACACATTCTATAGAACCAAAAAATGATAAACCCTTAAAATCTTTCATTGATGGGTACATGAACAAACCTTATGAAATGGAAAGATTTTCACTTATAGAGATAGTTTGATCATGGTCATATAATCCCAAGTGAAGGTGAGATAATAAATGGGAGGCCAGGAGTGTGGCAACTATTGTGAGAGTATTCCCAAGGTTTACTACAGTATTGGTGCAAGAATCATAAAAATGGGTTGATTTCTATTGGTCAGAGTTATTGATTTACAAGCCATTTCATAATATAGAAAGAGATATTGGACTTCTTGATGATATAATAGTATCAAACTGGGAATCATTTAATTACAATCCTTGGCATGTGGAACAGAGAGTTATGCAAGATGACAATGAAAATCAAAGTGATGTTGAATGTGATGATGTTCAAGTTGTTCATCAAAATACAATGAAACATGAATGGGAAATCATATCAAGGCTACATTGTAGGAAAATTATGAAAGTATCAGAATTAGATATGTTGGGAAGAAGAGATATTGATAGACAAACACCATGGAATCATGAATACAAAGGAGAAGAAAACAAAACTTCAGCTATAAAATTCGTAAGCACAATGAAAGACAACAAGTTACTCATACCATATGATATGACAAGTAATATTTCATATGGAATCTTAAGTGCCAAACAAAAAAAGGAAATTGATATAATCATGACACATTTTCTTCAATCTCATAATGTCGCATCACTATGCATGATAATTCAAGGAAAAACAGGAACATGAAAATCACATCTAATTGGTGCCATTCGTGAAGCTTTTCAAAATGAATAATCAAATATGCAGCATTGTCCACTTTTATTACTTACACCAACTAGAGTTGCAGTGTTTAATATTGGTGCTTTGACAATCCACTCAACACTATGAATCCCAATTGTAGACTTCTCTGAATTAGAAGGAACAAGACTCACAAGTTTTCAAGAAGAAATGCGGCATATAAAATACATATTGATTGATGAAATGAGTTTCATTGGGGAAAAATGTTGTAGAACATAGATGCACAACTTCATCAAGCATTTTCAGAAAATGCAAGCATGAGTTTTGGAGGTAGATCAATCAATTTAGTAGGATATTTGGGCCAGCTACCTCCTGTGAGTGATAAAGCACCATACAATAGTAACAAACATGAAAAAATATTATGGGAAGAATTCAAAATAATTGTTACTTTAGATAAGGTATTTAGACAAGGAGAAAGTTATGACCAAAAAAGGCTTCGACAACTGCTCACAAATCTTAGAGATGCACATCCAACTATTGATGATTGGAAACTAGTGATGTCAAGGACAAATAGTGTATTATACCCAAGCATTAAGAAAGATTTTGACAATGCTATTCATTTATTTGAAACAAATGATAATGTAAAAAAACATAACAGAATGAAATTAAAATCATTAAAAGGATCAATTGCACAAAGCATTGCAACTAGAACAGGTAATACCAATCCATCAAGAGGTTAGAATGATGAATTAGATGTGGAGTTATTAATAGCTAAGGATGCAAGGGTGATGTTAACCTCCAATCTATGGATAGAATCAAGACTTGTAAATGGATCTCTAGGATATATTTAAAGTATAGTATACAAACCTAGAAGTTCCCCACCATATCCACCTACATATGTTATGGTGGAATTTGATAGTTACTCTGGAATGTCATTTGCAGATGCAACTCTGTATACATTCCAATTACACCAATACAAAGGGTATGAACATGACAACTACCTTTAATACTGGCTTGGGGATTATCCATACATAAATCACAAGGATTGACTCTTTCTCAAGCAACAATTGATATAGGGCATACAGAAAGACCAGGGTTAACATTTGTGGCCATCTCACATGTAAAATCTTTGGAAGGACTCAAAATTTGGTCTCCATTTTCATATGACAGATATGAGAAGTTGAAAATAGGAAAACAAATTTCCAAATAGAAATTTGAGGAAGAGAGACTCAAGTCCTTAGAAGTACAATAATGTTACAAGTTTAATATCATATATATTATACTTATTTTCAAATTTTGATGTGTATGAAATTATTTTCTTTAATTATCATTGAATGTGATATATATTTCTTATTTGGAT
This sequence comes from Torreya grandis, assembly GCA_037957365.1. NCBI lineage: Eukaryota > Viridiplantae > Streptophyta > Pinopsida > Cupressales > Taxaceae > Torreya > Torreya grandis. Next base: position 1,591,072 of record JARHVA010000271.1, read on the forward strand.
GAATATGAAATGATGCATTAATTGGTATTTATTGTTAAATGTGCATACCACACCTATGGGTACTACTAGCATAGAAATCTTAAATACATTTATCTAAAATACATTGAGAGATATCAATCTCAAGGCACCTATCTAACCTACATCACAATATAAGTGCCTCAAGATTGATATCTCTTGACATATTTTAGATAAATGTATTTAAGATATCTATGCTAGTTATAAAATAAAGTCAAAGTCTTCTCCCGTTTGTAAGTGGAAGAATTAATGTGAGCCATGTGATCAAATGCTTTCGAGCCCTAGGATTTAAGGATTCCAAAAGTTGCCCTAATTTCTCATTTAGTCATATAAAATCTATTTTCTAAGTTTTTTGGCTTTCATTTGGTTAGATTGTTTTACAGGTTAAAGGTTTGAAGGAGGGAGCTTGAAGAAGAAACACACATACTCTTTAAAAATTTGTATGTATTTATTTGTTTATTGATTTTTCTAAAATGAATACTTATATGTATATATTTGATTATATATACATGAGATATACAAAATAAGAAATGACCTATGACCACAACCATCGTTGGGGGCCATCGGCCCCATAACTCCATGAGGCAAGGGCCGGTCGGTTGGCTGAGCCCCCTCCTTCCCTCCATTTAATATGGAGGTGAGGGTTTGGGGGTGGTCGGCTCGGCCGCCACTGCCCCACTCTCCCCTGCCCCACTTTCTCCCTTTATATATATATATATATAGTTAGTTAGTTTTTATTTCATTTTATTTTTATTTTTTTAAATAATTTTAATTTTTTATAATATTTTTAATTTTTAATTTTTTTATAATTTAGTTTTCATTTTTAGTTTTAATTTTTCTTTCAATTTATTTTATTTAATATGGTTATTATATATATATATATATATATATATATATATATATATATATATATATATATATATATATATATATGTATGTATGTATGTATGTATGTATGTATGTATGTATGTATGTATGTATGTATGTATGTATGTATGTATGTATGTATGTATGTATGTTTAATTGTTAAAGCATATATATCAATGTATATATATATACATACTCAAATACTTTTATTTTTAAACTTTGATTTTATTTTATTTTTTATTTTATTTTATTTTTTTTAAAATAAAAGTATGTATGTATATAACTATTTATTTGGTTAAATGGAAATTTTACACATATTTTAAACTTAAGTAAAATTTAATTTTAGTATAATGGTACTAGTATATATTTTTTTAAACTTTTTATAAAGGTACTAGTATTTTTTTTTTAATTTATTTGTTGAATGTTCATAAATTAAATTATTATTAATTTTCAATATTATAAAGTGAATATATTATCATTTTTTTGTTGTGCAAATTAATACATTGAAACAATAAATTTTCCCATTCATATTTCAACACTCTAATAATGCAAAGGTAAGCAAAGAGATAAATATTATATCATATGCAACAAAAATCTTTTTCATCCTTTTTATGGAGGAGGAAGTTTATGTCATATGTAGACAATATACAACTTCAAGAGAACAATTTTAATATTTGTAGTTATAATCTTCTTTTGGATTCAATAAAGGAAAAACAATTATATGTGTGTGTGTGTGTGTGTGTGTGTGTGTGTGTGTGTGTGTGTGTGTGTGTGTGTGTTCATCCATTTTATCAAGAGTATGCATAACATTCAAGTGCTACTAAGATAGTTTCAACTCCATCTTTCATTCACATTATTCCCTTAAACATTATATCAAGACTCTTTTACCATTTAACCAAACATATGAACAATCTCAAGATAGAAAAGATTATAAGGAACATACATATTTTCATATTCATATTTTCAACAAATAACTTTTTCATATATTGGTAACAATGACTAAAATGAAGGAAAACTAGTAATATTCTTACAAGTATTCATTCCAATAAGGATTACAATATTCCCAACAAAATATAGGAGAGATAAATCTCAAGTTCACAAAACTAAAATCCTTGTCTCAATACATCCCATTACAAAATTATAAGATTTTATCAAATATCTCATTCTTCAAAAAAAACAATGCATCACAATGGATAAGCTTCTCAACAACATGTAGGACTTGGGATGCCAAAATACATGTAAAAGTAATCACCATGCTAAAACAAGCTCCAAGATCCAAAACCTACACACAAGTGTCAAGTTCCAAGAATACACTAAAAAAACATTAAAAATAGGTCAAAAGAAGGTACTTGACCACCCATCATTTAGACATTAATACATGCAAACCTCACCAAATAAATTTCATATATAGCCTCCCCCAAACCCAAGGGAAAGGGGCATACCTTAAACTCATATGCACAAGGATAAGCTTGAAAAGGGTAATGGCTTGGTATCAATAAAAAGAGAACAAAATAACAAGGTGATCACAAAAGCAACAAAAAGAACATAGAATTCAAGGAATTCACTAATGGGAAGAGAAGAGGGCTCTTGATTTTTTATCATATAATTTGTCAACAATGTATGGCTTCCAAAGCCAAATAAAATAGAGCTTGCCAAGCAATAGTTTACCTCCTTAGACCTCCCATATCTCATAAAGGAGAGTGGTTTTTCAACTTGTAAAAAGGTTCCACTACTCATAAGCATCTTCATGCCACTAAAACAAAAGTGGGCTTGTCCAACAAACCTTAAACAAGAGCACCACTCTCATTCCCTAAATACATGCACTTATACCAATCCCCACATGGATGGCGTAGAGGTGCTCCCAAATCCCATATCCAACACTCAATCAATAAAAAAAGAAAATAACAAGAAAGAGATAACATGACAACAAAATACAAATGAAAAGCAAAAAGGAAAATCAATAACAAGACCTCCAATATAGTAAAAACATTCATTCATCTTTTTTTAGAAGAGATTCATTTAAGAAAGACAAGAGAAGTGAAAGTATTCAAGCATAACAAACAAAAATTGAAAGAGCAAAGCCTACCTCAATCAAAGCTCCACTTGATACTTCTAAAATCCTCTTCCTTCAAGCACCCAAGGTTTTTCACCATCCAAAAATGCATAAAACTTCAAAAGACCCCAAAAGAAGGTTCTTAAAAAAAGAAGACAACCAAAAATAATGACTAATAAGAGGGTGACACATGGCCACCCACATCCCCAGAATAGAACCATCCTTCTTAACTTCTCTTACAACTCTCATGAATGCACTTACACACCCACATGGATGTTTCTTGCACTAAACATACAAAATGCAACTTACTTGTACTAAGTACAAGCTTACCTCTAGCAATGAAGATATACGTCATAAATAAAGTCCTTTCTATGACTAAAAAGTGGTCAAAAGTCCTTAAAAAATCTATTTACATATTGGGTATAGGTATGGGCCCAAAAGGGACTAGTAAGAGAAGCTTTTCTTGTCAAAAACTCAAGCTAAAAGATGGTTGAAAGGACAAATCCGATTTTGCACTAATGGGTTGAGTTTTGAAGGTCAACCTAACCCTTGAAAAGGTTAGTTAACCTCATTGAGAGTTAAAATAGGTTTATGGTGTTGAAATTAGAAGACTTTTAAATCATAACACCAAAATTTAAATTAATAAGAAGAATTTAAAAAACACAAATAATACAATTAAGAATTTGAAAAGAAATGAGGGTATAAAATTAAAGGTTTAAGGTGATTTTAAATATTCATATGATTCCTCAAGGCATGCCTGAGTCCCTCATAATCCTACCTTTGACCTTTTACACCCGCACACTCAATGCAAATATGAAATACATCCACAGAAAAATGACTTATATCTAGACTAATATGAACTAGTATAATTGTCACTATAAAACTTTGTAAGGTAATCATATATCTTGGTTAGTTCCACATAATCAACTATAAATGTTTGAAATAAAAAATCATGCTATTTAATATCAACATCTCAATAATTAGGTATATCCACTTATACCTTGCATATAATGAAATCTATCAAACTAATAATCAATATCTATAATGTTAAAAAAATATAAAGTGTGGGCATCCTGTGCCTCCAAATAGTCTAACATATATCCATTGAGTCCACAAAAATGTAACAAAATATATAATTGGATGATGATGTCAAAATGGGGTCTCACAGTGAACCATTGAATTCTTCTAATTCAAAAGCACATGACACGTGCATGTGTTATTTAGCATCCACAACGTCCTAAATGGGGTATTGGTCTGTACACAACTGACACCTTCTAATTATACTCTAGTCAAATTATGACTCAGTAACTTGATATTTTGATCAATTTGATCAAATGGGCAACCAATTTCCCAAGAATCATAGAAAAATTAATTAACTCCACTTAAGCAAATTAAACCAAATCAAGAGCCTAAGTAAAAAATCCATAGAAGTTATTAAATATCTATTAATTGAAAATTCATTTATAATATTTACATCATTTGGTGACATCATCAGTGGGGTGGCATCCATAAGCCATAAATGACACAAATATTAGGTTTAAGCCCTCCCATGCCTCATTAATGCCCTTTTTTTCCAAATATTAATGGAGAATTTATGGATTGAGCTGCCAAAATTGAATTGATCTATGATCACACATCTTGATCTCAATATGGAAGGTCATGGTTGATTCTGATCATTTCCAAAAATCTATAAATACAAGGGTCCTCACTCATATTTTCAAGCTATTTTTGTGTAATGTTATTATTCTGAATTTGCAATAGGATAACTTTAATTATTGGCATGCATTTGATTAATTTCATAAGCCTAGTTCATTGGTGCATTGAGAGATGATGGAGGAGCAAGCCACTCATCATTGACAAAGACTTGGAGCACCAAATCAGGGGAAAAACATATTTTTGAGCTGCATTTGGAGGAGGGATGCTCTTGGGAAGGCTTGATTTTGTATTCCTTCTTTCAATAGCTCTTAGTTTTCATTTTCAACACACCATGAGGGAGTTAGCTTTATGAGTTCTGTTCTTTATGCTTATTTTGATTTTTCATTACTAATACATGATCTAACTCACTTTGGATACCTACTCTATAATCTCAAATATACTGACTAAATGATCATTTACATTAGTGATCATCTCAAGCATAATGTAAATTATGGCGATCTACCATCTCATGATGGCATTGCATGTGGAGGTTCCTCCTTCCCCTACTCCTATACTTTATATTGGACTTGGTGAAATTCATTACATGACTTCTTCCTTTCTTTCTTCCTCCACCATGCCTAGTATTTACACTAACATGGTGGGTCTTTCCTATAGCGAGATTACTCAGATTGCCCTCATTAATACCCACGTTAATGCCATAACTAGTACATCTCAGCAAGCTACTCAAGCTCATTCCTCTAGCCAAAAAACTTATAATCCAAATCAAATATTGTTGCAATCCATGGACCAAAATGGCTACCTTTCAAGCTAATAATTCCAACCAAAAGATATAAATTCAAAATAAACTTTTATAATTTCAAAACCATCCTCAAAAACTTGAGTGGAGAATGTAAAATCCAAATTCCTCTCCACCACCCCCCACACCCCTTAGAGATTTCTTGGAAATCTTATTTTGCAACCTCTTCTTTGCAATTAAGAAATTAAATATATTCAAAATAAACCACTAGTTCTTCAAATTGTAAACACACACACACACACACACAGGTTGTATCACTACTATGATCACCTATAATGGATCCACCAATCCCACTTTACATTTTAAAACATTTTAAAATATTTATAAGTAATGGATTAATCTAAACACCTTTACGACTACCACCTTTTCTAGTGATGCCTTGTATTTTTACAATAAACTCAAGTATAACATTATCTCTAGTTTATAAGACTTTGTTAACATACTAGTTCAATAATTTCAAACCAATGATCTTCATAAAAATATATTATCTCATTTCATTAATTACAAACAAGCACAATATGAAATTACCGAAGTTTTCATCAAGCATTGGAAGGTATTAGCTAACAAAGTTGAGAACAACATGTTAGAAGACAACCTCTTCCACTTGTTTACCATTGCTTTTTGTCCCAAACTTTAATACATATTCAAGACTCTCTCTCTCTCTCTAAAATCATTATAAGAATCCCTTGATCAAGATAAGTGTCAACACTTCCTCATAAGATAATTCAAGCCTTCCTAAACCAAGTCTAGAATGTGTCTGCTTATAAAGTCTATGAATAAAAAAACTACCATAATGATGTTTTAGATACAAATGATTCTACAAGAACCATCAATGTCATTCTTCCGAGAAGCTCCGATGAAGTGACTCTTTCCCAACCTATCATAGGAAGTCCCTTCCAGCCTCCTCCTTCCTCACAAGTCATCAATGTTGATGTTCATCATCCTACTTATTTAGATGATATTAAGAAGCATTTTATTAAACCCTCACCTAGAGATTTGGATTCTTCTCACCCTACTATTCATTGATATGATTCTAAAAAAAATGATGGTATCATGCAAATTAAGGTCAATCCCATGAAACTCATAGATGACTTAATAACCTTTCTTTCGAATTTCTCCCCAGTCCCAACTTTGATCATGAAACTATGATATGAGAGTGAAAACAAGATTATGACATGGTAGTAAAATCCCATGACTACAAATTCAAATGTGATGCCCTTCACCAAGCTAATGATCACCTTGTTATATACCTAAGCATAATAAAAAGCAACAAACTAATCCCAATTAGCCTAAAGTCATAAATGTTGTTGAAACATTTATTATCTGAACTCTTCTACTAATTGAAAGAACCTCATTAACATGACCAACATGAAGAATGTAGTCTCATATATTTATACTTATCCTCATGTGACTCATACTCCTTATCATGCTTCTAGAATAATTTAGGATATCTTACCATCTCATTTTATGGATGTCAAGTATGAGGAAATAATAGTTTCTTTTATCCTAACTACATTGGCTAAACAAATGTAGTTCTCTTCTTTCACGACTATACCAATTGCATTTACCAACCTGATGTGATCTATTATTAATGTGTTCCCTATAATAATTATATCGACCACTTTGATAGACTCAGTTACTCCCAGCCTAGAATCTACTGCATCAACTAGCTCAATACAATTAGTTTCTATTTCAAGTCCTATTCCCACTACATCAACCAGTCTGATACAATAAATTTGTATCACTAATTCAAATGTTACTGCATTGACTAGCTCAATATAGTCTAATTTTATCATTTATATACAACAAAAAACATTGGCTAACCTAATGTTATTTTCTCACCTAGCCCCTAATATATCATCTAATTTGAGACCACATAGTTATATTCCAAATCAATTTCAGCCTGGATCAACTCCTTCTTCAACTAACATAATTTAGAATTATGCACCTTTATCTCAGTCATGTGTAGCTCACATTGAATTTAATGAATGGTATCTGATTAAATAAATTTCCAAGATCCCTTCTTAAATTGCATTCCTTGAGCTTATGAAGACTTCTCTACATCATTTCAACCACTTTATACAACTTCTATTTGACATGAACATTCCTTGACCATGGCCTATGAGGCAAGAAGCTACCTTCCCTGAGTTCAAGGATAGTAGCTTACAATAGTGTGAATAAATATCCATTCAAGTTAACAAAAATTTGAATGTTTCTCTTTCACTTAAGTTTCATATTACTTCTATGATCCCTGATGAAATATTACAAAAATGTGAAGAATGTCCATTTAATTTCATGAAACTTTATATGTTTATCTTTCACTTAAGTTTCCTATTACTTCCATGATCCCCAATGAAAACTTAATTCTTGCAAATAATCCTCCCCTTTTCATTAGTGTCCTATTTGGTGACATTTGAGTCAAGCGTGTCTTGATAGATGAAGGTTCTGACATCTGTGTTGCCTCCTTTGATTTCATCAAAACCCTATACTCTAAGTGCAACCTTAATTATACCCTAAGCATGTGTCAAGGCTATGATAAAATATGAATGCCTCCTCTAAGTTATGTTTGGATTCCTATCATATTTCCTCTCATCATGATTAAATTTAATATTATGATATTTGACTTTCTATTATCTTATAACATTTTTTTGGTTTGATCATGGACTCATCGCATGATGGTTATCATTTCCTCTACAAGTCAGTGTTTCAAGTTTCCCCATAACATTCAATGTGATACCAACCCTTGAAATTTTTAATAATTCTAAGAAACAATTCCAAGAATGTGGTGTCTTTATAATACGTACCCTTGAATCTTTGCTTGTCATCCCTTTTTGAGAGTATAAACACTTTAATTATCCCATCAATTCTAATTGGGGTTATAGAAATCATCCCAAGCATGTGGAAAACATGCCCTCCAACCTTTTACATTTTGATGATGATGATCTCAATGAGATTAGCCTCAAAATCAAAACCTCAGACATTCCTTACAGTATTATAGCTTAGTTTCCCCTTTCTTTGTAACCTTATTCTCATAAGAAGCTGAATGAGGAGTTTCATACTTATATGGTCATTTATAAAAACCCTTCCTACCACTCTTCCTCTAGTGACATAGTGGTATATGTCCTTCTTATAGATATTCATACACCATATTATGATGACGTTTATTCCCTTGATTACACATACTTAGTTGGTTATGCTCAAGCTAAATATGTGGAAGTCATATATTATCGATCCTCACTTCAACACTCTTGTGAGACATATTCATATTCTCATTACATTAATTTAGTTGACATTATTCGTGCTCCTTATAATTCATTTGACATTATCCCTCCTTCGATTGATATTTACATGTCAAAGATGGAACGCACTCTAGTTTCTTTATGTCTTGCCTTAGTTACTTTTGAGCCTTTTCAAAACATGTTCCTTGGTTAGTACATGGTGGGACCATACCAATTTTCCAAAATTTTAGATCCTTTAAGTACACTTCCTCCCAAAATGTTGGATACATTGATATGGCTGACTCCAACATAGTCTCCTAAAAAAGTAGCTATAGCACCAGTTCTTGAACCTACCCTTAGATGCTTCGATAATGATGAATTATTTAAAAAGGTTCTAGACATATCCTGTATCATAATCCACTAGAAAAGATGTAGTTCCACACCACCTCACCCAATCATAAGAGTCATATTGTGATATTCACAAGTTATCCAGTAATTGGGCCAAATATTGTCGAACATACAAGAGATTCTTAGCATAGCAGAATTCATAAGGCTTAGTTCCCACCTCACATAGTCAACCACCTATATAAAATACTCATAGGATCATTTTTATTTCCATATTATGAAAAGGCACTCTTTAACCTATTATCGAGCTCTTTGATAGTACCTAGATGTGTTTCATCTTGAAGTAACCCAAATTTCCACTATCCTAAACATGTCACCCTCAAAGATATCTCCAAACTACATCCCCAAACATGGGAAACAATTTTATTTAGCATCAGTGTGATAAACATCATATAGATATATGTAGAGCACTCCAACAACATTTTCATGACTTTCTAGGGCCCACACCTTAGCCTTGCCAACAACACTCACGAGGTCATTCTCGAATAAAGGGGAAACCTTATCCTCGACTAGAGCCTTGTAGTAGATAATAGGATATCAACAACCTAATGTTATAGGTTCCTCACATTTAGTGTTATTCATATAAGGCCACATGACCTCCTCCTTCTAGTATTTCTACTTTCTCTATAGAGCTTGTCCACTAGGTAGTCCTTGCATGACACTCTAAAAAAGTAGAAGAAACTATGATTAGAGCTATTACCAATTATAGTGAGATTTATCAAATGTTATTGATGATGTATGTTGATATTTGTCATAGAATTTATGAGCACATATTTGATTCATATCATATTATTCTTCACATTGTCATATGAGTGGATTTCATGTTTATTATTATTAGCATTTGTTATGGTTATTGTATATATCTTGCTTATATCATAACTCTCCTTCATTTTCAACACTTTAATTTTCAACATTTATGTCTCATTTTATCATTTTGTATCACATTAATTTCAACTTTGTTTCTCTCATAAAACTTAGGTAGCACCTTTGAGTTTGCATTTATTACATTGCTTATCATTATTTACCTTAGTCTCCTTGTGATTATTTGGCCCTTATTTATTTCCCCTATTTTTGGATGACCATTTACTTTCCCCCTCTTTTGTGTTGACCATATATTTTCCCCCTCTTTTGGGATACCTATTAATTTCATTAGTGCTTGTGTTAGATCCCTTGTAGGTTAATATGGCTGCCTTGGTGACATGACTATAATAGCATTGTCTTCCTTCCTTGTTATTAGTTATAAACATAAGCTTCATTTTATTACATGGATGGATCTTCCACGATCCCCATATTTCACTTCACTCCTTTCACTTGAGGCACATGTAGGTTGGTTTTGATATTACACACTTACATGTTGGGTAATTATAGGAGTCTTTAGGTACCATGGTATTTAGGTTTTACTTTCTAGTGGCCAAGTGTAATCTCTCTTGTGTTAGATACCTATTTCACTCATGTTTGGTTTTTTTGAATCCTTATAGAGGAGGAAACATAGAAAAATACAAAATAATTAAAATCCATATCATAAGAAAAGGTAATTGTTAGCCAAATTTTGGCTACCATGAATAAAGATCATTCAAAATTTTAATGAACTTGATCTTAAATTTGTTGACAGCTATTATGAAGGCTTTGTATTGGTCATTAATGATCTAGGATGATAGGTAATATGTCTTCCTTTGCAGCTTACAAGGTCATTTAAGATGGTCTAGTTGGTATTTTATTCAAGTCATGTTATCTTGTCATCAAATGGTCACTCTTTATGTTCTTCATTATGTGTTTAGCATTGTTTAAGGTAAGTAAAAATCAAGTCAATGTGGAGACATGTCCAAAGAGACAAGGTGGTAATCCTAGAAGGAACAAACATGGTCTAAAGCTAGTCAAATTGGTCAAAGAAGCAAACTAGTACGTTAATTACATTATTTTTTAAAGCAATTTGAAGAGTTTAAGGTATTTTACTACTTTAGTCTCTTTGTGATTTCCAATGTTGAAGATGACACTTACTAGTAAAGGGAAAAGATAAAGGTTTGGTCCTTGCATAAGAGTTGTGTTAAGTCATCTAACATCTATATGATGACATCATGTTGTACCTTACTATACACATCCTCCAAAGGTCTTATATAACTGATTTTCAATGCTGGACTTCTCTTTGTAACTGTCATTTATCATTCTCCAACGCACAAATGAAGAGTTTTTGAGAGATCTACAGGTAAATAAGCATATGAAACATTTTTTAAACCACTTCCATGTCTATATACGTCATGGGAAGGTGAAGAGTCACCTAGTTTACCATCTCTAGCAATTCCAAAGGTTAGAATAGGCAAAATCTTGAGAAAGGCATATTTTTGGAGGTTTTGTGCAGAGGGTTTATGAGGGTTGAAAATTTAAAAACTCTCCCATATATCCCCATGGTCCTCTCAGACATAAATCCAAGAAAAAATTGGAGTTGTAGATCCAAACAGTGCAAAAACCCACTCCATTTACCTACCAGTCTTCTTGGTATCTCAATATAGGCAACATGTTCTCACTTGGTAATTTGAAGAGAGAAAGTTGAAGTATAAGATATTTTACATAGGAGGGTACCCTAATTCCCTTCCACTTTGTTTCATTGGTTGTCTATTTAATTCCCTTAACTTTATGAACAATCATTAATAAGTTAAGGGTGTGCAAAGGTGACTCAAAACCTCAATAGGGTCAATTTTTTCCAAATACAGGGTTTTGAGGTTGAATGAATGCATGAAAATGTTTTTATAGAGTATTTTAAACAATCCTTTACACTGTCAATATCATGGTTTCTCAATTATATTTGTGTTCATGGTTGGTGCAGTGTCAAATGGCCTTATTTTGGTAGTTTTAGCATGATAACCTTATGTGTAAAGAGTTTGAAGTTGTTGTGTTGCATGAAATGTTTGAAATAAGGTGTTTTTCAGTTTTTTAAACCTCATAAATATTATTTATACCCATAAAATCATCATTTGATACATAAACTTCAAGATAAACAAGTAACTATGCATATGCAGTTAGACTGTTGAAACTAACTACCTTAGTGGAATATCATGATCAAGTGTGAATATATGGTCATTGTAAAATATATTTGAAGGAGAAACATCATATTATGTAAAATTATATATAATATTCAAAAAATACCCATGTGTCATGATTGGAGGTTAATATCCAAGAGTCACTTCTTCAAGCCAAGGTTTAAGAAGATTGTGAACCTACACATCTACGGACCTATAGGTCACTATTGACACCAAATATTTGCTCATCAGAGTATACATGATCTTTTTAAAACATGATTAAATGTCATTATTTATTTATCTAAATCTCTAAATCATTTTATACTTGATTTTCCATATCTCATTCATTTTGCCTTCTCAATGGACTATGTGTTTCTCAATAGACTATGCGAGTCGAAAAGAGGACTAAGAGTATGAAGGGAATGCTCCAGGTGGTCTAAGCCTATTATAGTGAGAGATAAAGATATTAAAGCCTATGATACCCTGATATAATAGTTCATCATTATTAATTAGGCTTAAAAAATGGAAAACATAGAGAGAAAGAAGGGATTTAGGTCTAATTGATTATCTACAGTCCGTCAACAGGCAGAGGATAAAAAACATGCTTGTGATGGATATTTGAGGGTTTGAGAATGTGATGAGATTAAAAATGATATGTGATTTTATGTTTAATTATATCAAATCATTCCAATAAGGATAAAACTATCTTAGAAGATCCTAAATGACCACCTACAGTCAAGACAAACCTAAGCATGAACCTACGGCTTGTCATAGCAAAATAGAGGAAAAGGGGGGTGTTAATGATGAAAAAAAAGTTAGAAGGCCTGTATAAGTTCAAAATAATATGAAACAAATTTTATCATAATTCATTATCCAATAATTGCCTCAGTAGAGGAGGATCCACTCTCCAAACTTACAGTCATAAGGCCTAATTGATTGTTTACAGGCCTACCTATATGAAAATGTGTGCTATGTTTGGAATATGAAGATATAGAGATATGTTGAGTTGGGAAAATAAATGATGAGTTTTTTTAGAAATTTTAGAGAGTTTTTAACCTTGTAATTAAGATGAAAATGCTGAAGAAGAGACATTCTTGAAGACTAGTGAGGTGGCAGGCCTAATTTAAGACCTACAGGCTCATTGTGGATCTAGTGAAGAAAAGGCATATCCTTTTTACTAGATAAAGGGTTTGGAAGGTCATTAAGGTTATATTATAACATGAATAATATAAATAATATATCTCAATACCATTCAAATGACATATAATCATGTTAAATAAGGTTTAGTCTCAAGGTAAAATTTAAGGCCTAGCTGAAGACCTACAGGGTTATACTCAATTTAGGAATATAATTTATAATTATTATATTAATTATGGGATTATAATGGTAGGGAGAGACGTGTAAAAACATGTTAAAATACCCCATAGAATATTAACTTCTTTCTTGATGAATAAAATGGCATAGAGTGATTGTTAGGGTCACTAACACCATATTGCCCATAAACCCTAACCATAAGCCTATGGAGGTAACAGTGGGTTTGAGGAATGGAATGGAGTATATAACCATTATAAAAACTAATATGAGTTTTAAAAAACCCAATGATGGTTTTGTATCCAAAACCAAACACTTTTACACCTCATTAGGTCAAATCAACCTCCTCGAGCTCTCAAACAGGCCTCGATAATAAAAAATGGTCACTTTTTTCACACAAGAAGTACAACCAGCATATGCATGAGAGCCAATGGTGTTAGTATGTGTTTAGGTAACCTATTAAATCCTAATTTATTTAATTTTTTATTTGGTTAGGGTCCATATATTTATTAACCATTTTCAATAAGGTTGCACAGTCCCAAAACTGTGCTTAAACCCTCTAAAGAGACTCGATGGAAGAGATTGACTTACTAAGTGCTTAAAATAGACTAAAATGGTCTAAAAAACTATTTAATTGTCTCTAAAAACCATTAATAATATATTATATTCACTTACTCACATGTGTGAGGTATTATGGTATATAACTTGGCCTAGGAATGACTGTTACAGACCTTAAAATGTAGTTTTTGAGGGTTTCTTGTGAAGTTTGACTGAGTAAGACCAAGAATAGTTACTTGGAACCATATATGAAAAAATTAATTCAAATAAAAATGCTCATATAGAATCATGAATAAGTTTTCAAATTACTACAACACCAACAGTTGGTTTCAAGGCACCTAAGGGTAAGTAAACATGCTATCAAGGGTTCTTATCAGACCTAATGCACTCGTACCTCAATCTTGAAGATGTTTTTGAGATTTGATAGGGGTATAATGAAATACTATAGGGTTTTTAAGGTGTATTAAATTTATTAAAATAATCCTCAATAAAATAACCAAGACTAGGATGATAAGAGAGACTTGTTCTTGTAGTCTTAATTTGAGTCAAGCAGGTTTTTCTATCAAATGTAGGTTCCTTATAAATTTGAAGAAGCTTGAGACTTAATACTTAGTTCCACCAAGATGATAAAAACATCTAATTGTCATAGGATGACATTGGAGAGTTTAAATAAGCATGATCAAGAGTGACACTTAGAAAGACAAGACTTGTAACTCCTCTTTGATCAAGAATGGGTAGTTTCAAACAAGGTTGATGGGTCATCCTAGAAGGTGAAGGCTTATTCCATACCACCCTTGATGAGGGATAATATCACATCAAGTTGACACATGTTGAAGGAGTTCTAAATATTTATCTTTAAAAAAAAAAATTATTGTAATTTTTTTTCTTAGGAGATGACACTTGTCATTGATTTTACATGCACCTCTCTCTCTCTCTCTCTCTCTCTCTCTCTCTCTCTCTCTCTCTCTCTCTCTCTCTCTCTCTCTCTCTCTCTCTCTCTCTCTCTCTCTCTCACACACACACACACACACACACACACACACACACATTATCCTATATATGCTACCTTGAATGGCTTGTTATAGATCTTTTGGATGGGTATGGTGAATCCCTTCTCAACTAAACACTTGTACTATGCATTTGAATGTTGAATAAATCTAGTTATTAATTTCTCAAATGCTTACAATTAGTTTACTTGTGTGATTGTTGATGAATGATAGTAGTAGTTCCTTCAATCTATCTCATTTGTCCTCATCTACCTATTTGCAAATGGATTATATTCTTTCAGGTCACATGGTGAGTTTGGATAGCTTTACATAGTTTATAAGTAGATTTTAGTCATTAGTGTATTTTTTAGACCTCTTGATTAGCCCTCATATTCAATACATTATCTATGACCTCCATGTTCAAACAATCGTGCTTGAAGGTCCTTGTTGAGTAGTTTGATCAGATTTAAGTATAATTCATGTCCTTAGTGCATTATGGTCAAGTGGAGGGAGTTAATTTGGTTCATCACCCCCCTTGTTTAGTTTTCTTTCAGTTCTCTTACTCTTTTTCCTTTACAAGCAATAGGTTTAGTAATAGTTCAGGGTGAGAGAATCAAGGGACCTAGCCCTATCTAGAGATTCACTTTGTTGATTAGGCCACCCATAACTTAGAGGTGTCTCCATGCTATAACTTAAGTGAGGAGGCTTGAAAAATATCCTCAAGATTGTAAGTTTTGATGATAATAGTAAAGTTAAAATATAAATTATGTCTTAAAAATTAGATCACACCAAAGTATGTGATCTTTGTTTTGCACATCTCTTATCTTATTTGAATCTCAAACTCTATAGTTGGCCTCATGATAGATCCAAAGTCCATTGGGGTGTGTTAGTCCATTAGATTAGGGTAAGATGTCTTATATCATTACACCATTATATCTTTCTATATTTTAGTGCTACCTATCTTCTCACATAAATACCCAATCTTTACAGTAGGTCGATAGTTTTGTAAGGGGTCATGAGAAGTGGGGAACATGTTTTGGGAATGTAGGATGATTTTACTTTCATTCATATAGCCTTCATGGGATGATCTATGTACTTCACTTTTTATCCCAAGCTTTACATTCAATAGTTAGCCCGAGCTTTGTGTTCACTAGTTAGAGTACCTTAGGCCATTGATGTCAATAGTTCTTAGCCTTTCCCACTTTTATAGAATGTCTCATTCCCACTAAGGAATTCCACATCATCCATGTGGTTACTTTTATTCCTTATTTACATCATATTTTTCCTAGTATCGCCTAATGGATATCACTTTTAGCTGATCACATCTTCCTACTTATGCCTCTTGATTTTCAATTTGTGAGTATGCATTATAAGACCTAGGGAATCTAACTGGCTTGGTCCTCACAAACATCCATCCTCCTTTCAGTTGACCATCATCCCCTCTTACAATTTTTTGGTTCACTTTCATTATATACACCCTTTGGGTCCTTCTACTTTCACCTCTTGGCTTTCAATTTGTGAGTTACATTATGGGACCTTGATGCCTTCCTCATAAAATTTAATCACCCCTTTGCTTTCCACACCATCTCATTTTCATCCTAGTCATGTCTCTAGGTGGTTGTGTTTTCTTACATCCTATTTTAGAGCAAGCACTAAGTTTGGGCAGTCATGTTAGGAAGTTTAGGGACGTTTTTAAAGCTAGATGGAGTTGTTTAGTTTACTCTAAATCATTTCGAGTGATTTTTTTCATCAACTAAGTATGATTTCCTATTAGTGGTAGTTTTGTGAAACATTAAAAAAAAAAAGGGGAAACTCAGGATGTGTCATTTCTTATTTTCAATTGTTTCCATACACTTTTAACTTGAAACTACAGTTTTGATGATCTTTTTAGTTCTAGTTCAAATATTTTAGACTTTTAATAGTTAAATGTTGCCATGAACTTTACTTCAATTTTTTTTCACTTTTAGATTTTTTTCAATTTGACTTTAAATGATGTAGCATTTGGCAATTTTATTCTGAAAATGGTGAAGTTATCAATTGTTTTCTATTTTCAAAATAGAGATGTCATTGATCTTTTGGTGCTTTAGTGCTGATATTGATTGTTTATTGATTGAAACAATAAAATGCAATGGATTTGAGAGTAAATATTAAATTAATTTTTATAGTATTTGATATATTAAAGTTAATTCATGTGTTGGTTTATGATTACATAAAAATATATTTAGTGATTGACAAATTATAAAGTAGTGTCAAGTGGGACCCCATCCATGAGATATATTATGTTATTGGTCTTATTTAGATGTGCTCGAGCCTTTATTAAACTCAACTTCATAAATGAACTTATAAAGCCTAAAAGTTATAAATTGATAGGACCTAAGTTCCCCAAAGCTCTGACAGAACTTGTCAGAATTAAGAGCACACATGATTACCTTGTATAAGCAACTTAAACATGCAGAAATAACCAGAAGAACAAATAACTATCAATGAGAAAACACACAGAATATGAGAAGCAACACACAATTGTATTCAACTCATTACAAAGGAAATTACAATAAAGATATCACACTCTTCTTCCACCTCTGTGAGGCTTCCTCCTCAAGGGCTCCAAGTAATCTTCCCACCTGAGTAATCTTCTCTCATAGGTCACAACTAAAAACTAACACAAGTTGTTGTTCACCTCATTGTACATCCAGTACAACCGAGTACGAACCGGTACTCCAAGTAGATCTCACCATGATCCTGCTCCTGATGTATTGCTGTCACCTTGATCTCGCTCCCCCGCCGATCCTCTTCTGACCCTCGCATACACACATCCCTGCAGACCAACCTGATCTTACTTATCACATGTAGATCTCCACCATGATCCTGCAACACCCTGCATATCAAAACTTGATCTTACATACATGGGGAATCCTACTTGATTCCACCATGGGAAGAACTCTCCAAGCTCCACACTTGGGTTCTACAAGTTCTACATAGTTATTCACTTAACAATATAGCCCATGAGTCTATTATATAGATCTCATGCATACACTAATTTAGACAAGTGGCTCAAAGACTCGAACTGGTCTTTATCATGCAAACTTCGCATTCACTTAACTGATTGTTCGTCAACAGCAGTTCTGACCGCCACAGGCGACCGACGTCAGTCCCTGCCTGACTGGAGGTGACCGACGCCGACTGACCTCCTGCCGATGCCGGTTTCTCTTGCACTGTCCCCTGACCGACGTCGGTTGTGGCCTGTCGACACCGACGACTGTCATGCTCCGAAAACCTCCCTGTTTGCCTTAGGTGAAGCTTTTAGCTCCACACCCTAACAATCTCCCACTTGGAGATAAACAGCTGCACTTGTACCTGTACCAGTACTCTGTCTAATCTGCATCCTAGCTTGTATTCCTCTTCAAGCTCCCACTTGAAGACTACCTACCACACTCCTTGTGGTGTTAATCCTGTGCCTAACTTTCTTCATTCTCAGCTTACCTTCTTCTGTCGTTGCTATACTCCCACTCAATCAGAAACCCTGTGAATGAACTGTAATCAACAAACCACTAACCAGATCTGGGCCATCTGTTAGTCAAACTCGCTCTGAGAACATCCAACCTCGCTCTGATACCATTTGATAGGACCTAAGTTCCCCAAAGCTCTGACACAACTTGTCAGAATTAAGAGCACACATGATTACCTTGTATAAGCAACTTAAACATGCAGAAATAACCAGAAGAACAAATAACTATCAATGAGAAAACACACAGAATATGAGAGGCAACACACAATTGTATTCAAATCATTACAAAGGAAATTACAATAAAGATATCACACTCTTCTTCCACCTCTGTGAGGCTTACACCTCAAGGGCTCCAAGTAATCTTCCCACCTGAGTAATCTTCTCTCATAGGTCACAACTAAAAACTAACACAAGCTGTTGTTCACCTCATTGTACATCCAGTACAACCGAGTACGAACTGGTACTCCAAGTAGATCTTACCATGATCCTGCTCCTGATGTATTGTTGTCACCTTGATCTTGCTCCCCCGCCAATCCTCTTCTGACCCTCGCATACACACATCCCTGCAGACCAACCTGATCTTACTTATCACATGTAGATCTCCACCATGATCCTGCAACACCCTGCATATCAAAACCTGATCTTACATACATGGGGAATTCTACTTGATTCCACCATGGGAAGAACTCTCCAAGCTCCACACTTGGGTTCTACAAGTTCTACATAGTTCTTCACTTAACAATATAGCCCATGAGTCTATTATATAGATCTCATGCATACACTAATTTAGACAAGCGGCTCAAAGACTCGAACTGGGCTTTATCATGCAAACTCCACGTTCACTTAACTCTCTGTTTGTCAACAACAGTTCTGACCGCCACAGGCGATCGACGTCAGTCCCTGCCTGACTGGAGGTGACTGATGCCGGCTGACCTCCTGCCGATGCCGATTTCCCTTGCACTGTCCCCTGACTGACGTCGGTTGTGGCCTGTCGACGCCGGCGACTGTCATGCTCCGAAAACCTCCCTGTTTGCCTTAGGTGAAGCTTTTAGCTCCACACCCTAACATAAATATAATTAACTTTTAAATAATGTAAAACTAACTTTATTTTAATTTAGGTATAACTTAAAGTGTAACTAAACTTTAAGTGAAGCCTTTAAAAATACTTGAATGAGATCATTTAAGCAAGGAAGTCGTATAGGTATAATAGCTCCACTTTGGATTTCAAATTGTGCTTTTTCTTCTATCTAGATGTATCTAAGATTGAGCATTGATATCAAGAAGACCAAACAACACATTCTCTGACGATGAAGTGTCTGGTTTGGTACAGTCAGGTATATCCATATTTAATATCTATTTATAAATAGATTATCTAAAAATGGCCAAAAACTTAACCTTTTGATGCTTGTATAATATTATAGTCATCTGCACGGCTTATATATATACTTCATCTGAAAATAAAGAACACTACATCGTATGACAGATTGATTGAGTTTTAATTAATCATTGGACTTCATTGCTATATCTATAAAGGAAGAGCTTAGTCTACAAAACTACCAACTCATTCTCACACCCTGATGATGGTTCATGGAGTATGAAATGAAACATCGATCAAAAAACTAATACACAAAGTTATCCTTAAACTCTCTAGCAAATCAATGGATTGTGGAAATACTCTCTCATTAATTGAGTTTTTATTAATCTGCAATAACTCCTTATCTCATAATCATTTTTATAATTAGTTATTAAATGCATCATGATTTCTAAATAAAATATTTTATTTATTTACATGATCGAGTCATGTTTCTTTTATTTTTTGTTTCTTTACTTAATCTTATTAATCTTTGTCTATCATTTTTTGTACTCTCTTTTCTTAGATGGTAGAAACTTTTCATTTACACTTTCTTGTTTAGTCTTTATTTTCATTCCTTAGTTTGTATGTTGTATATTTTTGTAGTTTCCCCCCTTAGTTATCCTTTATTACCTTTTCGTTTTGTTTCAACAATTTACTAACATCATTTGTTTTAGTACTTTCTTTCCTTTCTTATTTTCTTTAGTTTATTTTTTCTATAAGTGGAGATATAAGGGAGAATCATTTGATAAGATAAAGAGACACATTTGAAATATCTATGAGAATCAAAGTGTTAATCTTATAAGGCACAACCTCTTCCATACATTTTTCTCTATCGAATAGGGTTGATTACATTTTTAAAACTCTGCTAGTATATATTCATGAGAAATATTTGATGACATATAGATGATAGTTTGACTAAAAAATGCTCTATAACACTAGTTCAAATATGAAATTTGAGTTGACATTGATTTAAAGATATATTAATTATTATTTTTTAATTATTTTTTCATAATAAGAATCTTTCTAGTTAAAGGAAATGTTTTAGTTCCCAAAATTGGTAAAGTCTTTAAACATTCTTAAACCTTGATGTTGACTATTAAAATGCCCATGTTCATGCCTTAGAACTAAATCTTTAGTCAAAATGTCCTTACAATTAGACTTCTATGATTCTAATTTGACCTTTGAAATAGATGAACAGGTAAATTAGTTGGTGTAACAATTTTAACAATTAACATAGGGTGAGCACAAGGGAAAATTTGTGCAGACAAAGTTGACAGGACATGCAGCTCTGTGGTGAAAGGAGGTACAACTTGAGATAAATCACAAGGGTAAAGTCAACATTACAAACTAGAAGGGCAATGTTTAAATTTGAAAGGAAAGTTTTTTCCTAGAGATTAAATTAGCTCGATCTGTTGAAGAAGTTGCAAAATGTATAACAAAGCGGGTTGAGCATAATAGATTACATGAAGGAGTTTTACAAGATCACTATTCAAGTTGGGCATAACAAGATAGGCCAAGATAAGGTTGCCTATTACATTTATGGATTGTGATGGGTCATCTAATATAAGATCAACATAATGAGATTGCAAAGGAGGGGTACCAATATGTACTAAGAGTAGAGAAATCGATGTGTAAGCAGAGTACTAAAAAATCCAAAGCAAATATTGGTGGTGGAAAAGAACAACTAACATAGAAGCAGGAGAATGAATAAGTTGTGATTATTGTGCAAGTGCAATAATCAAGAGGAGGATCCATTTTCACAAAAAGGTGAAGCAGCTTCAATAGATAAAGAGGAGGAAGGTTCGACGAAACATACTTTAGATGTGGGGAAGTATGACATTGTGCATATGAGTACCCTCATGTGCACATTGATGATGATAAGAGAAGAAGTGGTGGTGTGCAAATCTTACAAGCAAACGTAGATTACATAGAGTTACCTATGCATGTAGAGTAATCTAAATAAGGAGAGAATCTAGTTACAACGAGAAGAGTATTGAAGTTCATAGAAAAGAATGAGGAGGTGAGTCAAATAAGACATGTACAATATAATGGGTAAATGTTGTAAAGTTGTGGTGGATAGTGGGAGCACAGATAATCTTTTTTCCATAGAGATGGTGATGAAATTGGGTATGGTGCACAAGCTGCATCCAATGCCTTAGAGAGTATCCTAATTGGTGGAAGGTTAGGACAACATTGTGTGTGGACAACGTGAGGTGGAGATGAAGATAGGTAGATACAAGGATAAGGTGTTATGTGATGTCCTACTAATGGACTCATGTCATGTTTTGTTTTGGAGGTTGTGGCAGTATGATTGCAAGATGTTGTAAGGTGGGAGAACAAATATTGTGAGAGTGAAGAGAAATGGAAAAAGTTATATTTTGAGTCCTTTAGAGGAGAAGGATGGAGAGGTTGTGCACTAAATTCATTTGGTCACATGCATAGGCAAGTATGACTTTCATGATAAAGAGAAGAGAATTTGTGCGAAGATGAAGATTAATGTTATGTAGAGCAAGGAAAGAGAGGGTGCGAACCACTATAGTTCTAGAGTGATCTCAATGGGTAGTGTTGTAGGGAAGGGGACGTATGGATTACCTAGTGCAAACAAAGGAGGTAGACCAAAGTGGAGTGGAATCTGACACAATGATAGTGAGAAGAGCTATTGGCGAAGGAGGATAATTTATGACCTAGTTCACAACTCTACAAACTAGAAGGTAGAATCTAATTCCATGTGGCATAAGGGCACGTCAAGGCCTTTGGCAAGGGTTGAAAGGGAAATTATATCACTTAGCCCAAGTGTGTGATCACCATGCTTGCACATTTTCTTACCTAGGGTGTATGATACAAGAGCATCTGAGTTCAAAAGTCATCTTGCATCAACCAAAGTGACTAGTGTTGAAATAAGTAGCTTGTGTTATTTGTGCAACTCTTTATTTGTACGCAAGCCTTTTGTGTTGTGTTTCACTATGTTGCACACATGTGCTTTTTACTCCTATGTAGTCTATTTGATGTGTGCATCATAGATCGTGGAGGAGTTAAAATTTGTATCCTTGTGCAAGTTAGTTGAATGTCTATATTTAGTTTTTGCACAAAATATCAATGTGTGACTTGCCTTGTGAAGTTAGTGATCTCTCAGTTAAAGAGTGGTGCACAACATCATGTTTTGGAGGATTTTGCACAAAAACTTGCAATGGGTCCTCATGTGAAGAGTTAATCTATGAACCTTTGCAATCTTGGGATGATTATGCATATTAATTTTATGGAGCATGCTAGTTCTTGCGATGTGTTATGGGTGCAATGTGTTATGATGCATTGGGAATGTCTCGAGTATTTAATGATCGTGGTGCATCGTGATGCATTATGAGCATTTAATATGTGTGGCATTATAGGATATATGAGAGCATTCATGTAAGTATGTTCATATGCCTATATAAAAAAAACCCTACACTCGTGAGAATTCATTCAAAGAACAAATGAGGAATAGCCGAGAGTGCAACCATTAGAGTTTATTGCAAGTAGTGATCTCGCTAAAGGGTAGAATTTCATCCCAATGAGGACTTGGGGTAAACATTGTGATGCTTATACACGTATGGACTGAGTTTGTGAGGTGTGTATAAATCTCTCTTTTATGAAATAAATATTTGTTGTTGTTTTTCATTATGTATTGTTTGTGCACTGCAAAGTATAAGACATGTCTATTGAAACCCCTAACCACAAATGTATCGTAAACACTTATAGAAACAACTTGTTGATATAAATAAACACACACCCTTCTTAGATCTTGCAGACTGAATTTTGTCCTATAAAATGTAATTTCTCTCTCTCTTTTTTTGTCTTTATTATTTTTTAACATTTTTAATTTATTACTTCTTACACAAAATATTTAATATAAAAAGTAACTTGAGAAATATGGTTAATATTGAATTAATTTATCTATATTTGATAAGTCCTACAAACCAACATATTTTAAAGGACATTAAAACCTTCATCATATTACATAAAATAATTAGAAAATAAGGTTTCATTAATTAAAAAACTCAATTTTTTTAACTTAATCCTTTAAACATTTGAAAGGAAACTATCATAGAAGCAAGCACAATGCAAAAGAACCCATATATGATACATCCTCAATACAAAGGGAAAATGCCTTAAAAAATAAAAATGATACAACATGGCTAAGGAGAACCTACACACCAAATAATAAAAATAAATTGAAATGGACTTATATGACAAACTACTCTCAACCAAACATTTTAATGTTTGTAAATTGTGTAAATAAAGCAAAAATTAAAAAAGTTGTAGAGTAGAAAATCAGTAATGTTTATATATATATATATATATATATATATATATATATATATATATATATATAAAATCTGGTAAACTTTTTAACGTGACCGGTGACGCTGGCTAGATACGACTAATACCAGTATCACGGAGCTGGGGGGGACTCGAACGCTTGATCGACAGAGCTGCAACGGAAATACCCGACCAACTGACTACGCCCCTCGACCCAATTTGTTTGTAAATATTATTAGTATTTAATAATTTCAATTAATTAATATAGATATTTTAAATATAATTTAAAAATATTGAAAAATATTAAATTTAATATATTTATTTTGAATTTGTTATATATCATATTAATTATCAATTCTACAAATTTTCAAATCATTTTTTCTTTAAAAAAATAAATTTACATATAATAATTAAATGAACATCAAATTTAAAAATATTTTATAATATTCAATTTTAAAATTAAAAATATTTTTATTTTTATCAATATCTCATATTAATACACTTACTTTTCCCATCCTTTTTGTCTATCCATATAAATAAAAATAAATAAACCACTCTAATCAATAAAACTAAATAAACTATATAACAATATAACTAATCAAAGGAAAGGGTTATTAATGCAAAGGTCACCCAACAATCAAAAGGCAACAAACTTTTGTGTTGCTTTGTTAAGGAAATGGTAGTCTATGTAAGGTGACCCAACTATTAGAACGCAACAAATATTTTGAAGAAATGAACATACATTGATAAAGATGAATTTATTATAATAATTTAAATTTTAAAAAAAAATTGTTAAAAATAATTATGTAAAAAATATTGAATTAATTTTTTAAATTTTAATATAAAATTTATTGTAAAGAAAATTATTGAAAATTAACTTTATTTAGGTTTATTTAATCTTTCAAATTTACCTTAATAAAACTTTTAGATGTATGTTTATTATTATTATAAATGAATTTTATTTTAAATTTGTAATTTCTTTCACATTTCTATTTTATTTATAAATTTTAAAATTTATTTGCAAAAATAACTCAAATAAAGTTATAATATGATTTTTGTAACTCCCATATCATTCTTTTTATTTTATTTAAAGAACTCTCTCCTCTATTTTTAATCTTGCTCTAATAATTTTATGATATTGTCTAGTAATTTTATGATATTGTATTTGGAGTTCAAATGTTTATAAAACTTTTCAAAATTCTTACATCATTCATTTTATTTTTATTTAAAGAACTCTCTTCTTCTCTTTTGTAATAATCTTGTTCTAATAATCTTATGATAGTGTATTTGAAGTTTTATTATTTATAAAAACTTCTAATAAATTTTTAGGGTTTCCCTATGTTTGACAATTTTTCTACTTGACAATTTTATATTTTATATTTCTATCAATTTCATTACATCCTTTTTACTTATAATTTATAATTTTATTAGACATACTTTTTACTTATAATTTATAATTTTATTAGTTAATTAATCTTGAAATAATTTCTTTTAATAACCCATACAATGCCGAGGGATTAAGTGTATAAATTATAAATAAACAATAAATATAAAAAGCCTCCAAAAAATTAAAGCATGATAAAATAATATTTATATTAAAGAAAGTATAGAGTAGATCTATATTAAAATTGAACTTATCAATCAAAATATCACTTTAAATAGATGAGGCTAACATCATGATTCAATTATCCCCATCTTATTTATAATAAATATACATTCAAACTAAGTATCACTTCGTAATTAACAAGATTGATTTTTCCCCTATCAAATCCAAATACCAAGTTTTCAACATAAATGTCTTTAGTTCAACTTAAATTTTATGGTTAAGAGCACGTCTCTTCCTATTAAGTTTGATTGCTTCCACAGTCTTAATTTTTCTCATAATCAAAAATAGTCTAAATCCCCAAAAAAATGAAGCCTTAAAATGTCAATGAGCC
The DNA here is from genome assembly GCA_037957365.1 of Torreya grandis. Classification (NCBI taxonomy): domain Eukaryota; kingdom Viridiplantae; phylum Streptophyta; class Pinopsida; order Cupressales; family Taxaceae; genus Torreya; species Torreya grandis. The sequence continues at coordinate 1,617,043 of JARHVA010000271.1, forward strand.
CAAGATGGTGCTCACATTATTAATATACACTTGACAATCACTTGAATAACTCTTATTTTAAAGTAGACTAACTCTTAACAATCCATAATTTAACTTTCAAGATTTTTCAAAAAACCAATCAATTTTTTATTTAAACATTTCTGATCTATTATCAAATAACATTATGATGGATCACACATATTTTTGAAAAAACTATAAACTTCCCCCTAATGATGATTATTGAGGTGTAATGTAATTTGTTATTTGTATAGTGTTTTGTCCCCTAAAGAGCTACATTGACAAACTTTCTTATTAAAGTCCAAGAATCACTAGAATAACTCTTATTGTAAAGTAGAATAACTCTTAACAATCCATAATTTAACTTTTTAAGACTTTAAAAAAAAACCAATATCAAGTTTTGATTTAAACATTTCTAATCTATCAAGTAACATGATGACAAATCACACGTATTTTTAAAAAATCAAAAACTTATCTTTAATAATCACTTAATGATGATTATTGAGATGCAATTTAATATGTTATTAGTATGGTGTCAACCAAGGAGCCAACCAAGACACCACATTGACAAACTTTCTTACTGAACTCTAAGAATCACTAGAATAACTCTTTTTGTAAAGTAGAATAACTCTTAACAATCTATAATTTAACTTTTAATTTTTTTTCTGAAAAAATCAATATCAATTTTTTATTTAAACATTTCTGATGTATTAGTAAGTAACAGGATGATAGATAACACGTATTCTTAAAAATCAAATACTTGCCCCTAATAATAATTATTGAGGTGTAGCGTAATTTGTTAATGGTATGGTGTTTGTCACCTAAAGAGCTAACCAAAACACCACATTGACAAACTTTTTTACTAAACTATTGTGGTTTTGCCAGAGTTCCCTTGCTTAGCTGCTGTGAGGGGCATTCGGGCGGGCTGAAGACCTGCGCACAAGGCTATAAAAAACAGCCTCGAGTGCGCTCAAGGACACCCTGGGTTGGGCCGTACCGAGCTTCAAAGCAGGGCTCGCTGCTGTCCAGAGCCTTCTGAGGCTTGATAATACTCTACGGATATCTATCACATATCTGTCAATTCATTTGTCATATCCTTCTATTACCTGCTTAGCATTTCAATTACATATCAATAAAAAAATATAAATATGTATATTGTACGGCCAGCCAGATAAAGAGGTGCTTGGATTTTTTATTTCCATGTGCGGAGGTAGGGGTGACTGGGCGCTCTCCTAGCACCATCGAGCACGCTCAGCTGTGGAGTTTTTCATCACATGTGAAGCAGCATATGAGTTGCGCCCTCGAGCGCACTCGGGCCCATTTTTATTTTTTTTTAAAAAGCTGCGGTTGCCACTACCGGCACTTGGTCCAATCCTCCGTAAATTGAACTTTGAAGTACTTAATAAAATGCATTATCCATAACACATTCAAGCAGACATTTATAACGAGATCTATTAGATATTTGTTTTAGTGGGTGGCACTTGAGATCTGGATGCGTGAAGTGCGTCAAATAGAACAGACCTTTTAGGGTGCTCGGCTGGCCACCACCGTGCGTTTTATAAAATTTAACGCACATCACATCAGATCAATTCAAAAGGTTAAAAGTCCTAAAACAAAGCTCTTGGGGTCACATCAACTGTCATAGTTTGAACTAGTTGTGGTCAAACTAAAAACGAAAACCTGAGTAACGAAGCACACGTGTAACGCATCTGGAACTATTAATTATTGTATACCCTTTTTTTTTTGGGACCCTACCTATTTTTCAAGGTACCTAGATATCATCTTTCTAAAAGATAAAGAACAGATCATATTCCTCAGTTTCGGTAGCATCCAAGAATTCGGTAGTGGGCCAATGCCCGGTGATCATGAGCCAAATTAATGGCCAATCTTTTGCTGGTCAAGCAATATCTTTGACCATGTATTGACGTCACATAATTCATAATTAAAATAGCATACGAGTTCCCATCACATCCATGTTCTTCAAAACCATTAAAGAAGGCTACAAGCAAGTGGGGTTCATAAATTAATTCTGTTTAAGTAATTGAAACATAAATGCATTGAGAGAATTAATTGAAACATCAACAATATCATGCAGCACAATCACAGAATACGGTTTACAAATTTACCATCATCTCATTCGCCAATCATCTACTATTACATTACCAAGCCACCATATCCACCCATTGGTAAAATACTAAATACTCTGAAGAGTAGCAGATATAATAAATCAGATCGCACGCAAAAGGTAACCATTACAAAATACAACAGCAATGCCTGATAATCTAACGTCCTAATACAGGATTAGATGTCCATTATTCACCTATTGCTCCCCTCCTTCCTGAAGCTTGGGAGCTTCTTTGATCTCTTCTCCTGCATCCTCCTGAGGGAGATGCACACAGTTTATAAAAGTGTCACTCTATGCCTGAATCTCAAAATCAAAACCCAAAACTAAATGCACAAGCTCACAAACCTGCATGTCTGAAGTCCATAATGTGAGATTGTCACGCAGAAGCTGCATGATGAGAGTACTGTCCTTGTAAGAATCTTCTCCTAAGGTATCTAATTCAGCAATAGCTTCATCAAATGCCTGCATCACCAAATTTTTCCCTCAAAAACAATCGAAAACAGAAATCCAAAGCCAAGCAATATCACTGTATACAAACTGGTCTTTCAAAAGGCAATATTCTCACTCTCCATAGCATTAATGCAATGGCCAGAGATCCCTGTAACCATGAAAAATCCTAAGGAAGTGTACTTGGGTGCCACTGCCAATAACAACCAGATGCTGCAGAAAAATAGATCTAAACATTCAAATCAAAATTGCATTATGTTACTGCGTAGAATATTTACAAATAATTGTGCAAACTTCCAATTGAACACTAGATGCACATAGTATATCCAAATTAGCTATAATGTCGCAACTATCTGTTGTTATTACACAGACAGTCAGTTTTGGGAGGGAAAAGTCCAGGAAAAATGGCTGACAGGGAGGTTAACCATCACACTCCAGTCACTCAGAATATAGGTAAACAAACCAACAGTGTAGTTGATCGGGGGGCTAATTCTAGTCAGACACAGCAGACTATATTGAACAAACTTGCACCGTATCATAAGAGGGTAACATAAAACTAAGACCTAAAAGAAAATGGCCATGTTCATTGTAACATCCAATTTTACCATTCCGATTACAACCAGCAACCTAGCGCAACCCAAAGCCCATATGTACAAATAGGGACAACGATAGACACCAGTACACGGCAACCGCGACTGAATAGATACCCCCAAGACCTAATGTCTAAACCACAGTATGTTCTTTCTCCTCAAAACTGAAGAAAATCCAACTGCAAGTTCTGATCTTAATCATTCCAACCAATGAGCTTCCCGATATTTCTACCGGCATTCTTTTTGCAGCCAGTTAGTTGAAATTCAAGCCCAAATATAGAACTAGAAAAAAGAGTTTGTTTCCAGTGGTAACATTCTTGCCTGCCGTCCTAATTACACAAAAAAATCCAATACTATCTGGGATTCGTCTTAGCCGAACAGCATTAGAACCAAAGGGGGAATCCCACACAACATTGGAAAAACATATGATCCTCAGAGCTGCCATGTAAACAAGAAAAGCAGTGCTTTGCCAATGCGTTTCACTATGTTTCTTGAAGATCTCAAAAAATAAAAGGCTTCCCACACTAACTGATAACCTGATTCTTATCACTGTTAACAATAAGCTCCATACAAATCCCTAAATTTGACATAAAACTCAAAAATTGTATTGAAAAGGTTTCCCTTGCCGAGGAAGACAATCATGATCTGCATATAATTGTAACAAAACAGCAACCGTGGTTCCACACACCGTGGTATGTATAGTCTTATTCTTGATGAATGTGACCAATTGATAAAATCATAACCCAAATATAGGTGGGAATCCCAGACAAATTTGGCAGTTTAGAAACACCTAAGAAGTGGCTTCTAAGCCTAACATATATGTAGCCTTGGTCGCGCATTCCCCATACGTTAAGGATATAAATTAAGGATAAGTGTTTTCAATTGACGGAACAATAAAAAAGCAAATGGTGTGTTTAAGCTCCAGGTTGGCCGCCTTCATTTTGAAGACAGTTACTCCACTGACAACAAGACTGAGCGAAAAATAACACATTTCCGTGCAAAATGAGATAATCTCACAAAGGCAAAGTCAAATACAGTATGAATAAAGATTCAGTGTGACAAATAAACTCTCTGAATACCGACGCCCCAGACGACAATGGGAAACCCAGATCACTTGACCTAACCAAAAATCATAGAATGCATACCGTCTTTGCAAGTGCACAGGCACGATCCGGAGAATTCAAAATTTCGTAGTAAAATACAGAGAAGTTAAGCGCCAACCCCAGCCTGATAGGATGCGTCGGGGTCAGCTCTGCCACCGCAATATCCTGAACAAACCACCACACCATTTCAGATCAATGCAATTATTTATTTATTTTGCAAAACACAATCAAATTAGGGTTTTTAAGGGTTTTGTGGGAAATGAAAAAAATGATTACCTGGGCAGACTTGTAAGCGAGCAAAGTGCTCTCTGCGGCCTCCTTTCGCTCGGCGCCAGTCTTAAACTCGGCGAGATACCTATGATAATCACCCTTCATCTTCAGATAAAATACCTTCGACTCCCCGGCGGTCGACGAAGGGATGAGATGCGAGTCCAGGAGGCGCAGGATCGAGTCACAGATCTTGGTGAGCTCAGACTCGACTTTTGCTCTGTATTCTCTTATGGTCACCACATGTTCATCGTTCCCGCGGCTCTCCTCCTTCTGCTCGATGGAGGAAATGATCCTCCACGACGCCCTGCGAGCGCCGATGACGTTCTTGTACGCCACGGACAGCAGATTCCGCTCCTCGACAGTGAGCTCCTCGACCTCAACTCCCTTGGTCACTCTCTCCATAAACTCCACCATTTCTTCATATCTCTCCGCCTGCTCCGCGAGCTTCGCCATGTACACATTTTCCTCGCGGGAAGACTCCATAGGCGACATCTCCGGACCAAAACAGAAACACAGCCCCCCGCGAAATTAGACCCTACAACCAACCAAGCCCTACACAATCTGAGGCTTCGAACCTGCGACGACCAAATCGCACAGAAGAAAAACAAGATACCTTCGCTAAATACAGCAGGATCCAGATTACTCCTATTGCGAAGGTTTAGCCGGATGCTATCTATACCTGTAAGCTTCCCGCTATATATGGTGGCGCCTGCGATGGGGGTCTTTGAAAATGGTATTATACATTGGCATTTTTAACAACATGGGACCGTGGGGGCTTCGACTGTTACGTGTCGGTGGCGGCGCAAGGCTCTGGCCGGGCTCGGCCGGTTTTCCCGTATGTGTTGGAGCCAGTTGTCCGTTGGTGTCGGTTGGTGCCTTTTCCACCTAATTCATCTTTCAAATTTAAAAGTTTTTGAATGCTCACTTTTGTTTGGCTTTAGTGGGGATTACGAGTTTCAATGTTGTTATTGGTTGGTTGGGCTATTCACTTGATGGTGTCTTTTGGTCCCCTCAAATTCATTTATGTGTTTTCTCCCGCCTCTTTAACGATGCCTATATTTTTCCCAATCATTTCAATAAGTGTGGTTTTAGTACTTCCCTGTTAAGAGTAATTTATAAAGTTCATTAGGATTGAATGTTTAATACGTATGATGAAGTGTTAGGGATATAGTTAAAGGGACAAATAATTTTTATCTATTGAAAATGTTTTGGTTGCATATATCTTGATTATGATGCATAATTGTTGCTCGTCGTTTTTAGATTCATTTATGGGTATTCAAATTATAATGGTCTATTTTATCGATGTAGAAATTAAATGAATATTAATATGGTGTACAATCGAATTTATATCATTAAGTGTAAAGTCTAAAATCATTAAGTCATATTATTTTTTATAATGCATACACAAGGTTCGTATAGTGATCACACGTTCCTACATGGTATCTAAGTGACTTAAAATAATATAAATAGTCATCGAGTATTATATTCATGTCTAATGGAATCTCTAAATGTGTGTGTTACTTCCATACAATAAGTGCTTCAAACGATTAATCAAATTATTGGTATGTATTTTAAATAGAATATGTTGCAATTTATATTCGAACGGATGTGTGAACTTATGGACTCCATGCAACCATCACTACGTATGAGTCTATAACTGACTTTTCATGACTCTAACTAGCGGGAGCTCTGCCACATGGCAGGATGATAGACGAATCTCACAATGACCTCAATCTAAATCATATTTTAATGCCAAAGGACTAAATCTAAAGGACTTATTCAAAACCCCAATTGATTTTAAATTAGTGACAGGCTTAGCAGATCAATAGTGTAAATCTATAGTTGTATTTATTTCAAAACCCATAGCTATAAATATTGTATAATTTTTTGTGCACAATGCATTAAGAAATAATATATAGTATGTATGGCAAGATGATGGTGCAAAATGACGTGTTCCTTCATATGTTAATGCATTGTGTGGGGAGGACATGATCCATTTCACAATGATCTTAAACTATGGCTCACCTTGAAATATTTCACAACATTAATGTTTTGTACAACTCTACAACTCTGCCCTTCCCAACCACTTCGCCATAGTTTAAGATCATTGTGAAATATATATATATATATATATATATATATATATATATATATATATATATATATATATATATATATATATATATATATATATATATAATTTTTAATAATAATATTATGTTATATATTATTTATTAAGCTGAAGGCTTATATGGTGGGGCAAGGCCCCAAGATTTATCTCACAAAGAGACAAAATGGCATATTCCATTGTAAACAACCTCGTTTTGAATGGTGGTGGTTTGGCAAAGTGGTGGTGCAGAGCAATTAGGAGTTTCATCGACCATGTTGATGTTGCTATTTCAGCAAATTGCCCATCATAACATGTTGTCCTCCTCAAAACCTCCAAACATAATGGCAAGATGAGATCCTACATGTTGCAAATCCGGTATTTCTGAAGTAGTGAAGCATAAGAAGGTGCTAATTAAGCCACAAGTTTGGTGCTTAAAATGCTTCTCCCATGATTCGAACAAGTGCCCTACTGCAAACCAAACATATTTCTATTGGATGAACATGCAGACAATTGTTAGATTGATGATGATGATGATGATGATGATCCTTGAGAAAAGAATACGCCCTAGGCGGCCTTTATCAAGTTCTGTTCTTTTCTTTAACTCAACCCAAGAGTAACACTGCCACCATTCTTTTTATCTCAGATGTTTCAACTCAAGTGGAACCGCATTCCATTTCAGTCAAGGATTTCAACAGACTCTGAAAGCCCCTCTGCGCTTTCAACATACTACAAATATGTGGTTTTTTCCATGTTTGGACAGGACATATATATAATGTATGTGTATTGTGGTCATGTTTCTTTTTGGGAGTGTGAGCTGCTTCACATCTGTTTCTTGTGTTTAACAATTATAGCGTGAAAGCGACTTTCTTCGATTTCATCACGAGTTTCATTATAAGATCATAATAATATTGAATATACTCTATCAATTTCAAGAAAAATAATATCTCAAAGAATTAAATTTTTATATAAAAAATGAAATAAACACTCTTTTAATTCAACTTACTTTTTAACTTTCATAAACTCCATCCCCATATTCATTAACAAAGATCCATGTTAATTATAAATGAAAAGAAAATATTCATTCCTTCCAGCGTAACTTACATCTTGAGCAACTGTTAGTAATAACTTAACATCCAACCATTTTCATGATTCACACTACTTAATCTTAGTTTGGAATTAAAATTTTGCTAATTGTTATGACTGTTAATTGTTGTTACATATATTTATATAATTTGAATGTTTATTTATGTCAAATCAGGTCTCTACATTGGCATAGTCATCTTAGACTCATCCTCCTGACCTAGTAAAAGAAGATGAGGCCCTTGCCATTTCTTGTCAACTTCTTCTTTAGTGAATGCATACCTGCAATCCCCCAAGCCAGAAAGACAAATGAGGATGAAAGAAGGTTTGAGGTTGGTTTTGATGTCTAGTTGTTTGGGACCTGGTGAAGAACACATTGCCTCCATAGGAGAATGAGGAGTGGGGCGAAGGTCAAATTGACATTCTAAGTAGTGGGAATTGGCAGAAAATGGCACTGCGCGTCCACAAGACAGTGACAGAAACCACCACACATTAGTGTTGTTACATGTAACATTGACACTTTTCCTTTGGAGAGTTACTTTTTAGAATGGCACATTTATTTTATATTCAATATCAATTCACCTCTAAATTTGTTGCTTGATACAGGAATTAAATGAGTAAGAGAATAGCATACATGTACAACTAGTAAGATTCCCTTCAATGCTTGAATTTAGCCCACGTTGGGAGGGAGGATTGACCATCTTCATCCTACACTTCTTATTCTTAACACATCACATTAATTTGAAATATGGGCACCTCCAAAATATTTCTTTCAACTTGGCTTTAGATAAAATGTCAATAAGGTTCAACTTATCCATATATAGAATTGGTATTTTTCTGTAACCACATAATAAAATCAAGAAATACATACTAGCCGTGTCAAATGATCTTAAGATTGAATGTCTACTCAAGCCCTATGGTGAGGAACGTGGACAAGAAGATCCTCTTGTATATCACATCTTTTCAATAGCATGGAACGTCCTTGATTTCTTCTTTATTATTGGTGGTTTCTTGATAACAGTGAGTGCCTTGGAACCTATAAAAATCTGCTTTCAAAGCTCTCTAGTGTCACATATAATTCATAGGCTTGCTAGGTGAGATTGGGGCTTTAATACTCAGATAATGTGTTTGGCTCCACCTAAGCAACATTTGTCCTATTTACTACAAGGGCGGCCTTTGAAGGTGCTCGCATGACTAAAAAGGAGGATGACAACTGCTCTCTCAAAGATCCAGTTAATCATTTTATTTCACTTGACATTTGCATTGATAACCATTATTGTAACATTTTGATAATATGATGACTTTTAGGCATTTAAATTTTATTGGAGTAATAGGTGGTGAGAAATATTATATCACCTGACACCGTTGTTTGAGAGATCCCTAATAATTACATACATTTATTCCTGGAATTACAAATAACCTTTTTTTAAATACCCAATTCCACAGCGGTCAGGCTAACGTGTCAGAAAACTTACTAAATCAAGAGATGGCCTCTGTTAAAAGTGCATGCTAGCCTAATCAAGGGCACCTTAATTAAGGCTCATAGAATTAATCCTACTGAAATTCCATCGCTCTGGAAAAAATTAAATTACAACCTTTATGTTTCTTTCTCTCTCTTCTTCTTTTAATTATTATTTATTTTTATTTTGTTATCAATATTTTTTTTATTAATAATATATCACTTATGTTTAGTGGTCTAATTCTCGAGAATAATAATGGTAAGAGGTCCAATTTTCCATAAAAAAGTATTTGACTAAAACTTACACTTAGAAAGAGTGTTGGAATAAAAGTCACATTCGCACTGTAAAGTGTCCACCATTGAGATAGCGAGACTCTATACTTTGCTCTCGTACCACTTTATTTTTTACGCCACTTATCATCACAGTCAATAATTTTGTAGACTAGTTATTCGCCATTGGCTCCACATGGTAACCATCACCAGGATTGCATCCATGGCTCGTAGCTCCACCACTCTGCTCCCATCTAGTCTTACCCAACAACAACCACAATTTTTGAAACCTCTTTACAATCCTAGCAGTGGTTTTCTCCATACACTTCATGGTATTTTGTTTTGTTAAGAGGTATTAAGTTTTTAGTTTAGATCTTTTTGTTTATTGTTTATTAGTTTTAGGTTTATGTTTTTTGCGAAATTTGATTTTTGTTTTTTAATTATTTTTTTAGTGCTAGATTCATCTCACAAGAGATAAAGAAAAAGAATATGCCATTTTCACCATTGAAATGTTGACACAATTATTTTATGGTTTTGTAGACTATCGATTTTAACATCTTCCTCTCATTTTGTTTATTGTTTATTAGTTTTAGGTTTACATTTTTTTTATGAAATTTGGTTTTGTTTTTTTAGTAACTTTATTTAGTGAAGATTTTATATTAGGTTAGATTTTATGTACTTGTTTAGTATTTATATAAATATATTACAATATATAATATATTAAAATATATAATACATTAAAATACATTATATAATATAATATATTAAAATATAATAAAAGTTATAATATATTAAAATATATAATATAATATATTGTATATTAATTAGTTAGAGGGGACGAATCCCCCATATTCATCTCACAAGAGACAAGGAAAAATATATACCATTTGCCAATGTGTTTATTGTTGATAGATACCTTGACAATGTTCACATCATGATTGCCTGACTGCTGACATGGTGCAAGCCTCTTATCACAATGACAGACAGATCTACTATACCCAGAAACTCATATACTTGGCTAGACCTGGAGGATGCTCTATCCTTTTTCTATTTCTTGGCTTTTGAACAGACATCATATTCAAACCACTTCAGATGAAAATATGTAAGAATTAAAACAATACCTAGTAACCTGATATAGTTGGATTGAAATCCATAAAAGGTACATGTTTTGTGTGTAGGAAATATATCGTGTTTATAAGCATCAACATATGTGTAAATATGGAAAACTTTTCTTCAGAGATGAAGGCAACAAGGTATGTTCCAGAAAATGCTTCCATCAATTTCAAATAGCTTCGAGTGTATATAATCATTATTTACAACATGGAAGTAACCATGCCAACACCTGCAATTGTAATTACAATTGCTATTGATTTAGTTATAGAATTACAGGAACCAAGCTAAACAGAAGAATATCTATATATAACAAATATACTTGGGCATTCGTTGCACAAGCCTTCATCAAAATGGTTGAAGGCAGTGGTGACATGCATAATCATGTCTTGCATATAAGCATAGTTATGGTCAAGCAACATGACCTCATTGTGGTGGGAAAAATGATTGTTGGAAATAGTAATTAGATAGAGTTAGAGAGGGGGGGAGAGGAGGGGGGGCGGCCGCTCTACATAAATGGAGTTATATAGAGTTAGTTGAGGGGTCCCATCTATATAAATAGCCTGCCCCCCTACACCCCCCACCGCCCCCCCACCCCCCGCTCAAGAGAAGATAAGTATTCACTATGTTCAAGATAAGATCCTATTCGCTACGCTCAAGAGTCCCATATAGATAGATATGCTCAAGAAAAGTCGAAAAGGCCCATCTAGATTCTATATGGTAACACGAATAGATAGAGTGAAGACATGGATGGCAGGGACACCCCATGGTATATATTTTAATTGGCATGATTTATATTAACTATGTCTATGGGGAACCCCCACCCCATACATATATATAGATAGAAATATAGCCCTATGTATATGGGCCATGGGATCTAACCATACACAAATCACAATGAATGACACTCAATAAAGTAACAATTGACATTATAGATATTGATCACCAAGGCTTAACACTTACTACCATATTAAGAGTTTTCTTGTGCAAATATCCTTTGTAATTCTCCTATATTAGACTAATATGTTGTAGCCATGACATGGATTTCACATACAAGGTAATCCAACACAATTTCTACTATGAGATGTCTTATATGTATAAAATTGAAGACCCAAATCATAATAAATACAATTAGAGATCATAATAAGCCAAATAAGAAAGTACGTTTCAACATAGAAAAATTTGGCCAATAAAGAACAACTCCAAGTTTTCTTACCGATACCAATAGTTCATTTGTTCAAAAAATGGTTCATTTCATAGAAAGTCTCATTCTTAGTTGGAATAGAGTTGAAATACTTGGTCCAAGAGCCATTAACTCAAAATGGTAAGACAAATGAGGATGAGGCCCTTGCCATTTCTTGTCAACTTCTTCTTCTTTAGTGAATGCATACCTGAAATCCCCCAAGCAAGAAAGACAAATGAGGATGAAAGAAGGTTTGAGGTTGGTTTTGAGGTGTAGTTGTTTGGGACCTGGTGAAGAACACATTGCCTCCACAGGAGAATGAGGAGTGGGGCGAAGGTCAAATTGACATTCTAAGTAGTGGGAATTGGTAGAAAATGAAGATGAGGCCCTTGCCATTTCTTATCGACTTCTTCTTCTTTAGTGAATGCATACCTACAATCCCCCAAGTCAGAAAGACAAATGAGGATGAAAGAAGGTTTGAGGCTGGTTTTGATGTCTAGTTTTTTGGGACCTGTTGAAGAACACATTGCCTCCACAAGAGAATGAGGAGTGGGGCTGTTGGTTGAATATTTTGTCTATCAACGTACTGGTAAAAAAAATAGGTCTTATCAGCCAAAGCAAGAAGATTAGTCATCCTAATGTGTAAGTTTATCACATCAAAAGGAGACTTCTCTCTCCTCTCATCAAGGGGAGGTTCCCTGTGGATATGCTATGTATATGTATAAACAAAAAATAATACTCAAGGATAGGACCAGACATCCATCTCTCTTTCTTCAAAGATGATGTATACAAAACAAAGGACGAACTCAAGGGAATGATAGATAGCTCTCCTCTTCTTTCAGGAAAAACTATTCAGCTAGCCACAACAATACTCCTAGAAATTAAAGTAGAACGTAACTGGGAGTATGGTAACCAGCAAATCAAAACAGAACACAAAGTCTCTATCTGAAATGCTCAAGAGTAATATACAAAGGGCAATGAAAGCTCAAAGTCTTTTCAAAGTCCTTTACACAACAATGAAAAAGCAAACACACTGAAGGCAACTACAGGGGCACAAAGTCTCTCCACAGTTGATTTTCCAGGACACCTTTCTGACTAATTTTTACTAATCCTGCTTATTAAATTAATGAAACAGAAGATAAATCAAGGAAATAAACATAAGAATAGTTTCCTTAACCATGAAAGAATTCACAGCATAAAGTCTAAAAAAGTCCCTTGCTTTCTTATTCCATTAACAGAATATGATCAACAGACTGAGCACAAAGTCTCAATGATGCCTCTCAATTTGAGCAGAGTTTCATTTAGATTATCAAAAAGAAGATAATTTTACAATGAAAGAAAGTCCCTTATATAGCCACTTCAAGAAGGACTCGGGAACAGTAATACATCATGATGCATTGGGAAATGTTAGGAAGACAAGCTGGAACTTTGGGGCATTTTACCCATTTGGTCTTCTCAATGTAGATAAACAAGTCGTGTAATTGAAAGATTACAACTTTCAATGTCCACATGGCGATCTGATCTTGTCTTCATCGTTCCTCTTTTATAGATTAATTGAATCGAGCCCTGTATTCATCCATTGTTCTGTCTTTCCTCGCTTTCAGCTGGTTTTTGTCTTGAATTCTGGAAATGTATTCATGTCTATAAATCAAAGGATCAACGACTATTTCACTATCTTTAAAATTGAAGTTTACATGCCCGTCAATATGCTTCCAACGTCTAGTTGGCTATGCTAAATTTGTCATCTTTGTGGGCATCACCTCTTGGTCTTCTTTCGGCTTTTGGCTTTCTACTTAGCACTTTTCTGAATTGGACATACCCTTTCGGGCCTTGAGAAATTATCCTTGTCGAGTCGGAAAAGCCCTTTACTTTGGTCACCGAGAGTCCCCCGCAAAGACACCTGCCCTTCAGGGTCCTTCGACAACCCTTTGTTTTAGCAATTCCCACGAACAAATATTTCCTCGGGCTTTTTATCGTGAAGTTCCTCGCAAACTATCCTTCGGGTAAATTCCCGCAGACAATTGTCCTGTGGACAATTTGTCCGAGGAAAATTCCAGCAAACCAAAGTCCTTGAAATTATTTGATTCAGTCTTTGGATTTTGCCCGCATTTGTTTCTTTGAAAATTTCTTTGGGGTCTGCAGCCATTTTGAATTCTTTTGTGGATAAAAATCTGAAAGAATTAAATCTTAATCAAAAAATTAAATGCCTTAAACAAATCTGAAAGAATTACCTTCGGCTTCTTTGAAAAATGACCCTTTTGAAGGGTGCTTTTGTCGATAAAGTGTCCTACTCAAGGGCACTTATCCTTCGAAAAAGTCTCGTTTTGCATTGAACCACCCCTTTGAACTTGGCAGATGAACCATTAGTTTAACCGGTTCAATGGTTCAATGAAGCGCGCCAAGTCCTTTTAAACCAAAAGTCGATGAACCATTAGTTGAACCAAATGGTTGAACCAAGTGAATGAACCTGCTGTTGAACCTTTTTGTTGAACCTAGACGTTGAACCAAATTTTGGTTCAATGGTTCAAACAAGGCTTTGAACTGACTGATGAACCAAATAATCAAACCAAAAGACGTTGAAACAAAGGGAATGAACCTTCTGAGTGAAGTAAAGCATTGAACTGCTCGATTGAACCAAGCCATTGAACTGTTCCTTTGGTTGAACCTGCCATTGAACTGTTCCTTTGAACCCGTTGAACCTTTGAACCAAAGTGGTTCAATGGTTCAACAGTTCAATCCACCTTGATTTGGCCAAATGTTTGGAAGCCGATGAACCAATTAAAACGATTGAACTTTAAACCTTGATGACGCACTTAACTCTTGCCAAAGACGTTGAACTTGCTGTTGGTGTTTGCCGATAGAGATTTCTGTTGAAACCAAGACATTGAAACAATCCCTAAAAATGACTAAGTGTTTGAAAATCGATTCCTTTAACTGAAACCGCCTGCAAAAATCTTTGAATCTTTATAAATGAACCTGCCTGTAGAATCTGAAGATACAAAGTCTGTAGATTTTCAACATGTAAAATCCATTGAACTTGATTTGCAAAGTCTGTAGATTTTTTGAGAAGCTTTGAAAATGAGAAATCTGAATATCTAAGACAAATTTTTGAAAATGGAAGATACAATTTTGGTCTGTAAGACCAAAATATTTCAAATGTTGTCCCAAAAATGATAGCTATATTTTTGGGGGAGAACAGCTGGCTCCAGTTGGGAAACTTCTGTCAATTGCAAAACAAATTGAAAGGAGTAGAATCCAGAATCTCTAGTGTCTTCAAGTGTGCCATTGGGCTTCGAAGTCATGTTACCCAGAAATGAAAGGTATCGAAAACGAAAACAAACAAAACAAAACAGAATTAAAAACTGTACAAATATACATATATACATATGCAATGATATGATACTTCAAGAATTGAAGTATTTCAGATGTTGCTTCTTGAGAGACAGTGAAAATAGTTCGCCATCTTGGTAAACCAACAAGAAAACATTTTGTCCCTAGAAACGGTGACGGGCGAATGGAGCTCTCCACCAGGAAACCAATTTTCTACGTCTTCCTCTTGGTCTCTCCTTTTTTCTCTGTGGCAAGACGTGGTCTTCAAACTAAAAACCATAACTCCTTGCTCTCCTTGCGAAGGGTTCCTTTCCCTAATTTTGATTTGCAGCAGCATGGTCCACTATCATAACTTGTTGTTCTGCTGTTTCAATCCAACACATGATTGGATCATTCAAGTCAAACTCCTTAGATATCTCAGATTCTTCTTTATTTAGAAGGGAAGGTTCTCCTGCACTTACGCGACACTCCACCAATTCTTTTGTTATTTCATCCCTACCTGAAGACTCAAACAAAATTTGGGCTGCATGGGTTGTCGTTTGGGTCTCAACACATTTGACATGATCAATTATGTCAAATGGCTAGATTGGACTAGGCATAGGGGATGGAAGTTCTTCTTTTTGGTTTACAAGAGGAGTGGGAGGATTGATCTGCAGAATTAAAGTAGAAGGCACAGAGATGTTTGAGATACTTACTTTCTTAGCAATCACTGGGTCCTTCAAATGAATAGGCAAAGTGATCTCACTCTTAGCACTCAAAATTACAAGCTAAGGTCGCTTCTCTGTTTCTCCTTTATCAGCTTGTTGAGTTGACTGATTCTGCGACTGGGTGATCACAACATATGATCCTTCAAATGCTTCACCTTTACTTTTGGGTTCATTTTGGTAATCTAAGAAACCGATGTGGGAGTCGCCAGCTGATTCTTCTAGATCCTCCCTGAAGAGATCAGCGCCATTTTCTTGCTCTAACTCAGGTTAGAAATAGGAAACATGCTCTGTTTCTAGATATCCAACTACTGATTTTGTTGGAGGTGCTTCAAAGGCAGGATTTCTCTGTGGAGGAAGAAGATGATTTTGTTGTCCTTGACTTCTGGCCACGTTGCCTTGATATCGTTGATTAGGGAATGTCCTCCTTGATATATCTTTATATAAAGGAGCAAAAGTCATACTTTTTGCCATTTGCCTTTTCAAGGCTAGTAATTCATTTGCCAGCTTTTGTACCATTGGATCAGTGGTGACTATGGGTGAGTATTTAGAAGATGAAAAGGGTTTAGCTCTGTTAAGATCTCTCCTTATCTTTCCTGCCAAGATAAGGTCATCTTCTAGCTGAGTAGCCAAGTCTTGAGCAGCCTTAAGGTCTATGTGTCTAGCCCATCTCAACAGAAAACTCACTTCAGGCAGCTGTGAGTTGATGAAGAAACACACGAGATTTTGAGGTGTCGACTGGGCGATCATGGGAATCCTGTACCTCAGCTTGTTGAACCTAGCAATGATGTCCCTCATAGGTTCATGGGGCTCCTTCTTCATCTGTGTGAGTTGGGCCAACAAGGCATGTGCATCTTCTTTGGGCTTGAATCTTGCTTCGAACTTGGCTTTAAGTGTATATCATTTAGTCACTGATCTAGCTTGCAGATGGTAGAACCAGTCTGCAGTAGCATCTTGTAGTGTCTCCACAAAAAGCCTGACTGCCACGTCTTCAAATTTCACCCCTATCACACCACAGGCTATGGTGAAGGCTGCAATGTGTTCATCAAGGTGGACTCTTCCATCACCAAAGAATTTGGGGAAATTCTTCTTTGAACTGAGTGGTAGCTCGTGCAAAGGTGGAGTCAAGTTGAATGGGCAAAAAGAGTTACCCCAAGGGCCTCGAACTGCCATGATTTAATTATGAATAATAGGTTTAACACATCTGAGTGGAGTTGCCAGATTATAGGACAAAAATGAAAAAGAAACTGGCCCTGCTTCAGCTTAAAGCTTGAGGCTTCAAACTGCGCTTTCTTTCCTAGCAGCTCCGGTTTTGCAGACTAGATAATATAATGGAGATGGATGAAAATG
Source organism: Torreya grandis (assembly GCA_037957365.1). Classification (NCBI taxonomy): domain Eukaryota; kingdom Viridiplantae; phylum Streptophyta; class Pinopsida; order Cupressales; family Taxaceae; genus Torreya; species Torreya grandis. The sequence goes on from JARHVA010000271.1 coordinate 1,634,171, forward strand.
GTAAGGCTATAAATGGATAATGGGTAAGGCATGAAACAAAGTCACCAGAGTCTATAATGGATAAGGTTATAATGATAATGGGTTATATAGGTGATGTTTCAATCTCAAACTTGAGGTTTCGAATTGCACAATATTGTGTATATACCCAGCGGAGTTGTCAAAAATTGTTGGTTGAATATTTTGTCTATCAGCGAAATGGTAAACAAAATAGGTCTTATCAGCCAAAGCAAGAAGATTAGTCATCCTAATGTGTAAGTTTATCACATCAAAAGGAGACTTCTCTCTCCTCTCATCAAGGGGAGGTTCCCTGTGGATATGCTATGTATACGTATAAACAAAAAATAATACTCAAGGATAGGACCAGACATCCATCTCTCTTTCTTTAGAGATGATGTATACAAAACAAAGGAAAAACTCAAGGGAATGACAGATAGCTCTCCTCTTCTTTCAAAAAAAACTATTCAGCCAGCCATAAGAATACTCTTGGAAATTAAAGTAAAACGTAACTGGGAGTATGGTAACCAGTAAATCAAAACAAAACACAAAGTCTCTATCTAAAATGCTCAAGAGTAATATACGAAGGGCAATGAAAGCTCAAAGTCTTTTCAAAGTCCTTTACACAGTAATGAAAAAGCAAACACACTGAAGGTAGCTATGGGGGCACAAATTCTCTCCACAGTTGATTTTCCAGGACACCTTTTTGACTAATTTTTACTAATCCTGTTTATTAAATTAATGAAACAGAAGATAAATCAAGGAAATAAACATAAGAATAGTTTCCTTAACCACAAAGGAATTCACAGCACAAAGTCTGAAAAAGTCCCTTGCTTTCTTATTCCATTAACAGAATATGATCAACAGACTGAGCACAAAGTCTCAATGATGCCTCTCAATTTGAGCAGAGTTTCGTTCAGATTGTCAAAAAGAAGATAATTTTACAATGAAAGAAAGTCCCTTATATAGCCACTTCAAGAAGGACTTGGGAACAATAATACATCAAGATGGATTGTGAAATGTTAGGAAGACAAGCTGGGACTTTGGGGCATTTTACCCATTTGATCTTCTCAATGTAGATAAACAAGTCGTGCAATTGAAAAATTACAACTTTCAATGTCCACCTGGCGATCTGATATTGTCTGCATCATTCCTCCTTTCTAGATTAATTGAATTGTGCCCTATATTCATCCATTGTTCTGTCTTTCCTCGCTTTCAGCTGGTTTTTGTCTTGAATTCTGGAAATTTATTCGTGTCTGTAAATCAAAGGATCAACGACTATTTCACTATCTTTAAAATTGATGTTTACATGCCCGTCAATATGCTTCCAACGTCTATTCAGCTATGCTGAATTTGACGTCTTTGTGGGCGTCACCTTCTGGTCTTCTTTCAGCTTTTGGCTTTCTGCTTATCACTTTTTTGAATTGGACATACCATTTCGGGCCTTGAGAAATGATCCTTGTCGAGTCAGAAAAGCCCTTTACTTTGGCTTCCAAGAGTCCCCCGCAAGGACACTTGCCCTTCAGTGTCCTTCGACAGCCCTTTGTTTTAGCAATTCTCGCAGACAAATATTTCCCCAGGCTTTTTGTCATGAAGTTTTTCGCAGACTATCCTTCGGGTAAATTCCCACGGACAATTGTCCTGCGGACAATTCCCGCAGACAATTTGTTCGGGGAAAATTCTCGCAAATAAAAGTCCACATAATTATTTGATTAAGTCTTTGAATTTGCCTGCATTTGTTTCTTTGAAAATTTCTTCAGGGTCCGCGGCCATTTGGAATTCTTTTGTGTATAAGAATTTGAAAGAATTAAGTCTTAATAAAAAAATTTAAATGCCTTAAACAAATATGAATGAACTACCTTACGGCTTCTTTGAAAAATGACCCTTTCGAAGGGTGCTTTTGTGGATAAAGTGTCCTGCGTAAGGGCACTTGTCCTTTGAAAAAGTCTCTTTTTGCATTGAATTGCCCCTTTGAACTTGGCCGATGAACCATTAGTTGAACCGGTTCAATGGTTTAATGAGGCGCGCCAAGTCCTTTTGAACCAAAAGCCGATGAACCATTAGTTGAGCCAAATGGTTGAACCAAGTGAATGAACCTGCTATTGAACCTTTTTGTTGAACCTAGACGTTGAACTAAGTTTTGGTTCAATGGTTCAAGCAAGGCTTTGAACCAACTGATGAACCAAATAATCAAACCAAAAGACGCTGAGACAAAGGGAATGAACCATCTGAGTGAAATAAAGCATTGAATTGCTTGATTGAACCAAGCCATTGAACTGTTCCTTTGGTTGAACCTGCCATTGAACCTTTGAACCCATTGAACCTTTGAACCAAAGTGGTTCAATGGTTCAACGGTTCAAGCCACCTTCAATTGGCCAAATGTTTGGAAGCAGATGAACCAATTAAAGCGATTGAACTTTGAACCTTGATGACGCGCTTAACTCTTGCCAAGGACGTTGAACTTGCTGCTGGTGTTTGCCGATGGAGATTTTTGTTCGAACCAAGGCATTGAAACAATCCCTGAAAATGACTAAGTGTTTGAAAACCGATTCCTTTGACTGAAACTGCCTGCAAAAATCTTTGAATTTGTATAAGTGAACCTGCCTGTAGAATTTGAAGATACAAAGTCTGTAGATTTTCAACATGTAAAATCCATTGAACTTGATTTGTAAAGTCTGTAGATTTTATGAGAAGCTTTGAAAATGAGAAATCTGAATATCTAAGACAAATTTTTGAAAATGGAAGATACAATTTTGGTCTGTAACACGAAAATATTTCAAATGTTGTCCCAAAAATGATAGCTATATTTTTGGGGGACAACAGGGGTGAAGGTCAAATTGACATTTTAAGTAGTGGGAATTGGCAGAAAATAGCACTGCGTGTCCACAAGATAGTGATGGAAACCACCACACATTAGTGTTGTTACATGTAACATTGACACTTTTCCTTTGGAGAGTTACTTTTTAGAATAACACATTTATTTTATATTCAATATCAATTCACCTCTAAATTTGTTGCTTGATACAAGAATTAAACAAGTAAGATAATATCATACATGTACAACTGGTAAGATTCCCTTCAATGCTTGAATTTAGCCCATGCTAGGAGAGAGGATTGACCATCTTCATCCTGCACTTCTTATTCTTAACACATCACATTAATTTGAAATCTGTGCACCTCCAAAATATTTATTTCAACTTGGCTTTAGATAAAATGTCAATAAGGTTCAACTTATCCATATATAGAATTGGTATTTTTGTGTAACCACATAATAAAATTAGGAAATACATACTAGCCGTGTCAAATGATCTTAAGATTGAATGTCTACTCAAGCCCTATGGTGAGGAACGTGGACAAGAAGAGCCTCTTGAATATCACATCTTTTTAATAGCATGGAACGTCCTTGATTTCTTGATAACAGTGAGTGCCTTGGAACCTATAAAAATATGCTTTCAAAGCTCTCTAGTGTCACATATAATTCACAGGCTTGCTAGGTGAGATTGGGGCTTTAATACTCAGATAATGTGTTTATCTCCACCTAAGCAACATTTGTCCTATTTACTATAGGGGCGGCCTTGGAAGGTGCTCGCATGACTAAAAAGGAGGATGACAACTGCTCTCTCAAAGATCCAGTTAATCATTTTATTTCACTTGACATTTGCATTGATAACCATTATTGAAACATTTTGATAATAGGATGACTTTTAGGCATTTAAATTTTATTGGAGTAATAGGTGGTGAGAAATAGTATATCACCTGACACCGTTGTTTGAGAGATCCCTAATAATTACATACATTTATTCCTGGAATTACAAATAACCTTTTTTTAAATACCCAATTCCACAGCGGTCAGGCTAACGTGTCAGAAAACTTACTAAATCAAGAGATGGCCTCTGTTAAAAGTGCATGCTAGCCTAATCAAGGGCACCTTAATTAAGGCTCATAGAATTAATCCTACTGAAATTCCATCGCTCTGGAAAAAATTAAATTACAACCTTTATGTTTCTTTCTCTCTCTTCTTCTTTTAATTATTATTTATTTTTATTTTGTTATCAATGTTTTTTTAATTAATAATATATCATTTATGTTTAGTGGTCTAATTCTTGAGAATAATAATGGTAAGAGGTCCAATTTTCCATAAAAATGTATTTGACTAAAACTTACACTTGGAAAGAGTGTTGGAATAAAAGTCACATTCGCAGTGTAAAGTGTCCACCGTTGAGATAGCGAGACTCTATACTTTGCTCTCGTACCATGTTATTTTTTACGCCACTTATCATCACAGTTAGTAATTTTGTAGACTAGTTATTCACCATTGGCTCCACACGGTAACCATTACTAGGATTGCATCCATGGCTCGTAGCTCCACCACTCTGCTCCCATCTAGTCTTACCCAACAACAACCACAATTTTTGAAACCTCTTTACAATCCTAGCAGTGGTTTTCTCCATACACTTCGTGGTCTTTTGTTCTGTTAAGAGGTATTAAGTTTTTAGTTTAGATCTTTTTGTTTATTGTTTATTAGTTTAGGTTTATTCTTTTTACGAAATTTGATTTTTGTTTTTTAATTATTTTTTTAGTGCTAGATTCATCTCACAAGAGATAAAGAAAAAGAATATGCCATTTTCACCATTGAAATGTTGACACAACGATTTTATGGTTTTGTAGACTATCGATTTTAACACCTTCCTCTCATTTTGTTTATTGTTTATTAGTTTTAGGTTTACATTTTTTTACGAAATTTGGTTTTGTTTTTTTAGTAACTTTATTTAGTGAAGATTTTATATTAGGTTAGATTTTATGTACTTGTTTAGTATTTATATAAATATATTACAATATATAATATATTAAAATATATAATACATTAAAATACATTATATAATATAATATATTAAAATATATAATGTATTATAATATATAATACAATATATTGTATATTAATTAGTTAGAGGGGACGAATCCCCCATATTCATCTCACAAGAGACAAGGAAAAGAATATACCATTTGCCAATGTGTTTATTGTTGATATATACCTTGACAATGTTCACATCATGATTGCTTGACTGCTGACATGGTGCAAGCCTCTTATCACAATGAAAGACAGATCTGCTATACCTAGAAACTCATATACTTGGCTAGACCTAGAGGATTCTCTGTCCTTTTTCTATTTCTTGGATTTTGAATAGACATCAAATTCCAACCACTTCAGATGAAAATATGTAAGAATTAAAATAATACCTATTAACCTGATATAGTTGGATTGAAATCCATAAATGGTACATGTTTTGTGTGTAGGAAATATATCGTGTCTATAAGCATAGACATATGTGTAAATATGGAAAACTTTTCTTCAGAGATGAAGGCAACAAGGTATGTTCCAGAAAATGCTTCCATCAATTTCAAACATTTCCTAGTGTATATAATCATTATTTACAACATGGAAGTAACCATGCCAACACCTGCAATTGTAATTACAATTGCTATTGATTTTGTTATAAAATTACAGGAACCAAGCTAAACAGAAGAATATCTATATATAACAAATATACTTGGGCATTCGTTGCACAAGCTTTCATCAAAATGGTTGAAGGCGGTGGTGACATGCATAATCATGTCTTGCATATAAACATAGTTATGGTCGAGCAACATGACCTCGTTGTGGTGGAAAAAATGATTGTTGGAAATGGTAAATGGTAATTAGATAGAGTTAGAGCGGGGCGGGTGGGCGGCGGCTCTACATATATGGAGTTTTATAGAGTTAGTTGAGGGATCCTCTATATATAAATAAATTATAAATAACTCTAAACTCTAAACTTTAAACTCCCATATAGAGTTTAGTTTATATAAAGGGCAAAAAAAAAACCCATCTCTATAGATAGCCTACCCCAACCACCCACCCCCCGCCCCCCACTCAAGAGAAGATAAGTATTCACTACGTTCAAGATAAGATCCTATTCGCTACGCTTAAGAGTCCCATATAGATATAGAGGGATATGCTCAAGTAAAGTCGAAAAGGCCCATCTAGATTCTATATGGTAACACAAATAGATAGAGTGAAGACATGGATGGCAGGGACACCCCATGGTATATATTATAATTGGCATGATTTATATTAACTATGTCTATGGGTAACCCCCACCCCATACATATATATAGATAGAGATATAGCCCTATGCATATGGGCCATGGGATATAACCATACACAAATCACAATGAATGACACTCAATAAAGTAACAATTGACATTATAGTATTGATCACCAAGGCTTAACACTTACTACCGTATTAAGAGTTTTCTTGTGCAAATATCCTTTGTAATTCTCCTATATTAGACTACTATGTTTTAGCCATGACATGGATTTCACATACAAGGTAATCCAACACAATTTCTACTATGAGATGTCTTATATGTATAAAATTGAAGACCCAAATCATAATAAATACAAGTAGAGATCATAATAAGCCAAATAAGAAAGTAGGTTTCAACATAGAAAAATTTGGCCAATAAAGAACAACTCCAAGTTTTCTTACCAATACCAATAGTTCATTTTTTCAAGAATGGTTCATTTCATAGAAAGTCTCATTCTTAGTTGGAATAATGTTGAAATACTTGGTCCAAGAGCCATTAACTCAAAATGGTAAGACAAAGAAGTGAGCCTTGAGTAGCTAGCTATTTAGCTACAATAAAGAAAAGATTACAACATCCTAAAACCACAATCCACCAAACTGATTTCTTGTTGACAACTCAAAAGATGACAAAATTACAACTCTTTAGTACATACAAAGCATGAACATGACACTCGAGAATGCAACGGTCCATTAAGAGAGATCATATCTATAGATTATTTTTATCAAATGCTTTGTTTGTAGCAACCATTGAAGTATCGGTGGTTAAGTATGGTAATATTAACCTGACTTAAGCACTCATATTCTAACGAGAGCTTTGTATCTAAATAAAGTTAACTAAATTACAAATTAGAAACACTTGGTTGAATATCAAAGATTAAACGTCAAAATTTATTTGCTAATAAAAAAACCTAGAGCCAACTAACCAAAGGCAATTTATATTCATAAAAGTTGGTTGTTACAATAAAAGGCTTAATCTCCTTAAGCAAGTACCTCAAGGGTGTTTACAAAAAAAAATTATAGTTAGATCCATACTTCAGAAACAACAAGTATGAATTTATTTGCCATGACTAGTTATCATTTTGATTCAATGGTCAACAGAGTAGCAGTACATTTCAAACATGTCAAGGACATAAAGGGAGAAGATTCCAATGAGCAAACCAAAAAGAAGATCCATATAAAATTTACCCTAGTATGATAATGTCATTGATTGTTACAAACAATTGTCAAGTGCTAGTACAATTCTTATAGGTAACAACACTGAGCCATTAAGCTACATAGAAAACAAGGTTTTGGTCTTGATATAACATTTATGAATATACATAGATTTTATGAATCAGAAGGCATATAACATAACAATGATAGATTTATGGGCTATTTGTGAATCCTAACTTTTCAAAGTGAAACCATAAGCATATTTACAGAGACAGGCACCACTAAAATCTAGGCATCTAATAAGAAATCATTAAAAGCATGCAAGCAAGTATAAAATTGATGTTATTTAGTGCATAAAGTATATGAGCACCTTGCCATGACAAAAATCCCACGAACCATCCTTGATCCTTCTCCTATGTACCTCTGAACCAATTCAGAACTAGAAACTCTGATAGAAAGATAATCTATATGATAAACAACTGCACTTGCCAATAATCTCTTTCCTATACCAGGGGGTCCATATAATAGCACACCCTTGAATAGTAACAAGGGAAAAGAACATCAAAACAATTCTAAGACCAAAGACTAGAATGGTAACTATGAAATATGCCCCAAGAAATCCAAAACAAAATTACATAACTTAAAAGGTCCATCTTATTGATGAAAAACTAATGCCTTTAGCATGAAGACATAATAACGAGGATTGTAAAGCATACCTTTGGTTGTGGGATTCAAAGTTTTGATGTAATACAAAAAAAATGGTTTATTTTCAGCTTTAGGTGGAATGCCAACATGTTGTTCTTGATAGAACATATTTCTTTTTCTATTTATATAGATGGTGGACCCATTATGAAGCCCTATTGATCTATCAAAAAAATCCTTTGGAGTCTTCCAAAGAAATAATTGGATTTTTTTTTAAACTTGACCTCCCTAGTGGCACAAAATCTATAGCAACCATGGCCAAATTGTTTTCATGAAGGGCAATGTAACATTGAGCAAAGTTTTGATGGGAATCAAGGCATTTGATTGAGGGATAAAGCCATCCATAAATTAAAGGATAAAGCAAGATGATAAGAATACCTAATTTGTTGTAAAAACAAGCATTGGTGTTAGGAAGCTATATTTTATCTATAACAACATAAAGAAAGATTGTAAAAATGATTGATGAAAATTGTGGCACACTTATTCGAAAAGATAAAATTGAGAATGATTTAATTTGACCATCCAAGCACATTACCGAGGAAAATTTATTTTCCTATAGGGATTGGCACAAATATGAAAATAGACTGTTAAGCAGGTAAAATCCTTCATTACTTGTTCAGTGATTGCTTTCAACAGGCTCTGTCCTCTTGCATCAAGCAGTGTCCTATTGCATCAGGCAATAAATGTGTTTATGTCACACTGAAAATGGTTGAGGAAATGGATGTAAGACATATTATTAAATGATAGTAATAGTTTATTAATATATCATAAAAGAATATTATATTATATTATTAATTATAACATTATATGACTCGATGGCTATTATTTTTTGTGACACATATGACATTTGTGTCCCTCGATAGATGAATGTGTTAAAGAGAATATTCCAAAATTTAAAGATTTGGTAGTGTTGTTATTTTAAGAAGTTAATAATAATATGATTCATGATATATCCACATAACAAATAATCTACATAAATTAAGAATATAAAATATGAAATAATTGAACATTGATAAAGATTAAATATAGCTCTTTAATCTCATTGAAAAAAATATAAATATTTTTAAAAAAATTAAAATAAAAAATAAATATATATTAAATTTTTTGATATCCAATATTCTCAATCTTTCAACATTTTAGTTTAATAATTCATACATATAAATAAAATTGTTTATGTTTTCACTTAAAATCTTCATTTATAAAGTAAAGGTGATTGATTTTGAGTCTTTGATACGAGGGCCCCTCCCTTTAAATTATATATTATAAACATCAATTTTTACCTTATAAACATCCATGTTTGAAGTTATTACTCCACGTGGTAAGGTTGCAGAAGACTGCACAAAATTCTTAAAAACTAAACGACACATGGCTTACAATTCACCACACCAATAGACCAAATCATTGATTTCAACCTAAAAAAATTGATCATAAATAAATTTTGTGTTATAATAGCTCAATCGTGTAGGCCATGGAAGTTTAGTAGGTCAGAGTCATGCTTTTGGTACAACGTTTGATGAAGAAATTATTGTTTGCAGGCACTGTAGAGTTTGAACCCTTAGCTATTTTGGTAATAGAAGCTTGATAAAATCCTTACAATTGATCCTAATTTATCAAAGTTTTGTTCATTTATTATCAAAGACTAGGCGATTTCCACTACAATAAAACCAATGAAAATAAAATGAATATATGGGCTTTCATAGCCACCTAAAGCATGCTTGTATTGAAACTCTTTTTGTAGGTTGGTTCTAAATCATTTTGCACTAAATTCGTGCATTTATTTTGCTAAAATAATTTTATGTTAAGATTCAACTGCCATTAATTTTATGTTGAAATTGTTACCTGCATATGCAACTGGATCAAGAATGAGAATAACATATTTGTTGCTATTATTTTGTGTTACCTTCATTTATCCTTTTATGTTTCTTTTTGACTCATCATATAACTCTATAGACAATCTAATTATTTGATGTTGCAAATCAACAACAAGGTCTCTCATGATCTTTCCTTTTGTGTTTTTCTTATTGAATCAACATGCTTCAACTCCAACCTATACAAGGCATGGTTACGATGGCATCAAAGTTATTCATTTCATATTCATAAATATGCCATTCAAACTGATTTAATGGTTGAGGATCCATGTAATAGGATTACTTAAGACCACCAAAATCCTTCATTATTTGCTTTCTTCACTCATGCCAGTCATGACCATTATAATCTGGGAATGATCATTGCTTTTGATTCCCACTTTCAAAATCCCTTCAGCTTATCAAAAAATAAGCACTCCCTAATAACCTCACCTTGAAGAACAAACAAGTCAAAGAACTCTATAAACATAACATGAGAGTAAATGTCAATGAAGAATCCATAAGATCTTGTATATCGAAACAAAACAAAAAATAGATTAATTTAGATTCACTAGAAAATGAAATTCCCATCTATAACCCATAATAAAAACTTTTTATGTGTCATTCAACCCTTTTTCTTTGATATATTCTTCACAAGCATATAAATGCATACCATAAACATGAAAAATGAATTTCATACTAGGTGCATTCCAGGGTGACTTTGTTGGGGCCACACCTTCACATTCAGGAATTCCAAGAAATTTTATCATAGTTTTAGCACCATGATTAATAAATAGGGGACTATCCTTGAGGTTGATTCCTCCAAGCCATATAATAGGGACATGCTTTGTGGCCTTTCATTCAAAGCCAGAGTTTCATGAAAATAGTTGAAATAGTCTTGGCACCATTTTGAGCCTTGAGCAGGTATAGGATAATCTCAAAGTGCACGTTTGGTGTCTAAGAAAGTTGCATAAGGATGACAAATTCCTAGGCATGGACCTTGAAGTTCAAGAATAGTTTCTCCCTAAAACTCAATGTCAAAAGGTAGGCACAGGTTATGGTTGAAACCTGGTTAAATCAAGAAGAGAATTTTCCATCTCAGTTGTTACGTCTAAACCCTCATCAACAATTGGCTTTAATGATTTTGCAGGGATATTTTCACAACTGTTAATCCTATCATTAGGTTGGTCCTATGTATTTATATCTTCCACAAATAAGTCATGTAAACAACTAAAATGTTGATCAATCAAAAAAATCTCAAATTATTATCGTGAAGCACACACTGTAATTGGTGACAACTATCACAATTCATTGTTATAAGAACCTATCTCTTAGACACTAGTGGGATTAATAACTTTAAGGGTCATTGCATCAAGTTGAAGTTTAGGATTGCATGTTGATATAAGAACATTGGTTGCATCATCTTCCTCTTCATGAAATTGTAATAGATGTTACATATAATAAGAAAATTATGAGGAGCATAGGCTCACTTCCTGCATATCAAATTCATTCAGGCATATCAGATTAAGGTGAATGATATAGTGCATCCACCTAATATACTTATTACACTGACTAATATTTTTGGGCACTGTACAAAGTCTTCATCAAATTTCCTAGGATTTGTCCCTCAAAATGATATGGAGGTGCATAATTAGATAAGAACTTGATTTTCTTTTGGGTAGGTTTGACATTTATTTTTCTACAAATTTTTAATATATAAATTACTCATTTCCTTGATAAATTTGTCCCATCATATATGTTTATCCAATTAAAAACCCTAAAAAAGATTCATATTTTCATCTTATTAAAATACAATGCAAATTTCAAATCTAAAGTTGTACCATTAGAAAGTTGGAAGATATTTAGTTTTCACACATTTCAATGCAAACTAATAATTCAAACCAATTCCAATAGATACATGTGCAATGGGTACTAATAATGACTACTCTAAATGGCTTTTAGATTTAACAAATCTAATGGCTTATAGATTCAATTAGTCTCTAGGAGGCTTGAGAGCTCGGTACAATAATAGGGCTTGCATAGTGCCAATATTTGAACTCTTTTTAATTAAAATATAATAATTAAGAATAGTTCAAATATGTAGCAGAAGAGGTGAGGCAAGACTGTGTGGTAGCCTTGAGGCATGCTAAACCTCCATCATGCAATATTAGAAAAGATGAATGGAGAGCTTTAAAGAGATTAAATAACAACCTCGATATCATTATGGTTAAGGAAAACAAAAGGAATGCAATGGTTATTTTAAACCATGATACTATTATCCAAATTGGCTATCATAAGTCATTATACTTCAAAACTTGCTAATCAGGATTGTTTAACTTTGTTGATAGCCATTTGAAGGGTTTTATCTTGGTCATGGTTGGCCTCATAGTAGTAAGCATTGTGTTGTTCCTTGTAGATTTCAAGGTATTTTAGGGTGGTCTAGTCAAAAGGTGAGTCAAAACACCTAGTCTTGTCATTATGTTACTCAATATGGTCATCTCCAAAGCATTTAGCAATGATTAAGGTAATTTTGGAAAAATTAAGGTAGTGGTTCTTTTTTTCTTAGACTTGTCTAGGTCATTCTATCTGAAGGTCCAATATGTCCCAAACTAGTATAGAGGCTAAGAAAGTGATTTTAAAAATTTGTCACTTAATCAATGTCATGCCATATTTATTTATGTTATATAACTGGTCAAAATGTCAATATACTTTAGTATTAATATGAAGGTGGTAGTTATAAGCATATTACATAATTGTCAAGGCAAAATAACACCTTTTTTGCAAGAGATTACATTGGTCCAAGGTAAATAGAGGAATAACATAACTCATTTTAGCCTTATCAAGTTCAAATCATGCTTATAAAGCATTTTCTGGACCAAAACAAGACAAAAACCTTTCCACTTCTCCATCAGGTCACTTACACAGGCAAAAAAGTCAATATGTTATGAATGGTTCATGGAGGGGAAAGAGTTTCAAGACCAATTATCCTAGGGGTGATAAAGTACCCTTATTCCCTTCAAAATCATGGGAAATTTGTATAGATATAGGGCCTATGCTTTATGAACAATCATTAACAAGATGAGGTGCTCAAAATCCTTACAAAACACCATAGGGTCAATTTTCTCTTTTTACAACATTTTGGGATTTAATTAATGTATGGTGATAGTTGAAAAACATCCCTTGGGGTTAATTTAGCCTTTAAAAATTCAAACTTGTGGAAAATTTCCATTGATCATAGATGTACCTACAATAAACCTCATTGTTTTGATGATTCTTGGTCCAACATGCAAGTTTTTATGGTTTGGAGGTATCTGCAGGTATGGTGATGATTTCATATAGGTATAAGATGTTTTATAAGGCATCTTAAATCTTCCTCAAATCCTCTTAAGGAATTAACAGGGTCAAAACTCCCAAGAAGAGCACCTTAGTATGCATGGTATTGGAATGTGTTCAAGGTTACCTGTAGGTGATCAGTGAAAGAAGCCTAGAAGGAGAAGGCTATTTTCATTTTCATGGATGTGAGAGTATGAATTTTGTGGATATGTATATCATAATTGTGTGATCATGGTGGATCATTCATATAAGTAATCCAAGAAGTTTGGTGATCAGATTAAACAGAGGTCACTTGAGAGAAGGTATTTTAGACTTGTTGAGACCTAAAAGAAGATAATGTTGCATTTTGAGACTTAATAATTTATAAAAAAATAATTATATTGGTTTCCTATTATGGTAAGAGGTATATGGAATCTTAGGAAGTCATCATGTCAAGTGGGCAGACCTTCCTTGATCATCTTTGGTAGAAGTAACAAGTAGCGGGCCTAAGGCCATGGGTAGAATGTTCATGAACAAGGTCTCAAGTAGAAGAAATAAAGTAATTGACATGAAACCAAAATTTATACCTCCAATAAATTACTAGGACACTTACCTTGATGTATTAAATCTGTAAACCTCCTCTACATCAATATCCTATAGGACAAGTTGTAAGCTAGAAGACCAAGGTTGAGAATAATGTTGTGGGTATAGGTATGAAGAGAAATGGCAAGATTGGTGTTTAAATTGAGGTTTGGTTGTTCATTTTGAGTGTGATGATCCCTAATAAGGTTCCAAAAGTGATTTTATAGGTTTTTAAGAGAAGGAATCACCAAAAGATTGCCAAGAGGGTTAAATTGCCAAATTGTCTATGAACCCTTGCCATGACTAAAATAGAGCTCAAGACTATTAAAAGGATTAGGTTACATCGAGGTCTATTTTTAGATGTTTTATGGCATGGATTAGATCAAAAATAGGTAGTTTAGACCAAAAAATAAACATCTAAAACCTTTTTTTGACTAGAACATTCATCTCAACCACACACTTACATGCCTGCCTATAAGTATATGGAAAATATTCATGTTGTGTGTTGAAAATAAGGCCTAAAGAGAATCTGATATAAGAGAGGCCATGAGGGAGGGTTGATAATGTCTGTACAAAGGTGAAATGAGAATAAAACCTCATAAAAGGTCACTAAAATCATTCTTACAAGACTGTCAACAAACCCTTGGTATGGGCTAAAATAGGTATGAGGATCTTTGATATGATCAAATGCTTGAAAAAGTATCTAAAAACCTCATATAGGGTTAATAAGACCTTAATAAACCATTTCCAATAAAACATCAATCAATTTGAAGGGTTTTTATCAAAATAATCATCTCAAAGGTACATATACAGGTTGTAAAGCTCGAGAAGGCCTACTTATTGCATTGAGATCTCACCTAAGGATTTTCATGGTACATAATGGCCTTAGGAAGAGTTATAATGGTTCCCTAACTTCATCTTTGTGGTTTTTATTTGTCCATCAAAGGATTGTGCTTCATGAACTATTGTTAAGAAATCAACTACCTCAAAACCTTGTTTTTTGCCTTGTGAAGAGTTTAAGAAGACACGATTTTTGCTCAAAACTCATAGGAGAAGATGCATGGGAATAAATGAATATTATAGGTGTTATAGGGTCAATTCACTCTTAAGTTTTTGGTGTTTATTATAGGATTAGAGATCTATCCTCTATGAATCATTTTTAAGAAGCTAAAATACTCTAAACCCTACTTAAACCCTAATAGGAGCCTGACTACTGTAAACTTGCTTCTAAGTGACTTTATTCCACTTGAAAGGTTATGAAAACACTTTGAGGACATATATGGGTCCCGAGATTACCTTTTTAAGCTAGTTGGTTCCATGTGTGAAGGGGAAAGGGTATAAAAATAGGCCTAAATTTGTAGTTGCAAACCTATTTACTAGTAGACTATGTATATGAAAAATCATAGACCAATTGAGAAGACCTATTTGAGCTTAGACAGAGGTTTTAGGGTCCTCTACAAGCTATTTCAGGGATCATCAAGATGATATAACAAGTTTCTAGGTAAGAATCAAGTCTAAATCAAGACTGCCTTCTTATTTACATGAGAGAGGGTAGGTTGTAGACCTATTTAAGATCATGAAGGACTTGGAAGTCTTTAGAACACCACTAAAAATAATTATTGACATTCTTAGAAGTCTCCTTAGGACATGAACAAGTTCAACCCAATGAATATAGGCAAATTGAGTAGAATTCCCCATTTTTCTTTTGAAGACCATTGAAGGAGAAATGTAGTGAAAATGAGAGGTTTTAAGACACCTAAAATAACTTGAGACACCTCTAATTTTATTTTTTTGAAGATTCCCAATGTGTGCAAGGTGTCAATAAGATCAAATGGTATCTCAAAGACAATTATATGATCAAGAAAATAACTTGGCATTCCTCATCAAGATAGAGGTTGATTTCATGAGGAGAATGTGAAGAGTCACAAGAAGCCAAAAGGAGTTGTTATGCCACCTTGATGAAGGCATCATTTCTCCAAGCAACACATGTTGAAGAAGATGACAAGACTATTCTCTCACCCTCCACTTAGCATTGCAACTGATTTTTTATGGATGACATTTGTCAAGGACTCTCTCCACATCCTATAATTTTCTCTCTCTTCATCCTTCTATAAATTTGGCCTTGAAAGGTTTGTAAGTATCCTCCACTTGAGTATGACAAAGCCATACTCTTTTTTAACCATATGAATGAATAAAATATTTGTTTTTGCCTCTTATGGTTTGATTTAGTGTAAATTTATGAGTGATTGATCTTGTTATGTGATAATTCAATTTTTCATGGCTTGTGTCTCACTCCATTACCTCCATGCATCTTCATATCTCTCTTATAGGTTGTAGTTAGTATCATCAGGGGTTAAGTGTGGATTAAAATTAATAAGCATCTTCCCTCCTAGTTTTCCAATGTCTTACCTATCTACAAAACACTGACATAAGAGGAACATTTTAGGATCAATGCATGATAGGTCAGTCTTATAGTTCATTATGCACCTATAAATATGTGGTCGTGGTCATGAATTTGGTGCATCACCTCCTTATTTTGTTTGCTTTCTTTCCCTCTTTCCCCTTTTCCTCACATACAATAGGTTTAGTAGTAGTTTTAGGTGATACATCAAGGGATCTAGCCCTAATCTAGAGATTCACCTCAATAATTAGGCTACTCACAACCTAGAGGTGTCTCTATGTGTCATATAAATGAGGAAGGCTTGAAAAACCTCCTTAAGGGTGAAATTTAGAGTGATAATAGGGAATATGATGTAAAAATTATGGATCAATTGCATAATAGTTAGAGTTATAGGAGGCTAGATCATAATCCTATTTTATTAATCTCGAAGAGGGTTTCTAATTTATTAAAAGATTCCTCATGAGATGGAAGTATTAAGAAAAGGTTGATGCCTAAGAAAGAAATCACATCTAGAGTTTATGGTGCTCCTAATATTCACAAGGAAGGGGCACCGTTAAGACTTATTATGGACACTGTGAACTCTGCCACATATCATCTAGTGGAATTCATTGCACACAAGTTGAAGCCTTTTATGGGAAACTCTTCATCTTTCATCAAGGATTCAATTTTTTTTTTGAGTTTGTTAAAGATAAGATCATGGAAACCAATGAGATTATGGTCAACTTTGATGTGGTATATTTGTTTTCCAAATTTCTAATTTTGATAGCTATTGAGGTGGTTATATCTTGTTTTGATGATGGAATAACAAGATTGGTTGGTTTTTGTCTGAGATCCACGTTCTTCTCTTTCAAAGGGGTTATATATGAACATATAGAGGGTATGGAAATGAGTTATCCTCTTTCACCAGTTGTGGTGAACCTCTTTATTGAGAAGTTTGAGGAAAGAGACCTCAACTCGTTCCCATTAAAACCAAAATGGTGGAAAAGATTTGTAGATGATACTAATCTGTATTGGTGACATGGCTTGGAGAAGCTTCAAAAGTTTCATTCCCACATGCACAGTTTGGTTGGTAGCATAAAATTCACCAATGAGATTGAGATAGACAAAAAAATACCATTATTGTATGTTCTTCTTACACGTAAGTCCAATGGTTCTCTTACACAAAGTGTTTATAGAAAAAGTACCCACATGGATCTGTACTTGCATGCAAACTCTCATCATCACCTTGCATAGAAGGTAGGGGTTCTCAAGACCCTCACCATGAGGGCTTTCAAAATTTGTGATGAGGATCACTTGGAAAAAGAAATTAAACATTTGACATTGGTATTTAATAAAAATGGGTACAAGGGTAAAGAAATTGTGAAGACTTTCAAGCAATCAATACAATTTCAAAGGCATAGATCGAGGGTTAAATCCCCCACCAATACTCCCATGGAATTCATTCCTTATATTGAAGGTATATCACACAAGATTTATAAAATACTAAATATTGAAAACATCATCTACTTTCTTTCCAAAGAACAAAGTTAGGAGGTTTCTTAGATCAACGAAATATATGCTGCAATCAACACTGAGAAGTGGGGTTTATAAGATCAATTGTTCATGTAGTATAACATACATCAGGGAAATGGGGAGGTATATTTAGATGAGAATCAAAGAACATTATGCTAATATCCACCTTGAGAAAAATGAAAAAATAAAAATCAGCATGAACAAATATCTCACTCATCCAAAACCCTGCATGCCATTCACATCGAGGATATTGAAGTATTGGTTGTAGAAAATCATTTTTTCAAGTGAAAGTTAAGGGAGACATGGAAATTGACAAACATCACCTAAATTTGAACATGGATGGGGCTTGGTTATAATCCACACATGGAGACCTTTAATAAATAGTTTAATAAATAATCCCTCACTTTAGGGCATGCTTACATTGTGTTATTAATTGGTCGTTACAATTTTATTGTTTTTATGACTAGTTTTACATTTAATAAACATCCTAAAATCGGCCCAATATGCATCATGTACTATAATGAGTGATCTATATAAGGAACTCAAGTTTTTAATTCTTACATATGTTCTACACCCTAATGAAATATTACATGTTGCTATTCGAAATGTCGATGGATTAATAAAATACAACACAATTTTTCCCAAAAGTCTTCTAATCCTATGGACTGTGAAACCCTGAATTCTTGAAAATATTATATTTTTTAATAAATGAACAGATTTAATTCAAATTGCATTACATCTATTTATAAACATTACAAATAAATTTAATTGAGCCTAAAATAATAAAGCCATATTTAATTGCATAATTAATTTTTCCAATTATAATAAATGACAAAATAGGGTTTAATAGAATATATTATTTCATGTAAATCTAGAAATAATCATTAGGATCAGATGGTGAATGATCAATACAAACAATAAGGCTAAGTGAACCCTATAATTTTGAAGCAAACAAAGATTGTTCCCAAAACCATATAAACATTCCCAAAAGAGTAGGGTTGTTCCCATAACTATGAGGTCAAACCTAAAAAACAAAAATAGGCAAAAATTGATATGACAACTTTAATCTCAAATTCTAAAGCTATGAAAACATTACTTGCATTTTTAAAACTATATACGAATCTATAGGAAACTTATCTCCTTCTTAAAAACCTTGGTAAGGTAGCTAAACATACAAATGGATAAGGAAAATGGTTTTTTTGGGGTCTATGTTCAACATAAATATGGTATTCAAGCATTGGCTACTTATGAATCCCCTCAATAGATCAAAATATTTTGAGCAATAAGCTAAGTGTAATGCATGCTAGATAGGAAGTCTTGTGATGATGGAGTGTCTACACATAAATTAACATTTAAGCTAAAATAGTGCACTTGTGACCACTCTTCTAACATATGTATCTCATGACCTATTCTAGGACCTTTTGACCATTTCCTTCACTTTCCATGTGATGAATCACTTCTTTAAGCAACCCTAATCATTCCAAAATGTCCTTATCCAGATCACTCAATAAGCTAAACTCACTAATAAATTGAATTATACTTTTAGATATTAAAATTGAATATTTATAGCATCTCAGTCTTGTACATTTGACAAATATCAATCAGGGCTCTACCCTTCAACTATAACCCCCTTTGTTGCCAAGATGCTCGTATTCACCATATCATTATGCCTAAATGCTTATCTCTTAATCTGATCCATATCATTTTGATGACCCAGGTCTTGTGCACCACACAAATTTTTTAAAACCTGATAAACATCATTCACTGTCAATTTTAAATCCATATTTTTTTCTAGCCTTTTGGACACTACTAACCATAGAGGGATGACACCATCGATGGTAATGTCTAGTTCTTTATCTAGTGTCTATTTTTCAAAATTCATTCAAATTGCAAATGTTTTGAAACCTATGGGCTGACTTATTTGTCTTATTGAACCTTGTCATGAGATATTTTCAAAGGGTGTGGTATAAATACAAGTTTAAGCCTTATCATTCCTCATCTAAAAAATACTAAGAAAACACCTACTAAAGCTCAATTAATCAATTGCACAACCAAACTATTATACCACATTAATCCATAATTTCATATCAAGCATAAGAGCAGTCATATTATAGGTCTAAAGCATTTAAAGAGTAACCCATAAATGATATTTGTCAAGTTACAAGTTAGATAACTACATGCATCTTTATATAGTATATTGCACCCTTGTGCACACACATTTCCACATAGGAGAGAAATACATAAGTCTAAGGTCCTCCTTGGAGTATTGGCTATGTAGGCAATGCCCATTGATAAAGGGATCTTTGGGACCAATTTGACATCATGATCTCACAAACCCATTTTTAGCAAACTTATTATGAAGGTGAAGAGCTAAGGTTTGATCAATTAGAATAGAGCAACAACCTATATCCTAGATATGAATACATCAATATAAAGGTGATGAAAAAATCCAAAATAATGAATTTGGTCACATTGAGATCTAGTCATTATTCTATGCTAAACACTTGCATCATAGTTAGACACTAGTGTTGACAGTAGTGTCCAGATCTAATAGTTATGTCCATAGCCATAGAAGTGCAATTTACATAATTTGATGACTAATCCATAATATTGATCCTGCATAATTTTCACCTATTTTTAATCCAGATATGTCTGCCCATAGTAAACCTAGATAAGTACCATTTCTCTTTGGTATTTCAATCAAATGATCATCTTTCAAATTTGATACTTTCTATATTTAACATATATCAATATAATAATTTAGAATATTCATTTATCTTAGTTTGCAATTAATTGGACTACCAATATATTAGTTTATTACCCTTGTGATTGAACTATTTTTATATTCTTCACCCTATCCCCACCATTTTAAAATTAGGGTTAAACATTTGGTGAACTTGACCTATGTTTCACTTTATGTAAATCCTAGCTTGCCCCAGGGTCTTTAGCCTCCTGAAGTTTTTTCTTATTATTTTTTTAGATCTATTATATTATTTGTAAGCAACCTAGGCATATCTTTAGATTAGGTGGTGTTTCTATTGTGCACTTGGAGATTCCTCTTTTACCAACTAAAATGGCCCAAAAAAATGAAGTATCAAATCATACGCCTAATGAGAGTGTCAATAATTCAATTGAACAAAATCTTGAAGAGGTTATCATATAAGATGGTTTTGATCATGAAAATAATGAATCTAATGCGAATAATAAACATGAACAAATAAATTAAGAGCAAGTCCAAGCTATTGCTATGTTTTGAGAGCGTAATCATCAAAATCCTAAGGATCTTGATGAGATACTCAAAACCATATTGGAAACTAAAACAATAAAAAACATAAATGAAAAACCATGTGTATATATTGATCATGTTATTAGAGCTATGTGACATCCCCATATTCCTATTTCTCTCCCCTTGAGAACATCATTGCTTCATACATCTAGTGGGGGCATAGGTTATGTGTTTACACCATTATTCCTTGAAACAAATCCTATTATTGCTACATCCTCCATGGGAATCATTAGTACTTCAACCCAATTACCAGTTTCAATGCCTACATCAAATCAAACCATGTTTGCATCCCCTTTGGTGAGTTCTAAAACTTCAAACCCTAGTGATCAAAATGTGTAAGATCTTGTACAAACGATAAGACTTTTTCAAGCTAAGGTTACAAACATTAAGAAAAATTCTATGAAATGACCTTATGCTATTGATTCACAATATGTGTTAAATAATCCTATTACACCTAAAATATCTATGTGCCTTTTACCAACTAGTTTTATTGCACCTAAGTTTATATTTTATGATGGCAAGGTTGATATTGAACATCTCTGATCCTTTTATGTGGCATGTCTTGATTATGCCTTCAATGATAAATTTTTAACAATATTATTACCAAGGAACCTAAAGGACTATACTTTACAATGGTTCTCTGATTTACCAATCCAATCAGTAAGAGTGTTCAAACCTCAAGTCAATTAGTTTCTAGCACATTTATCTATCAACATCATTGTAAAGATGTCATATGCTCAAATTTCAAAGATCAAACATGGAACCAATAATCCTATTTATGAATATATTTTGAAATATAAAATAATGCTGGCTAAAATGACAAATACAATGGCAGGTAAAGAACTTCAAAACATCTTCAAGCAAAGTTTGCTTTGCCCTTTACATGATTCCATTATTTTCAAAAATTTCAAATATTTTGATGACTTGTGGCATATTATTTATGATCATTAAATGAAATGTATTTTATTGAATAATATTAGTTAGGTAGCAAACACACTGACTACATCTAATACCATGTTTCATATCAAACAAAGCTACAAGGCAAAACCTACAAAACCTAAAAAGTTAACAACCATAGTGGTTAATGTTATGTCACAACAACCTAATCAACTCATCTTATATAATGCACCTAAGAGATAGTTTACATGATTACCCAAGTCTCCAACTTATTTACTTCAAAATCTTATGGAGTGTCATCTCATATCTCACCCTCCTCCAATAGAGGTTGATATGAGTCAACCTCTACCTAAAGGATATGGTGCTAAAGGATATTGTGACTATCACTAAGGCCCTGGGCATTCTACGGATAAATGTTATACCTTGAAGCATAATATCCAAGACCTTATTGATGACTAAAAGATTACTTTTGATGGTCCTCCAAAGGATTTAAATTCACAACCTAGTGATCACAGAATCAAAAGACATTTAACAATCCTTTGCAAGATCATTCTAAGAAAGACCTAGAATTGCAAATGAAATACAATGCACAACCTCCTCTAGTACATTATGGGCACCTATTATATGGGATTATTGGCACTTATACATGCATAATACCTCATATGGTTCAAATACCTTCTATTACATTTGATCACAGTGAAATAGTGGATGATGACTCATATCTTCATTCATTATTTATTCAGGCATACTTTAACCATCAACTTATCCATAGTGTTATTATTGAAAATGATGCTAGTGAGAACATATGTACCATGACATGACATTACGTACACATTTGAGATCTACACCTGATGATTTATACCCTTCAACAAAAATTGTTAGAGTATTTGATCAGACATCACATCTTATTGGTGAGATTGATTTACCTTTAGAAGTTGGTTTAGCACATGTGGTTACCACCTTTTTAGTTATACCATATACATGATTACTTGATATCTTATTTGGATGACCTTGGATACATAAACTTTGCACAATACCTTCCTTAGTGTATGGGTGTATTATATACATTCATACCAACATGGTAGTCATAATATCCATAAGTCCATATGAACATTTACTTGAAAAACATAAATTTATTCCAATATAATTAATTATAAAACCTAATAAGGTTAATCCTTAGAGAAAGGGTAAGCATCATGCAATCTCCTTTCTTAGGAAACCCACTCTTAAGATGGATTTACACCAGAGATATACAATGGATTCCATGAAACATATACTCCTACACAACATACTCAGTCACCTAGAACAACTATACATGTTCCAATTACTGCTACGAAAAATAAATGACATAACCCTCAATTATGGGTTCTAGGAACCCTTACTCCCATTGTTTATTTATGACCATAAATTCATATTACACATATATAAAATACCATAGATTTTCCAAATCCAAAAATGACACCTATGCATGTTCCTTAGTAGTATCACTAGTTTGACATACCATATTCTGAGTTTGGGGTTACCAATGAGCATCCATTGGATGTGATCATATGCTAGCTTTTTCTTTAAAAAATACTAAAAAAGTACAAAAAAATCAAATATTCAAGGAAAATACAAAAATATTCAAATATTTTAAAAGTACAAAAAAATATTTAGTAGTCCCATGTCTATTAGCTCCTCATCATCTGTGTTGTTTGATTTGTGTTAGTAGATAGCATATAATTTCACTTCTATATAAACATTTTTCGCACATCTTTGAGTGTGATACATGCATAACTAGAAACATGATCTTATCCTTTATGATCATTTATACATTATCATGTTTGAGCTTATATACTATCATTTACATATATCTATATCCATGCTCATATTTTTTACAGTGTATTTGGTATGGTATTTTATAACATTTTTTTGCCAACACATATGTAGGAATCGGTATGATATGCTTATGTTGGTTACTTATGCTTCACATATTTTTCATTTCTTTGAGTGTATTCCATTGCTTGTTTGTGGAACATTTGAATGTGTTCCTTACTTATTGACCCCTATGCTATTATATGTTTATTGGACATTTGAATATATCATTCCTTTTGATTGTGTGACCTTTGAATATGCCCCTTGTATGAGGTCTCCTTAGACCATTATTTTGTATTACATCAAGTGCTTTTGTACTTGTAGTGTTACTCTCTAGACATTGCCATGATGTATATTATGCATATTAAGACTTGATGTGACCACATACTACAAGATTCATTGATATATCTACTTCAATATTTTATCCCTATATGATACATGATTTATACACATATTATATAGTTACCTTATCTTTTTTAGGTAAGCTAGCTACTAGTTTCTAACTCCCTCACCTTAAAAATGGGGGCATATTAGTGAGGGCATGTCATAGAAACAAGACCTTCATATTTTTCATAGTTTCTAAATTTTAGTGGGGGCATGCCATAAAGACATGACCTCCACTCGTTCAAATTTTCTTAGTTTCCAAATTTTAGTT
This sequence comes from Torreya grandis, assembly GCA_037957365.1. Taxonomy (NCBI): domain Eukaryota; kingdom Viridiplantae; phylum Streptophyta; class Pinopsida; order Cupressales; family Taxaceae; genus Torreya; species Torreya grandis. The sequence goes on from JARHVA010000271.1 coordinate 1,658,490, forward strand.
GGGGCATGTCATAAAGGCATGTCCTCCACACTTATACACTTATTCAGTATCTCCATATTTCAATGGGGGCATGTCATAAATACATGACCTATACAATTTCACAATCTCTAATTCAATTTTATGATTCAGATATACACTTGGATTAGAATTCTATACATTGCACTAATTTGCATAGATTTGAAATTGTAATGTATGAGGTTCTTATCAAAAATAGAGTTTTTTAGATTTATGACACATATACTCCAACTCAAACATATTATAGAGGCCTATTCCATGATATTCCACCAAAAATTACAAAATTTACTAATTATACTATTCACTAAGACACACTGATTACACCAAGATGTATTTTTATTAAGCCTTTTTTATTTTAGCAGTTGGTCCACTTTATAGGTTAAAGTGATTAAATCATTCAACCTCATAAAATTTATAAGTTGAAGTGATTAAATCATCCAACCTCATAAAATTTATAGGTTGGAGTGATTAAATCATTCAACCTCACCATATTTATAACACAAGTTAATTAAATAACTCACCCTCACTAGATTATATATATTCACACTTGATTTGTACCATTGAGATATAATGATCTCAATAATCATGTCAAAACTTAACCTTACACTAGATTTGGGGTATAATACCTTGTAATAACCCTCTTCAAGTCTCCAAGGTTTAGGTTTGAACTTTTTTCAGCTCCAATGCTTCATAAAAATACATCTTTACCAATTCAAAGCATCAAGAGTCAACATGATTGCATCAATACACATGTGTACTCTTTCCTTGCTCTCTTTCTTTCAAATTTCAAATTATATGCACTAATTTATACTTTAACATGATTTTGGTTACATTTCATACACCAAAAAAACACTTAAAGTGTGCTCAAGTAAAGGCATGGTGTGTTATACACAGCTAAGTACACATTTATTTCTTTTAAACTAGTAATTTAATCCTTATGCATTACTAGATTAAAGAGGGGAAAATATAGATACTAAAACTAAATATTTATAGCATCTAAACCTTATATATTTAACAAATATTAAACATGGCTCTACCCTTTAGTTCTAACCTTCCTGTTACTAAAAGGCTCATATTCACCATCTCATTATGCCTAAATTCTTATCTCTTAATCCAATCCATAGCATTTTAATGATCTAGGTCTTTTGCATTGCATAAAAAGCCTAAAATCCAATAAACATCTTTCACTATGATTTTCATATCCATACTTATTGTTTAACATTTTAAACATGGCCATAGAGGGATGCTATCATCGATGATAATGTCTAAATCTTTAACTAGTGTCCATTTATCAAAATTCATCCAAATTGCAAATGTTTCGAAACCTATGGGTTGGTCTATTTGTCTTATTGAACTTACTATGAAATATTTTCAAAACATGTGGTAAAAATTAAAATCTAAGCCTTATTATTACTCATATAGCAAATACCAAGCAAACACTTACTAAATCTCAATCAATCAATTGCACAACCAAATTATTCTACCCTATTCATCCTTATTTTGAATCAAGCATAAGAGTAGTCATATTACATGTTTGAATCATTCAAAGAGTAGCCCATTAGTGATATTTTTCAAGTTGAAATCTAGATCAATGCATTCATCTTCATAGAGTATATTGCACCCTTGTACACACACACTCACACACAGGGGAAAACTACATAAGTTTGAGGCCCTTGGAGTATTAACTATGAAGGCAAATCCTATTAACATAGGGGTCTTTGGTGCTAGCTTGACATTGTATCCAATTAACCCATTTTTATCAAACTTATTCTAAGGGTGAAGAAGGGTAAAGATATAGGGTTTGATCAATTAGCAAATAATAACAACCTATATCTCATATCTAAATACATCAACATAAAGTTGATAAAAAATCTTGAACAATGAAGTTGATCGCATCGAGATTCAATCAATATTTTGTATAAGAAACTTATATCATAGTTAGACATTAGCATCGACATAGTGTATGAATTTGATGGTAGTGTTTGTAGCCATATAAGTAAAATTTCCAAAATCTAATGGCTGATATAAATATTGATCCTATATATTTTTCACTTGTTTCAAGTCTAGATTTGCTTGCACATAGTAAACCCATTTGAGTATCATTTATCTTTGGTATTCCAATCAGTTGAACATCTTTTAACTTTGGTACTTTTTATATTTAGCACATCTCAGTATTATAATTCAAAATAGCCATTTATCTAAGTTTGTAATTAATCGACATGTTCTATATATATATATATATTTATCACCCTTGTGCTTGAACTATTTCTATATTCTTAACCTTATCCCCACAACTTCAAATTTTAGGGTTAAATAATACCTTTAGATTAATAACTCTAACCCTTAAGACAATAATGTCGTATCAGGATAATAACACACCTCGTTATTAACTATTCTCACCAATAGTGTCCTCCCACCAATTAACAATTATGTTTCAAAATTTAAAAGTTAATTCTAATTGCACATTGAGAGAAAATTCCCTATTTCTCCTAATTTTGATTATATACAACCCTAATAGCCCTGAGCTAAAGTTTGAATACACCTCCAAGGTCACAAGTCATAATTGAATCACTTAATCACACTGGGATTACACCAACATATAACACTTTGCACTAGTTTCACACACACCAACGTAACATAGGAGAACTACACAAATTTTGATCCTTCTTTTGGGTACTATTATAGAGGCAACACTTAACATAACGAGTGTTGAATTCAAACACAACTTCAATCACTAACCCATTTTTACTACTTGATTACATTTTTTATTGTTGTCCATTGAGCTAGTGTTTTAAGTGGAAAAAGAGTTACATAGTTGTTTCTGCATTAGATTGGAAGCTCCCACACAATTTGTAAAATAAACTTATAAAAGTGCATTTAACCTATAAATATTAGAGCCTTGTTGTCTATCAAACAAGGCTACCCATTTTAGACAATAACACCCCCATTATTATCCAACTGCAATTCTATTATCTAAAAAACTTGCTAGCTATTGTTTTGGGTCCACACTTAGTTGACATAGTCAACCTATCAGTCTCAGATCCATAATCAATATGCATCCCATTTTTTTTAGCTAAGTTTATGTTTCTCTCTTGCACTTTTCATATTTAGTATTTTTCTAGATTTATTATGTTCCAAATTAGTTTATGTCATTTATTACATATTTTTAGTATTCTAATTTTTCATAGTAGTTTGTCATATTTAGGTAACCTTATATTTTCTAAGTTTTTCAAAATTTGATAAAACATATTAGTGAACCCGTTTTATTTATCAAATATTGCAAGCCCTAGTATTATCCTTAGAGTTTCATTATAATTTTTTTGTTCTCTTAGGGTTTCAAATTTAATTATAATTTTTCTATAATGTTGGAGTGTTTGCTCGCATTCATATGTCTCTTCTCTCTTGTTCTCATTCTACTCTTTGTAAAATTTAAAATATATAACAAATAATCTCTTCCTCCTCCTAACCCTCAAGGTTTTGATAGTTCCTTTTCCTTTATCTAAGTCCATTCTATCACTATCTAAATAATTAAGGTAACCCATACTATATTGGTAAAAGAAGGTAACCACCATATTCTTCCTCAAACCCCTTCACCTCCCACATTTCCTCTAGATGGTGTGTGTAATCATATTCAATCCAAACTACTTGGGGTTTGTGCTTACGAAGCCTTCAAAGATGAAATCATGATTATGAAAAAGTTAATATAAGAGTTATAAAATAAAAATAGTATTTTAATTCAAAGATCACATCATTGAAAAATTAGGTCACATGTGCAAAGAATCTAGAGTGTGTTAGTGTTAATCATGCCTTTGTATCTTCATCTAATAATTTTATGACTAACAAAACTTCATATCAAAATAGGAATTTACAATAGAATACATATACTAATAATGATTTAAAAAATATGCAAAAGGTTAATAAGAGTTCAAGTGAGATTCTAATATAAATGTTTAGTAACAAGTTGATCAAACTACCTCCTATACATCCTTTAAGGATATCAAAATACTATTGTGCATATCATAGAATGCATGGGCATCATACATATATAATGTTTAAATTGGTATAATATAATACAAAGTATTATTGATAGGGGTGATATTATAGTAGATATGTCAATCAAACAACCCACAATAGAACAAGTGTGAGTAGAACAAGTGAAAAAATTAGAATTAGTACAAAAATAACAAATCCAACAAGTATGGATACCAAAAGACAATTCAAAAAAAAATAAATCATAAACCAATTTAGAGAAAGTATGAGTACAAAAGGAAAAAGATGAAAAAAAAATTACACAATGAATGTATTGTAAAGGCAATGTTACAAAAAGAGCAATAACTAAAGTTACAAAATCAAAATCAAGACAAGCAAAAAAGTGTCTATAAGAGAGGGTTTCTAACAAAAGAGTTTCCAAATAAAAATATCCTTACAAAATCTAATGTTACAAGTGTGGTTTCAAAGGAGTCAACTTAAATGTGTTAATCATTTCTAGAGCCTTTTATTCTTAATCCCCTCATAGATAACAAGCAATGCATCAATGTTGTGATCAATAACATTATTAAAATGGATGTTTGTGGCATGACACTTTTTAAAATTTCTTGGATACAATAAGGAATACTTGAGTAAGACTATTGTATATACATCATTTATTGGATCTATTGAGCTACCTTTCATAGTTGGTCCAAAAACATGTTCAATGGTATTTCACGTATGTCCTAATTTGACCCAATATAATGTTGAAGTAAGAAGATCATGGATGAAAGCAATGAGATAACAATTGGTAAATATCAAAACCATGTCATATTTAAACATGAAAGTGCAATTATTACAGTTTAAAGACAATATGGAACCTCTTTAGAGCAAAAACAACAAAAATAAAGCATATCTTCAGCTAGCGTACACATACATACAAGTCATGTCATATTAGTAGAGGCATAGGGCACAATACATATTGTAAATGAGAAATCAAAAAATTAAATACTAAAATATAGGGCAGTTGGTTTTACATATCCAGATACTAAAGAAGCCAACAATGGCATTCCACAAGTTCAAAATCAAGATTAAGATGATTATAACATTGTATATTAGTATGATCTTGATGATATTGATTATGTAGAACATGAATATGGCAATAATACAAAACCTACACAATGGCATGATACTATCCATTCATTATAAGTCATCATTCCTATGTTATATACATGACCCAGTGATGGTAAAAATATTAAAAGAGTCATCGATTAGCATCTTTCTTTCTATTTCTTAGTTCATATATCCAAAAATACAATAAAAAGCATATATTTTAAGAAAATCAAAATTAGGACCTATGCATGCTTATGTTTAGTTCATGTACATCATTTAAATTATGCATAATATTTAATACTTATTTCTATCCATTTTTCATATAATATTACTTCAGGAGTGAACATGAGTACTTGTAGAGCATACAAGATGTCATGCCCATACCCAATTACAAATTATTTTGTCACATCTTGATTTCTCTCTCAACTGAATAACCTATTTGATCTGTAGATTATTATGGTTGATTAGTGGATTAACTAATATTTGATTAAGCTTGATGACATATACTGATTATGGGATAATTTATGTTGCTTAATTTACATGATTAGTTTGCTATGAGTTAGTAGTACTTTTATATTTTATACAATATGATCATGTTTATATTGCATTATTTTATGGATATAATGATGTTCAAGCTAACTACCTTCATTGTTGTGAGGTGGATGTAGGATAGATTCTTCTCTAAAAGTGTGATGGAGGGAGAGCATCATTAGAGAGGGTGGTTTAGATGGAGACGTTGAGGGATGACAAATAATGAATCCAAAAACCTTTGCACACACCCCTTAATATACCATGTTTCATAATTAATTATTTGATATAGATAACATAGCATGTTTTGTTTACTTTTCTTTTAGGTGATTGTTAATATGCTTTCTGGTATAATCTTGATTGTTGATGATGATCATGTTGTTTATTCGAGTGATTTCACTAGTTTTGTGATCATACTAGTTTATCTTATATAATGCAATTATTTGTTTGAATGAGTGGATTCGGTTATGTTTTACTTATCTTACTGCCTTGTTAAGTATGACTGTATAGTATAACAATATGATGTTTTAACGAATTTCATTATTATTATTTGATTTATAATATTTAAATAATAATAATTAAAGATTATTATTATTAAATATATGCTAAATTTATATATCAAAAGAGATATATAACATTATATTAATATCTTTGTATTCTATTTATTATTGACCCAAGGTTTGATTTATATATATATGAATACATTGTTTTTAATTGTTAAATGATTTTTGTAAATCATTGTATTTTCTATGTCTGTTAATGGATAACAAAATAACATGGAATTATAGTCTTGTAATCCCTAAGAGTATTGTCATGCAATATATTCATTATTCTATTTGATTTGGTTGATAATTGTTGCATGGGAATACATTACATATCAACTAGTTGATAGTCTTTGCATGAAATAAAATTGGGGACTATGTGACTTATGGTTTCATGGGTCGATTTTAAGAAGTCGATGATTGTTTATTAAATCAATGACATGCAAATTTTATAGGAATATAAAATGATTATTATGAAATTTTTTAGAAGTCTCATAATAATTAGGGTTTCTAATCATCCATTAAATTAAAGTTAAGCATCATTTTGGAGAAAATAATGGAGGTTAATGTGCAATGCATGGTGATGGAATGTGAAAATTTGTTGAGCAATTTATGCATGCATTTATATAGTCAGTTGAAGCGGTCGTTAATGGTGGAGAGTACAACAATGGAAAAAAGAATAAAAAGAATATAATGGGGGCTATGGATGGCATGATACACAACATAGTGGAGAGAGTTACAGAAAGAGAAGAAGGTGATAATTTGAATGAAAGAGAAAGGAATACATATGGCTTCTTTGGCATTCACAGATAGGTTTTGTAATTCAATTCCTGTGTGAAATAATAAATGAGTTTTTGAACTAAGTTTGGGTTATTGGTTTTTTTTATGAATCCAAAAATTAATGGGTTATATGTGGAGCCCTATGGAAGGCTCGACCTCCAAAAAACCCCACATTCAACTCAGGGTACCCTGAGGGTTCTAGGTAAATCCATAAAAGTGCCATGACTGTGTAATCTTCTATGAAATCTTGTCTTAAACTCTCTCTCAGTTTAAAAAAATCTATTCATAAATAGGGAGCTATTCTTGATGGGTATATACTTGTGGCTCGAGCTAAATTATTTAAATTAGCTACTTATATTCATTTTGGGTATTTGAGATATGAATTGAAACTCTAGACAATTTATGGGTTCAACTGTGTATACACCTATTTGGACTTTAGATATAAAAAGTGAAATTCATTATACAAAATGGGTCTATGAATATATTTGTATATGTGTGTGTGTGTGTGTGTGTGTGTACTTAAACTTGATTTTTAGGGCTTTAAAGGGATGACTATGTACATATATATTTATATATACAACCCTGTATTTTGAATTATTTAGGCTTTAAATAGATGATAATATGTATTACATTTTCAAATTACCAGTATAGGCAAATTGGGGGTTATGGTTTCATTTGGGTTAAGTTGATTTTAGTATCAAATACATACAGGTTCAAATAATAGTTTTTACTATCAACTATGTTATAAAAACTAGTGGCATGCATACTTAATTCATTACGGATTTGAGAATTAGTTAGGTTAGTCATTTTATAAAACCAACATATGGGTAGTTGAATGACTGTATGTGGATTTTGTTATGGTTTTATGCATAGATCATACCCATAATTGTTATAGATTTCGTAAGTTTTAATTGGGTTCATTATATGTTTTGAACTACGCCTATAATAAATATGATTGTGTATTCAGAATTATATTTTAAACAATGAAAATCTTAATACAGTTAAATGGGGGATTGAGTATGCAGAATTATATGGATAAATGCATAAAATTTATATGAACTATTTTATGTTATTATAATAGAAGACCTAGATGGGACCTAATCGATGGTGTTTATGGATTTAATCATATACATTTTGTTTATATGAAAATCATAAAATGATCAAACTAGGGATGGTTTGTTTAATTGAATGGAACAAATGGTTGGTTGTATACTATATTTGGATTTTGCGAAAGTTTGTATGTTTAATTTAAATAAATATAAATATGGGGACTTATCTAGTTTTTAAAAAGGGGTTATGGGGCTATTTTACAGACTATATGTATACATTACATGTACAAAATACTCTAAGTCATAGATAGCGGATGTCGACTTAGAATATACCATATACGATAAATAATTATAATGTATTAAAAGCGATTTGGAGAGTTTATATATATATATATATATATATATATATATATATATATATATATATATATATATATATATATATATATATATATATAGTATAAATATGCAATTATAGACCATGTAACATAATTGATTTGATTATACCATTTGAATATATTCATATTATACTCAGTTGCATTGTGCATGAAAACATTATTACCATTTGGTGTGTAATTGATTGCTTGTGTTATATTTTAGTGCTATATATATAAGCATTAAAATAATGTATTTAAGAGATTAAATATAAAGCAATTATTATGTTTTGGACTGGCTTTGTTTATATGTGGAGTATAAATAATAAATAAGCTTATGATATATTATTTTTTTATGAAGAAATAACATTATAAGTTATATAGTATGATAGGTAACTGATAGTTTTGATGTGATCATACTCGGATGGTATGTTTAAGACTATTTTTGGATTCTGTTTATTATATGTAATAAACTAGAATAATGGATTCATTTCACTTCATTTGACGGACTAAATGAATGTATGTGAATTTCTGTACTTAGCATAGTATTGATTTGTTAAAGAGAAATATTTTTATGAATCTATTGGTTTTAAATATTATTATTCATGTTTACCAGATCTTACATTCATGACCCTAATTAATCAATGGAAATATTCCAATGGCTTAATTAGTATTATCAATACAAGATGAGGTGTAATCCAATCAAGTGGTGTGTATGAATTTGACTGATCCTAGAGATCATTTATTATTGAAAACTTTGGCCAAAGTAACATTTGATAGACATTTTCATTTCATATGTTGATATAGTTTTAATATTTGTGCATATCATATTATAATAAATTTATTTATGGTATACATTATGTATTAGATGTCTTCAACACACAGGTTCTAGTTTGTTACTCTAAATTCCTACATCGTCATTATATACCCATCCATGAAGGGAGGGCCATCCCCTTGTTTGGGAGATAGTGTGGGGGATCTATGGTCTATGGTTAGTGTGGAAAAGTACTCAAATGCTGCTCTCCTTCCCAAGTGGAGTACTATACTTGAAACTACACTTAAGATTACATATTGATACTTGAGTCAAAGAAACTCTTAAGTCGTGGAAACTTTACCCAGAAGAGTTTTGTATCATGTTTTATCATTTGAGATATTATTATGTATTATCAAAAATAGTAACATTTATACATTATATTTCTACAACAATGGTTATAATGTTGTAGCAGTCGTCGCTGAATTTGTACTATTTCATTTATGTTGAGATGCAGTAATTATTATTGTTTTAGTATTATTCATGAGTTTTATATCAATTCATGGTGATCTTTAGCTAAGTGGATTAGTTATAACTTTTATGGTTAACTAATTTAATGTAATTAGTTAAAGATCACTAGTTAGGTTTCTCATGGTGAAATCTATATTTTGAATATGTGTACTTAATTTTTAAAAAATTAATGAAATATTCCAGTAAAACTCAGTGGGGTTGTTACATATTTATTGTCTCAAAATCATGAATTATTATTCATAAAATACCACCATAACTAGATAGTAGTGCACCTCGCTATTATCTTATTTCCTTGCTATTATCTCAGTGAGTCCAAGCTATCATTTATCAGATCCAAACCATACATAAGCATCTTCCAACTTGTTTGAACTTCAACAAGCTTAGTGAGGGAATCTCATACACATGTTTTATCTTATTTGGTCATTTATTATGGTTAATATCTCAATTATTTACATGGTATATAATCTATTAATATTGCTCACTCACTAACACATTGATATCATGTTGGTTATCTAAGTTACTGAATCTACTAATGTTACAAATTACTTATGTGGATCAATTACATTATTCATGCATGATTTTCATGTTTGATTTTCTACTTTGTGTCTTGGGTGTATTCTTTTTTTAGAGTGAGAAAAATTTGAACATGTCCTTGTGTGTGGATTTAAGCTTTCATTGCATGTTTTTATGAGTGTGAGTACATTTGAACATGTCCTTGTGTGTGGCTTTAAGCTTTCATTATTTATTTCTATGTGTGTGAGGACATTTGAACATGTCCTTTTGTGTGGATTTAATCCTTTCTTGTATGTTTTTATGTGTATGGTTGACATTTGAACTTGTTCCTTGTGTGTGTCCCCTTGGCCTTCTATTTACATGTTTCATGTGCTTTACATGTACTATTTATTTATGTGCATCATAGCTAAGACACTTGCTTACTTGTTTGTTTAATTTTTGATGCTATGATCGATATGATGCATCCTCCAAGTTTTTTATGACATAATAGATATCATGCATCTCCCCCAAGTAGTTCTATTCAAAATCTAGTACTCAATTTTGATCACTTATATGTGTGCTTAATTGTTATCATCTATCTACACATTCTCACTATGTATGTTTGTTCCTACATGCATCTCACATTAAAATTAAACTCATTTTATCTATATGAGGATGCCATGATAATATATGTTATCATTACTACTCAGTTCTACATATTTTACATTTATTTTATTTTGAGCTAAGTTATTAAGCAGGCTCAATAATTCAACTCAAAAGAGGGGCATACATAGGGGATTGTTTTAAAGATCAGGTCCTTATAGTATAGTGCATAGACAAAACTCTATAGGATTCACATAATGAACCTCAAAAAATACTCATAAAACACTCAAAAATGTAGTTTATATAGGAACACTCAATTTAGATAAGAGTGCCCCCCACTATTATCCAAATAGGGCACTATTGTCCCAAATCATAGAAAATAGTCAACTCCAGAATTTATCAAAATCTTAGGAAATGGAGACTAGTTTGTAATAGGTTCATAGCCTTAGTTTCTATAATCTACTCAGATTTTGTCTCAAGTTTACTTTTTGGGGGCATCATGCATGGAATGAGTTATAGTTTTTACAGTTTCATAATCCATAGACACCAAATATAAGATTAGGGACATGTGTGTAACATATGAATTCCTCACTCAATTATTTATTAGTTTCATAGATGGAATGGTAGTGATTGTAACTCTCCATGTTACATACATCTGAACTAGATTACACTAGTTTTACACTAGAATTAAGCCTTATTTCATCTACAATCGTTGGTTCACCTTTTTGCACCAATGTTACACCATAATATTCTATTGGGATTCATACAGGGATTTCAAGCTACTTCACCACCTTGGGTATGCAATGATGGAATCAAACACACTTTGAATTCTGAAGCACACTCTCCTAATTAATGAGTATTGGGGCATGTAAAGTCCAATCTAAGATTTTCATAACAAATGAAATCTCCAAAGGTTTTGTTGTTCCCAAAATCTATCACTTGTTTTTGGGTACAACATATCAACTATTTTGGTCCTACAGGCCAAAATAATCTCTTCCCTTCTCAAAAATGTTTTGAGTATTCAAATTCTTCAATTATTCAAGTCTTCTCAGCTAAAGAACTCACAGGTTTAACAGGCAGGCTTTCTCAAAAAGAAGTTCCAACACTTAGACAATTTCAAAGCTAGTTCAATGCTGAGGTTCAATCAAAGGTCCATCGATAGGCTTCAAACAAGTGGAATGAACCATTGAACCTTGAAATTTCACAAGTTTAAAGTTCAAAGTGGTTCAAAGGTTCAAAAGGAGTTAAGCGCTTCAAAGGATCTAGAAAGTTTGAAGACTTTGGTAAGTTCAAAGGTCCAATGACTTCAACAGACTTAAAGAAAAGAAGGCTTTGATGAGTGAAGATTGAATCATTGAACCATTGAACCTTGAATTGAAATGCTTGAACGTGGTTCAAAGGTTCAACAAGTTCAACAGAAAAGAGAAGGATCTAGAAAGCCTGAAAGATCAAAGGATTCAAAGAGATAGATTGAACCATTGAATTGTTAAACCTTGAACTGAAATTGTTTAAAGTGGTTCAATGGTTCAACATGGTTCAAATGGTTCAAAGACTTCAACCAGTTTAAGAAGTTTAAAGTTTGAAAGGAATATTCAAGCAAAGAAAGGAAGTGGAAGATTCCAGAAACAAGTTCAAAGAAATGGTTCAACCAAAGAGGAAAAGAAAACGAACGTGGCCCTTCACAAAGAGCCAATTGAACCAAAGAGCCGATTAAACTATTGAACCATTAAACTAATGCACTTCAAAATGGTTCAAAAGTTCAAGGTTCAAAGTGGTTCAAGTGCCTAGAGACCAGTGACATCCCTGTAGATGTCAAATTCAAAAGTAATGAAATAATCGTTGATGTTCAAATATGGCGCGGACCTGAGAACAAACTTAGCAACTAGCTGAAGAAGAATCTGAAGGAGCCAGTAGAAAGAGAGGAGATAGCCTGAGAGCTTAAATCATGAGGAAGAGACAAAATGCATTAAGAAAAGAGGGAACAAGGGGGAAAGACTAGAAATATCTGGATGAGAGTTATTCTAGTAGGTGGAACAGTCTACCAAGTAGACATCAGAGCGCAGGAATTCAAAGATGTGGCATGTTTTTCTCCCTTGGAATAAAGGTGAAGAGGACAGTTGCACAAATATCAAGAAGAAGACCAAGTGGCTCAAACTTTGGAGGAGACATGTGAGATGAATTGACATGCCAAAGTTAAGGCTGATGCCCTGTTCCAAGCATGGCCCCTTCACAAAACTAAAAATGCATTCAAGGCATTGAATGCAGCATGGGCCATTTCATGAAACAAAGCACCAAAGTCTTCCTTTGTGCACTATATATTGTAATCTCTTATTTTATGCAAATGGGATCTCTCTATTATAGAAGCAAAACTCTGCCCAAATTGAATGGCACTTCCTGAGACTTTGAGCTCAGATTGTTAATCATATTTTATTATTTGAATGAGAAAGCAAGTGACCTTTCAGACTTTGTGTTGAGATAACTTGTGTTATTTAGGAGATTGTTCTTATGTTTATATCCTAGATGCAGTCTTGTCCATTTAATTAAATAAGCATAACTAGTGGAAGTAATCAAGAAGGTATCCTGAAGACAACTATGGAGAGACTTTGTGCTACCACAACTTTCTTTAGTTTGTCTATTTTCTATTTCTATGTAAAGGATCTTGGGAAGAATTTGTGCCCCCATTATCCTTTGTATATCTTTATCTTTGGTAGTTGAAGTGGAGACTTTGTGCTACACTTCATCCTATTGGGTTACTGCAACCTATTACTTTTACTACCCAAGTAGGAATCTGGCTGTTGATTGAGTATTACTTCTGAAAGAAGAGAAGTACCTCTTGCAATCACCCAAGATTTCTCCTTTGATATGTGAACATCATCTCTAAAAAATGAGAGATGGATGGTGTTATCCTACCCCTGAGTGTTATTTTCAGCATATATTTATATATTAGTATTCTATAGTTATAGGGAACCTCCCCTTGATGAGAGGAGAGATTTGTCCCATTTTGATGTGGTAGACTTGCACATTTTGGCCGATCAAATCTCATTATGTTGTGGTTGAAAAATCTATTTATGCCCTCAGTTAGTTGGTGACAAAATATTCACCCAATAATTTTTAGTGACTCTGCTAGGGATACGAATGTGCACTTTGAAGCCTCAAGCTTCAACTTGAAGCATTTCAAGTCCTTTTTCATTTTACACTCTGACAGATCCACCATACACATGAAACCAGAGAGCTAAAGGTATTGTTGACCCTATGTTTGAGTTGGTGTAGCAGAGCAATTTTGATCTATTTCCTCCACAACCTCACCTCCAACGAACCAAGAGTCTTCCTCCTACCAACACTAGGTCACCCATGCAAGGCAGAGTTTCTTTTTCCTCTGATAGCAGAGCCTTGCCCATACATACCCCACCAAGATTTGTTATCTCTCATTTTCATTGTCATAACATGGTAGCTCAAGGTCCCTGGGATAACTCTTTTGGCCCACTCAATCTAACTCCTCCACCTCTACACGAACTACCTCGCAGTTCAAAGAAGAATTTCCCCAAATTCTATGGCAATGGGAGAGTTCACCCTGATGAACATATTACAGCCTTCAGCATAACCTATGGCATGATAGGTGTGGAGTATAAAGACATAGTAGTTAGGCTATTTGTAGAGACGTTATAAGGTGATGCTGCATACTAGTTTGACCATCTGCAAGCTCAGTCAGTGACTAATTGGAACACTCTCAAAGCTAAATTTGAAGCTAGGTTCAAGCCTATAGAAGATGTGCATGCCTTGCTGGCTCAACTCACACAAATGAAGAAGGAGCCTCATGAACCTATGAGGGACTTCATTTCTAAGTTTGAAAAGCTAAGAAATAAGATTCCCATGATTGCTTAGCCAACAGCTGAGAATCTCAAATGCTTCTTCATCAACTTACAGCTGCCTGAAGTGAGTTTTCTATTGAGATGGGTTGGCCATATAGACCTTGCTACAGCTCAAGATTTGGTCACTGAGGTGGAAGATGATCTTATCTTGGTAAGAAAGATAAGAAGAGATCTTAATAGAGGTAAATCTCCTTCATCTTCTGAATATTCATCTATAGGCACCACTTATTCCATGGTGCAAAAGCTGGCAAATGAGTTGCTAGCCCTCAAAAAGCAAATAGCGAAAGGGATGTCTATTCCTCCTTCATATCATGATATACTAAGAAGGATGTTTCCCAACCAGCGATACAAGGGAAATGCTTTTAGAAATCAAGGGCAACCAAATCATCTTCCTCCCCCATAGGGGAATCTTTCCATTAAAGCAGCTCCAACTAACTCAGTAGTTGGTTATCATGAAGCTGAACACAATTTCTCTTTCCAACCTGAGTTTGATCAAGAAAATGACGCTGATATCTTTGCAGAAGACCAAGAAGAATTAGTTGGCGACTCTAACATTGGTTTCTTGAATTATTAAGATGAACCCAAAAGTAAAGGTGAAGCGTTTGATAGATCATACGCAGTGTTTACTAGGTCCCAAAACTAGTCAGCTCAACAAGCTGATAAAGGAAAAATAGGGGAAGGAGCTCAACCAACAATTTCAATTTATAAATAGGGGAACACTCTACCTTTCCAATCAAAGGACTCGATAAGTAGTAAAAAAGTAAGTACTCCAAGTATTCCTTCATCTTCTGCTTCAAATTCGCAGACCAGTACCACCCCCCTAAAAACCAAAAGGATGAACCTCCTTCCTCTGTCATCAGTCCTTTCCAGTCATTTGACATAATCGACCATGTTAAGAAGACCAAAATACAAATGAATAAGTTTAAATATTTCCAATCTAACCCTGAGCAGTTGGATATGTTGGTTGTATGTGTTAAAAATAAATTCATCCCTATAGGACAAGAAATTTTGAAAGTAACTCCTGGTCCCTCCAAGAACACATCCACCTGAAATAACCTTGTCATTACTCCTCCAATTGCCCCTGGGAAGACAAAACCATTTTATGTCTCCTTATTGATAAATGGACATCAGCTAAATAATTACATCATAGCCTCAGGCGCATCTGACAACATCATGCCCGTCAAGGTGGCAGAATCTCTTAGACTCACGCTGACCAAGACCTTTGGGAGATGTTTCTCCATGGAAAACAAACAAGTGCCTTTGCTGAGATAAATCAAGGATGCTCAATTTGCATTTGTGGCATTTCCAAATAAGAGAATAAAAATGACAGTCCTAGTGGCTGACGTCCTAGCCTCATATGACATTTTACTTGGGTGAAATTTTTGCAAGGACGTTGGTGGAGAATTGAGCATGGGCCTATCTGAGGTGAGGATCCCTGTCAAGGGAGTCATGCAGAGGTTGTTCTCTAAGAAGGAGTTAAGGTACATTGTCACCCAAATGTCAGCCCCTGAAGCTCAAATTATGTTTGAGTCTTCAGGTAGGGGTAATTATTTTTTGTCTACTAAAGATATTCTTGTTACAGTAGATAAAAGTCCTATAGGTGGTGATCCAAAAATTGATTCAGACAAGACATCAGAAGAATTGGTAGGGCACAATACAGATGAAAAAGGATCTTCCCTCTCTAATGAAGAAAAGTCTGATAGAAAATTAGTTTCTGATGATGTTTGGATCCTAAAATATGATGGCAGCAATTCTTCTACTGGCTCAGGAGCTGGGATTGTGTTAATATATCCTCAAAGAGATATTTTTCCTTCTTCTTATAAGTTGTAGTTCAGCAACACTAACAACACTGCTGAATATGAATCTCTGTTACTTGGGTTGAAAGCAGCCCAAGATAGAGGTGTCAAGCTCCTTAATGCCAAAGGAGATGCTGAACTAGCGGTTTGTCAGGTGAAGAACCTGCATCAAATTAAGAACAAAAAATTGTGACATTATCACAATCTAGTATGGGATCAAATTAAAAGTTTTGAAGCTTTCAATATTTCTGTAGTGCCCAGAGATCCTCATAATCATGTAAATTCATTGGCTATCCCTACAATCTTCATGGTTTCTCACCTTGATTTCAAAGATAATAGGTACACTATCAAATTGGTCTTTCAACCAAGTGTGCTTGATAAAGCTAACCATTGGCAAGTGTTTGATGCTGACAATCAAATCATGTGCTTCAATGGACTAGAAGAGAAACAAGCTATGGTAGTGGATCATACTGCTATGTGCCAAAGTCAAGAAAAGAAACTCTTCGCCAAGAGAGCAAGGATTCATGGTTTTCAGATTGGAGACCACGTCTTGCCATGGGGCAAGAAGAGAGAACCAAAAGGAGTGCACAAAAAATGTGATTCCTAGTGGAGAGATCCATTCACCCATCACCGATTCTGGGGATAAAATGGTTTTTTGCTGGTTTGTCAAGACAAAAGTCCATTTTCATTACCTCATAGTGGGCAGCATCTGAAGCACTTCAATCCTTGAAGTGTTAGATAAGATCGATTGTACATATGTATAATTTTTGTATAGTCTTTAGTTTTATTTTGCATTTTTCATTTTTTTTTTTGGTGCCTTTATTTTTGGGTGGCATGACTTTATAGCCCAATGGCATACATGAAGGTAATGGAGATTCTGGATTCTACTCCCTTCAATTATTTTTGCAATCGGTGGAAGTTCCCCAATTGGAGTCAGTTGTTGTTCCCAAAATCTGTCACTTATTTTTGGGGACAACATATCAACTATTTTGATCTTATAGGCCAAAATAATCTCTTCCCTTCTCGAAAATGTTTTGAGTATTCAAATTCTTCAATTATTTAAGTCTTCTGAGCTACATAACTCACAGGTTCAACAAGCAGGCTTTCTCAGAAAGAAGTTTCAACACTTAGGCAATTTCAAGGCTAGTTCAATGTTGAAGTTCAATCAAAGGTCAATCGACAGGCTTCAAACAAGTGGAATGAACCATTGAACCAATGAACCATTAAACCTTGAACTTTCACAAGTTAAAAGTTCAAAGTGGTTCAAAAGTTCAAAAGGAGTTAAGCGCTTCAAAGGATCTAGAAAGTTTGAAGACTTCGGTAAGTTCAAAGGTTCAATGACTTTGGCAGACTTAAAGAAAAGAAGTCTTCAATGAGTGAAGATTGAACTGTTGAATCATTGAACTATTAAACCTTGAATCAAAATGGTTCAACATGGTTCAAAGGTTCAACAAGTTTAATATAAAAGAGAAGGATCTGGAAAGCCCGAAAGATCAAAGGATTCAAAGAGATAGATTGAACCATTAAACCGTTGAATCTTGAACTAAAATGGTTCAAAGTGGTTCAATGGTTCAACATGGTTCAAAGACTTTAACCAGTTTAATAAGTTCAAAGTTTGAAAGGAAGCTTTGAACGAAGAAAGGAAGCGGAAGATTCCAGAAACAAGTTCGAAGAAATGGTTCAACCAAAGAGGAAAAGAAAGCAAATGTGGCCCTTCACAAAGAGCTGATTGAACCAAAGAGCCAATTGAACTATTGAACCATTGAACCGATGCACTTCAAAATGGTTCAAAGGTTCAAGGTTCAAAGTGGTTCAAGCACCCAGAGACTAGTGATGTCCCCGCGAACGTCAAATTCATAAGTAATGAAATAACCATTGATCTTCAAATATGCACAGACCTGAGAACAAACTCAATGACCAACTGAAGAAGAAGTTGAAGGAGCCAAAAAAAAGAGAGGAGATAGCCCGAGAGCTCAGATCATGAGGAATAGACAAAATGCATTAAGAAAAGAGGGAATAAGGGGGAAAGACCAAAAATATCTGTAGGAGAGTTATTCCAATAGGTGGAACAATTCACCAAGTAGACATCAGAATGCAGGCATTCAAAGGCACAACTTGTTTTTCTCCCTTGGAATAAAGGCAAAGAGGACAACTTTGTAAATATCAAGAAGAGGACTAGGTGGATCAGACTTTTGAGGAGACATGTGAGATGAATTGACACAACAAAGTTAAGGCTGATGCCCTATTCCAAGCATGGCCCCTTCACAAAACTAAAAATACATTCAAGGCATTAAATGTAGCATAGGCCATTTCATGAAACAAAGTGCCAAAGTCTTCCTTTGTGCACTATATATTGTAACCTCTTATTTTATGCAAGTGGGATCTCTCTGTTATAGAAGCAAAACTCTACCCAAATTGAAAGGCATTTCCTGAGACTTTGAGCTCAGATTATTAATCATATTTCATTATTTGAATGAGAAAGCAAGTGACCTTTTAGACTTTGTGCTGAGATAACTTGTGTTATTTAAGAGATTGTTATTATGTTTGTTTTCTATATGTAGTCTTGTCTATTTAATTAAACAAGTAGAACTAGTGGAAGTAAATAGGAAGGTGTCCTGAAGCCAACTGTGGAGAGACTTTGTGCTGCCACAATTATCTTTAGTTTGTCTATTTTTTGTTTTTGTGTAAAGAATTTTGGGAAGATTTTGTGCCCCCATTATCCTTTGTATATCTTTCTCTTTGGCAGTTGAGGTGGAGACTTTATGCTACACTTCATCCTGCTGGGTTACTGTGACCTATTACTTTTACTACCTAGGTAGGAATCTGGCTGTTGAATGAGTATTACTTTTGAAAGAAGAGAAGTACCTCCTACAATCACCTAGGATTTCTCCTTTGATCTGTGAACATCATATCTGAAAAAAGAGAGATGGATGGTGTTATCCTACCCCTGAGTGTTATTTTCAGCATATATTTATATATTAGTACTCTATAGTTATAGGGAACCTCCCCTTGATGAGAGGAGAGATTTGTCTCATTTTGATATGGTAGACCTGCACGTTTTGGCCGATCAAATCTCCTTATGCTGTGGTTGAAACACCTATTTTGCCCTCAGTTAGTTCGTGACAAAATATTCATCCAATAGTTTTAACCCTATATATTCACAAGTTGTTACACCAAAAACATAATGGTTCTCATACCCAATCAAGGGGTATTAATTATTTGTTATTAGATCTATAGGTTTTATTATATTTGCTTCTTGATTTTCATCTTAATAAGGACTAATTTTATGTATTTTTCATTACAAGTTTTTATGAAACACAATTAAACATTATGGCCTACATTCAAGACTACAATTCATAGGTAAGTTTAGGCACACACTTAACAACTCTAGCCTTTAGGATAATAGTGCCCTATTAGGACAATAGTGCACCTCACTATTGTTCGCTCCTACTAGTATTGTCCTCATGTCAATTAAAGGCTATTTTACACAATTAAATTTTTTTTATAAGGGCCATCTTATAATTTTAGGAAGCCCCATTTGAAGGAATTTGAAAAATACCACTATAGAGGCACATTTCAAACCATGTGCACAAACGGGGCTTCCACATTAAAAAATACTAGAATTCTAATTACACATTGAGATCAAATTCCCTATTTGTCTTAATTCTGAATACATACAAACCTAGTATCCCCAATTTAAAGTCTATATAATGTCCAAGGTCATAAGTCATAGTTGAAACACTTAATCACACTAGGATTGCACTATAATCTAACACTTTACACTAGATTCACACACACCACCGTAATATGAGATAACTACATGGAGTTTGATTCCTCTTCTGAGTATTGATATGTAGGTAGTGCTCAACACAGGAAATGTTGAGGTCAAGCATAAATTCAACCACTAACCCATTTTTACCTTGTGATTTCATTTTGTCTTCTTATCCATTGAGCTAGGGTTATAAGTGACAAAAGAGTTACATAATGGTATTTATATTAGATCGAAAACTCCCATACTGTCTATAAAATAAAAAACTGAAGGTGCACATAACCCATAAATCTTATAACCATTTTTCTATTGGACAAGGCCACTATATTTAGATAATAACACCCCCACAATTGTCCATCTATAATATTATTGTTTAGGAACCTTAGTAACACCTATTTCAAGTTTACACTAAGTTGAGCCAATCAATAGGTTAATTTTGTTGAGGTATAGTGTGAAACATTATTAATTTAATGTTATTATTGTTAGTTACAATATAAAATTAATAGATTGGTTAATAGGTTTAAGTGTAATTGTATGGATGATACAGTAAGATATTATATTATCGCATATAGGTTTGGTTTTATTATTAGGATATTGAAGGTTTTTAGGATAGATTTTGTAGGGATCTCAAAATTCTCGATTATAGGAAATATCATCCTATATATTTGTAATATGTTGAAATGAAATGTATATATCAGAATATTATTTGTGTGATTATAATTTTTTGTGTGCAATATTTGTATTTGGGTTCGGTTATCTCATTATTCAACAATGGTATCAGAGCGAGTTTAATTCTTCCATAGCAATGCTTGCATAAATATTATAAGAGGCAACTCTGGAAATTATTTTTGTCCTAAATTATGGAGTTCATTAGTAGATTAAATCTTTATAGCTATATTTTTTAATGTTGCAGACCTGTAAAAATATTTTGGTTGTAATTTTATAAGAATGATCATTTGTGGTGTTGTGAAGAACTTCCTATGTGTATTATTCTGATTCAAGCCTTGGAAATAAAAATAAAAATATCTAAATGGATGCCAAAGAATGATCATTTTGTATTCTTGTGATTTAGTTCTATTGTAAAATAAGGAGTACCTATTTCAAAGTTTCTCCATTCAAAACCACTTTTCAATCAGTCTTCTCTATCATATATTTATCTTATTGTTGATCAACTATTGCTAGGACTACAAATTTCAGAGATCAAAACGTATGTAAATCTATGTCCACATTTTATACTGGATCAACACAACATCGATGCCTACCAAAACCTATGTGTATTTCTACCAAGGTTTAAGGCATACTAAAATTACATCTAAAGGTTTATTACAGTTGGACACATAGCATGCAAATCAACCATTCCTTTGAACAACATTTATCTGAAAAGGATCTAAGCATTGAAGGAAGCTCATCGAATTCCATGGATAAAATTACTTGATTGTTATTGCATCACTAAACTATGAGCAAAATATCAATCGTATGTTTGCATCTCAAGTTACATCAGTACTCTATGTGGGTTACATTCGAAGTTGACACATTTAAAAAAAGGATATGAAAGTACTTGTCTCCTTCAAATTAAGCATGCGGAGTTGTATGTATGTCTAAGTGTTAGTTTTATGTTTGTTTATAAGTCGATAGGTTTAGTTTTTATTATAAAATTTTTGTTCCATAATTTTAGGTTGTTTTTAGTTATTAGAAATTTCAAAAAAACAAAAATCAATAGGGACTTATTTTATGTTTTTAATTTTAGGTGTCAATATTGGTATTAAAGTGGTCAAGGGTATATTTATTTGACTAGTGATAATAAGTTTTAAGTTTTGAGTACGTTTTGTGATATTTTTTGGTTCCATAATTTAGTTTTTATGTCTATGTCAAAAATTAAAAATATCAGTGTTGAGTATTTATCAAGAGTCAAAAGTCTCAAAAAAAAAAAAATTGTTAAAAAAAAAAAAAATTACCTTATGGATGCATTTTTGGGCGATCCCGACGTCCTAATTCAAATACAAAAAATACCAATCTTGTGTGGGGGAATCTATTCCATTCAAATAAACATGAATCTGAGCTATATCTACATATCAATTGAGTAAGTAGCTTTATCCATTAGAGGAAGGAGGAAATCGAGACTGGAGGTTCTAGAGCCTCTCATCAGTCACCAACAACAGGGCCTAGATGTTTTGGTGACATTTTATGTGGTGTATTTTTTGATGTGTTTGAATAAGAATAGAAGAACATTCTTGTTCACATGTGTGGTGTGTTCTATGCCAAACTGGCTAATGTCAAGGATAGTTTTTCAGTGGCAATGTAGATCGTCTATGTTATTTTTGTTTAAGTGGAAACAAACATTAACAAAGGATACATAAAATGACAATGAGTATTTATTCCTCATGATATTTACTTTTTAGAGTTGTGTGTATTTTAATTCCCCTACTTGTTTAGACATTCTCTGAAATTTGGAGAAAAGAGAGAATGTGGATATAATAGAATGTGGTAAACAATTATATAGGAGGGCAACTAACTGTAGAGATATCATGATTGCCTTACTTCTTTATGGAGATAACCCCTAGTGACACATAAGTACAGTCATGTAAAGTAAATGTAGGATGCATTCCTTTGCATAGTAGTGGTCATGTGCATCAAGATCATGTCAGTAGTATGCAAACCTAAAAGTATACATTGGCATACGATCTTGTTTGGACCAATTTTGAAGATGTATATTCTTCCCATGCTCACATTAAGGGGGTGTAGATATGATTAATAATGTTCACAAGGGGGTGAATGTTGAGGTATAGTGTGAAACATTATTAATTTAATGTTATTATTGTTAGTTATAATATAAAATTAATAAATTGGTTAATAGGTTTATGTGTAACCATATGGATAATATGGTAAGATATTATATTGGCACATATAGGTTTGGTTTTATTATTAGGAGATTAGAGGTTTTTTAGGAGATATTTTATAGGGATCTGAGAATCCCCAGTTATAGGAAATATCATCCTATATATTTGTAAGGTGTTCAAATGAAATGTATCTAGTAGAATATTATTTGTGTGATTAAAATTTTTTGTGTGCACTTTTTATATTTGGGTTCAGTTATCTTATTCTTCAACAAGTTTTAAATCTAGAATCAACTTGCATCTCAATTTTCCAACTAATTTTATATTTCTCTTGCACCTTCTGTTAGGAATTAAAAACTTTAAACCAAATTTAATATGACCATAAATCAGATCTAAATTATGCACTAGCATGCATGACAGAAACATTCCTCAAATCATAGTTATTATGAAAGCATAAATGGAGAGAACAAGATAACAATTACACATAACACACATCTACCATGGTTCACCCAATGTGGGTTACATCCCCCAAGAAAGTTCTTAAATAAAATTGTAATAAAAAAATAAGATTATAATGAACTCT
This sequence comes from Torreya grandis, assembly GCA_037957365.1. Classification (NCBI taxonomy): domain Eukaryota; kingdom Viridiplantae; phylum Streptophyta; class Pinopsida; order Cupressales; family Taxaceae; genus Torreya; species Torreya grandis. The sequence continues at coordinate 1,682,085 of JARHVA010000271.1, forward strand.
CACAGAGATAGAATATCTCTTGTAGAAAAAATTACACAAATGATATGTTGTATTTTTATCTGCACCTGCACTTTAATGTATCTCATAAACTACTATACCACACCCTAAAATAAACATCTGTGCTTTGTAAAAACATCTGCACTTTGACTCTGATCCTCAAAGCCACACCCTACAAATAAACCATAAACCTCTAAAGGTCACATCACACCTGTATATATAGAAAACCAAGGGAAAATCCACTAAATGAGGAGAAACTCACCATGCTTATCCAAGATAAGCATTATCCACTAAAGGACAACTCAATGCCACCTAAGAAAGCTTATCTAAAATCTCCATCAAGAAGGAATACACTAAGTTTATCTCTCTTCCTCTAAAAATTGCATTTTTTAAGGACATGTGATCACAACCAACTCCTTGAAACAAGCAAGGCATTACATTTTCCAATAAACAACTAACTTCCTAATATCAAGGAAGTCAATATGGAAAATAGGCATCTAACAACTAACTCCTCAAAATATGAAAACATAGAAATTAGAAAATATAAGAAATATTCCACTCACATGTGGAACAAGGTTCCACAAAAGGTGGAGTACGGAAAACTATGCTCCCCACATTTGTGGAAATCTCTAGGCCCCCAAAATATATCCATATGGTCATGTAATATTCCCAAGAGGCTCCACACTCAACAATCTTCCACTTGGATACCATTTCTCCTAAACATAATCTATCACTACTCCATGACCACTAAGGCAAACTAAATCTAAATATAATCTAAACTTGTCTAATGTGACGACCTTGGTCATCATATCTTTAGGATTCTGGCTAGTATGAATCTTCTCCAGCTTCACCAAGTTCTCATCCAAAGCTATATTGATGAAGTGATAACATAACTAAATGTGTTTTGTCCTCGAGTGGAAAGCGGAGTTCTTTACCAAATGAATAGCACCTTGACTATCACTATGTAGTCTCCCAACTTCCTGCTCATGTCATAACTCTCAAAACAACTTTTGTATCCAAATCTTCTCCTTGCTAGCCTCTGTGGTAGTAATATACTCTGCCTCTGTGGTTGACAAAGCCACAACCTTATGTATCCTAGAAATCCAATTAACCATTATATCTCTAATAATAAATATATAAACTATCATACTTCTCCTACTATCAATATCCCCTACCATATATGAGTTCACATAACCACACAAAATAGTATCTGATCCACCATAACATAATGCAAAATCCATGGTTCCTCTCAAATATAGAAGATTCCATTTCACTGGTTGCCAATGCTCATAACCTAGATCACTCATATACCTACTGACAACTCCCACTGCTTGGGAAATAGTTGGGCTAGTACAAACCATGGCATACATCAAGCTACCACCTATCGATGAGTAAGGCACCTTAGACATCTTAAGCTTTTTAGCTTTTATCTTAGGACACTGCTCCTTTGATAATCTGAAGTGGCTTGCCAAAGGAGTACCAACATATTTAGCATCCAACATGCTAAACCTTTCCAAGACCTTCTTCACATACTTTGATTGGGATAAAACTAGCTTCCTCTCTTTCCTGTCACGAGTAATCCTCATACCAAGGATTTGATTCGTAGCACCCAAATCCTTCATTAAAAAGGAGTCACTAAGCTATTTCTTAAGCATATGAATGTGTTGTATGTTCTTTCCTACAACTAACATGTCATCCACATATAAGCATAATATAATAAAGGAAACATCATCAAAATGTTTGATGTACATACAATGGTTAGAATTACACCTTTGATATTCATTTTCCAACATAAAATAATCAAATTTAATATACCATTGTCATGGAGCTTGTTTCAGGCCATATAAGCTCTTCTTTAATTTGCACACAAAGTTATCCTTCCCTATGACCTCATATCCCTATGGCTACTTCATATACAACTCTTCATCCAAATCACCATGAAAAAAAACAATTTTCACATCTAACTGTTCTAAGTGAAAATCCTCAACTAAAACTGAACCAAAAACAATCCTAATAGAAGTCATTTTTATAACAAGAGAGAAAATCTCATCAAAGTCAATACCTAATCTTTGTACAAACCCTTTGACCACCATCCTGGCCTTATACCTTTTTATCCCTTCATCCTTTTCTTTTATTCTAAAGATCCACTTATTTGGTAATGCACTCTTGCCCTTGGGTAGCCTTATCAAATCCCACATTTGGTTCTCCATGAGAGATCTATGCTCCTCATCCATGGCTTGTTCCCATTTCATCCTGACATCTACCTACATTGCTTCCTAATAACACTCTGGTTCTCTATTGTTAGTGAGTAATAAATAATTCAAAGAAGGAAAAAAACATTCAGGTGATCTTCTTACCATAGGAGTTTGGGGTCCTTGTGCAGAAGGTTCCTGAATTGAATAATTGGATACTTTGCCATCCATAATGTCATCCAATATTGTGTACTCTTTCTGTTCATATTCCTATTCCTACAACTGATTCTTATACATGACTTTTTCATTAAAGGTTACTTCTCTAGACTGAAATATTTTCTTATCTTTAATGCTCCATAAATAGAAACTAAAGTCATTCTCACCATAACCAATAAATGTGCATTTATCTGATTTAGCCTCTAACTTAGTCTTATCCTCTTTAGTAATGAGAGCAGAAGCCTCACATACAAAGACTTTAAGAAAATAATAATCAACATTATTACTAAACCAATCTTGTTCAGGAATGCCTCCATCCAAAGGCATAGAAGGTCCTCTATTAATCAAATATACTACCGTGCTAACTGCTTCTATCCAAAACTATAAAGGAAACCCTGCATGTAACCTCATACTCCTAACATGTTCCATTATTTTTCTATTCATTTTCAGATACCCCATTCTAATGTGGATTTCTTGGAACCATTCTTTTCTTACAGATTCTATTGTTGGAACAATAATCAAAGAAAACATTACTACAATACTCACCTCTATTATCTGATCTGAGACATTTTAACTTGAGACCTGTTTCATTCTCAACCAAGACTTTCCACTTCTTAAATGTGTTAAATACATAAAATTTATTTTTAATGTAATAAACCCAAACTTTCCTAATTACATCATCAATAAAATTAACATAATAATTGAAATCACCAATAGAAGATATCTAAATGCTTGGATTGAATTTGTGATCTAAATGCTTGAATTGATTGCTTTGGAAAATTCATTATATATCTCTAGTATGCCCTAAATACACTGATGCACCAATGTATTTATATAGCTCTTGAATTAAAATAAGGACCTTATTGGCATGCAATCAAATACCCAACATACCAATTCTTTTAAAAATCAGAATCACATGACACAAGTACACACAAACAAACCTAAAAACTAACTTTCCCAGACCACTACATTTTGTGCATATACCACCTCAATTTGGGTTGGGTTAGCTTCAAATAGTTACATTTTTTTCAAATTATTTTAGTTGTTTGTGGTACAAATGCATTGGAATGTAGTAATGTAAGTTACATTGGATTTGCACTATAAAAAACCCTGTGAAAAAATAAGTGGGAGCGTGTATGGGCCCTCCCACTTCATTTTATATTCACCTTGAGAGAGACAAAAGAAAGGGACACATACCTATAAAAAGAGACACGATATATTGAGAGGAATAAAAAAAGGACAATATCCATTGAGAGAGAGAGGAGAAAATGACAACTGTAGACATCCAATTCCTAACACCATTTGTGTTGAAATTGTCAATCTTACTCAAATTACACTCAAATGCATATTTTACGTCAAAATTCATAAAATACCCTAAATGTTTTGAACTTTTCACTTACAAGTGCCAGTTTAGGTCAAAGTATCCCTAAATAGGGTAATGCATTTTATGGGCCAACTAACTTTGATCAGATCATTTCAAGTCAAAATGACCATTTTGTCATTTACTGCTATGTATCACTCTTTTCTTCTAATTCATTGGTACATGTCATGTACCTTTATTATTTGGTGTTGGTAACATACTAAATGGGAATACAACACCAACGCATCTAACATCACCTTCTAGTTTCTCTCCAGTCAAATTATGACCCAGTAATATGACTTTTTGACCATTTGGATTAATTGAGGGTCAATTTTCAAATAATTGCACAAATGTTGATTAACCTTGTTTAAAACTAATAAATCCAAATCAAGAGCTTAAGTGGATTTTCCATGAGAGTTGTTGAATATTTATTTTTGAAAATTTATTCCTATTAATTGCATCATCAAGTGACATCATTTCTTAGGAAGAAATCCCTAGGCCATAAATGCCACAAATATCAAGATTATGGGTCACCCATGCCTAGTTAATGCCTCCCATGCCTCTTCAATTCCCCTTCTTCCAAGGTCATGATGAAGATATTTATGGATTTAATTTCAAATATTAGGATTATCCATGGACACACATCTCAATCTTGAGATAGATGATCATGGTTAATCCTGACCAATCTCAAAATCTATAAATAGAGAGGCCATGAACATCATTTCTAAACTATTTTGGTGCAAAGTTATTATGCTCAAATATCCGAGAAGCTTGAATATTAAAAAGTTATAATGCTAAATTGTTTCCACAAAGCTTCATTGATAGGTTAATTTAGTGATTTGGAATAAAGATCCTAGGTTTTATAGAGTGTTCATGAGGCATTGAAGGAGCTTAACACCATTGTTGATAAAGACAAGGATGCTTGATCAAGGGAGAACATGTTTTTGAGCCACATGGGTATGGTAAATCCATTTGAGAAGGTAATATGGTGTTGCTTTCTTTCATTTATTTCTTGCTATCCTTTATAATTCCCATAGGAATAGATAGGTTTGGATAGTTATTTATTTATGCATATTTCATTATTTATGGACTAATGCTTGACTAACTTGCTTTATAATCTTATTTACATCTTGGCATGCGTGGTGGGACTAGACGCATCTCACACCTGAAGGAGATCCTTTTACAACTCTAAAATATTCATTTGAGCTCTTAAAACTCTTTTAAATTGATTTTATAACTTTATTTTGCCATTTTTAGTTGCCACGATTTTTACACGGTAACCGACGTTGACAAAAATACTGACATCGGTTACCTGCTTAACCGACGTTAGTCTTCAAAACTGACATCAGTTAGATTTCAGTTATCTAGAGTAACTGATGTTGGCCACTATATTTTTTTCTAAAAACATAGACCTGAGAGCTACTTTTCCAAAGTTTATTGTTTCAAACTCAAAAGGGCTTCAAAGCGAAAGGACATGCTAACAATTTTGTTGTAGGACCAAGCTTGATATTTTCTTAAAACATGTTTAAATCACCTTTTGCATGTTTAAAAATCAATTAGAAACCTTGTTTTTGGTATTTAACAAAGAATTTAAATGTTTTTGGTGAATATATTTAGAGTTTACAACTAAGAGCAAGGGGTCAAATGAATACCACCAAACATTTCATTTGGATTAAAAATTGAAAACACTTGTCAATTCTTGTTTGCAATAGTTGTTTACTTAGGTTTTGTTTGGCAAAAAGAGGAATGATGCATGTATGCTCTTCCATTTGTCCCCTATAGGGAACCCTTGGAATCAAAAGTGCCTTTTCTATTGCAAATAGCCTAGTCTAAGGCTTATAAAGAATGTCGCCTAAAGTACTCCCAAAAAACTCACCAAAGTTTGGGTGATCTTGAAAATGACCCTAAAGTATTTCTATTTTATGTTTTCTTTATTTTCATGCAAACTTGGTTTGCGATGGGGACATCATTACCTCTCATGAGTTCTTTAGGAAAGATTTGACTAGGGGTTTCACCCCCGACATTGACTTCATTTGACTCCTTTGGAGTTGCACATAAGATGTATCTACATTTGGACATCGCACTACACTGAGCAAACAATAGGATGTAGTGGTTGTAAAAAGGACTAGACCTTTTTATAACTAGCCAATGCTACAATCACCTAATTTTTATTCTTGTCTTTTACATTGAAAGTCATTATGCAATTGATTCCCCTAGAATGATCGAAAACTTACTAGTTTAGTTAACCCCACATTGACATACCCTTGTTAGGATTTGGACAATTATACTTAGTACATTTTGGTCATTATTTGTTTGGTATGCTTTGAGGTTAAAACTTGTTTGTTTTTTCATAAACCATGTCAAAATCATGTATTTGAGTTAACAAGGGTAGCGTTATGCTGCCCAAATCATGTCAATTCTTTTTTGCCTTTGAGTCTTTGAAATGTAACAATTGACAACATCATTTGAGCATGCTTATGTCATTAGGTTGCTCAATTTGTTTCAAGACTTGTTTCACCTTGTATCAAAAACCACTTGTTTCAAACCATTTTATGTATACCATTTGGACCTTTGTCTTATGCCGTCATGCTATTCAATCTTGTCTAGCTTGTTTGGTCAAATCCTAGTTTTCACCGTTGAGCTTTCAATTAGCCTTGTCAAGTTTGGATTCAAATATTGATTGATTTCTGTTTAGGCCTTAATTCATGGGGATGACACACAAATCTTTATCTTTTGGGTTGCATAGCTTTGGTTAATCGATTACCCAAATTTGAAAATTATTGATGGTTTGTTTGTTCAATACCTATCATTATCATTGTTTGTGTCTTTATTTGGGAAAACACGGTCTTTCTTCAAAGAGCCTTTTATCTTATGCCTTATGCCAATTGATCATGTTTATGTTTGATTCCATGTGTTGGGTTTATATCAAAGTTATTTCCAAACTTGTTAGATTAAATCAAATCATATCATGCCTATTTGTTTGAGCCTAGCTTTTGACTCTGCATTTTGACAAAAGACCTAGCAACCCGACTTTTCCCTTTCCTAGTTTAGAACTTGTTTGAAACACTTTGACCTAGACCTTTGACATGCCAATTTTTATCCAGATGCTTGACCTTTTGTGCATATAACATTAGACATTTGGCATTAGACTATTTTATGCCAAGTCTTAGCACAAACCATTTTGGAGATACAACTCCACTTTCAAACCACATTGGAGATACAACTCCACCCCTTCAACCAAGTTGGACCAAGTTTGAACCATTTGTCCTTTGGATCATTCTTTAGAGTTTGTATAACTCTAAGCCTTTTTGTTTTTTAAGCTTTCATTATTTACGTGGATATGTCTCACTACACTTATAGTTGAGTCACTTAAAAACCAACTTATGATAGAATGGCCGCACAAAATGACTTCTATGACTTTAGTCAAGACCCCTATGATGACAATATGGTTTGTGAGATATATTTCTATCCACATCACAAAAATAAATCATGGGAACATAGTCAAGATCCAACTTATGATCCAACTCATGATCAAAATAATTGGGTCTATCAAGAAAACTTGGATGCTTTGGCTTGTGTAAGTAATCAAACTCCATAATGTACCAACATTACCATTTTAGGACCTCCTCCTTTGGTTTGCACGAGCAACCAAACTAAGAAGCATCCAGTCATTACTAGTTTAGGACCTTCTCCTTTGATTTACATGAGTAACTAAACTAAGAAGCATCCAGTCATTACCATTTTATGACCTCTTTTGGTTTGCACGAGCAACCAAACTAAGAAGTGTCCAATTGTTACCATTCTTGGCCCATCACCAGTTTTTGATGAACCTATTGTTGAAAAACCTCCATTTGATGAACTAATTATTTTTTATCCCTTCTTCAATAGTCTAATCTTTGGAATGTCCATTATTGAACCACAAACCATTGTTTTCATTAAACCAAATGTTTCCCACTTTAAAAAATTTATGCCAATCTTCGAGCCTAAACAAGAACCATCACCTCTTCAAAAACCATCTTATAAGGATCAAAATGTGTTCAAAATTTATCTTTTTCAACCAATTGTGAACCAAAACCAAAATTTTATTGTTGAAACACCCATTTGTGATAAGATGAACTATGATGAATTACCTATTCATATGTTACCTATTTTTGAAGATCCTCATCTCCTTGACAAGCTAGTCTTGGTAGAGTTATTTCTTGATCTTTTCCCACTCATTGAGGAGTCTTACTTTGGCACACATGATTTTGTCGAGACATCCCTTGAGTGGTTCCCTCTTTTTGAAGGGATTCACTTAGACGAGTCAGTCTATGTTAAACCCTTCCAAGATGAATCAATTTTAATTGAGCCCATTATGCCATCACAGGGCATTCCTTGTCAAAAATCTAACATTCAATAGAACATTATCAAAATAACCATATTAGATGAAGAATCAATATTAGAGTTAGTTTTTATTTTTGAACCAACATTAGATTTAGCATAAAAAATAAAATCAACATCAGTTGTGACATTAGATTTAGAGTCCCTTACTTCAAAATCAGAGTTAGAAATAGAACATAGTATTGGTTATTACAACATTAGTTAAAATTTACTTGCAAATCAATTTGAATATATTTGTGATCCTTCTATGGTTTTTGAGGATGATTACTTCAACATCGACACAAGTTCTCCTAATATCTTCTATGAGGATTGTGTTGCCTTTCACCATCCTATTATTACCACCCAACATAGCCATATTATTGACATTCCATCTCCCATAAGTGTCAATTAGGACCGACAGAGTCATACTTTGTTGAACTACATACATGGTGACATAGTAGTTGATGAAGAGCAAGGAGGCCAAGACCACATTCATATAGCATAAGAACACTCTCCTAGTGAAACTTTTTTGGAGGCACTAGGGGACAAGCAAAGTCATAACTCAACATCTTCTAGTGAAACCTTTTTAGAAGCACTAGAAGATAATCAATTTCTAAATTCAACTTTATTTAGTGAAACATTCTCAAAGGAACTATAGGATAATCAAGAAAAATTCATTGGTGAAAACCTCTTTGAGGTACCAATAGTTGAGCACCAAAGTTCTTCATTGTTTACTGAAGATAATATCAAAAATTAAATCAGAATAGCTTCCACTCTACAATATAATTAGATGGTAGCTACTCTCAAGATCAAGCAATATAACAATTTGATGGTCCTATCAAGAACATCTTTAGAGGTCTTTAACCGAGAGCATCTTTAGAGGTATTCAGCCCTGCCATAACCAAAATTATGTCAAATCTAGCATCAACAACATTACGTGTGAATGAAAGTCCTGATATTCATTTGTTTTCCCACCCTTATACATTCCATTATCATCTACCATTTCATTTCACAATCAAACTTACCATCCATTATTTTTCCTTGTTTACCATTCATGACCACACTTTCATTTACAGAGGCTACAAAGATACCTTATCACAACACTTGAAGGAATCAGAATCAATGACCAATGAAGATCACAAAAGCATTCTTGACAATTAGATTTGCATTAAGTTCTTGACAGAGTAGTTATTCAGATGAGGTGTGGGCTAGCAATTAACATGATCAAGTATTTTGTTTGTATTATTTATTGATTAGGACATGCATCTCCCCATCAATAGAATAATAAAATTAAAAACCATACCTAGGCAAAACAATATGTACCATACCATTTCACATTATCGTGCCATTACCATTGTTACTATCCTTTTACCATTGTCAAGTATCCTACCATTCACCCCATCACTTGGGGGTAACCCTCTTACCATTTTATCCAATCTATCAAAAACCATAATTATCCTAAGTAAGACCATACCATCCTATCATTCCATTCCTATCCAGACCAAATCCTATTTTTAGTCATCCTACCCAATCTTGTTTTGATCTTGGTTCATTTGGTTATTCTTGCACCTTTTATGAGGGGATTATGATCAAGTTTCAATAATCAATCTAATATATATTTACAATGATAGTCTATGAAAGTAGTATGGCAGTGGATCTGGTAAGATATCTTTCATCTTTTATGAAGTTTGTTTATGTGAGCCTGATTATAACTACCTATGGGAAAATTAGTGTCTCACCAGTCTTTTCACTAATTATTACCACCTATGGTCACATTAGTATCATTGACCTATACCGTTGTATCTTAGTTATAACCACCTATGGGCAAACTAGGGGCAACACTTGTTTACCATGCATTGCCACCCATCTACTTATACGTAGGTTCATTTCTCAACTGGCAGATAAGTGCCACCCATTTACCCATATCTTAAATAAAGGGGTAACATTTTAGTGAGATGAATATTGTTAGATAGCATTTGCAAAGCTTAAAACATACTTGGCCAATCCACTAGTCTTACGACCTCTAACACAAGGAAAGCCACTGCTTCTTTATATATCAGCCACAAAATATGCACTGGGGGCACTTTTGGCTCAGCATGATGATCATGGTAAAAAACATATGGTTTATTACTTAAGCCATACATTGGTAGCCTATGAACATAATTATATGCCTATTGAGAAGGAGTGTTTAGCTATGGTGTTTGCCACTCAAAAATTGTGACATTATATGCTAAATAACAAAACTATTGTTATCGCCAAGGTAGATCCTCTCAAGTTCCTCTTATATAAAGGAACTCTTAAAGGATGCATGGATAAATGGATTATACTCCTCAGTGAGTTTTATATCAAGTACTAGAATAAGAAAGTAATCAAAGGATAGGTTCTTGCAGACCAACTTACGAAAGCTCCTATTACGACCACTCAACCTCTCAACTTTGACCTTCTAGATGATTCTATCATGACAATAGAATAAGCATCACAAGAATATAAATAATGGACACTCTAGTTTGATGGATACTTCACATCCTGAGAGTCTAGAGCTAGCATATTATTGATCATGCCATAGGGGGATTTGATCCCCAAAGGATTCTATATATAATTTCAATGTATAAACAATATGGCTGAATATGAGGCATTGGTTGTAGATCTCTCTATCTTACCATACAATAGGATATTTAAAGCTTAAATGTCTATGGAGGTTCATAGCATATCATAAATTAGATAACTTATCAGTATCAAATAAGAGATGATAAGCTTGTTCTTTACAAGCAAATTGTTGATAACCTTAAAACACATTTTAAATCTTTGTAGTTTGAGCAAGTTTCACAATTCAACAATAGATGTGCCGATGCTATTAAGCACAAAATATACTAAGAGGGGGGGGTGAATCAATATATTATATATCTTTTATTTAATCTAATTTCTTTTCTTTAACCACTCAAGCATACATTCAAGATATGCAATAAAATTGAAATAATAATTTGCACCACATGAGAGAGAGAGAGAGAGAGAGAGAGAGAGAGAGAGAGAGAGAGAGAGAGAGAGAGAGAGAGAGAGAGAGAGACAGAGAGAGTATATTTTTACATAAAAACCATAGAAAATAATCTCAAGTATATGAATGAGCACCAACTCAAAATACAAAGTTCACAAGCACCAATTTACAGGAGCATTAACCCCTTTGTCGAGCATCAACACAACAACTATTTATGAGCACCAACCCACAGGAGCCCCAACTCCTTACAAAGATTCATGAGTACCAATCCATAGGAGTACCAACCCCTCTTGTGTATAAAACACAACTATCTCTCAATATTGTTTACTCAACAAATGATAGAAATCTACAATATCTCATAATTTTCTCTCTTCAAAAACAAATACAAACCATGCACTCTCTTGCATATTTTGAATGTATTATCAAGACTTTATTTATAGCTTTCCAAATGACCTTTGGCCTTCACCCTTTTTGACCCTTCAATCCTCATGCAAAATAGTGCCAAGCTCGCATGACCCTTCGTATCCTTGCATTTGAAAAGTCATATGGTAACCCTTCATAAGCAAAAGCATCATTTCCTCTTTTGTCTTTATCTTGGTGACTTTTCATATTCCTCAGAGTGTCCCTTCATGGAAAAATGTGGCATACCTATTTTGTCTTCACATGGTGACTCTTGGAATTCCTCAAGGTGACTCTTCATGAGAAAATGTGTCCCATTCCTCTTTTGTCTTTTACCCCATGACTCTTTGACTTCTCCATGGGCCCTCTTTTGACTTATATACAACCAAAAATATATTCATTAATATTAAATAAATATTAACACACATTAGCCAAGATATAAATATTAAAAACACCATTAAATGTAATGGGACCTTTATCACCAATAATGCTAGATCTTTGACATCAATGACAATATTTCTAATAATCTCCCCCTTTGTCATTGATGACAACCTGAAAATGAAATTGCCACATCTTGAAACTTGCACATACTGCCATTTAAAAAACATACTGTAACTCCCCCTTACTGTAGCAACCAATATCTGTTCCCTATACCTATTTCTACACCTAAATCTATACCTATTATTCTCCCCCTTTGACATCAATGACAAAGGGCCTACCTGGAGCTAAAACTTAGCTCCCCCTCAACTGATACTAAACCTCAATGGCAGGAAGTAAAAGAAATTACTCCCAACTTCTCTTGTAGATACTCAAATGTGTCTTTTAGTAGTGCCTTTGTGAAAATATCTGTAATCTGCTCTATAGTACTGATATATTCTATCTTAACCTATTGATCTGCAATTTGCTCTCTCAAGAAGTGATATCTAATGGGAATATGTTTTATTCTTGAATGCATCACTAGATTCTTTGAAATATTTATAACACTTATGTTATCACAAAAAATAGAAATAGATTCATCATACTTTACCTTGATATCTTCCAAATTTTATTTCATCTAAAGCACTTGAGTACAACACAATACTTCTACAATATATTCTTCTTCAGATGTAGAAAGTGATACTAAATTCCACTTCTTGTTTAGCCATGATACTAAGCTATCACCAAGATAGAAAGCACCTCCACTTGTACTCTTTCTGTCATCAAAGCACCCTACCCAATCTAAATCTGTATAAGCAACCAAAGTGAAATCTCTACTTGTGAGATACCATAATAACATGACTATCTTTTGGAGATGACTGGTATCTTGCAACCATACCTACTGCATGCATGATGTCTAGTCTTGATGCTATCAAATATAAAAAACTATCAATCATAGATCTATACAAATATTGATCTGTAATAAGTGAATCTTCATCCTTGCTCACCTTATTTCCTGTACACATTGGTGTTCCAACTAGTGCACAATCCTCAAAACCAAATTTCTTCAATATTTTCTTGGCATATTTACTTTGAGATATGAAAATTCTTTTATCTAACTAAAATATTTGCAATCCTAAGAAAAATGACAATTCTCCAAGCATATACATCTCAAATTATTTTTGCATATTATCAGAAATTTTTTTGTTATCTTTTCAATATTTCTTTCAAAAATGATATCATTAACATATACCACAACAATCAATTGATGCTCACCTTCTATTTTTATATAGAGATTATTATTAGCAAATCCTCTCTTGAAACCTTGATCTTGTAGGTACTTATCAAGTCTTACATGCTCAGCTTTGGGAGCTTGTTTCAATCCATACAATGCTTTCTTCAATATGTATACATAGCTACTAATATTTGAGAGAGTAAATCTCTCAGGCTGCTCAATGTAGACCTCTTCTTCTAGATTCTCATTTAGGAAGGCAGATTTGACATTCATCTGAAACACTTTAAAAATTTTAAACACTGTATATGCAAGAAACATTCTAATAGCCTCTAACCTTGCAATTGTTGTAAAATTTTCTTCAAAATATATTCCCTCAATTTGAGCATACATACTAATCTTGCTTTATTTTAGGTCACTTCTCTATTTTCATTCAACTTATTTCTATAAACCCATTTTGTTCCTATCACATTGTGATCTTTTGGTCTAGGCACTAATTCCCAAGTATCATTCTTTTCTATCTGATTTAATTCTTCATCCATATCCTTAACCAATGCTTATCATGTCTAGCTTCTAAAAAAGTTCTAGGCTTTTTTTTGGATAACACAGAAAAAATAACTTGCTCATATTCACTTACCATCATTCTTTTGGTGTGAATTCCTTCATTTATGTCTCTGATGATGTCACTTTCATTATTATTTATTTGAACATATTTGGATGGAGTTTTGGTGCCCTTTTTTTCATTCCCATCTTCATCTAATTCTTTAAAACCTTCATCTTCAATGATTTTAGGAATGTCTATTGGATCACTGATTCTTTATGTTCCATCTTCTTCTATCTTGACACTTGTCAAAATTTTTTTTGGTTCTTTTGTTATAACATTTATAAGCTTTAATTTTTCAAGAATAACTAAGAAATATACCTTCATCTGATTTGGATTCAAACTTACCAAGTTTTTCATCTGTTCTCTTTATGAAGCATCTGCTATCGAAAACTCTGAAATAATCAACTGTTGCTAGTTTGTCTTTCCATAGCTCATAAGGAGTATTTTTACTATTGATTCTCAATAATGCTCTATTATAAATATGTACTGCTATAACAACTGTCTCTCTCCAATATTTATCTACTATTTTGGATTCATTTAGCATTATCTTCATCATATCTTGAACTATTCTATTTTTCTGTTTAACTACTCCATTTTATTGTGGAGTTATAGCTACTAAATAATGTCTTTTTATTCCATGGTCTTTACATAATCTTCAAACTAGTTTCATTCTCAACTAATGCTTTGAATGCTTTGAAATGTCTAAAAGCTTCTAATTTTTTCTTTAAAAACATTACCACCCAAGTCATACGTAAAAAATAATCAATAAGCAACATGAAATACTTCTCACCTTGAGTACTTTGAGTTCTCATAGGTCCACATAGATCAGTGTAAACAAGCTCTAGCATTTGAGTAGTTGAGAACTCTTTTGTTTTGAACCACCTTCTAGCTTGCTTCCCATGCTAACAAGGTTAGCAAAGCTTGTTAGATGGCTTTGTAATCTTTGGAAGATTTTTGACTACTTGCTTCTTGCTTATGTTGACAATATTGTTAAAATTTATGTGCCCCATTCTGCTGTGCCATATCTAACTTTCTTCAACCTAACTCAAACAACATCTTTGACCTTTGATGTCTGATAACATATAAAAATTATTGCCTGTTCTCTGAGTATTTGCAACCAACATATCTAAATATTTTCTTCTAATTTCACAACCTTCTACATAAAACTTTAGTGTGTGGACCTGATCACACATTTGAATTACACTTAAAATATTATGCTTAAGACCTTTTACATATAAAATATTTTTTGTTTTAGTTCTACCATTATTTAAACTTAGTGTACCTTTTTTAACAATTTTGGCAGTAGTATTGTCTTCAAATTTCACTTTGCCACCATTGATATTCTTCAAAGTTATAAACTTGATCTTATCTCCTATCACGTGCCTCATACATCCACTGTCAATGAACCATAGCTTTTCTTCATTTCTTGCATGCAAAGTAGTCTGCACCAACATAGATTTTTCAAGTTGTTTCCTTTGCCATGAACCTATCTGAACTTTCTTCTTGATAAATGGAGCCTTGAAACTTTGGTCCTTCTTGATTGACTTGAACACACTTTGATAGTATTGGGTTATGTGTTTGAAGTTGTTGCACTTGTAACATATTATAGCCTCTTCATTAAAGCCTAATAGAGAAGCAAAAGAGTTGTGGCTTTTGCTTGACTCTGCATGACTTTCCTTCTCCTTATTTCTGAAACTGTTATCTCTTTTTTGATATTCTATTTTGTTATGACCATATCCATTACAATAAAAATAGTAACCATAAAAATAGGACCTATTTGTGTATTGTCTTATCTGACATTGATCTTTAATTTTCTAATGTTTTATTCAACATATTAGTGCTATTCTCAAATTTTGAATCATTGGTTGCTCTATCATTGATTCCTTTATTTATTTTCTCAAGATCTGCTTTTAAAGAAGCAATTTCAATAACATACTTTTCACATTCTTTACTTACTATTTTTAATTATGTCGTTATATTTTCTTCATTCTTCTTGGATTCTTCAAAGTGTGTTTATAGATCTTCAATTATTTTCTGACTCTTTTTCATTTTTCTCGATCTGGAGCTTTAATGTTCGATTCTTCTTTTCAACATCTTTTAACTCTTATAAGACACAAATGAGTTCTCCTTCTAGATTTACTTTAGCTTCATCTTATTCTTCTTCTTGATCATCTATACTTTTACTTGTGGAGGCATGTTCATGTTTGGCCATGAATAGAATCTCTTCTTCTTCTGAGTCACTGACTCCACTATCTTCGACTAAGATAGGATCTTTAGAATACAAACTCTTCTTCTCAAATTCCTTCTTAAATTTGTCTTTGAAATTCTTTTTATATGTAGACTTTCCTTCTTCATTGTCATCATTACCCTTATTTGGGCATTTAGCTACAAAATGTCTAATATTTTCATAATTAAAACATTTAAAAGGTAATTTTTCTTGATATTTATCTGTGCCCTTTTTCGGCTTACGAATGAATAGAGCACCATTGTCATCTTTATCATCACTAGAATTATCACTTGATTCTTGAATTTTAACCTTCTCTTTCTTTGATGTCTTGAAAATTACTTCTCTCTTTGAAGGTTTATCTTGTTCAGTCTGCATCTCATATACTGTAAGAATACCATGAAGCTCATCCATCTTTAACTTGGCTAAATTCTTCATCTCTTCAATTGCCAAAACTTTTGCATCATATCTCAATGGTAGAGATTGTTGTTCCCAAAATCTGTCACTCCTTTTTGGGATAACACATGAACTATTTTTTGGTCCTACAAGCCAAAAATTCTCTCTTCCCCTCTCAAAATTTACATGAGTCTTCAATTCTCTATTTTCTAAAACTTTTTTAGCTAAGGGACCCTACAGGTACAAATCTATGGACTCCCTCAGTTCTATAGACTCTGCAGGCTGGATTCTATGGACTTAGAGAAAACTACAGACTCTGCAGGTCCATTTCTATGGACTCCCTAGGCTCAAATATACAGAATAAAATTTATGGACTCCCCTAGTTCTATGAACTCGTATTTACAGACTCTGCAGGTGGAACTACAGACTTCACAAATTGGTTTCTACAGACTTTGCAAGCTAGATTTCTACGGACTCTTTCAAGGTTAGAGGAAACTACAGACTCAGTTTCTATAGACTACAAGGCTTGAAATCTATGGACTCTGTAGACTTAGTTTCTACGGACTCTGCCAGTTCTATGGACTTAAAACTATAGACTCTGTAGGCCAGTTTCTTATTTCTACGGACTCCCCCCAGATTTATGAACTCATTTCTATGAACTCTGCAGGTTGGTTTCTATGAACTCTGTAGGAAAGAAACAGATTTGACACTTAGCCATTTTTCAATCGAGAAGTTCAAAGGGGTCTTCCAAGAGCCTGAAGGACAAGTGTCCTTGCGGAGAGAACTTAGCTTCTAAAAAGACCCTTACAACTTTTCTGAAGGGCAACCTTGGAGCTCAAACAACCCTTTCGAAGGGCAGGTGTGAAGCAGATGGACCATTGTAAAAAGTATAAAGGATAGTTTTGAGGTCAGACAACCCTTGCAGAGGGCAGGTGGGGAGCATGTGAACCGTTTTGAAGGCTGAGCGAATAGGGAGATCCTTCAAAAAAGTTCCCATGACAAAGTTGTGATGGACCATTTCCTTCAAACTTTTGTCCAAAGGAAATAAACTTGAGCAAAGAAAAAATCCCACTGAAAGAAGGCCCGATGGAAAGCAAAAGTCTGCTGAAGAAACAAAGGCCCGACGGGAAGAAAAAATGAAGGAAGGAAAGGAACAATTCCTTCAGACAAAATGTCCAAAGGAATTCTTTCAAACTTTTGTCTGAAGGAAAAGCCTGAAGGATAAAGCCCACCAAAGAAATAAACCTGAAGGCCATCCGAAGCACCCTGAAGGGCATGTACCCTTGCGAGGGGACTCTCACCGGCCAAAATAGGCCTTTCTCAAGACCCCGAAGGGATTCTTTCCCTTTGGAAAGGACAAGACAAGAATGCTGAAGGAATTGCTGAGGAGAGTGATGAGCCCACAAAAATCAAAATTGAGTGTTGTGAACTAGCCATTAGGATCCAAATGCTCGATGACGTTCCCACAACTGTCAAATTCATGGGCCATGAACTAGCCATTGGCTTTCAAATGATGACAGGCCTAAAGACATCAAATTCATGGCAATGAAATAGCCATCAACCCTTACAGACTTAAATGCAGACCCAAATACATTCAAAGGCCTTAAGGCCAAGGCCAAAAGGAAGAACCACCGAGAAGAAGAGCTGAAAGAGTCAACAAAGCTAGAATGTAGTCCTGAGAGCCTAGATTCGAGAAAAAGAGCCACCAAGATGGGGAAAAGGTAGCTCGATGGCTCAAATCACAAAAAGAAGAGACAAAGGGGCAAATATCTATGCGGTAGTTATTTTAGTAGCTACAACAATGTGAAAAAATAAATATTTGAGCCCTTATATAGTGAAGATGCCGCCTGTTTGTCTCCCTTGGAGTAATGACAAAGTGGGCAACTACGCAGACAAGAGGAGATCGATGAGACAACCCAGGACCAAGAGAAGACATGTGAAATGAAATAACATGCCATAGTTAAGGCAACTGCCATGTTCTAGCATGGTCCTTGGATAAAACTAAAGATGTAGTCAAAACATTGAATGCAACATGGGCCACCCCATGGAACAAAGTGCCAAGCCTTTCTGGGTTGCTATATATTGAAAAATCTTATTTTATGTGAGGGAGATTTTTTTGATTAAGGAAGCAGAACTCTACCAAAATTAAAAAGTGATTACTGAGACTTTGAGCTCAGATTTGTAGACAAAGGGGCAAATATCTATGCGGTAGTTATTTCAGTAGCTACAACAATGTGCAAAAGTAAATATTTGAGCCCTTATATAGTGAAATGCCGCCTGTTTGTCTCCCTTGGAGTAATGACAAAGTGGGCAACTACGCAGACAAGAGGAGATCGATGAGACAACCCAGGCCCAAGAGAAGACATGTGAAATGGAATAACACGCCATAGTTAAGGCAGCTGCCATGTTCCAGCATGGTCCTTGGATAAAACTAAAGATGTAGTCAAAACATTGAATGCAACATGGGCCACCCCATGGAACAAAGTGCCAACCCTTTCTGGGTCGCTATATATTGAAAAACCTTATTTTATGCGAGGGAGATTTTTTTGATTAAGGAAGCAGAACTCTACCAAAATTAAAAAGTGATTACTGAGACTTTGAGCTCAGATTTGTAGATCATATTTCTTTGTTTTGAATGAGAAAGCAAGTGATTTTCAAACTTTGTGCTATTATATCTTATATCATTTAGGGAATGGTTCTTATGTTTGCTTCCTGAATGTATTCTTATCCATTGAATCAAATAAGTAGAGCTAGTATAGATAATTAGGAAGGTGCCTTGAAACCAACTATAAGAAGACTTTGTGTTATCTATAATTGTCTTTAGTCTATTTGTTTTTTTTTGTTTCTATGTGAAGGATCTTGGGACAACTTTGTGCCCCCATTATCCTGTATTTTTCACTCTGTGGGCATCTGAGATGGAGACTTTGTGCTACACCTCATTCTGTTGGTTACTTTACACCTTTGTTACTAGTTACTTGTCACTACCTGAAAGAACTCCTACCATTTCTTGAAAGATCACTTCTAAAAGAAGAGAAGTGCCTTTAGTGTTTTCACTTGAATTTTTCCTTTGTCTGTGAACATCATCTCTGAAAAAAGAGAGATAGATGGTGATACCCTACCCCTGAGTGTTATTTTCTACTTATATCTATAGTATATAGCCCTTTCATGCTTATAAGGAACCTCTCCTTGATGAGAGGAGAGATTTGTCCCCTTTTGATGTGGTAAACCTACACACTAGGTCGACCAATATTCTTTTTTATGGTTGATCAGACCTATTTTGCTCATCAGTATGTTGTTGACAAAATATTCACCCAATAATTTTTTGGTGACTCCGTTGGGGATCAAACAAGCAGTTCCTATACTTATCCATTATATACTTTGGCGACTCTCTCATCTGGGTCTTACCCATTATAATTATAGCCTTATCCATTTTTATTATATAATCTGGTCTGCAAACCAAATCTGTTGAGGAAGAACAGTAGTTTGAAGCCTCAAGATTCAAGCTGAAGCAGGATCAATTTTTTCTCATTTTTATCCTATAATCTGGAAACTCCACATTATACTAGAAGTCAGAGAACCCAAGGTGTTGTTGACCTGGTCTTTGAGTTGGTACAACAAGGAAATTTGGATTTACTTCCTCCATAATCTCAAGTTCAATGATCCAGGAGTGTTCCTCCCATCCATACTAGGTCACCAATACAAGGTAGAGCTTCTTTTTCTACTGTCACTAGAGTTTTACCTACACATACTCCACCTAGATTTGTTATCCCTACTTTTCATAATTCAATCATGGTGATTTAAGGTCCCTGGAGTAACTCTTTTGGTCCACTCAATCTGAATCCACCTCTACATGAACTTCCATGCAGTTTAAGGAAGAATTTCCCCAAATTCTTTGGTGATGGGAAGGTTCACCCTGATGAACACATTACAGCCTTCAGCATAGCCTGTGGTGTAATAGGCATAGAATTTGAGGATGTGGCAGTCAGACTGTTTGTGGAAACACTACAAGGTGCTGTTGTAGATTGGTTCTACCACTTGTAGGCTTGGTCAGTAACTGATTGAAACACACTCAAAGCTAAATTTGAAGCAAGGTTCAAGCTTGCAAAAGATGCGCATGCCCTACTGGCCCAACTCACATAGATGAAGAAAGAGCCTCATGAACCTATGAGGAATTTCATAGCAAATTTTGACAAGCTAAGAAATAGGATTCCTACTATTGCTTAACTAACACCTAAAAACCTTAAATGTTTCTTCATCAACTCACAACTGCCAGAAGTGAGCTTCTTGTTGAGATGGGCTAGACACATAGACCTTGTTGCTACTCAAGACTTGGCTACTGAGGTAAAAGATGACCTTATCTTGGTAGGAAAAATAAGGAGAGATCCTAACAAAGGTAAATCCTCTTCATCTTCAGAATACTCACTTATAGCCACCACTGATCCAATGGTGCAGAAGTTGGCAAATGAGTTGCTAGCTCTCAGAAAACAAATGGCGCAAAGAATGTCATCCGATCCTATATATAGAGATATGCCAAGGAGAACATTTCAGAATCAGGCATACCAAGACAATCCTACCAAGAATCAAGGGCAGCCAAATAGTCTTCCTCCCCCATGGGGGAACCTGGCCATTGAAGCACCTCCAACCAACTCAACAGTTAGATATTTAAAAACTAAACATGATTCCTCTTTCCAACATGAGTTTGATCAAGAAAATGACACTGATTTCTTCACGGAGGACCAAGAAAAATTAGTTGGTGACTCCAACATTAGTTTTCTAGATTATCAAGATGAACCTAGAAGTGAAGGAGAAGTAGCTGAGGGATCATATGTTATGTTTACCTAGTCCAAGAATAAGTCAGCCTAGCAAGCCGATAAAAAGAAGACAAAAGAGCGATCTCAATCAACAATCTCAATTGCTAAGTGGGAAACCACTGTTGTTAGGATCTAGAACAACAAACAACTCAGATACCACTTTGTCAGGATTAGGAGCACAATTGATTACCTTGTATAAGCAACTAAACATAGAATTTCACCAGAAGTAACAAGTAACTAGAAATCAGAAACAACACAAAATTTGAGAGACAATACAATCTTGTATTCAACTCATCTAGAAGGAAATAAAATAAAGAGATTACACTCTTCCAACACCTCTTGGGCATACCAGTAACTCTCCCTCAAGATTTCTTTCTCTCACAACCAATTACAACCACAACTCAAACACAGAGTTGTACCCTCCACCAATCAGTAACAATACTGCCAATCAAACAAGTACTCAAAGTACTCCAAGTAGATCTCCCTTGATCTTGAAACAACCTACAAATTAAATGATCTTACTTACCATGTAGATCTCCCCTGATCTTGCTATACCGCATATCAACTTGGTTTTGCACACCTCCAAACCTAGTTCTTACAATCGAAAGGATCTCTTTCTTGTCCTTGATTACAATACAGCCCCATGGGTCTATCATATAGATCCCATGCAAACAATAATTAGACTTCTAATTACAATAATTAGAAACATAGACTCAAGACTAAAATTAGTCTTTTACATGCAAACAAATTATTTGTCTAAAATAAGACCAGTTCTAAAAGCGCATGCAAATACATGCACACACAGGCTACCAATGTCGGTTCCTGTCTGATCGATGTCAGCCAACCCATAACCGATGTCAGTTACTACAAACACTGAAAATAACTGACATCAGTTGATCAGACTGATGTCGATTGCTTTGCAACTCAACAACCTCCTCCATTTGCATCAGTGAAGCTTTTAGCTCCACAACCTAACAATCTCCCACTTGGAGATAAACAGCTGCACCTGTACCTGTACCTATACATCATCTAATTTTGTTTGTTGGCTAGTATCCCTCTTCAAGTTCAATCTTGAAGACCAACTACCACATATCTTGTGGTGATACTCCTGTCATCCAAGTTACCTGCCATATCCAAATCTACATACACATGTAGAGAAGTCCCTGACCCTACATAGCATGTTAACCTGCTGCTGGTCCCTCTCAGATACCTGAGAATCCACTGAACTACTTTCCAGTGCTTCTTTCCTAGATTGGCCATAAACTCGCTGACAACACCCACTGCTTAGGCAACATCAGGTCTAGTACATACCATGCACTTAACCTCATCATGTGAATTGGGACACTGTTCTGTGAACTGTCCATCCATAGGTGTGCTAACCGATTTTGCATCCTGCATAACGAACTTCGCCACTACCTTATTTACATAATCATCCTAAGACAACATCAACTTGTGATCTTCCTTGTCTCTAGGAATACTCATGCCAAAGAATTTTGCTACTCCCAAATTCTTTATGACATACCTTTGAACTAACTTTACCTTTAGCTCAGCAACTCCCTGCATGTGTGACCCTGCAACAAGCATACACATAACATACAGTAATAGGATAATGTAGCTAATATTATCCAACCTGGTAAAGAAAACACAATGGTCACATTGACATCGACTAAAGCCATGCTTTGTCATACACCTGTCAAACCTCCATTATTCTGCAGCATGCTCAAGACCATATACCCTGGCCTTTCATCTCACATGTCCATTCTCTCTCTTATTTAACCTAGGAATCCATTCATCTTTCAGTGCTTTTTTCTAGATGGAAACTCTACCAAATATTTCATTTGGTTCTCATCCAAGGAATCAACTTCCTCATTCATGCCATGCTCCCACTGTTTCTTGGATTCTACCTGCTCTACTTCTTTAAAACTTTCTGGTTCTTGACCATCAGTGAGCAACAAGTAGTCCAAAAAAGGGGAATAACAAATTTGAGGCTTACTTATCCTTTCAATCCTACTCATGGGCATTTGAGACTTCTTGATAGCTTGTTGTTTGCCCAAAATCTATTTTCTGGTCAACCCTGGTCTGCACCTAACCGATGTCGATCCCACTTGATCGTCGACACTGGTTCCCTTATCAACGTTGGTGTCCACCTAGTCACCGACTTCGATTCTCTAATCGATGTCAGTCTCCACCTGCCTGACACCACCGAGTCTAGTCTACACATGATCGACATTGGTACCTGCTTGTTCGACGTCGATTCCACTTGACCGATGTTGGTAAATGTCTTTTCCTGTGAGTGATGAATTTTTACCTACGAGCTTACCTTGGATCATAACCTTGTCTAAACTTCCCTACTCAGAAGTATTCAGCCCCTTGAGCTGATCTCTGTCTGTCATCTCCTCGTTGAAAACTAAAGCTTTCTTGTTTTTATAAAAAACATCAGATTTTCTCTTTGTGCAATAGACCCGATCCTTTCTTGTAGCGTGAGTTTCAAGAAACCTCACTTTCTTCTGTTGCTTACAGAAATCTTGATCTATGCTTCCTGAATTTGAACTCTTACCTTTTGACTCAAGAACATGCATCCCCTTTTTATTCATGTGACCAAGCCTATAGAGCCACATCTTTGCATCTAAATTTGAAGTAGATAAACTAGAAGGAGAATCAATAATACAAGTAGATAGATAAAGAGTACCTACTTTCTTACCTCTTGCTAAAACAAGTGCACCCTTGGAAACCTTCCAAGAATCTGCTATGAGAGTTACTGTGCATCCCTCATCACCCAACTTTCCAACAGAAATCAAGTTCCACTTCAGGACTGGGACATGCATGACCTCCTTCAACACCCATGTGTTTCCCGTCTACAATTTTAGCTGCACTTTCCCTTTGCCAACCATTTGACAAGGCTTACCATCCACTAAATAAATCTCTCCAAAGTCTCCTTGGACATATTCATGAAAAAATTCTCTATTTGGGGTTGCATGAAAAGAGGCACCAGAATCTAAAACCCAAGATTCTACTTTATCCAAGGAACATACAAGAGCATCCTGTGCAACAATATCTACAACATCTGCTTCTTCATTTCTTTCATGCTGATTTTTAACCAACCTATAATTTTTCTTTATGTGCCCTGCCTTTCCACAATTCTAGCAGATTATTCTGCCATACCTAGATTTGGATCTCTTGCCTATCTTTGACCTTGGTTTCCCTTGCTCGATCTTCTCTCTTTGCCTTCCCCTGCTTTCAACACTTAAAGCATTCACTGATGATTTACCTGTGCTTTTCTTACAAATTTATTCATTCAATATTACACTAACAACATCATCAACTTTCAAGATATTTAAAGCAAATGCAGTATTACTAACTGCTATTACCAAACTATCCCAACTTTCAGGTAATGAGCATAAGATTAAGAGAGCCTTAATTTCATCATCAAAAGCAATATTGACTAAAACTAACTGATTTACTAATCCATGGAAATCACTAAGATGGTTGTGTACCGATCCACCATCCAACATTTGCAAATTAAATAATTGCTTCATAAAAAATACTTTATTCGAAGCTGAGGGTTTTTCATATAAATTTGCCAAAGATTCCATTAACTCTACCATTGTCTTAGCCTGTGATAAGTTAGAAATCACAGACGATGCCAGGCTCAACTTTATAGATCCCAGAGCCTTTTGATCAAGAACCTTCCATTCTTCATCTTTCATATCCGTGGGCTTGCTTGTAACCCCACCCAACGGTAAGTATAGATCTTTCTGATACAGATAATCTTCTATCTGCATCTTCCATAATTGATAATTCTTGCCTGTAAATTTCTCTATTCTTAGTGTACTTTCTTTTGCCATTGCTATACTCCCACTCAATTAGAAACCCCTGAGAGTGACCTATAATCAAATACAAACCTGCTCTGAACCAGGCTCTGATGAACCTGCAACCCTGCTCTGATACCACTTGTCAGGAATCTAGAACCACAAACATAGCTCTGATGCCACTTGTCAGGATCTAGAATAACAAACAACTCTGATACCACTTTGTCAAGATTAAGAGCACAATTGATTACCTTGTATAAGCAACTAAACACAAAATTTAATCAGAAGTAACAAGTAACTAGAAATCAAAAACAACACAGAATTTGAGAGACAATACAATCTTTTATTTAACTCATCCAGAAAGAAATACAATAAAGAGATTACACTCTTCCAACACCTCTTGGGCATACCAGTAACTCTCCCTCAAGAGTTCGTTCTCTCACAACCAATTACAACCACAACTCAAACACAGAGTTGTACCCTCCACCAGTCAGTAACAATACTGCCAGTCAAACAAGTACTTAAAGTACTCCAAGTAGATCTCCCTTGATCTTGCAACAACCTACAAATCAAACGATCTTACTTACCATGTAGATCTCCCCTGATCTTGCTATACTGCAGATCAACCTGGTTTTGCACACCTGTAAACTTAGATCTTACAATCGAAAGGATCTCCTCTTTGTCCTTGATTATAATACAGCCCCATGGGTTTATTATATAGATCCCATGTAAATAATAATTAGACTTCTAATTACAATAATTAAAAATGCAAACTCAAGACTAAAATTAATCTTTTACATGCAAACAAACTGTCTGTCTAAAATAAGACTAGTTTTGGAAGCGCATACAAATGCATGCACACACAGGCTGCCGACGTCGGTTCTTGTCTGACCGATGTCGGCCGACCCATAACCGACATTGGTTATTGTGAACATTGAAGATGATCGACGTCGATTGATCATACTGATGTCAGTTGATCTGTAACTCAGCAACCTCCTCCATTTGCATTAGTGAAGCTTTTAGCTCCACAACCTAACAACTCTACCCTTCTAGCCAAAGGACCCTGTGACTGCTAAAAAGGTGAATACATCAAACATCCCTACACTTTCTACTTCCAACTCATAGACCAATTCTCTCCCTCCCAAAAATCAAAAGGATGAACTCCCATCCTCTATTCCTAGTCCATTTCAGACATTTGACATTATTGATCATATAAAGAAAACCAAAATTCAAATGTCTGAATTTAAATTCCTGTAGTCCAACCTTGATCAGTTAGATAAATTGGTTCAATGTGTAAAGAACCAAACCATCCCAGTAAGATAAAAAGCTAATAAGGTAACTCATGATCCCCCAAGGAACATGCCTATCCCAAACAACCTTGTCATTAATCCTGTTACCCCCAAAAAAATAGAACCTTTTTATGTTTCCCTGTTGATAAACAGTCACAAGATGAGAAATTGCATCATTGATTCTGGAGCTTCGAAAAATGTCATGCCTGCCAAAGTAGCAGAATATTTGGGTCTCACATTGACCAATACATTTGGGAGATGTTTCTCCATGGAGAACAAACAAGTCCCACTACTCAGACAGATCAAGGACACTCAATTCACATTTGTAGCGTTTCTAGACAAAAGAATCAAGATGACTATCCTAGTGGCCAACGTCTTAGCATCATACGACATCCTTCTTGGCCAAAATTTCTATAAGGATGTTGGTGGTGAGTTGAGCATGGACTTATCTGAGGTGAGAATCTCTGTCAAAGGCATCATAAAGAGGCTGCTTCCTGAGAAAGAAGTGAAATACATGGTTACTCAGACATTAGCCACTGAAGCTCAAATTCTCTTTGAGTCTTCAGGCATGGATAATTATTTCTTGACCATAGAGGAAGCCCATGAAGTGCCTAATGAAACTTCAAAAAATAATAGTCTAAAAATACCTTCGACTGGGACAACAAAAAGGATAGTAGAACATAGTACAAATGCAGAAGAGTTCCCCCTTCTAAGCAAAGAGAAATCTAAGAAAAAATTAGTTTCAAATGAGGTATGGATGCTGGAATTTGATGATAGCTATTCCTCTACTGGTTCAAGAGCTAGGATTGTGTTGATATCTCCTCACAAATATATCTTTCCCTTTTCATATAAGTTATAGTTTAGCAACACCAACAACACAGCTGAGTATGAATCTCTTTTCCTTGGATTGAAGGCTACTCGTGACAAAGGCATCAAACTCTTTCATGCTAAAAGTGACGCTGAGCTAGTGGTTTGTCAGGTGAGAAACCTAAATCAAACCAAAAATGAGAGATTTTGCCACTATCGTAATCTGGTTTGGGACCAAATCAAAAACTTTGATGCTTTCAACATCTCTATAATTCCTAGAGAATTTAATAATAGAGCTGATGCCTTGGTTGTTTCAACAACTCTTTTGGTTCTTCACCCTAATTTTAAGGGAGACAGGTACACTATAAAACTGGTCTTTTGACCAAGTGTACTTGATAATGCCAGTCATTGGCAAGTGTTTAACAATGACAACCAAATCATTGCCTTCCTGAAACAAAAAGGCAACTTTGAACAGCTCCACTTTGAAGGCAATGAATCAGCTCCTAAATCAATTTCAGACACAGGTGAAGAATTCCTATAACTAAAAGAGAATAAGATTTCCAAAGGCCTAGTTTCCCTTGAGAAGTTGTTTGACAAGCATGACATGTCCGTCAAATAGCAACAAATAGATTCAAACACTTCTCATGAGTTTGATCAAGTAAATCTGGGTACCAGAGATGATCTCAAGATGGTGAACATTGGAAAGTGCTGCACTCAAGAAGAAAAGTTCAAGTTCACTTCTCTACTCAATGAATACATGGATGTCTTAGCATACTCATATGATAACTTGAAGTCACTCAGACCTAAAGAAATTTGCCATGGCATTCCTCTCAAAAGTGATTTAGTGCCTTACAAACAAAAATCTAGGCAGTACAATCTGAAGATATCAGGTACTATTCTGTCTAAAATATAGAAAATGTTGAATGCCAAGATAATTTTCCCAATCTATGATTCCACATGGATTGCCAACATAATACTTATGAGGAAGAAGAATGGCAAAATTAACCTCTGTGTAGACTTCAAGAATCTGAATCAATCATCTTTAAAGGATAATTATCTTTTGCCCATCATGGATCAAGTGCTTCAAACAGTGACTAGTTCTGAGACGTTATCAATGTTGGACGGCTTCTTAGGGTACAATCAAGTTGAAGTTGGTGAAGCAGACCAGCACAAGATTGCGTTCACCACATCTTGGGGTACCTTTGCCTATCAGAGAATGCCATTTGGTCTAATAAGTGCTGGTGCCACTTTTCAGAGAGTAATGGACCTTGCTTTCAAAGATGAAACGGATAAGTTCATTATAGTATACTTGGATGATTTAACAGTCTTTTCCAAGCATCGCCTTGAGCATGTAGACCATTTGCAACAAGTGTTGGAATGCTGCCGCCAAAATGACATTTCTTTGAACCTTAAGAAGTTTATTTTTAGGGTGACATAAGGAAAAATTTTTAGAGACATTGTGTCCAGAGAAGGCATAAAGATTGACTCAGAAAGAGTCAAGTCCATCTAAGAGCTTACTCTGCCCATGAGTAAAACTGCAATTCACTCTTTCTTTGGAAAAATGAATTTTTTACGAAGGTTCATCCCTGAGTTCACTGAGAAGACCTGTCATATTGTGGATATGATGAAAGGAAAGGCCACCTTTAGCTGGACTAAAAAAAGTAAATTAGCATTCTGGGACATCAAAACAGCCATTGCCCATGCCCTAATTCTGGTTTGTATAGATTATACTAAAGATTTCATCATGTATAGTTATGCTTTTGAACATACACTTTCAACCATCCTAGTTTAGCAGAATGAAGAAGGTATGGAATCTCCCATATACTTTATGAGCTATCCTCTCAAAGCTCATGAGTTGAAGTATTCAAACATGGAGAAGCATGCTTATGTGGTGGTCAAGGCAGTGAAGCATTTTCACTTTTACATCTTAAATTCCCATGTTACTCTTGATACTATGGTTAAATTCATATTAACTCAGTAGGAGTTTGGGATGAAAAGAGGGAATTGGATTGCTAAAATCCAAGATTTTGATCTAATCATCAGACCAACGAAGCTAGTGTGGGGAAAGGGCCTTTGTTAATTGATTGCTGACAACATACCCAGAGAAGTAGGGAATGAAAGAAAAGAATTAGAAGACACACTGAAAATCCTCTTTGTCTCTACCACGAATGAGTGGTATTCAAGTATTGCTCATTTCCTTACTTATGGTAAGTGTCCAACCCACCTATCTCATAAAAAAAGGAGGACTGTCAAACTGAAAGCTGCCAATTTTATCCTCTAGGACAATGGCCTATACAAGAGGAGCCTTGATGGAGTGTTCTTTCACTGTGTGGATAAAGAGCAGCAGAATCAACTTTTGAAGTCCTTCCATAATTTGGCCTGTGGAAGACATTTTTCTGCTCCTGTGACTACCCACAAGATTCTTAGAGCTAGGTATTACTGGCCTACTTTGTTTCAAGATGTGTACAAGTGGGTACGAAGGTGTGAACTGTGCCAACAGTTCGTGGGAAGACCCAAGCTAGCTGTTCTATCTCTCAAGCCAATAGTGATAGAAGAGCCATTTTAGTAATGGGGCATCGATTTGATTAGTACTATAAACCCATCTTCAAGTGTTGGACATGATTATGTCCTCATAGCCACATATTACTTCACCAAGTGGGTGGAAGTTATCCCAACCAAACATGCTACTTTAGAAGTAGTGTGCGATTTCCTCAAGGAGAACATCATTTTCAAGTTTGGGGTCCCAGTCAAGATTGTCATAGACAACATAGCTTGTTTCACTTTTCAGGAGATTACTCAGTTCTATTTTTACTATGGGATCACCCTCTCTCACTCTTCTAATTACTTTTCACAAGGGAATGGACAAGCTGAATCAAGTAACAAGAACCTGGTGACCATCATTAGGAAGCTGGTGGATGACAACCAACGAACATGGCATAAAGCATTGGTTGATACTTTAGGGGTAGATAGAATTATACCAAAAAGGGCAATTAGTATGTCTCCTAACCAACTTCTTTATGGTCTCAATGCTGACATACCAATCACCCTAGAATTGCCAACATTGAAATTAGCCAAGGCAATTGAGGATCAAACTTATGAAAGCTCCATTAATAAGAGGATCGTGTGCTAGACTGAGCTGGATGAGTAGAGAACTATGGTGGTGGACAGAATTGTTGCCCATCAAAGTCTAGTGAAGAAGCTCTTCGACCAAAAAGCAAAAGACCGTGATTTCTAGATTGGAAATTAAGTCCTACTGTGGGATAAAAGGAGAGAACCAAAGGGAATTCATATAAAATTTAATTCCCTTTGGAGAGGCCCATTCACTATCCATGAACTCAATGGTGAAAACAGTTTCCTATTGAAGTATCAAGATGACACACTCTTTTCTCTACCTCACAATGGGCAGCATCTGAAGCACTTCAACTCTTGAAGTATCAGATAAGATCTTTTGTACATATGTATATTTGTATAGTCTGTATTTCTATTTTGTACTTTTCTTTTTCATTTTTATTTTTGGTGCCTTGCTTTCTTTTTGGTTGACACGACTCTATAGCCCAATGACACACTTCAAGGCACTAGAGATCTTGATCTCTATACCCCTTAGTTGTTCCAAAATTTCAACTGAAGGAAGTTCCCCAACTGGAGCCAACTATTGTTCCCAAAATTTGTCACTCCTTTTTGGGACAACACATGAACTATTTTTTGGTCTTATAAGCCAAAAATTCTCTCTTCCCCTCTCAAAAATTTACATGAGTCTTCAAATTCTCTATTTTCCTAAACTTTTTTAGCTAAGGGACCCTACAGATACAAATCTATGGACTCCCTCAGTTTTACAAACTCTGCAAGCTAGATTCTACAGACTTAGAGAAAACTATGGACTCTACAGGCCCATTTCTATAGACTATGCAAGCTCAAATCTACGGACTCAAATCTATGGACTCTCCCAATTCTATGAACTCATATCTACAGACTCTACAGGTGGAACTACAAACTTCACAGAATGGTTTCTACAAACTCCATAAGCTAGATTTCTATGGACTCTTTCAAGGTTAGAGGAAACTACGGACTTAGTTTCTACGGACTACAAGGCTTGAAATCTGCAAACTTTGCATACTTAGTTTCTAAAGACTTCGCCAGTTATATGGACTCAAAAATATGAACTCTGCAAGCTGGTTTCTTATTTCTATGGACTTTCCCCAGATCTATAAACTCATTTGTACGGACTCTGTAAGAAAGAAACAGATTCGACACTTAGCCATTTTTCAATTGGGAAGTTCAAAGGGGTCTTCCAAGAGCCCAAAGGACAAGTGCCCTTGTGGAGGGAACTTAGCTACCAAAAAGACCCTTATAACTTTTCTGAAGGGTAGCCTTGGAGCTCAAACAACCCTTTTGGAGGGCAGGCATGAAGTAGATGGACCATTGCAAAAAGTCTGAAGGATAGTTTTGAGGTCAAAT
Organism: Torreya grandis; assembly: GCA_037957365.1. NCBI lineage: Eukaryota > Viridiplantae > Streptophyta > Pinopsida > Cupressales > Taxaceae > Torreya > Torreya grandis. The sequence goes on from JARHVA010000271.1 coordinate 1,713,643, forward strand.
AGCCCTTACAGAGGGTAGGTGGGGAGTATGTGAACCATTTTGAAGGATGAACAAATAGGGAATTCCTTTGGAAAATTTCCTGCGACAAAGTTGTGATGGACCATTTCCTTCAGACAAGAAGTCTAAAGGAATTCCTTCAGACTTTTGTCTAAAGGAAATAAACTCGAGCAAAGACAAAAGCCCATGGAAAGAAGGCCCGATGGAAAGTAAAAGTCTGTCGAAGAAACAAAGGCCCAGTGGGAAGAAAGAACGAAGGAAGGAAAGGAACAATTCCTTTAGACAAAATGTTTGAAAGAATTCCTTCGGACTTTTGTTTGAAGGAAAAGCCTGAAGGATAAAGCCCATCGAAGAAATAAACTCAAAGGCCATTCAAAGTACCTTGAAGGGCATGTACCCTTGCGGGGGGACTCTCGCCAGCAAAAATAGGCCTTTCTCAAAACCCCAAAGGGATTCTTCCCCTTTGGGAAGGACAAAACAAGAATGCTGAAAGAATTGCTAAGGAGAGTGACGGGCCCACAGACATCAAAATTGAGTGCCGCAAACTAGCAATTGGGATCCAAATGCCTGGTGACGTCCCTATAGCTATCAAATTCATGGGCCATGAACTAGCCATTGGCTTTCAAATGATGACAAGCCCAAAGATGTCAAATTTGTGGCAATGAAATAACTGTTGACCCTTGTAGACTTAAACATAGACCCAAATACATTCAAATGCCTTAAGGCCAAGGCCAAAAGGAAGAACGACCAAGAAGAAGAGTTGAAAGAGTCAACAAAGCTGGAATGTAGCCTCGAGAGCCCAAATTCTAGAAAAAGAGCCACCAAGCTGGGGAAAAGGTAGCCCGATGGCTCAAATTGCAGCAAGAATAGACAAAGGGAAAAATATCTATTTGGTAGTTATTTCAATAGCTGGAACAATGCATAAAAATAGATATTTGAGCCCTTAAATAGTGAATCTGCCACCTATTTTTCTCCCTTAGAGTAATGACAAAGTGGGCAGCTGAACAGACAAGAGGAGATCGACGAAATGGCCCAGGCCCAAGAGAAGACATGTGAAATGAAATAACATGCCATAGTTAAGGCAGCCACCCTATTCCAGCATGGTCCTTAGACAAAACTAAAGACACAGTCAAAGCATTGAATGCAACATGGGCCTCCCCATGGAACAAAGTGCCAAGCCTTTCTGGGTTGCTATATATTGAAAAATCCTATTTTATGTGAGGGAGATTTTTTTGATTAAGGAAGTAAAACTCTACCAAAATTGAAAAGCGATTACTGAGACTTTGAGCTCATATTTGTGGATCATATTTTTTTGTTTTGAATGAGAAAGCAAGTGATTTTTAGACTTTATGCTATTATATCTTGTATCATTTAGGGAATTTTTCTTATGTCTACTTCTTGAATGTATTCTTATCCATTGAATGAAATAAGCAGAGCTAGTAGAGATAATCAAGAAGGTGCCTTGAAGCCAATTGTAAGAAGACTTTGTGCTATCTACAATTATCTTTAGTCTATTTGTTTATTTTTTATTTTTGTGTGAAGGATCTTGGGATGACTTTGTGCCCCCATTATCCTTTGTTTTTCACTCTGTGGGTAGCTGAGGTGGAGACTTTGTGCTACACCTCATTCTACTAGTTACTTTGCACCTTTGTTACTAGTTACTTGTCACTACCTGAAAGAACTCCTACTATTTCTTGAAAGATCACTTCTAAAAGAAGAGAAGTGCCTTCAGTGTTTTCACCTGAATTTCTCCTTTGTCTATGAACATCATCTCTAAAAAATGAGACATGGATGGTGATACCCTACCCCTGAGTGTTATTTTCTACTTATATCTATAGTATATAGCCCCTTCATGCTTATAGGTTACCTCCCCTTGATGAGAGGAGAGATTTGTCCCCTTTTGATGTGGTAAACTTGCACACTAGGCTAACCAATCTTCCTTGTTGTGGTTGATCAGACCTATTTTGCTCATCAGTACGCTGTTGACAAAATATTCACCCAATAGAGATCTCAAAACATTTTGAACAACAATCGATTCTTCTAAATTTTCTCTAAGACCTTGAATTTGATTGAATATTTTCTCAACCCATAAGAGATAACTTGATATATTTTCTTCTTCTTCCATCTTCAAAATCTCAAACTATCTTCTGAAAGTTTGAATCTTAGCTTGCTGAACCTTTCCATCACCTTTGTAAATATTCTCAAGTTTTACCCAAGTTTCATGAGCAAATTTACATTACATAACTTTAACAAATTTTGATTCACATAAACCGTATGAAATATCATTTAAAGCTTTATCATTATTTACACTTACCTTCTTTTCTACTGGAGTAGTTAAAAGTGTATGTGGGTCTTCATATTCTTCCACCACTGCTTGCCATATGTCGAATACAAGGGCCATCAAATAACTCTTCATCTTTATGCTCCAAAAAACATAATTTGTCCCATCAAACAAAGGTGCCTTATTTGTAGAAAATCCTTCATGTGATCCAGTCATCATGATTTCCTGATCTTCCTTTAAGCTTTAAAACTTTTTCAAAAGGAACCTGCTTTGATACCAATTATTAAGCACAAAATATACTGAGAGGGGGGGTGAATCAGTATATTAATATCTTTTATTTAATCTGATTTATTTTCTTTAACCACTCAATCATACATTCAAGATATGCAATAAAATTAAAATAATAATTTGCACCACCTGAGAGAGAGAGAGAGAGAGAGAGAGAGAGAGAGAGAGAGAGAGAGAGAGAGAGAGAGAGAGAGAGAGAGAGAGAGAGAGAGAGAGAGAGAGAGAGAGAGAGACCAAATTTTTACGTGGAAACTCAAAGTGGAAAAAATTTTGAAGAACAATCTCAAGTATATGAATGATCACCAACTCAAAATACAAAGTTTGCAAGCACCAACTTGCATGAGCACCAACCCCTTTGCTGAGGACCAACACAACAACTATTTGTGAGCACCAATCCATAAGAGCACCAAACCCTTACAAAGATTCATGAGCACCAACCCACAGGAGCACCAACCCCTCTTGTGTATAAAACACAACTATCTCTCAATGTTGCTTACTCAACAAATGATAGAACTCTACAATATCTCTTACTTTTCTCTCTTCAAAAAAAAATACAAACCATGCACTCTCTTGCATATTTTAAATGGCTTCTCAAGCCTTTATTTATAGCTTTCCAAATGACCTTTGGCCTTCACCTTTTGTGACCCTTCAATCCTCATGGAAAATGGTGCCAAACTTGCATGACCCTTTGTGTCCTTGCATTTGAAAAGTCATATGGTGACCCTTCATAAGCAAAAGCATCCTTTCCTCTTTTGTCTTTATCTTGGTGACTTTTTCTATTCCTCAAAGTGTCCATTCATATAAAAATGTGCCATACCTCTTTTGTATTCACATGGTGACTCTTGGAATTCCTCAAGGTGACTCTTCATGAGAAAATGCATCCCATTCCTCTTTCATCTTTTACCCCATGAATCTTTGACTTCTCCATGGGCCCTCTTTTGACTTATATGCAACCAAAAATATATTCATTAATATTAAATAAATATTAACACACATTAGTCAAGATATGAATATTAAAAACACCATTAAATGCAATGGGGCCTTTATCACCAATAATGCTAGACCTTTGACATCAATGACAATATTTTCAACAAATATCATGGCAACAATTGGTTCCATGATTCAAATGCATGACAATGCTAAAGAGTGTCAGTTCCTGATTGAAAACCTTCTTCATCTAACACATATTCTATTAGATTTAGAGAGCATATGTACCACTGTTGATCCTAATCTCTCATCGAAACTACCATGGTACCAAGATTTTTATAACTATTTCCATAGTCATGTATTTACCACCAACCTTTTCAATAACCAACAAAAACTTTTTCTTCATCACTTAACACATTATATCTTCCTTGGAAACATACTTTATTGAAAAGGCTATGATGGAATGCTTCTTCATTTTTTATCTTTGGGAGAATCCAAGATGGACCTAAAAGAGGTTCATGAAGGGATGTGTGGGGCCCATACCAATGGTGTAGTCCTAGCAAAGAAACTTCTCAAAATAGGTTATTATTGGCCAAAAATAGAGACAGATGCTTGTAATTATGTAAAGAAGTGTGTTCCTTGTTAGCAGCATGACAACTTGATACATGCACCTTCCTTACCATTGCAGCCAATTACAACACCATGGTCGTTCTCAACATGGGGTCTCAATCTCATTGGGAAAATTGACCCAACATATTCAGATGGCCATAAGCACATTTTGACTGAAACTGAATACTTTACCAAGTGGATTGAGGCCATTCCTCTCGCTTATGTTACTAGGAAATAAATAGCTAAATTCATTCATTACCATATCATCTATCAATATGACATTCCAGCCTGTATTATATCTGATAATGGCATATCCTTTATGAACCAAGAAGTGAAATATCTTTGTGAAAAATTTAAGATCAAGCACAAGAAATCCACTCCATATAACCCACAAGGTAATGAACAAGCTGAGGCATCAAATAAAACCATTCTAGCCATCTTAAAAAAGATTGTCAATGATGCTGGCCATAATTGGCACTTACAACTTTTTCTTGCCCTTTGGACTTATAGAACTAATCATCACACCCCAACTAGAGCTACTCCACACTCCCTTATTTTTGGCACTGAAGCTCTCATCCTTATCGAGATTGAGATCTCATCATTAGGAATATCACTAGAGCACATTGAAGATGAAGACTATAGAGCCTCACAATTACAAGAACTAGAACTTCTTGATGGTAAACATTTGGCTGCCCTAAAAAACTTGTAGGGCTACCAGAATATATTATAGAGAATCTACAACAAACACATTCTCCCTCAAGAATTTGAGATTGGTGACTTAGTTTTGAAAGATAACTAGAAGAACATGGATGCTAAACCCAAAAAGAAAGGCAAGTTTCAGCCTAATTGGTTAGGATTGTATATTGTCACAACAAACTATGGATTAGGAGTATACTGACTAGATAAACCTAATGGTGAAGAGATTTTAGAGCCCATGAACATTGTACATCTTAAGAGGTTATACACATGAATAACTTTGAACCATTGTCTATAAGACCCCTAACTTAGGGACCACTTGTGTTGTCATAATTTTATCCCACCCTTTTATCTTACCTTGAACACATTTTATACTACCCTAGTCCACTCATCATAATTCTTGACAGTAAAGGCTTTAAATCCTTGACACTTTGAACACATTCTTCATCCCATTATGGATTGCTGTCTTCAAGAAGAACATATTTGTTATGTCTAGGACATGCTACAAGCTTTGACACTTTTTATCCCTTGACCAATTATTATCTTGATTATGTCTCATGAACATTATGAAAATCTTCAGTATCAGTTCTATAAAGTAGTTTAGCCAGGATAGTCTTAGACAACTTTAGATAGGTGAACAACCACATCTTCTCAATTCAAGTATTTATTGTGCTTTTTTGTTTTATCAAGAACCTCACTCACTGATTTATGAGCATGGGCTGTTGCAACTGGCTTAGCTATCTTATTAGAACCTCTACTCTTAGGACATGCATCTCCTCAGCTAGATGGTCCCACCTTGTACATATTTTATCCCAAAAACACCAAAAACATTGGAAATATTTTGAAAATACCAAATATATTAGAACATGATCCATAAAAGAACAAAAACATTGTCTCATGCTTCTGTACATTTGTACATTCTCATTCCACCATGCCATGCTCTCACCATTTTGTGAGAAACTATTAAGTTTAAACACTCTTGTCATTTTATAAGCACAAAAACACTAGTTTATTTCATCTTTCCCTACACACTTGCCATTTTTCAAGATCATTCTTTCTCATCTCATCAAAATATTGTTTGCCAGACCATTCTTATTTATTTGTCATATCTTCCATTTCTTCTATAACATTAATCAAGCTAGTCTGATCATCATTTTTCTTCTATCCCATTTTTTGGGAGAACTACATTTGACATGAAGTTCAAGTTAGAACATGCATCCATAGAACTATGTAGGTAATGTCCACTTATTTGATACATCTGGAGTCAACGTGGCTAACCCCTTCCTTTTCTTCTCTTCCCCCATTTATTATGTCATTGTTCCTTTTTAATTAGGGAATGGAACAGTTGTCATGTCATTTTTCTTTGTTATGATGTGGTAGAAAGTAATGCCTCTACCTCACATGCATGAACATTTGTCCTTAAACCATACTAACTAGGTTTTGTTTGTGTGTGTTTATTTGAGTTTTCTTGTGCTTTCGCACCTCTCCTTTTATTTCTTCTCATTTTCTCTTTTTTAATTCTTATCTCTATTCTTGGTCTTGTGTTTCCTTGATTGTTTTTTGCTTATCTCTTTTATGTTTCAGAACATCTTGATGGTCCACATGGATCTTGATTATTCATATCTTGGTCTCATGTCGTTAAGATGTTCTTGCCTTTTATTTTTAAACCCTTTTGTTCCTACTTAAGATCATATCTTGATTTCAAGTTAGGTTCATTTAAGTTTATCTTTTTCTTTATTTTTTATTTTATTATTTAAATGTAAATCACTGTAACTCTGGTCTTGATCATTATTTTACCATTATCCTTAGTTATAAATATTCACATTTGAACTAGCTTAGCATAATTGAAATCTTATGTCATTATAAGTTATTCATACTTAGGATGCATAATTTATTTTGTTATAGCAAGCACTTTGTGCTTAGGTCTCAAAGTTTTAACATCAACATTAGCTTTGATGAACGATTCTCAAGAACACTTTGCAAAACCTAGGCTCACAATATGGAATTAGGCTTCTAGGTATCATGCATTTCATGCTTCTTTGTCTATGCTTAGAAGTGCATATCTTTACATACATTATAAGTCTAATAAATTCTTGGTCATTTTTCATCATTCCTCATTCCATTCTTTTCCAAACTTGGGTGAACTACATTGGCTTGAAGTTCATGTTGGAACATGAGTCCATAGAACTATGTAGGCAAGGCTCAATTTTTATTGAGGTTAGCTCAGCTATCTCCATTCTTCTTTCCATCTCTCTCATCACTTTGTGCATTCTCATATGCTTGGTTTTATATGGATTTTTAAGTCATTACACCATCATATGTACATTTGCACCTACTCACTTTAACCTATCTTTTCAGTTATATCTTTGAACTATTATGCTTGCCAATTGCCCATGTTGGGGCACAACATCTAAATCATGTTTGAATCAAATTATCTATACAGGGGAAAAATCATTATTTATTCTTTATTAATGATCAAGATTTGCCCTATTGGGGAAAAATTATTTTATCATGATCAAATCTACTCTACTGGAGTACTTATTATATTCTCTTTGGAAACCCTGTTCTAGTGGTGCTTCCTTTCCTAAGGTAGAACGTTCTCTCTTTTTCTCTAATTATAATCTCTCCATATTAAAGCCCATGATGGCAATATTTTAGTGTACAACTTGTCTCAAGATTGATCAATGTCATAAGCATGCAGCTTGTACTCTCAAATTGGGTATGTTTACAGTGTGTCCCTTACATTTATGGATTAAATCTTTTCCATTCCCCCTATCTCTGGGGCCTATTATACCTCTAATTATATTTTGATTATTAATGGTAGTAATGTGTGCAAGCATTAACTCATCTTGATGTGATCTATTTAATGGGTTAACCTCTGACTTTCTCTCTCTTTTAGAGAGTCCATCCCTCTCTTTCATCCTACTATGTCTTATCGAGGGGGCATCATGGGTCTATTCCAATTTCTTCTTGACAACTCTTTTCTTTGAAAAGATGTTGCTTCATCTAAATGTCTCACTATGCCTTCTCAAACAGGGGAAAAATGTAGACATCCAATTCCTAACACCATTTGTGTTGAAATTGATAATCTTACTCGAATTGCACTCAGATGCACATTTTAGGTCAAAATCCATAAAATGCCCTAAATAGTTTGAAATTGTCACTTACAAGGGCCAGTTTAGGTCAAAGTATCCCTAAATAGGGTAATGTATTTTATGGGCTAGTTAACTTTGATCAGATCATTTTTAGTCAAAATGACCATTTCATCATTTAGTGCTCTAGATCATTCTTTTCTTCTAATTCATTGGTACACGTAATATACCTTTGTTATTTGGTGTTGGTAACATCTTAAATAGGAATACAACACCAACAGATCTAACATCGCCTTCTAGTTCCTCTCTAGTCAAATTATGACCTAGTAATATGACTTTTTGACCATTTTGATTAATTGAGGGTCAATTTTCAAATAATTGCACAAATGTTGATTAATCTTGTTTAAGGATAATTAATCCAAATCAAGAGCTTAAGTGGATTTTTCATGAGAGTTCTTGAATATTTCTTTTTGAAAATTGATTCCTATTAACTACATCATCATGTGACATCATTTCTTTGGAAGACATCCCTAGGCCATAAATGCCACAAATATCAAGATTATGGGTCACTCATGCCTAGTTAATGCTTCCCATGCCTCTTCAATGCCCCTTCTTCTAAGGTCATGATGAAGATAATTATGGATTTCATTCCAAATATTAAGATTATCTATGGCCACACATCTCAATCTTGAGATAGATGGTCATGGTTGATCCTGACCAATCTCAAAAGTCTATAAATAGAGAGGCCATGAACATCATTTCCAAGCTATTTTAGTGTAAAGTTATTATGCTCAAATATCTTAGAAGCTTGAATATTGCAATGTTATAATGCTAAATTATTTCCACAAAGCTTCATTGATAGGCTAATTTAGTGATTTGGAATCAAGAGCCTACGTTTTATAGATTGTTCTTGAGGCATTATAAGAGCTTAGCACCATTGTTGACAAAGACAATGATGCTTGATCAAGAGAGAACATGTTTTTGAGCCACATGGGTATGGCAAATACATTTAGGAAGGTAATATGGCGTTGCTTTCTTTTATTTTTTTCTTGCTATCCTTTTTAATTCTCATAGGAATAGATAGGCTTGGTTAGTAAGTTTTTTATGCATGTTTCATTATTTATGGACTAATGCTTGACTAACTTGCTTTGTAATCCTCTCTACATCTTGGCATGCCTGGTGGGACTAGATGCATCTCAAACTCAAAGGAGATCCTTTTACAACTCTGAAATATTTCTTTGAGCTCTTAAAACTCTTGCAAATTGATTTTCTAACTTTATTTTACCATTTTTGGTTACTACAGTTTTACACAGTAATTGAGATTGATAGAAATACCGAAATCAGTTACCTGCTTAATCGACATCGATCATCAAAACTAACATCAGTTAGATTTTGATTAGCCAGAGTAACCAACATCGGTGGTAATAACTGACGTCGGTCACTATGTTTTTTCTAAAAACATAGACTCGAGAGCTACTTTTCCAAAATTTATTGTTTCAAACTCAAAAGGGATTCAAAGCTAAAGGACATGCTAACAATTTTGTTACAGGACCAAGCTTGATATTTGATTAAAACATGTTTAAATCACCTTTTGTATGCTTAAAAATCAATTAGGAACCTTGTTTTTGGTATTTAACAAAGAATTTAAATGTTTTTGGTGAATATTTTCAAAATTTTCAACTAAGAGCAAGGGGTCAAATGAATACCACCAAACATTTCATTTGGATTTAAAATTGAACACACTTGTCAATTCTTGTTTACAATAGTTGTTTACTTAGGTTTTATTTGGAAAAAAGAGGAATGTTACGTGTATGCTCTTCCATTTATTCCCTATAGGGAACCCTTGGAATCAAAAGTGTAATTCTTATTGCAAATAGTCTAGTCCAAGGCTTAGAAAGAATGTCACCTAAAGCACTCCCCAAAAACTCACCAAAGTTTGGGTGATCTTGAAAATGACCCTAAAATCTTTCTATTTTATGTTTTATTTATTTTCATGCAAACTTGCCTTGCGAGGGGGACATCATTACCTCCCATGAGTTTTTTAGGGAAGCTTTGACCTAGGGTTTCACCTCCCAACATTGACTTCATTTGACTCCTTTGGAGTTGCACATGGGACATATCTACATTTGGACATCACACTACACTGAGCGAACAACATGATGTAGTGGTTGTAAAAAGGACTAGACCTTTTTATAACTAGCTAATGCTATGATCACCCAATTTCCATACTTGTATTTTACATCATTTGACGTGAAAGTCATTATGCAATTGATTCCCCTAGAATGATGAAAAACTTGCTAGTTTAGTTAACCCCACATTGACATACCCTTGTTAGGATTTGGATGAGTATACTTAGTACTTTTTGGTCATTATTTTCTTGGTATGATTTGAGGTTAAAAATTGTTTGCTTATTCATAAGCCATGCCAAATTCATGTATTTGAGTTAACAAGGGTAGTGTTATGCTACCCAAATTATGTCAAATCTTTTTTGCCTTTGAGTCTTTGAAACATGACAATTGACCACATCATTCGAGCATGCTTACGCTATTAGGCTGCTCAATTTGTTTCAAGACTTATTTCACCCTATATCAAAAACCACTTATTTAAAACTATTTTGTGTATACCATTTGGACCTTTGTCTTGTGCCATCATGCTATCCAATCTTGTTTAGCTTGTTTGGTCAAATCCTAGTTTTCACCGTTGAGTTTTCAATTAGCCTTGTCAAGTTTAGATTCAAACATTGATTGATTTCTATTTAGGCCTTAATTCATAGGGTTGATACATAGATATTTCTCTTTTGGGTTACATAACTTTGGTTAATTGATTACCCAGATTTGAAAACTATTAATGGTTTGTTTGTTCAGTACCTACCATTATCATTATTTGAGAAAACACAATCTTTTTCAAAAAGCTTTTTGTCTTATGCCTTATGCTAACTGATCATGTTTATGTTTGATTTCATGTTCCAGGTTTATGTCAAAGTTGTTTCCAAACCTGTTAGATTAAATCAAATCACATCATGCCTATTTTTTTGAGCCTAGATTTTAACTCTGCATTTGGACAAAAGACCTATCAACTCAACTTTTCCATTTCCTAGTTTAGACCTTGTTTGGAAACAACTTTGACATAAACCTGGAACATGAAATAGATTTTAACTCTGCATTTGGACAAAAGACCTATCAACTCAACTTTTCCATTTCCTAGTTTAGACCTTGTTTGGAACACTTTGACCTAGACCTTTGACATGCTGGTTTTTGTTCAGATGCTTGACCTTTTGTGCATATGAAATTAGACATTTGGTGTTAAACTATTTTATGCCAAGTCTTAACACAAACTATTTTGGAGATACAACTCCACTTTCAAACCACATTGGAGATACAACTCTACCCCTTCGACCAAGTTGGACCAAGTCTGAACCATTTATCCTTTGGATCATTCTTCAGAGTTTGTATAACTCTAAGCCTTTTGGTTTTTAGATATTTCATCATTTATGTGGATATGTCTCACTACACTTATAGTGGAGTCACTTACAAACCAACTTATAATAGAATGGCCGCACAAAATAATTTTTATGACTTTAGTCAAGACCCCTATAGTGACAATATGGTTTGTGAGATAGATTTATATCCACCTCACAAAAATCAATCATGGGAACATAGTTAAGATCCAACTTATGATTCAAATCATGATTGAAATGATTGGGTATATCAAGAAGACTTGGATGCTTTGGCTTGTGTAGGTAATCAAACTCTACAATGTACCAAAATTACCATTTTAGGACCTCCTCCTTTAGTTTGCACAAGCAACCAAATTAAGAAGCATCCAATCGTTACCATTTTAGGACCTCATCCTTTGATTTGCATTATTAACCAAACTAAGAAGCATCCAGTCATTACTATTTTAGGACCTCCTCCTTTGGTTTGCACAAGCAACCAAACTAAGAAGCATCCAATTGTTACCATTCTTGGCCCATCGCTAGTTTTTGATGAACCTATTGTTGAAGAACCTCCATTTATGAACTAATTATTTTTTATTCCTTCTTTAATAGTCTAATCTTTAAAGAGTCCATTATTGAACCACAAACCATTGTTCCCGCTAAACCAAGTATTCCCCACTTTAGAAGTTTTGTGTCTATCTTTGAGCCTAAACAAGAATCATCACCTCTTCAAAAGCCATCTTATGAGGACCAAAATGTGTTAAAAATTGATCTTTTGCAGCCAATTATGAACTAAAACCAAAATCTTATTGTTAAAATACCCATTTGTAACAAGATAAACTGTGATAAGTTACTTATTTTTAAAGAGCCTCATCTCCTTGACAAGCTATTATGGGTAGAGTTGTCTCTTGATCTTTTCCCACTCATTTAGGAGTCTCACTTTGACACAAATGATTTTGTCGAGATGTCCCTTGAGTAGTTCCATCTTTTTGAAGGGCTTCACTTAGACGAGTCAGTCTATGTTGAACCCTTCCAAGATGAATCAGTTTCTATTGAGCCCATTATGCCATCACAGGCCATTCCTTGTCAAAAATCTAGCATTTAATAGAACATTATCAAAACAACCATATTAGATGAAGAATCAATATTGGATCCATGTTTCATTTTTGAACCGAAATAGATTTAACATCAAAAATAGAATCAACATCAGTTGCAACATTAGATTTAGAGTCCCTTGCTTTAAAATCAGAGTAAAAAATAGAACATAGTGTTGGTTATTACAACATTGGTTACAATTTCTTTGTAGATCAATTTGAATATATTTGTGATCCTTCTACGGTTTTTGAGGATGATTACTTCAGCATCAACACAAGTTCTCCTAGTATCTTCTATGAGGATTGTGATACCTTTCACCATCCCATTAATACCACCCAATATAGCCATATTATTGACATTCCATCTCCCATAAGTGTCGATTAGGACTGATAGAATCACACTTTGTTGAATTGCATACATGGACTAATTTACTACTTGAATATTAATCTATTTTCCCCATTCCTAATGATCTCTAATAGACTTAACAATAAAACAAAAATTACATTATTTCAAAGACAATAAAATGAAAATTTGACTATGTAAATAGAATAAAAAATTGACTTGACAAGTAAGATTAGATGTTTATTTTTTACAAGTTAAACTTATGTTTTAAATATTAGGCACGTGTAGTGGTTAGTAGGCCATCAAGTCAAAATATCATTAGCAAGGCATTGCATAATATGGGTTATGGTGGGTCCAACATTCATGCAGTTGAACAAGGTGAGATTGATGAGGATTACCATACCCATTAAGCAACAAGACAGTCTTGCCATTGGTACAACAATTTTAACTTTTTCATTTTTAATTACTTTTGTATATCATTTTTATTCCAAATTTATTATTTATTATTTATCATCATAATTATTGGTTTTGATTACAAGGAGGAGGGTATTGGGACAAGCCAAAGTCCTTCCTATGATATTAGGGGTGTGACATGAAGGTATAATTCTTAGTTTTGTTTTTTAAAATTTTGAAATATAAGAATTTCAGTCAATTTTATTTTTTTTGAGGTTTTTGATAATAGGCCCATTACTTATATGGACCCATGCGAGGATGAGGTTATGATAAGTCAATGCCCTTCCTTTGTTGTTTGGGACTTGATGCTGAGGTATAACTATTAGTTTTATATTTCAATTTGAATAATTTCAATTGGTTTTAATATTATTTAATTTTTGGGGTTTTGAGAATAGGTTCACTAGTTAGATGGATCCACAAGAGGATGAGTTTGGGATGAGTTGATGTCCTTCTAATTATACTAAGTTCCCAGTACAGAGGTATAATTTTTATATATTTTTTCAAATTGAATAATTTCAATTACTTATTTTCTAACATTTAATTATATTTCAAGTCTATGTCATCTACACCTCATTATCACCCTACATTGAGTAACACGATAGGTGTGTGTCTCTCTCATACACTTAAAGTTTCATAGAAGAAATGTCAAGAGGTTATCCCATCTAGAATTACATATTTAATCCCACATAATTTTTGGGTGGATGTTAGTGAGGCCACATCACACTCCGACGATGATTGTCCCTATCATCTTACACTAGATGACTACAAACACTGAGTGTTTGAGAATCTAAAACTAAATTTATAGGTAAAAAATGATATCAAAATTTCAGAGGATGCTTGAGGTGAGTAAGAATTTGAATTCATGTTTTTTTGGTGGATATTTAGGGTTGGAGGGTCCCTCACCCATATAAAGATAAAAAATTAGAATACAAAAAGCTGAGAAGAAGAAAGTGGACTCCACTTTTCTTCTCTTGTAATGGGAATAACACAAATAATAAAAACAAAAAAATAGATATTAGGGAAATAACCATGAATAAATTGACATAGCCATGAAACCCACAAACTTAAAAACATTCAAGTAAAAATCCCACTCAACAAATTATTGAACTTGCTCACAAAGCCATATCATAAAGAATCATCTTCAGCCATGTAGAAATAATAGCTCATGTTAAGTTCATTCTATCCTTCCTTTGTGGTTGAGAAGACCTTCTATGGTCCATTGGGATACATCACCAATGGAGGACAAAGTACCTTGTTGCACTCTTTCTACTTCTATCTTGCTACGTTTTCAAATTTGCTTACCACAGTTAGGATTGGTCAAAATGGATTTAGATTGAGAGATGGTCAGAATCTCTCTAGAATAAATCTCCTAAGGGGAAGGTGTATCCCCCAATTATTCCAAGAAATTTTATTTTTTTCACTTAAGGGAGAAACATTGACTTACCTTTGCTTGTAGAGATCCGCTTCTTTGGGGTGATCAAATCTTGTAAGCCAAAATTAAACTTGTTGTTGGTCAAAGAACCTTACTTCAATAATGAATCAAAATTGCCCTATTTTTCAAATAGATTTTTTAAAATCCATTACCTAATAATCCTGATAATCACCCTTGCTAGTCAAAGCCTCTATACTAGGTGACTCTCCTCCAAGCAACCCAACCCTATATTTATCTAGGAGGGTAAAACCTTAAGTTGGTTGTGTCTTGTTGTAGGGCCTTGATGCCTAAAAAATCTATTCCCTAAATCTGATATCTTCTTTCAATGCCTTCTTGAACTATGATTTTCTCTATACATGCAAGTAAATTACTTGCCTCCTGAACTCTTTTGATCACTCTTGCTCTCACTAGGTTAATGAGTCTTTTTTGTTCATCTAGTCCTATTATTACTCTTGAATAAATTTCATTCCTCATATATCTCTAAATTTTTTCTCCTTAACACTCACATCATCATTTCATACACCTCTTTCATCACTACACTCTCCCTTCTTTCTTTAATCTTGTTCCTTCTCAAGTAGTTTCATAGGCCTAAAGGCCTCATTCATAATTTTAAGGTGTTTATATTTTAATTATGGCCCATATGGTCATTAACATACATATTTTAACTCCCATATACATGTAATCATAATCATCTATCCCCAATCTTGCACTTTCAACCAATCTTCACTTTCCTTCTTTATGCCTCTTTCCTTACAACCCTATTTTAGGATAAATCTAGTAGTTGGGAATAATATACCAAGCCTCCAATAAAAATTAAGACATTTTTAGATACCCTTTTTCCTCTTTAAGTTTCATACAAAGTTTTAGGTCTCAACTCTCAATTAAACTACACTTTCTCTCACACCCCTCTTACTAATTAGGTCTCTTTAGGCCTAGTCAATCCCACAATCATGTTGATTGTATTGTATATTTAGGTATCAACCTAAAAAATATATAATCATATATATAACATTAACACACACATGAATCCAAATTTTTAGCAATTTTGGGTGGATTAGTCAAAAGTTATTCAAGTTTTTATTTTCTAACCCTAGTATTGCTATGTACAGGGAAACAAACACTATAGATTGCATAATTTGAGTTTTATGAAACCTAAAAATATTATTACACTTTAAAAAGTTTTGTTTTTACTTTATTATAGATTTTAAATGGTTATATGTCCATGAACAAACATAAAACATTCCCAACAAGCCAATATGCAAGTTTTTGTGCTCTTTCTAAGATCGTGAAGTGGATCATGTGTTAAGAAAATGCAAACTAGATTGAATATTGAGGATAAAAATAGACTTATTGGAATTTAAAAGGATCATAAACAATATTAAAATACTCAAATGCCATTTTCACACCTCAATCCTTTGAATAACACTCATAATAACTCTTTATTGTCTTCTTTCTTGATTGTGTAAATAAGGTACTTTAATTTGACTGTAGATGGAGGTTTCTAGATGTATTTTTATCATATAAAAGGATATCTGAGCCTAAAATGGATTATATTTAATTAATTACAAACTATTACTAGAATTATGTCTCTAAATAATTTAAATATCTATTTAAAATCATCAAGCATATATCCTTTCTTAGCATTCATGACTAGGTAATACAAAGTTTTTGCTTGGATGAAATGTACTATCATGTGATTCACATTATATATTAGAAATAAATGGAAAATGTAATAAATAGAGATAATAAAACATGTTAATAATTCAAACACTCCAAAATATTCATTAGAAACTTGCTAAGATGTAGTTTCCATTCATTTTAAAATAAGAAATTACACAAAACTTCCACTTACTACTAGAACAGATTGTTCAAGTTCTATTCATTGTATTTTTTTTTAATTTATTAAGGTTATCCATAATATATCATTATATCCTTATAAAATCCTACAGTCACCTACAACTCACACTCTTTTCAACATGCATTTCTATTCTACTTATTATTCTAAACATGCAAAACAAACTCCGAATCTTGCCAACCCACGTTGAATGGCAATTATCTTTTCTTATTTTCTTCATTTACATAGCCTTCTCCATGATATTCACATAATTACACATTTACACACCCACTTAGTACCATATAGGACCATTTGAAAACATTTACTAACAATGACATACCTCTCAAGACCTCAAAACACCTCACATTGCTAGTTAAGAAATTCAAAATTTTAAATTCTTGACTTTGGTGGGAAAATCAAGAAGGCCTATAAACACACTAGTTCAAAGATTCTCAATGAATGCAATACCCTCATTAAGACCATATAAGACCTATATCATCTTAACAAGACCAAAAATGAACATATGAAACTTATTAAATACATTACACCTCATTTTACATTGTGATGCTATGCATCATTGTTAGTTTATTCAAGGAAAGAATTGACATACAAAGGAGGTTGAGATATTTTTCAGAGTTTTTTTTTCATAAGAGAAAGTGTAGGTATAAAACAAAGTGAGGGTTTGAGATTTTATACAGACATCTTCCAACTCAAAAAATTGGTTGGGTAGAAGGTGTTAGTGTATTGGAGTGTCCTCCAAAGACATTGAAAAGTGGGTAGAAGGTAGAGATATAAATTTAAGTGATAGAGTTGCATGAGTGAGTGATTTTTTCTCCATCTCATGTAGGTGGGTAGAGAAAAAGAAACAAGCAAGAATCTAAAGGAGAGATTTGTGTAGTTTTATGAGTGGTGCAACATAACATCTCGAGGTGTGATCCTGTGAAAGTTTTAAAGTGGTATAACAACATATCCATAGTGTTATGTTTGCCATCCTATTAGGTGGGAAGAAACCTAATAATTTATAAAATTTTATAGCTTGCATAGTATTTTAAGAGGATTTCAATAGTGGGTTGAGCATGAAGAATAAAAAATTGAAGTGAGAGGAAGATAACTCATGAATTTATAGAGACTATATTTTCCAAGAAAACAATATAGATTTGTTTTGAGGAACTAATTGAGTGAAGAAGATTTTGAACAAGCCTTATTAAAAAAATAAGATTTAAAATATAAGATGGAAATAATAAGTTTTCCTAAGGAACGAGAATGGGTTGAAGAGCAAACAACCCCAATAACAGAGCTAAACTGCATGATGGAATCCATGCAAGAAATAGTAACATCTCAAGAGAAGATAGAGATGAATGGTAAATTATTAGTACCCAAATTAGATATTAAGAAGTTTAAAAAGGATATGAGAAGGGTGCGAGCCATAATATTCTTCCTTAATAAATAAATTGTAGTAGTAATAATAGTAGTAGATAAAAGTGAATACTTTTAAAAATATGAATAACGCCTTATATGTAAGGATGAAGAGGAAGAAAGTGATGAAGGGGTAAATTATTGTTACCTAGACTAAGGAGAAATACTTAATGACTACCCTAGCATAGGGTATTGTGAACATCCAACTGTAGAGTGATATGAAGGAATCCTCTTGAGGAAGGATAAAGGAAGTAAATAAGTAAATTGAAGTATTCCTTGGAGGTTGAATAATTATTTGAGTGGGGTAAGAAATAAAAGCATATGTATTTTAGTATACATGCCTATGAGTGGAATAGAGGTGCAATCATATACACCTAATGGAGACATCAATATGGTGGCGGTATATTTATTTAAACCAAAGAAAATAGAAGAAGAACCAATTGAATGAATGGTCCAAGATGATCACATATCTAAGAGGAATTAGAAATTGAATATGCAATCTTAGCATCTTTAGTATTTAAGACATCCTCATTGAAGCACATGAATCTAAATAAAATGGTAAAAATAATGGTAAAGAAATAATATGTCTTATTAAAGGCATAGATGAGAAGATGAAATAAAAAGAGTTACGTCATGGGTAACTAAAGCTTGAAGAGCAACAAGCAAAGTGTGAAGGAAGAGGGATTATTCTTACTAAAGGGGATAAAAATAAAGAATACAATGATTATAGCAGAAAAAAAAGGGAATAAGAATGCCTTTTTAAAGGAAAAAAATGAAAATAAAGAGGAAGAAAAAATTGAAAGCTCTTGCACTTAGAGAATTTTGTGAAGAAAAAGTGGAACAACTAATTTCTAAATCAGTGTTTAGATGTGAAGAAGATAAGACAAAAAGAGAAAATAAAATAAAGGAAGGTGAGAATGAGAGGAAGAAAGTGCAGTGCTAGTTGCACATGACATGCATTTGATGCCAAAAGAGATGAATGAAATGAGTACCAATCAATGTATGGATGAAGAGAATAAAATAAGAAGAGGGATGGAGAAGTAGCTAATTTTTATATCAATGAATGCATGTGAGAAAATTCTGAAGGATGAAATAAAGGCATGATTGGAGTAAATACATAAAGGATCTCTCGAGTCTAAAAATTCTAATTTAATACATGTTTGAGTATGTTAATATAAGGGTAGCAAACAATGGAGAGAAGTCACTTGGAAAAGCTTTAAAAAATGAATATGATGAGCTAGTTGAGATCACATGGAATGAAAATATCAAGGAGATAAAATATTTATTTGAATCTCTTATGAAGAGTGAAAATGATAGTAGAGAGCACCTATCAATATAGTTAGATGATTTTTTTGTAATTTTATTGCAAAAAACTAAGGGGGAAAGAGTGAGTCATGAAGCACCAAAGACATTTGATCTGAATAATTACAAGGAAAGAAGCTCTAGCAGAGGAGAGAGCAACAACGTGTCTTTTGAAAGGCATGAAGGTAGGGGTAGAAGATGTGTGAGTAATTGAATATGATGAGGATGTAGAGGAAGAATATAATCCATTTATGAAATATGAGGAACATAAACACATAAACATGGTGGCTAATATGTGTTGTCATAAAAAATTAAAGTCCTCTCTTTTTCCCAAATTTTTATCCATTGTGTAGAACAAGTTAAAGAAATAAATTTTCAATAGAAACTCTTAAGTCAATAAGTTCATCTTGAGTCTAAAAAAGTGAGGTCCTCATACTTACATCAGTTTCTAACATTCCACTTGGAATGAATTTAGCCAACTAGCTTGTTCATATAACTTGGTCACTCACCGATTGACGTAGAGAACATCAACAACTTGCCACTAGTGGATGAAAACAAGAAATCAAAATACTTCTCCTTAACTCTACATACAATTCCTAGTTTTGATTTCCACTTAGCTTAAATTCTCAACCTTTAATTTCAATACACTTGGTCACAATTTGCTCTTCACTCTACAAAAAATATAATTTTTACCCACCATCATTCCAAATTATCTTAATGCCTCAATACTCTGATACACCTTTGATTCTATGGTCCTTTGATTCTTGCTTCCACACACTAGTTTTCATATTATGTTCTTAGTTAACTCACCTTTATTGATTCAAGCACCTAACAATCTTAGCTCAAAACTCAATTTAGGTTTCCTCTACCTCCAGACAGGGTATTTATATTCAAAACATGCTCAAACAAGTTATATTAACCTCCTAGTCACTCCACTAACTTCCCAACATCTCTTATATCTACTTCACCTCTTGAACTCTATCACAGGCTCTTTTAGTAGCCCTTTTTTGGGAAAATTTCCATGTTATGGTCCTGTATGAAATCATTTAAATAAACCAACATTGTTTTGGGATACCATCTACCTTCCTTCTTATTTTTACAAAGTTTCACAAACTAACTAGTCCATTAGACCAACTTTCTTGGCATTTCATAGGCTCAAATTAGGCCTATTAAGTCTTTGTGTGTGATTTTGTGCACTCAGTCATCAATTCTAGTTAAAATTCATCCTTTTATATCAAAATAACTTCAAAATTTTTTAATATACATCATTTCATAGACAATTACCAATTTTTATGGATTTCCATTAGTTGGTTTTCTTTCTATCCTCATTTTTATTTCCAAACCCTAGATAGGGTTGTTTGCTTACTGACTGGACCCAAGACGGAAAAGAATTATGTTTTGAGATTTTTAAACTATTTAAAATGGTATAAATTAATGTTTAAGATTTTTGACCTCTCTAAAATCCTTTTCCAAGTGTTATATTCTCTTCTAGATGTCTTCAATCACCATTTACATAAAGTTAAAATGTGATTGAGAACACAGTTACAAGTCTATGTGTTTCTAAGAACTAGTCTTTATTTGTTTCAATATTAGTGCAAGTTTTATACCATATTTATCAATTGAAACACATTTAGATAATATTACTATTCCTTCATTAAATCATAAAATGTACCTTATATTCCTCTATTTACCTTCAAATCCAAACTTATGCTGACTGTGTGTAAGAGTATTGACTACACAAGGTCTGAGTGCACTAATTATGGAACTATACTTCAAAATAAAGTAAATCCACATAAAAACCCAAAAATATAGATATAAAAACTTACCCAATATTCTTTTCAGTACAAACAATCTCTTCTAAGGTATCTTTTTTCTCATATGATGTTTCCTTCTGTCCCTCTATCTTCTCACACATGGAATGCAGGGTTATTATTCAATCTCTTCACAAATATTTATCAAGGATTAATGAATATGTTTTAGAGATAATTCATCATTTATCTATTTATATTTTCCCATACACCCACACCACATATCCTATCCATTCAGTCTTTTAATAATGGAAACATACAAAGTTGTCTCTAAACCTCAAAATCCAGAATCTGCAAAATAATGCATAAGAAACGCTCAGCGTGAAATCATTGGGTTTATCAATATTGAGAAAAATATTCATTTAACCATTATTAGAATAAATAAATATAACTCACCATATTATTTGTAACCAAATCAACAATCTTTATTGCCTTTTACTTCTTGCTACTCATATACAGACTTCTTTATACCATTACATATAGTCAAAACAAAGTACATTGTACTATGTAGGTTTCAGATTCAAAAAGGAGGTGCTTATTGTTATCTTCTTGAGGTAAGAACCCCTTCCTCTCTGAGTTTCATCCTCCTAATCATACATAAAAAACATAGAGTTTACAAACATTTAAAGGAAAACCTATAACTACCTTTTGATAACTACTTCTCATGTCAACCACCTTAACATGGTAGTACCCTAAACTTGAAAATTATTATTCCATCCATACACCTATATAAGACCCAAAAAAGACTTTACACAAACTCTTACAAACATAACATTAATTTTCACCACACCAAGACATTCCTAAACACATTTGACACATTTAAGTATTGAAATTGGTGTTTTGGCAGGAAAACACTATATAGACTCAAATTTAAAATTGATGACTACCTAAGGATTATAACTTATATAAACACACCCCAAATGACTCATACTAGCTATAATGACTCAGAATTGGAGACCATGAAGATGCACCTATTAGGAATAAGCCAAAAATTAATGTAGAACAATTTCACATAATTGCAATAATGATAGATATGAATAAAGATCAGAAAGTATATAAATAAACATGCAAAATAAGAAGACCAGATTTAATGTGGTTCATCCAATGTAGGATAAATATACCAATAAACACTTTATTAGATTTTATTACAATCCATGAGAGTAAAATCCACTCTCAGATCAGTCTTCTCATAATTACAATGCACAAATATTGTTTGGAGCTGTGCTCAACAAACCCTCCTGAATTCGCAACTGAATTCACACTTTGTTATTATTTTTCAAACCCTTATTATCATTATGTATTACCTAAAAAATATCCATGTATACATAATACATCAACAAAGAGGTATTACAAAATAATGGGTACCAAAACCATGGGCAAAGTCAACCCAAAATGGTTTCCCATTAAAGGGGGTGCAGAAATGTTTTTGGGGGCTACCACCTCGGAACCCCGATGAGAATACATATAGAGTGTATAGTACATTTTAAATGTACAATATTTGAAATACATTGTAATTTAAAAATAGGCTCCACAACACAATAACCCCTACATCATTGATGTTCCTGTTGGCACCAAAATGGCTAATTTGGTTATTCTAAGAACCTTATCAGCCTCTAGCATTCAACTTGGAACTAAAATTTCCAATGGACTTATTTTTAGCATTGTGTTAGTTTCTAACTTTCCCAAAAGATCTAAATCATTGAAAAATCCCTCAAAATCAAAGAATGATTTTTTTTTTAATTCTCAGGGCCTTGCACAACCCAACAGGACCAAAATTATTTCAAATGCACTCTAAACCACATTGAAAACCATCCAATCCATTTATAAATTGATCTAAAGTGTTCCTAGTCATTCTAAAACCACTGATACTCTTTTCTCCACTCTACAAAGGATTTTCCTTGCTCCTTGTGCAAATTTATATGCCTTTCTGCCATCTACTATAAAAAGTAATTCTACCCTAAATATAATTGTACCTAAATAATACATGAGTCTATAGGTTATTTATACTAAATATTTTAATTGCTCTAGGGGTTTTCTATTTAAAATCTTATTTTAAATTGTAATTCTCTAATCTATTGTAAATTTCAACCATATATGTGATCCATAAACAAATCTTGTTACCTTCCTTACACTAGATCTTGTAAATAACCTTGGTAAATATTTACTTATTTTATGAAGTTTATTGGTCAAATGATGTGCCCATGAAAACATAGATTCCATCTTGATTTTATATACAAAAACCATCTTGATTTTCTCACAAGGAATTTAAATTGGTGACCAAGCCTAGAAATATGAAGTACAAGTATCAAAGGTATGAACAAATGTCTTCCTTGTAAACTGACCTCCAAGAAATTGGAGAATTGAGATTGGGTCATCTCAACATTAATGATTTATAGGAAAGGATGCAAGATAAAAAAAAACCCCATAGCTCAAAGGACCTTCAAAAGCAGGTTTACACGTTCAACTAGTTTTCCACCTCAATTCAATGCACTGGCCTAGTGCTTGCCTGGGGTAAATACTATAATGAAGAAACCAAAGAAGTAAGGTACTCAAAAGATGAAGTCATTGAAAAAAGGGATAGTCAATTAATGAATGCTATTTTAAGATTCAATAAAGGGAATAATATGTTGAAATCAAAAAATAAATTTGAGAAGTTCTATTTGAAGAAAATAAGGACACCTAAAAACTTGTAATAGCTCAATCATGGTTAAAAGATAAAATGAAATGAACATCTAAGCTTCCTAAGACCTTGTATAGGTGTAACTATTTGGATATGAATTGTATGATATCATGACATTGATAAACAAATTTATGGTGTTATTTTTTGCACAACATGTTTTAATCTCTTAGAAATCATGGTACTTCATTTTACTTGTGGAGTCTAGACATGTCTATTGTGTGCCAGTTGGTCTTCATATTCATGGTTTTATTTTTTTTAATACATTAGTTTGCATGTAAAATTAGGCCTTCAAAACTATCTTGTTGCATCAACCATGTTCAAAATTTCATATATAACACTTAGTCCAAAATGAACTTTGGTAGGTCTTTTGTCTCCCTTTGTTAGGTGGCCAATCATTCTTGAATAGGTCCATAGGGAATCAAGGTGTTTTTGGTGAAAAATGAGTCCTCAAAATTTGTTTTGTTGTGTTAACCATGTTCATGTGATAAAATTGTATATATATCACTCTTGCTAAAAATGGACTTAAAACATAGTTTGGTCTCCTTTTATTTTTTTCTAGTTAGGTTTAGGGGATAAATCAAAATGTTCTAATGCTAATAGAATTTAAAAATTTGAATAGATCTTGCAAAAGTTTAAAAAATCATTTAGTTTAAATGGTTTCAAAAACCTAAATGGGTTTGAAGGCCATTTTAAAACATCATTTTCATGTAAATCAGGGTTAGTAAACCCAAATGGGTCTTTTGGGTCATTTTAATACTCTTTTTCATGTAAATCAATTTTAATAAACCAAAATGGGTCTTTTGGGCCATTTTAATACTCATTTTCATGTAAACCAGGTTTGAAAAACTAGAATGGGTCTTTGCATGGGTGAAATGATTTAAAAAGTAAAAATAATTAAGAATGGTGGTCCCCTTGGTCATCGTTTTAGCCATATAATAATCCCTGACTGTGTGGGTGAAAGCCACATAGATTTCCCCCCAAAGGATGTTGAGTTTTAAAACCCTGACTAAGCTATGGGGGGCATGTGGCATACCCTCCCCCCAATTATTTTATTTTTAGTTAAGTTTTAATTTATTTTTAAAAAAATAAGTTTTTTCTAATAATTTTTTTATTTATTTAATTTTTAATTAAGTTTTATAAAAAAGAATCAATTTTTAATTAATTTAATTTTAATTAACTATATATTTAAAATTTAATTAAATTACTAATTTTTATTAATTTTTATATAAAAATTAACTTTATTGTCAAAGGTTTGTTTAACGTTGAAACTATCCAAGAAGGCCTTTTTGTTCATAACTTATACAGGGGAGGTTTGTTTTCCATGCATCAATGGCACCAAAAATTTTGGTTTCACTATCGCAGCATTGGTGCTAGCCTTAAAGGGAGAAAATGTAGATTTTAAATCTATCAATTTGGTGATTAGCTGGTTTTTGTTCATTTTTAATTTTTTTTTGCATAATATGACATTTAATCCTTTATCTTTTATGGAATTGGACCAAAATAAGGGATCACTTACTCAAGGGGAGTATTTTAGATAGAGGATGAAACTTATTGCCAGCATTTAATGCATCCCCAGAGTGCATCAAGGAGAGAGATCTTATCTTGGAGATGCGCACATACGATGTGCTATTGTTCCACTTGTCCCTTGTTATTTGAATTACATGTTGGGCTTCTTATCTTGTTATTGGCATTTATTACCTTGAGATGATCTATTTTCACACTTAACATGAGCCATTGATCTTAACCCATACATTTAATAATTTTCACCTGCCTCTTTAATGGAACACTTGTCCTCATCTAGTCCAAGTCTCTATATAATGCGAGTTAGAGTTTTTTTGGAAGTAATTATAAAAACTTGGATTTTTTAATTTTTAATTAGTTTATTTTTATTTTATCCTCTTTCAAACATGAGCTATGTTGTTATGTTTCCTAAATTTATGTAATTTAATGGATTATGGTAGATTCCTACAAGTTTTCTTATGTGCAATATATATCAAATTGAAAGATTTTGAAGGATTAATTTCATTAATTGTGCATGTATATGGTGATTGTGGTCAAATATTCTTCCTAGCTAAAATCTCCTTAGGTTTATGCAACATCTTCTAGTTGTGGTTGTGTGTATACTGGCCAAGCTAAAGATTGGTTTGATGGGATTTCGCTTAATCAAACAAATCAATTTTTTTGCATTATAAAATAGGCTAATTATTTTCCTCTTTACCCTCATCTTTTGTTATTTTTTATAATTTTTTTAGAGTAGGCTTAGACTATATCTAAAATTACAATATGTGTTTATAAGTGCTAACTTGGTTACAAACCCTATTTTATTGTTGTTTATGTATTATTGAAAATATGTATGTAATGCATTGAATGTAGATGGAATCAATTATATGTCTATGTTAAATCCATACTACTAATTTTTGGGAAAATTTATGCATCCTTGTTATACTTTATTATGTGTCTAGAACCTATATCAACAAATCAAACAAACTTGAATTATATTTCATTTTTAAGAGACCATTGTTAAGATCATTAAATACCAGGGCTATGGGAAAGCTAAAATAACTTGGGTTGAAAAAATAATTCTTGATGGCCTCAAGTTCATTAAAGGATCTAGGAAAGCTTATGTCTCAATGGAGATGATTAGAAAAACATCAATGATGAGATTGATGTAGTGAATAAAGAAGAAAATATTTGAAAGAATGTGATCAGAGATATTCAAGAAATGGCTTCCTCTTATGAGAAGTTACTATTGTCTAAATAAGTTTTCTTGAAATTTAAGGAGAAACTTTCTCATGTATAGGCAATGAGTGTAGAATGGAAAATGAATGTGCTTGAATAATCTGTTGAAGATTATCAAAATATCAAAAATATATGTGATGATATTAAATCTGAGATCAGGGCATATATTTGGTCCATTCATTCTAAATTGTTGAAGGAAGAGGAAACTTAACTCCTTACTATTATTGAATAACATTTCCTCTACATTGATGGTATGTAATAAGATCCTACCCAAATTATTTGAGCAAAATAAAAAGACAACTGAAACCTTGAGAACATGGCTACTTTGCCTTTCAAACACACTTGTTACCTGGTACAAAGGAATTTATCTAGATATGCAAGCATTCAGAATAAATATATTGAAAGCATCTCAAACAGAGCAACAATAGTTGTAGCAAGCCATGATAACGAGTTGTCAAATTTATCAGAGTGACAATGCCTCTCTTTCTTATTCTTAACCATATCTCCCTAAATTTTATTTTCTCATTGCACTTTTTGATATAGTTTAAATTATTATACTTCCCTTTTTGTGAATGTAAATTTTAAAAAAATGAAAGTGAAAATAGAAATATTATCTCATAGGTAGTCAGGAGACAATTAGAAATTAGTTTTGCAAGTTGAGGTTATAAATATGAAGTGTATATTTTTTTTTGACACTGCAAACAATTTTTGTACAAGAGAGAAAGACAAAGTTATCTTTTTATAACTCCAAAGAATCTATATAGGAGAATTTTCTAGGACTTTGTGCCACAAACATAATTTGCATGAATGGTATACATGTGTATTAATTCATTTTGATTATTTATATTTCTATTATATAAAAATGTTATTAGATTTTTAGAGATTTAAATTTCTTCGTATATAAATCCATTAAAATTTGCATTAGGAACTTTGAATTGGGGAAATCTTGGTTAAGCTGAAAATAAAACTTGGTGTTTATTTTCAACGAGAAATATATGGTTGTTTTGTGGGTTTTTAAATCACTAAATCTCTTGGGTGTATGTATTTCATTGTAATGTTTGAAATGTGTCTTTCTCACTTCATTGAATGAGAAAAGTTTCCACCATTGATGAATTCATACCTTCGGTTGTTCACATAGTTTTATGTGTTTAACCTATTATGATTATACCATTTCCTCCTCTAGTCTTCCTTTCTCCTTCTACCTTCATAATATTCATTCTCATTCTCATTCTCATTACCTTCTTATATTTTTAGGTTAAAAGTATGACAAGATACCAAGAAAATATTTTTGTTGTAAATAATTTTATTTCTTGCATTTTTCCTATTTTTAATAAAGGTAGCTTCACCTACAAATAGAAGGACTTTGTCCCACCCAATGTTAACTAAAATCTAGATAATTTGTACCCCTAAATTTTTTATAGCCAATAGGTTTTGGTGCCCACCATAAGGCACTTTTTTTTCTTTTGGGTAGGCCAAAAAAATCCATAAATTCACATGTATGACTATTACTAGAAACCAAGGCCCAGTTCACCAACCAAGACTTGATTGTATACCAGTTACACAAGTAGATATTGATTCTAATCTCTGATAGTTTTCTTGTGATAATAGAGTGAGTTACACTCATTTTTAGAGAGTTACAATAGTGATAAATGAGTAATAATATTATGTCGATCTTTCCCAAAGAATCATTGCACTTATTATAAGAAGATGACCTGGACATATTGTAATCAAATTGTTTTATAAAGCTCCTTAATCACCACATGTTCTTAGGAAATAAAAATTCCCATGTGACTATCTTTGTAATTTAGGCCCCTGTTTATCAACCAAATTTGGGTGTGAGATATGCAAGAATATATCTCTTCCAATCTTCAATATTTTGCATGGGACAATAGAACTAGTTTTGTTCAATATCAAAGAGTTGTTTTGTATCTACGTTATAATAATAATAAGATCATGTTGATCTTGTGTAAATATCTACATCACTTTTTGAAAGGAGAATACAACAAAGAAAAGTAGTCTAAAGAGCACTCTAATTTCAACCTACTCCCAAACAGTAATAATTTTTTTTCAAACTAGCAAAAAGAAGATTCACTAGATCAAGTAGAATTAAAGTTAATATAGACCCTTTCTTTTAGTTGCAATAAAGTTTTGATTTTAAACTAAATATTGATAAAATAACAAAGATAAATAATTCAGTGATTCTACTTTCACATCCCGAGAGAGGCAAACAACAACAAGGTGGTTCCATAGTGAGTAAGACATTCATTATTTATGGGACTATTCTAATTTTACAGGGAGTTTTTCAAAACATGGTAGTACCATGGGAAGTGAAATAAATCCATTTGATTTATGTTAACTTCATGAACATCCTAGAGGTTCAAGGAATAATTTTACCATTTTTTTGGGTGATGACAAACAATATCCTAATGAACACATTGTTGTATTCTTCATTACGTGTGTAATCTTTGGGATAGAAAATGAAGACATTATCATAAAGTTATACATAGAGACTCTCCAAGATGGAAAAATTGATTAGTTTTATCACCTTACTCCTGAATCTATCAATAACTGGAATGTTATGAAAACTAATTTGAAAGTCGGTTCAAACAAGTACTCACGCAACTCACTCATATGAATAAATAAATATACAAGCATATGAGGGAGTTCATAGTAAAGTTTAACAAGTTTTTAAACAAAATACCAACAATAGCCAGACCAACATATGAAAATATCAATTTGTAATTACCTGAATTAAGCTATCAACTAAGAAGGACAATAGTAGATATTTTATAGGTTACTCAAATGTCGACTATTAATGTTGAATACAATATTATCATGGTATGAAAATTTATAAAATAACCCTAAAAAAACCAAGGTACAAACTTCAAATCATAATTATAGAACAACTTCTTCAAAAGATAGCCAATGACATAACTACAGTGAAGAAATAATTGCTAATGAAGGTTATTTTTTCTCCCTATCAAGATATTTTGAGACAAAACTATGCACCATACCAAGGAAATAATCTGTGTTTACAAGCCCCTGAACAAAAACTTGTTATTAAAGTTCCTCCAAATCTAAATGCAAGCACTCCTATAAATGTAGTATTGGAAACATAAAAGATATTCAAATACGAAGAAGAAGAAGAATATGAAGAAGAAGAGACATATAATGTAGGTCCCCAAGAATTTGAAATAGAGGAACTTGGTGGCAACTCCACTAGTGTGTACCTAGAGTATGAGCCTTAAGAAGATGACTATGATGATATAGTAGCTAATATGAATGACCAATCATTTATTGTCTTCCCTAGAGCATAAAACCAGATAGAAGAAGCAAAGAAAAGGTAGCAAGCTAAAAATAAGGATATAAGAGAAAAAGATAAAGAAGTTTCAAAGTTTATTCTTCCTCGAGGGACTACATCACCCAATCAAGAAAAAGGAAATCCCTCTTTAAATATCCATTGTTCGTAATCCAAAAACTAGTGTTTTTTTTAATTGATAGAAATATGTCTCAGCCTGTTGCAAGTCCTAAAAATTTCTCTTCCACTAGTTTACTAGCCTTTGACATTATTGATCATGTAAGTAAAACCAATATAAAAATGTCTCAAGCTGAATACCTAAATTCAAATCTTGGCCAATTAGATAGACTAGTTGAGTTCATCAAAGGTAAAAGCCTCTATACAAAGAAGATAAACTCTAAATAAATCCTTGAAATTCCATCTTATTCAACCCATTTTAATTCCATGGCTGATGCTACTTATAAATTGAAAAAATAAAACCTTTCTATATATCCCTATTTATCAAAGGTTGTAAGGTAAGAAATTATATCATTGATATTAGAGTTTCTAATGCCCTAGGTCTTACTTTCACCAAAATGTTTGGCTATTACTATTCCATGGAAACTAAATAAGTACCTTTGATTTCACAAATCAAGGATGCTCAAGTTTCCTTGGCCTCTTTCTCAAAAAAGAGAATAAAAATGACTATCTTGGTGGTAGATATCCTTATTGCATATGGCACATTGTTAGGGAAAAAATTTATAGATAATTAGATTCAGATATTCACATGAACTTAACTCACACCATGATTTTAGAAAAGTGAGTCAAATAGTGATTGGAGCTTAAACTAAAAACCAAGTATATAGTACAAAGGGTACAAGATCCAAGGGTTGATATTATATATGAAGATGTAGGAAAACAACTATATGATGATGTTAAAGGATGATTTGAATATGCATGAAGTAGTATAAGCAAGCTCAAATGACATTTAGACACTTAAGTTTGATGGTAGTTATTCTTCAATTAGCATAGGAGTTGGAGTTGTCCTTATGTCCCCAATTAATGAACTTTTTCCTTTCTCATATAAACTATAGTTTGAATACATAAATAATATTATTGAATATGAATCCCTATTCCTTGACCTACAAGTTATAGAAGAGATGGGAATCAAAAACCTAAAAGTACAAGGAGATGTTGAATTAGTTGTAAGACAAGTAAGGGGTTAATATCAACTAAAAAAATGATCATATGAGGCACTATTGCAATAATGTATGGGATATCATTGAAAATTTTGAATCTTTTTTTATAACATATATTCTTGGATAAAAATATGTAAAGTTTGATGCACTTGATATTTATGTTTCCTTAATAATCCCTCATTCATATATAAATAAAGATAGATATACTATGTAATTAGTGTATATAATTAGTTTACCAGATAATTTAGAAAATTGGCAAGTATTTGATAATGATCAGTAGAGTATTGTTTTTCTTGAGAAAGTAGATGGTGTAATTAAAGTGAAAGGAAATCAAGTTTAAGCCTATAGGGAATCTTCAGATCAAACTGACAAATAAGGAATTTTTGAAAAATAAAATGAATATGGAGTAATTAAATTGAAAGTAACAATTTTTTTAAAGGTTTAATATCTTTAGAACTTTTTGACAAACATGATAGTTTTATTAAAAATAAAATGCAACAAAATTCCTTCGGTAGGGAGTAGACGATAGTTAGGAGGGGTGAGCGTACCAACCATCCAAGAGAAAACTCAGTAGATTAAAAAAAGGTGAACATTGGATCTGAAGAATGACAAAAAATGGTGAATATTGACAAATGTCGCTTTATTGAACATGAAGACTATTTGTTTCAATTCTTAGAAAATATATCGACATTATTTCTTATTCATATGTTGATCTCAAATCATTTCAACCAAAATAAATGCAACATACTGTACCACATAAATTTAATGTAAAACCTTTCAAGAAAAAGAAAATTTAGTATAATCCATAGATAGTTGGAACCATTTTTGAATAATTTTAGAAGATGTTGAATGCCTGAATCATTTTTCCTATTCACCAATTGACATGGGTTGCTAACATCATGCTAGTATGCAAGAAGAGTGGAGAAATAACAATATGCGTTGATTTTAGGAACCTAAATTAGGCACCACTAAAAAATAACTAGCCATTACTCTCATGGATCAAGTGCTATATGTGGTTACAATCTCTAAGATGCTTTCTATGTTGGATAGTTTTCCAGGGTACAACCAAATTGAAGTAGCCAAGCAAGATCAACAAAAAACTTCCTTTACTACTCCAAAGGGGGCATTTGTGTATAGAATAATGCCTTGTGTCTCATCAATGCAAATGTGACCTTCTAAAGAGCAATGGATATTTATTTTAATGATTTGAAAAATAAGATAATTAGGGTCTATTTAGATGATTTAACAATCTTTTTTAAGAAAAGAGAAGACCATTATGAGCACCTAGAAAATGTATTCAATAAATGTCGGATTTATAACATTTCCTTGAATCCTAATAAAATTTTCTTAAAAGTAATTGAAGGTTAGTTTATTGGGTATATCATGTCAAAATAAGGAATCAAGATTGATATGGAATGATTTAAAGCAATTCAAATGTTATCCTTTCTTATTAGCAAACCTGGGGTTCATTCCTTTTTTGGTAAAGTAAACTTATTAATAAGGTTTGTACTTGACTTTTTAGGGCTCATGAAACACATAGCTAATATGATGAGAGGTAAGGATTATTTTAAATGGATTAATGAAGTAAAATATGCATTTGATAGGATAAATATTGTGATTATTTGTGCACCTACTTGGTATGTCTAGAATTCAAGAAATTATTTATCATATACTATTATTCTTTAGCACACACTCTTTCAACCATTTTGGTTTAGAATAAAGTTGAATAAGTTGAATCACCAATTACATTCATGAGTTATGGACTTGATATTCATGAGATTAATTATCATCTATAGAGAAACATGCATATGCTGTGATCAAAATAGTTAAATAATTCAGGTATTACATTTTGAATTCCCACTCTATTGTTATGGTTCCTGATACAACTATGAAATCCATCTTAACATAATAAGGAATTGGCTCAAAAAGAGGAAATTAGATTGAAAAGGTTAGGTAATATAAACAAAAAATCAATCCCACTAAGTTGGTCCAAGGTAAATTATTATGTCAACCTATGGCACAACAAATTGATAACTAGATAGACATTACTCTAGTAGATGAATATAATCATGAAACGTAAAGTTTGTCATTAGTAGTGTTTGTTGATTCTACAGATGAATGATACTCATATATTACATATTTATTTATGTATGGAGAATGCCCTATGCATTTGAATGCTAATTAAAGAATAATGGTGAAACTGAAGGCAAAAAAATATGTTATTTGTGATGACACTCTGTTTAAAAATAATATTGATGGTTTTTTCCTAAGGTGTGTAGACAAAGAAAAAAAAAGAGACTTCTCAGAGCCTTTCATGATCAATCCTATGATAGTCATTTATTTCCATTATTTACAACATACATGATATTAAGGGCTCATTATTATTAGCCATTTAAAAAATGTTCATGAATGGGTAAGGAAATGTGAATCGTGTTAACAATTTGCAGACATGCCAAAAATTGCAGTCCTCCCACTCAAACCATTGTAATCAAATAACCCTTTTAATAATAGGGGTTACATTTCATTAGCACATTTATTTCTCACTCAATTTTAGTCCACACCCATTTTATCATGGCAACGAACTACTTCATGAAGTGGGTTGAGGCAATTATCATCAAACAAAATACTTCAAAAGTGGTTTGTAACTATATCAAAGAAAACATCCTAGTGAGATATGGCATAGCTTAGAAGATCATAACTAAAAATGCATTATATTTTTATTTATCAGAGTTGGTTGGATTTTGTTATGGATATAATATTTCTCTTTCTAATTATTTAGACCATTAACCACAAGGAAATGGTCAAATAAAATCCAGTGATAATAAATTTGACACTATAATTCATAAGTTGGTGGATGCAAACTAAAGAAATTGGTAGAATTTTTTTATGATGCATTGTGGGTAGACCACATTACTCCTAAAAGGGCCATTTTAATGTTTCCATTTTAGTTGTTATATGAAACATATGATATAATGCCCATATTACTAGAGTTGCATACATTGTAATTAGTAAGGAAGATAGAAAATAAAAATTTCAAGAGCTCACTTGATAAAAGGAAATTGTATTTGAACAAGCTTGAAGAAGAAAGAGTATTGTTTATTGATATATTTGTGGAACATCAAGGTCGATTCAAAGCTTTGTTTAAAAAAAAGTAAAGAAAAGAGACTTTCAGATTGGCGATCTTGTAATATTATGGAATAAAAGAAGAGAACCTAAAGGAAGCCAAGGTAAGTTTGACTCATTGTGGATGGGTCCATTTAAAATTAGACACTTTTACAGTGATAATACATTTTACTTGGCTTAGTGAGATGTTATGCATCTTCATGTGCCCTACAATTGGAAATATCTGAAACACTACTTCAATTGAAAGTATGTGGTCCCCTCCATGTAAATAAGTGAATCTAGAAATTTTCTATGTTTCATTTTCCTATTCTACTTATTTTGTCATGTTGTCTTGTTTGTTTCATGTTTCCTATTTCCTATTTCTTGAATCTCTTGCATGTTCTTTCTTTATATTTATCAAGTCATTTTGTCAAAACCTTATCAAAATTGAAGTGACTATGTTTTTAAATGGATAAGGAAAATATCTATGAGATGAGCTTTGAGTTTTAATTTGTAATTCGTAGTCCAAGTCCCTAGTTGAAGCCAGATGTTGCTAGAAATTGAAATTATAAAAATTTATCAACTTTTGCTCCATTATGTAGACCAATTTGAAGTGATAAATATTTATTACCAACACTTAGCTCAAAAATTTCATCTTGAGTCTCAAAAAGTGAGTTCCTCATACTTATGTTAGTTTTCAGTGTTCCACTTGGAACTAATTCGGCCAACCAACTTGATATATAAACTCACTTAGCCATCGATGTCCCTATTACCATCAAATTAGCTGATTTGGTTGTTCCAAAAACCTTGTTGGCCTCTAACATTCAACTTCAAAATAAAATAGATGATGTACCTATTACTAACACTGCGTCGATTTTTAATGTTCTTATTCGAACTAAAATTACTGACAAAGCACTCAAAAGCAAAAAAAATGTTTTTTTTTAATTTTTTCCCACATGTCTTATGTAACCTGATAAAACTAAAATTATTTAAAACGCACTCTAAATTGCATTGAAAACCATGTGTCCTTTTATAAATTGATTTAAAGTGTTCCTAGTCATGCTAAAACCATCGATGCTCTTTGCTCTACTCTCCAAAGGATATTCCTCGCTCCTTGTTGCACCATGCTATCCACCTTGTTGTCATCAACTACAAGATGTAATTCTAACCTAAGCATATTTTTACCTCGATAATATAGGAAACAATAGGTTTTTTTTTAATATTTTCATTTTTATAGGTTTTACTTTGTTTAAAATCTTCTTTGTAAGTGTAATTCTAAGATCTTATATAAACTGCAACCCAATCTATGAGCCATAAACAAATATTGTTACCCTCCTTCCACTAGATCTTGTAAACAACCTTGGAAATATATGCTATTTTTTTAAATTTTATTGGTTAGTCACTGTACCCATGAAAACACAACTTCCATTTGGATTTCATATACAAAAACCATATTATTTTCTTGCAAGGATAACTTTTATGATAACCAAGCCTATAAAGATGAAATACAAATATAAAGGATATGAGCAAATATCTTCCCTATAAACTAACCTCCCAAAAATTACAAATTTAAGACTGGGTCATGTTAACATGAACGACTTCTATGAAAGGATGCAATATAACAATAGAACCCCAATAACTAAAAATACCTTTGAAAGCGGACTCTCACATGCAACTAGTTTTCCCACCTCATTTCAATGCATTTACCTAGTGTTTCCCTATGCTAAATACTAAAATGAAGAAACTAGAGAAATAAGGTCCTTATAAGATGAAATGATTGTAAAACTAGATAGTAAATAAGTGAACATTGTTTTAAGGCTTCCACAAAGGGAAGAATATGTTGAAATGAAAAAATAAATTAGAGAAGCTAATTTTGAAGAAAATAAGGACACTTGCAAGTATATAACATATCACTCATGGTTAAAATACAAAAGGAAAGGAACATCCAAGCTTCCTAAGACCTTTTATAGGTCTAATTTTAGAAATGATTTTTTTGATATCATAATATTGCTAAATTGAGTGATGGGTCATGAAGAAACTAGCATATTCCAAAACTGCATGTGTTTGTTCATAAATATTATTTGTGATGGGAATATGTTTATAAATCAGGGTAAGATTATCAGTGATAATATTCATGAACAATTGATTAAATTGGAATCAACTCAACATTTCTACATGACTTCTTACTTTTTATATTCCATTATATTCATGAAGTCATGGTTGGGCTCACAGCTAAAGGGAAATTCACCAATATAATAGCCATCTATGTTATCCCCATTTGGTTATAGAATAAAGTAATAATCATTTCATACATGGGTGAATGATTATTTCACAATGTTAACAATGAAGATATTGTAAGGGAGCACAACAATGATGATTTATCCTAAATCCATTAATCTAGTTATGGAATATGGTAGTTGTTTCATACATCTCCCCAACTTCACATATAGTAGGATTGGTGAGCTTGTAAGTCTTTCTTACAAATCACCCCTATTTCCCAATGACAAAATGGTTTGGATTAAAGTATGAAATAAGATAGGAGAGGTAAATATGAAATGCAAAGAGAAAAATAAATTTGGAATTCTATTTATAATAGGCTTGAGCTATTATTTCTATAAAACTTTAGATGACACACAAAATATCAAAAGGACATTAGTTAGCATCACAATGAATTTCCACTTAAAGAGACTTGATTTTGACAGCAAGAGTTATTTGGAAAACAATTTAAAACTTGGATCAAACTATTATCACATTCCATAAATTGAAGACTACTAGGACGACTACGAGAATTACTTTGAGGTTAGAACAAGAGATTGGATGAGAACCACTTTAAATCAGTTAAACTCATATATATATTAAAATGGGTTACCAAAGGCATTGTAGATGATGGGAGTGATATTATGTATCCCACATTTGAAAATACAATCCAAGTTCTTCCACTTCCAACAATCAATTAGGCCATCAATAACTATTAGAGCTTGGGGAGCAGATAAAATATGTCTTGAAAAGAGCTAGAATTTGGTTCATGAAGAAATTTGATGAGTATAAAACTAGAGGAAGTTCTACAAAAGGAGATATTCTTAAGAATTATAAATAAGTGACCTTATCCTCTTCACCTTCTCAATCTTCCAATATTTATGCAAGAGGGAAATCAAAACCATCAGATGTGGGTGATGAAGAATATTTGAAAAAAAAATCACAATTTTTTTTTGGTGATTATTAATCAAGAAATAAACTAGAAATCAAAATACATCCATCTCCCAAAATGTAGGTAATTATAGACACTGAATCTTTAGATATTGAATGATCATCGCTGATTGATAATATAACTTAATAGTATCTTGGTTATGGCATGAAAACTTCTCAAGTACCATTAACACCTTCAACTTCCCTGCCTCTCATTCCATCTCTCCTTCTTGGGTCACCCTATCCGTCACATGTGTCGGTACCACCTCTCATTCCATCTCCTCCACATGTAAAATAAAAAATTCCTTCTACACATCATATTTTATCACCACCTCATACTCCCATGTCATCCCTAAAGTAGATTGTTGATCTAAGGGTTTCCACTATTTTTGCTCAATTATCAACTTTTCCCTACCATTTCTACTAACATATAAACAATTGTCTCTTTAGGTAGTGCACCCTCTTGTTGGGTTCAAAAAATGCTGACAAAGAAAGTGAAGGTTGACAAAGTTGTTGTTTTAAACTTTGATGTTGTTGTCGACCTTCTAAAACCTCATGTGCCTAAAAAAGTTAAAATCACTTCAAGACTGATGATATATTATTCTTTGGGCACATAGTATGTGTAAATCTTAAATCCCATTGTAGATAAAAATGAATAAGGTATGATAATAACAAATTAAATTGTGAATCAAGTAGATTAATCTACTCATGAAGTAATATTCACAATTTCTAGGTATATATTGCCAAGCTACTTCAAAGAGATAAATAAGGGAAACAAACACATTAACAACTTGAATATCAAGTTCGTAAACTCACTGCTTATATCAAATATATCATTGAATCAAGTGAAATTCCTCTCGATGTAGCTCCCTTAGCCATAATCGAATGATTAATTTATAATGGACATGTTGATAATGAGACCATTTCTAAGATCAACAAATACCAGAGCTATGGGAAAGTTACATAAAGTTGGGTTGAATAAGTAATTATTGATGGCTTCAAGTTCATTGAAGAAGCTAGGAAAGCCTATGTCTCAAAATAAGCTGATCAAAAGAGCATTAATGATAATATTGATGTGGTGAAGAAAGAAGAAAAGCTATGGAAGAATGTAAACTGAGATCTTCAAT
Source organism: Torreya grandis (assembly GCA_037957365.1). Classification (NCBI taxonomy): domain Eukaryota; kingdom Viridiplantae; phylum Streptophyta; class Pinopsida; order Cupressales; family Taxaceae; genus Torreya; species Torreya grandis. The sequence goes on from JARHVA010000271.1 coordinate 1,751,961, forward strand.
AAATATCTTCCACTTATGAGAAGTTTCTAGTGTTTGAATAAGTTTTCTCTAAGGCTTAGGAGAAATTTTCTCATGTATGGGAAAAGAGTGTAGAATTTAAAATTAAAGTGCTTGAAGAAGCTATTGAAGATTATCAAAATATCAACAAGATATACAATCATATTAAATCTAATATAAGGGTAAATATGCAGTCCATTTCTTTTGAATTACTAAAGGAAAGAAAAACTGAGCTCCTCACTATTATAGAGATGAAGGAAAACTTTAAAAATTTGATTAAAGAAGAATTGCTCAACAAATATGTCTTTAATTTTGAGACTATGTATAAATTAAATGACATTTCTTCTACATTAGTGGAATGTAATAAGACCCTACCCAAATTCTTCAAGAAAATAAAGAGACAATTGAAACCTTGAGAACATGGTTGATTCACCTTTCAAGCACACTTGTTCCCAAGAAAAAAGGAATTTCTCCAACTATGTAAGCATTTAGAAGATTTAAGTTAAAAACATCTCAAACAGAGTAACAAAAATAAAAGCAAACCATGATAATGAGTGGTCAAACTTCTCAAATTGATAAGGCCTCTCTTTTTTATTCTTAGCCTTCTCTCTCTAAATTCTATTTTCTTGTTACATTTATTGATATAATTTAAATTATTGTATTTCACTTTTTGTGAATGTAATTTTAAAAAGTGAAAGTGAAAATAGATGTCATAAGTATTTATGAGATGGTTAGGAATAATTTTTGTAAGTTGAGGCTATAAAAATGAATTGTATTCATGGTAAATGGACTTTTTTGACACTACAAGTAATTTTTGTACAAGAGAAAAATAATGATGCTATCTTTGTATAACCAAAGAATCAATACATGAAAACTTTATAGGACTTTATGCCACAAATATATTTTGTATGAATGGTATACGTATGTGTATTGATTCATTTTGATTATTTTTATTTCTATTCTATAAAAATGTTATCATTTGATTGTCATAGATTTAATTTTATTGGTGTATAAATCCATTGAAATTTGTAATAGGAACTTTGAATCAAAGAAATCTTGGTGAAGTTAAAAATAAAACTTGACCTATGTTTATTTTCAATGAGCAATATAAGGTTATTTTGTGGTTTTTTGAATCAATAAATCTCTTAAATGTATGTCTTTCATTATTATGTTTTAAATATGGCTTTCTCATGTCATTGAATGAGAAAAGTTTTCGCCATTGATTAATTCATACTATAGGTTGTTCAAATTTTTGTGTGTGTTTAACCTGCTATGATCATCCTATTTCTTCCTCTAGTATTCATTTATCCTCCTCCCTTCCTAATCATCCTCCTCATTCTCATTCTCATTACCTGCTTTCACTTTTAGGCAAAAAGTATGGAAAACCCCTAAGAAAACATTATTGTTGTAAATAATATTATCTCCTATATTTTCCTTGTTTTCATTGAAGGTAGCTTCACCTATAAATACAAGAGGAATTCAACCCACCCACTATTGACTGAAACCCAGCCAATTTGTACCCCTAAAAATTTTTTAGCCAACATGATGGTAGTTTATGAAAATCCTGTAGAGTAAAAAATACTCTACGTTTCATTCTAATTTTCAGTTGTGCACTGCAAAATTTTGTTCCCGCATACTTTGGTTTGTGATGATGAAGTTTTGAAACAAAGCGCAGGCTTGATTTCCTTTTGATTCATTTTGTCTAAGTGTCAAAGTAAAGCGGAAGCTACCAAGTGTCATCAGCCAAGGTACCTTTCATAATTTCAATAAGGTTGTGGAATGTGCCATGTATCTCATAGCAACTCAGTAGAACATGACAAGTGTCAGCATCCACGTTTCATATCGGCACCCACATTTCAAATCTCTTTTCAGTAAAAGGTATCAACAAGCTAAGTATCAGGATCAGGCAGAAAGTGCCAAGTGGCAATCGCAGAAGGTTTTAATTTGCTTTTCTAAAAGTGATAAAAGATGCCACGTATTTTAGCTAAAGAGAGCAGAAGCCACCACGTGTCGAGATCCAAATTATCTTCATTTTGTTTCACAGATATAGCAAAGACTGTGGTGGGTCTCCGATTTTGTTTCTAAAGCAAGCGGAAGCCACCAAAGTGTCGCTGTCCATGTAAATATGAAATGAGGCCCAATTGTTTCTATAATATAAATAGAGTGATGTAGAGATCAGCATGTGTCACCTTCCGCAGGTTTCTCAAAAGGTGGCTAAAAGTAGCAGAGATTGCCACATATCCCTAGTTAAGTAAAGCGGAGATTGCCATGTGTCCTTTGTCAAAGTCAAGCAAAAATTGCCACCTATCCCTATGCCCCTTTTAAAAGTTGCTCGGGCAAGAAATGCTATGGGTCTTATTTCTGTTAAGTTGTTAAAGTTTCAAGAAGCAGATTGCAACAGGTGTCAAAGGTGAAACATTCCTGAGCAAAGATATAGTAAGAGTATAGGTAAAGCGGAAAGTGCCGCGTGTCTTCAGTAAGTGTTTCAGAACATGCCAAGTGTCATTCTCTGGTAAGAAGAAGGTTTTCAAGAAATACGCCAAGTGTCCTCTTCCATTTAAAATAAGGGAGTGTCTTGTGATCTATTTCAGCTAATGAACTACCGAAAGATAGAGCATTTTAGAATCTAAGAAATATCTTTTGTTAGACACTTCCAGTTCAGTTAGATTTTAGTTGGGCTGTTAGATTGGGAACACGCAGACAATCTAGTGTGAATCTAAGGCTATAAATAAGGGTGCAGAGATCACCAAAAAAGAGGAGATATCAGAGAGAATTTTTTGAGAGAATTATTGTTAAGAGTTTAGACTTTTTATAGCTGTGATTAGGAATGTCATTTGCTTTTGTCTCATTTTCTTGAGTTGAAAAGTTTATATAACTGTGCGTGTTTTTGTGCCTCTTATGTGACTAGAAAATTCAAATAAGAAGATTGAACTCTATGCCTTTGTTGACATTTTCTGTATCATTGCAAAAGTAGTCTATGCTGTGAGCCTCTGTTTTTATTGTTTCCATCTTTTACATTGATCATGCACTTGTTTGCTCTTAAATGTAAATGAATCCTACATATAGTTTCACTGTACTCAGGATTAAGGTCGAATTACATTCAGGCACATCGCCATAGTTATATTTTCTTTCTTACATTTGTGTTTCTATTAAAATTCCTATCCCTTTTCCTAGTATACACTTGATTTAAAGAAGAACCAGCTTCTCTAAAATTTGCAGGTTGTTTCAAGTCGCAAGTCCCACATCTTGAAACTTCCCATTGTTGGTGTTTATTACAAAGTGCAATTTTAAATCATCAACAATTTTTGGCATGCTAGGTGGGACTCCATCTTGAAGTTTCTTTCAAGTCCGTATGAACCAGAGAGCTACAAGGAGTCAGAGTTGTGGATCAGTAACAAGATCTAAATCTTTTGTCATCACCGATTACCTCAAAGAATCAAATTCAAGAAGAAATCACCATTTGGTATGTATAATTCTGTTACTCAGAGCTATGGGTCTTATGCCCCTTCATATATTTTTAATCAAGATCAGGTTGCTCATGGAATCACATCAAGCAACAAGGATGCATATGGTTATGAATTTTGCCCTTCATAGGTCCAATATGACCAGCCTTAGCCCTGTCATGAGCTATATCAGTCTTATGCCTAGTCTTCCCATTATGTTACATCTCATACTCAACATAATCTCATTTCCACCTTCAAACAAACATTGCTAGGATATAAAAAACATTTATTAGAGCTTGACAACAGAAGGGGATGCGGCCATGAAATTCCTAATCATGTCATCTATCAAGTAAGAAATGCAGCAGATCTGGTTAAAAGTGAATGGGTTCCCATTGAAAGAGCAAATTGGCAAAGGCTTACATATGAGATGTTGGATGTGAGTGGCTTAATTGCATCTTTGGAAGAGAAGCTGAGTATTCATGAGAGGCAGCCTTACCAAGTCTATAAACCTGCATATCCGCTGCCCCAAGTTTCATATCAGACATACTCAACCCTTGCTCAGGAGCCAAGTCGAGCCTGTCATGGTTCTTTCCCCAATCATGTTGAGGAAAGTTCTAAAATAGTAAAATTGGTATTTAAGGCCAATCTTGATAAACCGATTGAATTGGCAAATCTTCAAAAATAACAATCTATGTTGGCAGCAAGGGAATTGAAACCCAAACCCTCACTTCCCCTTTACCTTGCAACCTTGTCTTCCCAAGAGAAAAGTTCTAGACCTAAGGTCATGAGTTGGGAACAAACAATGGAATTATTGGGTAGAAAGAAGGAGAAAGACTTTGTCCAAGAGTGTGAGATACAAAATGAGGCTAGTCCCTTTCAAGTCTCTCCCACCCTTCCTCAAGAATCTTCTTGTTTTTCATGGCAACCTTCATGCACTCCCCATTTATTTGATGATTCCTATGAGCTCCAAAAAAGACTCTTTCAAGAAAGTCTGGGTAAGCAAATTGAGGAATTAGAGGAAAAAATGAGATTGCTTAGTGAAAGAGAGATAGAGCTTTCACACCTTAGAAGGGAGCCTACTCCAAAAGATACCTCTTATACCAATCCTCAAGTCCTTCAGCGTGATGACAAGATTCCAAGTCAGAAGAAATAAAATCATGAACCAACTGAAAACTTTGAAGAAGATAAAATTGTTGACTCTTTCCAAGAGAAAAGTTCTAGACCTAAGGTCATGAGTTGGAAACAAACAATGGAATCATGGGGCAGAAGGGAAGAAGAGAAAAGTTTTGCTCAAAACCTTGAAGAAGTCAAGGATGCTCTTACTCATGGTGATAATCAAGCAGAAGATCCTACATTTGAACAAACCCCATCTACACCCCTCCAAGAGAGCTATCAAGCTACATCTGATATAGATGAAGTGATGGACAAATGGAAAGAAGAGAATCATTCGATTCTAGCTCAAGAATTATCTCCTCTTCTGCATACATATAACCATCAGTATTCTTCTTCATCCCTTTTCAAAGAGGAATATATTTTGGAGGAAGCAAGTAAAGAGGAGTATACTCAGTTCATGACTAGTCAGGAAGATTTCATGAGTGCAAATGAAGAATAAATCACCATAGGTACACCCTTTGATGAACCAGAGGATAAGTCACAAGCTTTTGCCTCTATCTCTGATGAAAATGAGATAATTTTTGATCATGTTTTGAATGACTTGTTTGAAGTCATTGGGGCAGGTTACACTATTCTTCAAGAAGGCTGTGAGCTAGCTTCAGGTAGAGAAGACAACATTGAGACTCAAATAAATACGCAAAATTGCTGTAAACTATTAGGCTTATCCTTTCAAGAGGTTGGTAAATTTGAAGATGATATTTTTGAAGTCATTAAAGAGAATGATCATGCAATGGAACCCAAGCATGAGGTAAAAGGAGATAAGCCAAAAAATGATGTATATCAAAAGACACAGGGTGGAGAGCCAACAGACATTGATTTCTTGATGAGACACAACAACATAAAGAATCAGTATTCAATAAGCTTTAAAGAACAAGAAGATTATGTATATGTTGGGGACATGTTTGATTCTGACTCATTCTAATGTAGGCAAATTAAGGTGGCAAACAAGAAGAGCAAGTCATCAGAGTTTCATACCATTCAATCACTTGTTTGGCATCATAAGTTTTCGTGTCATAAAGGATACTTTAGAAATCTTCCCTTTGATTTGGGAGTTAGGCAAATATGCCAGGTTAGCTGTATCATAGTTAGATAGTTTCCCCTTTCCATATTGCTTTGTTTTCCCATTTTAATTTTCCCACTTTTCTTTTAAATAAGTGTTCTTTGAACATGTAGTCGGCAGCTCAGAGAGTTTTTTTTCCAAAATCTTCAAAATTTCTCAATGCATTGAATATCTTCCAAATCTTTAGAAATCCCTAAGGTACCTTGCATTGCCACTTGCATAACATGTCTATCTTGTTGTCCCATAAAGATTGAGTAAGATTTGCTAATGGTTATCCAAGTTTAATGTCATTTTGAGACTTGATAGGTCAATAAATACCTCTTAGTAGGAGTTAAAGCTTACAGTTTCTCAAACATTCCTACATTTGTGAGAAAATATCCTGCTACTTGCATTTTTAGTGCCTAGTAAACTTGCTTAAGCGAAAGTGTTTCTATTTTGCAAAAGTTCATACCAGTTATCACAGAATAGATATAGAGATGGAGGAAGCACAGTCTTCACAACAAGTAGCTGGGATGTATAAATCCCTTGACAAGTTTTTTGTGAGCAAGTCATATGCTTCAGCTCTTGTGCAACCATTGAAGACCTATCCACGGATTATGCAAATTATGCAGATGGAGTCATGGACCCAATTCTTCAAAGAGCTAGCAGTAAAACTCTTAGAGAAGGGGCACATCAAAGGTGTCTTCAAAGGGCCAGAGTAGGGCAATATGAGACATTTGCCATGAGGATATGGACTTCACAACTGGCACAATTCATTATCCCAGCTATTTTGATTCTTGTTTCCTAGCTCGAATTCAAATTGAAGGCTACAGTTCAGATTTTGTAGAATTTTTCACACAAGGATATTATTAACCTTGATCTAGCCTTCAATGAATTGCAAAATAAATAGGGGTTATCTGATGATGAGTGGTCCGCCTACCAAACAGCATTGCTGAAGTTGTAATTTTAAAATTTTAATCTAGCAGGAGTTGTGGTTTCTTTTTGAGTAGGCTCAAAAGTCCTTGGGGTTGCCAATAACTGTAGAGTAAAAAATACTCTACGTTTCATTCTAATTTTTAGTTACGCACTGCAAAATTTTGTTCCCGCATATTTTGGTTCGTGACGGCAAAGTTTTGAAATAGAGCACGGGCTTGATTTCCTTTTGATTCATTTTGTCTAAGTGTCAAAGTAAAGTGGAAGCTACCAAGTGTCATCAGTCGAGGTACCTTTCATAATTTCAATAAGGCTAGGAAATGTGCCACGTATCTCATAGCAACTCAATGGAACGCGATAAGTGTCGGCATCCACGTTTCATATCGGCACCCACATTTCAAATCTCTTTTTAGTAGAAGGTTTTAACAAGCTAAGTATCAGGGTCAGGCAAAAAGTGCCAATTGACAATCATGGAAGGTTTCAATTTGCTTTTCTAAAAGTGACAGAAGACACCACGTATTTCAGCTAAAGAGAGCAGAAGCCATCACGTGTCGAGATCCGAATTATCTTCATTTTGTTTCACAGATATAGCAAAGACTGTGGTGGGTCTTCAGTTTTGTTTCTAAAGTAAGCAAAAGCCGCCAAGTGTCACTGTCTGTGTAAATATGAAATGAGGCCCGATTGTTTCTATAATATAAACAGAGTGATGCAGAGACCAACACGTGTCACCTTCTACAAGTTTCTCAAAAGGTGGCTAAAAGCAGCAGAGATTGCCACATATCCCTAGTTAAGTAAAGCGGAGATTACCACATGTCCTTTGTCAAAGTCAAGCATAAATTGCCACCTATCCCTATGCCCCTTTTAAAAGTTTCTCGGGAAAGAAATGTTGTGGGTCTTATTTATGTTAAGTTGTTAAAGTTTCAAGAAGCGAATTGCGACAAGTGTCAAAGGTGGAACGTTCCTGAGCAAAGATATAGTAAGAGTATAGGTAAAGCAAAAAGTGTCACATGTCTTCAGTAAGTGTTGCAAAACATGCAAAGTGTCCTCTTCTGTTTAAAAGAAGGGAGCGTCCTATGATCTATTTCAGCCAATGAACTACCGAAAGATAGAGCGTTTCAGAATCTGAGAAACATCTTTTGTTAGACACTCCAGTTCGGTTAGATTTTAGTTGGGCCATTAGATTGGGAACACACAGACAATCCAGAGTGAATCCAAGGCTATAAATAAGGGTGCAAAGATCACCAAAAAAGAGGAGATATCAGAGAGAATTTTATGAGAGAATTATTGTTAAGAGTTTAAACTTTATAGAGCTGTGATTAGGAATGTCATTTGCTTTTGTCTCATTTTCTTGAGTTGAAAAGTTTATATAACTGTACGTGTTTTTGTGCCTCTTATGTGACTGGAAAATTCAAATAAGAAGATTGAACCCTATGTCTTTGTTGACATTTTCTATATCATTGCAAAAGTAGTCTATGTTGTGAGCCTCTGTTTCTATTGTTTCCATCTTTTACATTGATCATGCACTTGTTTTCTCTTAAATGTAAATGAATCCTACATATAGTTTCACTATGCTCAGGATTAAGGTTGAATTACATTCAGGTGCATCGCCATAGTTAGATTTTCTTTTTTACATTTGTGTTTCTGTTAAAATTCCTGTCCCTTTTCCCAGTATACACTTGATTTAAAGAAGAACCAGCTTCTCCAAAATTTGGAGGTTGTTTCAAGTCGCAAGTCCCACATCTTGAAACTTCCCATTGTTGGTGTTTATTACAAAGCACAATTTTAAATCATCAACAAATCCCATATTTGGCCAAGGAAAGAGGAAGACCATATATTAATTGCATAAAAGATGAACATGATTGAGTGAATGTTTGAGAGCTCAAATACATATAGTAGTTAGAGTACAGAAGAGGTTTTAGAGAGTGAAGTGGAAGATGAAATTTTTGAAGTCATCAAATGGATTTATGTAGTAGAAGTAGAGGTTTTTGTAGTAGAAGTGGTACAGTTATTTGAAGTTACGATTAGATCCACATAAGATAATAACATGAGGAACATTATAGAATTGGTGGTGGAGAAGATAGGTGATGAATTTGAAGGTCATGATGCATTTTAGTTTTTAGATGAAGAGGTTGATTCAAAGACCATTTGGATAAGGGAAGGTGAGGAGTATCACATAGGGCCATAGAGGAAAAGAATGAGATAAAGTAACTGATGTTTTTATTAGCCCAAACACATGTAGAGGACAATGGGATTATAACAAATATCTCATTAGAAGAAGAACATCACAAAATTTTAGTAGTTGGTGAAAAAATTAAAGGGATGTTGTTAAAAGAAGTATTCTAAAGAAAGGTGGATAAACTATTTGAAGACATCCTAGAACCAAAGATAACAAAGAAATATTTTGTTCTGATAGAGATATTGAAATTGTTTGATACCACAATGAGGGAAACATAAGAAGATGACATGAAAACTATCATAGTGATAGTAATGGAGGTTATGGGAAAACTTATCTAATCCAAAAATATGAATATAGGAGTAAAGATGGAAGCTAATAAGAATTATAAAGAGTTATAATCAGCTCTTGAGATAGTTGGTTTGGGAGTCTAATCACATTTTGGATAAATGATTATCAAATCCATAGTGGCTTTTAATGGAGGAGGTTAGACTATAGTGGGTTTAAACCTAAAAAAGAGTGGAATATAAACGTGAAGACAACTTGGTGGAGGTGGATGGATAGAGGTGGGTCAAATCCCATAAGAGGATGGAAATGGAGAAAAAAAGATAATAGGAGGAGATGGATAGATTATGCCCAAACAATGGTTAAGATAAGGAAAAGGTTGATTAGATATGAGCAAAGGATACTAGTCTATGGTTTAACAATTGGGTGGAAAAAGAAAAAGAAATTAAATGAAAACATTTTGAGGCATCTCACATGGTGGAAGGGCACACCGTTGCTAAGGCTTCAATTAAAAATGATGGTTCTACCATCTAGCCTAAATTTGTGAGCATTATGCTCCCAATATTTTTACCCCAGTTGTATGATGTAGGAGCATACATGGCCTCATGTAATCTTGAATCAATAAAAAATATGAGTAGGATAGGTAACAATAAGTGGGGATATATATTTTTGATGCTAGAAAGTTTGTAGTATTGTTGAATCATTTTGATGGGTTTGCGATACATCTTGGTTCCTCAGACCATCGATATAAGTTGTTGCACACTATCTTTGAATGACATAACACCTAAAAACATGAATTTCAATTGTGAATTTGTTTTTAGCTTTCAAATCACTCTTTAGTGCATTGTGGCATCATGTAGTATGCATATAACATGTAAAAGTCTCAACAAGTGATACAACACTTAAAAACCTAATATAGAGTTATAAATAAACACATAACCATCAACAGATCTACATAACTTACAATAACATGCATATTTGTAGGAAACATGAAAATAACCTAAGGAATACATCTATCAACTCAAATCTTATAGTGTATTAAGAATTTGTGTGAAATTATAAAAAACACTATATTCCTTTTGGTAGCATGCGGTTTTACATGGATATTCTTATCATCATTTTAAAGCCATATGTCAAAACAAATCTCACCACATTATCATGGTTTGCCCAAAAATTCAAAATATGCTATAGACTTTGTAGTAATTCATGGTTCTATAGAGAACATATTAACATCATGTTGATTCCATCTGTCAAATTTGTTTATGGCACAGGGTTTGTTTCCACAAAGGCTATTTTCTTAGAACATGTGTATGGCTGATTTCTAATAGGATGCAACTTGTTCAAGAGATTCTAGAATTTGTGATGAGCCTTGGTGATGTGTTACGAAACCAATGATGTGTTATGGAAATTGGGAACTTATTATGAATTTAATAATTGTGATACTTAGTGGTGTGTTAAAATCATTTAATAATTGTGTCTCATGGTGATGTGCTACCTATATTTAATGATTATGGCATTAATGGGTAGTTGAGAGCTTTAATATAAGCAAGTGGATTGTGTATCTATATAAGCACATCCCTACATTTGTGAGAGTTAGTTCTTGGGTTAGTTCATTAGTAGTTATTATAAGTCTTGAGAGTATTTTAGAGAAATAAATAACCTAGATCAGTTCAATCAAATATTTGTGCAAGTCATATATTTGAGAGTGTGAAAGGTTGTCATGCATGTCATTTTAAGACTAGTAATTCTGAAATTTTGTAATCAAATTATAGCATGTATGCAAGTTGTAATTTTTTAAATGCATCAATAAATAAAATTGTTTTTTAGGTAAGCATATTTCGTGTGTGTGCAGGACTAGAAGTCATTCCATTTTTTATGTTAAATCTGTGGGCTATGTAATCTAAGGTTGTCCTTTATTGAACCCCCTAACTATGACTACATCACACATGAATCTAAAAATAGGGTAAATAATTTGATCTAAATTGGACATATCAACTAAGGAACAATATGAAATGATTATAATCATGGATTGAGTAAAAAAATAGAAGATAGGTTCATTCATTATAGCCATGTGTATTTTTAGTATTAGGGGAAATCAGAGATTAAGTCTAGAAATGAAATTTTAAGGCTGAAATTTGAAAACTCTAGAAAGATGAAACCCCAAGGGATACATAGGGTTTGGCATAATTGATAAATATACGAGTTCACCAATATGTTTTACCCTAATTTATATTGTACAACCCTAAATAAGATATAAACTTAAATTTAATTTAGATTGTAAAGTATGATAGTTAATCATGAACTTGAATGTAAAATACTGACATAGATTTGACAAGTGGCATGTGATAAATATAAAAAGTACTAAGATTTCCTAGTTCATTCACTTACTGTTATTCACTCTTGATAGTGGGAAAGGGTTAGAAGCAACCCTGAGAGTCACTCTGATCTGGAACTAATTATCTGTGTATGCAAGGTCACTAATATCAGCATAGGGTGAAATTGTCTATGTTACTAACTGAGGTAGATCTTATTATCCTAGGTTGATTTAACACTCTATTATTGTAAAATTAGTTGTGTCAACGTTTGATACCTCTATGTGTGCAATTTTGATGCCTGATTGTGTATACAACTCCAAAAATTAGTCTCCTCTTTAAAACCTTAGATTCATTTGTGGAAGGTTTAAACTTATAAAAATTTAGAAATTATAATGGGTTGAGCTGACCCCAATCACCCTCATTGATGATTTACCATTGTCTAGGTATGCAATACTCTAAAGAGAGAAGTCAAGACACATGTAGTTCTTCCCATTAATAGGAATGTGCAACTGTGCTCCTTTTTTATATGAATGAACCTAGAATTTAGCTTTCAATACTTTACAATATTCCATATCAACTTGGCTTGGTGTGCTTCAGAATTGGTTGATAACTACTCCTAGTGGTTGATTTTCAATTTAGAAGAATATGGTAAATTTTATTAATGTGTAGTGCCATATAGATGCTTGATAGACAAGTGCCAAGTGAGTACTAATTGTGGGTTTGATTTATATTTATATGAGTACATTTAGGTGATTTCTCATGCACTAACATACTAGGCAAATAGGTCGACCCATAGGAATGATTTAATTTTTAAAAATATCCATTATTGGGTGAGGGTTAGTAATGTCATCCTCAAGTTAATTTCGTCGACAAAATTGTTTAAGCCTGATGTTATTATCTAGGAGAAACAAATACAAATCTTATGATCTGGAGATGTATGAGTAAGCTATTTAGCTAATTTGATATAGACTGAGAGGTTCTTGTAGGTGATTGATAAAAAAATAGGAGGGTCAGACTCATAGCAAACATGTGGATCTGAAAGAATGGCGAATAAGAAGAATAAATGTGCACATATGTCATATATGGTGAAGGTAGGTCAAAAGTGACATTGTCAAGTGTCTAATATTAGGTTTTATTATCTAAAACTAACACATCATGATTTATGGTTAATAATATGTTCATGATAGAATGATTTATGCATTTGATCACTTGTGCATGTTAATTTAGTTGTGTATTGAGTAATTTGGCAGGTGAAAATATTGGTGAAGATCATAGTTGTGATTTGGACAGTTGTTCTTGACATGTTTGTCAACATTTGTAGATTGTGTAGTGTACTTGATTGTGTGCATCTAGTTGATGATTAGATGGTGTTTTATGCACATTTATTGTAAATTTTCCAGATGTTATAAGTAGTTGGAAATATATTTGCATTTTAAAGTTTTTGAGTTGTCTTAGTTTGTGATGTTTGGAGATTATTTTTTCAGGATTGGAAATTTCAAGTCTAATTTGTGAGTTGAGATTATAACCGAGTAAATAATTACAAGTCGATTGAGAGATGATAGTTGGCATAAGTTTTTCTCCACATGTAGTTTCTTTGCACATTCCCTATTGTGTTCAAGTGATCATAGATTTTTTACTTGTCCTATATGTGTTACCTAGAGACTACTCATATTAGCCATTGAGGATTGCTCGTATTTGAATGCAACTTATTATAGATGTGTGTATATAGAGTGCTTCAAAGTTACTACTTGACAGAGATTGAGGTAGTTAGGAACTATAATTCATTATATATTTTACACTTGATACTAGTTTGAGAGTTAATGTGGCATTTGAATTTTAGACTATCACTTAGGCTTCCAAGGGTTTCTATAAATGTTGTTGGTCCACTCTCATCTAATAGGGGGAACATGAGGACTCATAGTTTGACTTCAAACTGTTTAGATTTTGTGTTTGTGAATCTTGAATTGTGAGCCTAATCTTGAAACAATTTGTGGACATGTTTGCATTTGATAGATTAGACTACTATATGTTGACTCTATCAACATTTTGTACTTGAACACTTTAGTTTGCATGTCAATCATGGGATACACTTTGTGGTGATATTCCATACTTGTGTACCTAGATGTATCTAATATTATTAGTTTGGATAGAATATTTTTAGTATATTTTCAATATGGTGTTTTAAAATGTCTTGGTTGTGAGATATGAGAGGATCAATATTTTCTAGGATTTGAGATTGTGTTGATATTCTAGATCTATAGCTAGCACATCATGATTTATACTTAAGAATGTGTTCACGTTGAGTTCATTTATACATTTAAGCACTTGTGCATGTTAATTGACTTGTGCATTAAGTACTTGAGTGGGTGACACTATTGGTGAAGATCAAAGTTATGATTTGGATGGTTGTTTTTAACATGTCTATCGATATTTGTAAATTGTGTGATCTATTTGGAGATTTTGTGCATATAGTTGACAACCAGATAGTGTTTGGTACACAATTTTTGTGTATATGTTATAAGTAGTTGAAAATATCCTTGCATTTCACAGTTTTTTAGTTGTCCTAATTGATGATCTCTAGAGACCATTCTTTTGAAAATTGGATATTTCAAAGTTGAGTTTGTGAGTTGAATTGTACCTGAGTAGAAAATAATCACACATCAATTGAGAGATGATAATTGGCATAGTTTTTTTTTTCCATGTGTAGTTTGTTTTGTGCCAGTGTGATTTACCAAAGATAGAAGTCATTTACTCTAGAGACCATAAGGGGAATGGTCTTTCATTGGCTTGACATAAAGAAAAGTCAAGGGTTTGAGAGTGCTCTTGAAGTGCATCTAGGTAGTTGACCTCATAAAGATTTGGATACTCACGACAAAGATATCATGGGATATTACATTTAGAGATATTTGAAGACTCGTAACAAGAGAAAATGTGAGCTTCTTATAAAGAGAAAGCTAACATATACAGTTCACCTTTGCACTAAACATTTTGGGATTGTTAATTACACAAGTGAATGGAGTAATACCAACATATTGAGAGGATTCTATCAAGGAATTATGACATTCATATTTTAAGACATGATTCTTGCATCCTTTCGATTGCAAAAAATGAGTTCAATAAATTATGGATCACAAGAAAATATATTAAAAATTGATCCAAAATAAAGAAAAGAATAATATTGAAAATACATTCCAAAAATCAAACAACGAATATGAATTGTCACTTGACCTTGCTGACATGGATTGAAAGTAGTTGTAAAACTACGTATTGATATAAACCTTTGTACATGAATGAAAAATAACATGCTAGATTGATTAGGTTTGCCATATAAATATTTATATTTATTTATATATCTTATGTTTATGTTTATAGCTTTAAATCAATATTTTATATCCATTTTCATTCAACCAAATTTTTATGAGTTATTTTTCACTAATTTATTAATTTTTAAATAAATTTAAATTTGACAATAAACCTTATGTTTTTAATATTTGTCAAATTTTCTAATAAAATGTACATGAAATTGTTGATGTAAAATATACATACATTCATACTAAATTCTGTGTTTAAAGAATTCGTATGCAATTAAATACTTCTAAAAAAGCAATCCCATTAATTTCTTTCAATTTTCCCTTTCCCAACCTCAAGTGGTATTCAAGAAAGAACATCCATAAACACTGAACAGCTTTAATGCTACAACAGATGATTATGCTATTTGGGCCAAAGAAATATCCAGTTCATATTCCAAAATGCACCCAACAGTCTTTATCTTGTTAGGCATGAAAAATACATGAAACAGAAATGTATTCAAAGCAAAAGCTTTTGCTTTACAGAGATTATATAGCAACATAGCAACAGAAGAAGAGATCCATAAATGTTTCATATGGCACCTACATATTTGAGACCAAGAACAATGCCTACACCAATGATGTGTCCGAGCGAACCACAGGCAAGGGTATCAGTGCCAGTAAATCCTGCTGGGTCTCCAGTCTGTAGCCCTGAATCCCTGTCCTGCAGCTTCAGCCCTGCTGATGACATTCTGTTTGCAGAAGGTGCCAGCCCAAATCTTCCAGCAAACAACATAAGTGTGGTGCTTGCCACCATAATCTGCCAAATCACAAATAAAGGTTTTCTTAATCCATCTTAAGAATGTGGTGCAACCTTCTTTTCTTTTTCTTTTAAATAGTTAGGGGAATCCCATAACGCCAATACCACCACATGTCAAAATCGGCTACAGCCATTATAACGTCAGCCGACCATGTAAATGTAAGGATAACAGGTCCCTAGAACCTGGGAGTATTAAACCTAAATGGAAGCTGGCAAAGCACTCATATGTGATACAACCTTATTCTCACCTAAAATCTATCGGATAAAAAAACAACAATGGAAAAAACATTTACCAGATTTGTTGGAGATCCAATAAAATCACATCGGACATTTAGACCTCCCATGCTTTTCCTTGATTTAGAGGGCAGAATTGCCTGCGAGACAGAAAAGAAAAATGTTGAAAGCCATCTTCAAAATTGGCTGCAGAAAAAATAAAGAAAATAGGAGATGGGTCCGTTTGCATTACCATGCTCTGTGGCCTTGAAAGTTTGTTGGTGGTGCTGAAGCCATGGAAACGAGGAACGGAGACTGGCACGGCTTGGGTTGAAAGCATTGCCTTTGCTGCCATCGTTGCACAGAGACGAGGAGAGTGAGACTGCACCGCACACACTGAGTACACACCCAAAAAGAAAGGAAATAACAGGCTGAAAACACAGGGAATGGAGCTGTTGGGCTGTCATTGGAAAGAGCTGGATACTTGCTGCGGACTTGGCAGTTTTCTATTGGATAGATTTTCATGGATAGGATAGTGGATTTTCTGTGGCGAAAGTTCATTTCGTTGGTGAGCGAAGTAATATGTGGAGCTGTACCAACCTTGAGATGTTGAGGCCAATTTTGTGTCACAAGTCTATTTATTTTCAATCTTCAAACTTATAAGTAGACAAATTTACATGGTTGTGTCTTAATAGAAATGGATGGGTAAATGCTGCCTTTTGGAAAAATGGAATTGTAAATATAGAGGAGAGTAAGTGATAAACATAAAAATGAAGTGAGTGATAAATAGAAAAATAGGGTATCTCTATTCAACACTGGATTGTATTGTATGTGCAAATTCAGCTTTAACATGGGTGTCTTTATATTATATAGTTTAATTTATATTATGGTGTAAGTATAAGGAGGGGGAGATCAATTAAAGCTTGTCATTAATTTTTGTGTTGTAGAGGTTTAATAAATTGAATAAATACATGTATTTCGTTAAATAATTGATTATTTACAAATACACATTTGATTACTTATAAAATACAATAGATATGATATCAATCTGATTACATGCCACAATTTGATTTATTACATACACAAATGCATGGAGGAACAATTACAAAGATACCTATAGTCTTATACATACTTTTGCCCTCATGTTGGTAGCTTCTACACTATCTTACAGACCAAGAAATAATAAAAATATACAGTTCTAGTCTTCTATTCTATTTTCTTGCAACAAAGCTCTAAAAGAATGACATTGTGCATATAAGGATGAAAATGGATGACCTTTGAACTTCTCTGACAGAATATGCTCTTCTCTGACGTGGCTCTATTCTAATAATGTTTCACTTATTCATTTATTCCTTCTATGAGCATGCAACATAAGGAAGTTAAAGGGTTTCTTGAAATGAGACAGTTACACATTTATGACTATTCAAATTCTCGCCCACGTCACTCTTTTGACCCCTCATATAACTACCAATATGGCAAAAAATGACAAAAAGTCAAAACAACAGTTGCAACAAAAATATGCACCTATAGTAGTTGCTACAGGCTCAAAAAAAATATGCACCTACAGTATTTGCTATGGGCTCAAATTTAGTAGTTGCTATGGGTTGGAACAACAATTACTATTAACTACTTCTAGAAGCTATAACTTTTGCATATGAACTCAAAACAAGATGCTATTTTTTAAAAAAGTGCATAACTTCCAAGTAAAATCTAAATATGCTAGAAAAATAAGGTTTTGGGATGTTATTCATACCATTTTTCTCACTTTTCACAAACTGGTATGGTTTAACCCATAAATGCATACAGTTGTTGTAGGTAACTTTCAAATTGTATCAAGTTAAAATGAACCTCCTTTGATGTCCTTGATACCAATAAAGTGTTTGGGCAAATGATACCCAAGATTAAATTATCCATGCTAAAACCAAAACCAAACAATAAACAAATGAAATAAAATGCACAAGCACACCACTTTATTTTTGGTTGATGCAATATTGCATGAACCCTTAGATGCTTTTACATTAGACACCCAAGGTTCAAAAATGTGAGATCCTACTCACATGAAAGGGATAATTAGCAAAGCCACTCTTTTGGTCATTAGATATAATTACCATGGCATCCCCTTCCAATACATCAAATAACTAAGCTGATTATATTTATTTATGCACCATTTTCAGCTCTTACTTGTTGGTTTTTCTATTCTCCTTTCATCATTTATGTTCCTTCTTTCACTCCTTGTGGGATTTGACCCACCAACATATATCTCCTTTGTGGGATTGTACCCACCATCATTTCTATCTTTTGTGGTATTTCATCTATCATCGTTCGTCCTCCTCCACTAAAGGCTTATCCATCTCTCATTTAACTCACTTGTGGGATGAAACCCAATTTCAACTGACCACCACCACCAAGATGCTTGATCATGCATCTTACTTTCTTATGTGAGATTAAACCCAACGTAGACCAACCACCTCATCCTAAAGCACACTTATCTTTGTCCACACCTTATCCAACTAGTGGTTGGATCCTTCACAATATCATATATCAATGTTTAAAGTTGCTCACTCATGGCTGTCATCTCATCTATCACTCCCAATCTCAACATAATTGAGTCAACATACACTAGGGAATCCAAATGATAGCCCATAACAACAATAATCACCTCAAGGATAGTCATTGCCCTCTCATCCTTCATTTTTCACATTGCTAAATTAAGTAATCTCTCCATCTTGCTGTAACATCAACTTCTTCTTCACATGCTAGTGATGCCATACACATCAACAAATCCTTCTTCTAATTGGTGAGCTCAAGAGACTCACTTTCCATACCTAGAACATCAAGTTCCTCAACATATGTTTGAGCTAATTTCAAACTCAGTCATATTATCTCATCCATCACCACGTTACAAGCTTGTTCCTGTCAAGCTTTGGCTTCTAAAATCCTTCTCCAACATTCAACTATTCTAATGACAACTCTCTTTCCTTTATGTACTACAAATGAGCCTCCACCAACATATCCTCTTGAGAACTATCTTGTTCCCATGCTCTACTACTCTCTCTTGACTCCATATTTACTTAAAGATAATCACCTATGGCTAGAAAATCAACACCAACTAGCTCTCTAATCACTACCACCATATCAATCTTTTGGGCAGTTTCTTCACTCTACTTCTCATACCAATGAATATGTTGGATTGCACCACACTTAGTCCTCTTCTTAGGTACTATCTCAATATTTGTACCTACACATTGCATAAACACATTAGGGGAAATAAAAACTCCCTCAAACAACTCATCCACCACTCCATCATGCCCCAAGGACATGTCCAACTCCTCTTCAATGCTAGCATAATTCTCATGAATTCTGATATCACAATGGACTGCCAATGGCTCAATATTAAAAACTCTCATGGTTGTTTTTTGCTCTTTATCATCTTTATTTTCAGCTCTTTCATGGTTGATCCTTCACTAAAATCTCCTTATGTACACTAGCTTGCACAACATCCATATCCAATGCTTCCACCATTGAAGCCTACAACTCTACTTGGTTGCTCTCTTCATCCACCTGTAACACTATATAACTACAACTTTCCTTCAAAACAATTGCTTAATTCATAGAAACATTCATTCCTTAGTTGTCTTTAACCCTACTACCTTCCAAGAAAGAATTAATAATCTCATTGCCATCACGAACTAAGGAAAAATAAAAATTTTCCCACTCATGGTTCTTCATAACCACTTTCTTATCATTACATAATGGGTCTCCAAATTTTAATGAAAAATATATTACCACCAATTCATTTGTCATGCAAATTTCATCATCTACGAGCTACTCACAACTTTCATATAACTCATTATTCTGAAAATAAAAATTAGGCTCTACATATAGAAGCCTCACCTCTATTTTGTCTTTCAAGACAATCTCTTCTTCGACACACCTATGCACCTCCATGCTACTTCCCAAAGTAGTCTTTAGCTGATCACATGACAACTTCCCATCCCTATTACCTCTCTTAGAAATCTTCTTCTCAACACCGCTCTCAAGCCTCTTCTCACAAAGTTTCATCAACCATCTTGGCTATAATTTTAGGTGTACAAACTGACCCAACATCTTGGAAATCATATGTTCCCACTCACAAACTTTCGTCTTAACTTTCCCTAGTCTCCTCACTTGGAGATCTAATACACTATTGTAATTCCATGTAATCACTTGCATGCAACCTTCACCTTCATTAGGTTAATGACATTCTCATTCATAAAACAAATCTCTAACTAAACTATCTAAGTCATGAGTTGTCCTAAACTTTCATTTCCATAAAACTAAAAAGTATTATCAAGGGATTTACCTTTTTCCTTCACCGTGACCTCTACTGGTCTCTTTTATTTTCTAGTAAAATTTCCTCTACTTGTTTGGCCTCTCCCCAAATCATTCAACCACTATTTCAAGGAAAACAACCCTACCATGAATTGTTCCTCATCACCATCATATGAATATGCACCATCATCACCTTGCGAACTCTTTTCTATCACGTGCAATCTTTCTTGGAACACTTTCAACTCACTAATATCGCATGTTCTTCTCTTG
Organism: Torreya grandis; assembly: GCA_037957365.1. Taxonomy (NCBI): domain Eukaryota; kingdom Viridiplantae; phylum Streptophyta; class Pinopsida; order Cupressales; family Taxaceae; genus Torreya; species Torreya grandis. Next base: position 1,772,220 of record JARHVA010000271.1, read on the forward strand.
TGTGCCATATCTCACCACAAATTAATATGATCCTATTTCATAACATGCAATAGACTCAAAATAAAGTCTCTCTCAAACTCCTTCAAAATATTACAGGTCTTCACACACACCTACAACCACCTGTGCAATCTTCTCAACAACTTGCAATATCTATATAGATTTCTCTCTCACAACCTACAACACACATTGAGAAATTTTTATTCCACAAACATGATTGTAAGGACACTACCTTGCTCTGATACCAAATGGTGCAAGCATGAGTAGGGGGACACCAATTAAGGCTTGAAGTAAACTCCCATGTTTCAAGGGTTCAATAAATCAAATAGATACATAGGCATTCCATCAAATAATTGATTGTTTATAAACAAATATTCGATCATTCATTAAACATAATAGATTTTAATCTAATTACATTCCATAATTTGGCCTATTATATACACAATTACATGAATATACCTTTGGTCTTATACAGACCTTTTCCCTCATGTTTTCAGCCTCTAAACTACCTTACAGACCAAGAAATAATAAAAATATATAGTTCTAGTCATCTATTATGTTTTACAACATCAAAGCTCTAAAGGAATGGAATTGTGCATATAAGGATGAAAATGGATGACCTTTGAACTTATTTGATAGAATCTGCTCTTCTCTAATGCATCTTTGTTTTGAAAATTCTTTACTTGTTCATTTGTTCCTTTTATGGGCATGCAAAATAAGGAAGATGGACGGTCACTTGAAATGAGACAATTACACATTTTTTACTATTCAAATTCTTTCCCATGTCACTCATTTGACCCCTCAAATGACTACCAATATAGCCAAAAATTCAAAATAACAATCATAAAAAAAATATACACTTAAGAAAATTGTTATAGGCTCGATAAAATATGCACCTATGATAGTTTATATGGGCTTGTTTCATTAGTTGCTGGAGGCTGGAACAACAATTGCTATGAGCTACTTATGGAAGCTATAACTTTCACAGAAAGACTTAAAATGAGATGTCATTTTTTTAAAAGTGCATAAATTTTTGAGTAGAATATAAATATGAAATAAAATTTAGGGTTTGGGATGTTATTCATGCCAATTTTATCACTTTTTCCAAACTAGCATGGTTTAACCTAGAAACACATACAATTATTACAAGTAACTTCTAGACTGTATCAAACTAAATTGAATCTACTCTAATATCCTTGATACCAATGAATTATCTGGATACTAATGTTACCCAAGAATAACCTCTCCATGCTAAAACTAAAATCAAGAAAACAAATAAATGAAATAAAACACACAATCCCACCACTCTATTTTTGGTTGATGGAAGATTACACGAACCCTTGGATGCTCCTGCATCATGTTAATATTTATTAAAGAATAAGTGTTGTTTATGAGAATGTAAATTATAAATTATAAATAAAATATATAGGGAGAGGGAACTACCACACTCCAAATAAATCTCAAAGAATACAAAAGAGAAAACCAAATATAAAATGAGTAAATAGAAAACAACTTTCCAATAAATGAGATACCATGAAGAAGATCAAAAATAAGGGGACCATGCGTAGCAAGATGAACCTTATTGCTCTTGATAAACACTTTTAATACTCAAAGTGGTGAAGAAGAGCATGATGGGTGTGAGACCATATGAATCATTGAGTCTATAATGTCTCATAGGTCTACCATATAAGTTTGGAAGATGGCCACGGGGCCTCTTCCTACAGATGATGTGAGATAGATGGAAGTAGGATGTAATGAATCTGGTTTAGGTCCCCCTTGGGAACTTATGCCTAAAAATTTGTTAGTGAAGGTAAAACATCTCATAGAGGAAGAAGACTAGGCATTTTTGGTCTTTATAAGCCATGAATGTCTGGAGAGAGCCATAATAATCTTTTAAGAGGTAAAAAAACTATCCCCTTATCTCATAATAAGAAGATCATCTAAAAATAAAATATTTCTTAGTCTCAAACTTGGAAGATAAAATCTAACAAATATGATGCTCTCAAGTGATACAGTGGTCTTTCTCAATGTGACGTTGATGAGAGCGAACTCTTAGTTAAGTAAAGTGAACCCTCAGGCTACAAGGTAACTTTAGTTTTGAGTATGATAGGGGTTGTATGAATCCATCACTGAAGTGAAGATATAACTTTGATTAATGTTGAAGCTTTGAGGTGAGCATATTTTTAGGTGAATACCATGTGGACTAGAGGTAAGCCCTACAAATATTAGTATAAACACCATCGTTTATCTCTCTCTTGGATAAATCAAGAGCATCCATTAGGAAGTTATGTGGTGGTGGCTTGTCAATATTAAGAAAAATGAAGAGGAGTACCAAGTAGGCTCTTGTATACCAACATGAATTAATTTTATGATTTCTCTACTACATGGAGGATCTAAAATCAAGGCATGGAAACCTAAAATGACCACTTTGAGAGTTATCTAACTATTTGAGGATGTGAATTATTGTCACCACAAGAAATATTACTGAATCAATTAGTGGGGTTGTACCAATAATTTCAAGGATGATGGTGTGAGGGAATGATTTATTAGCATGAATATGTTTGGATAACATTGTGATAATCCCTCTCTATTCATTTTTAGTCCTCAACTCAAAGACATGGTTCCAAACCTCATACTCACACAAGAGGGTAGGTGGGAGTAGTGAGTAAAAGAGGCAGATCTTTGTCTAGATGCCCTGAAACTGAGGGAAAAAATGATTTCCAAAGATGATGAGAGATGCATTTCCCTTATTCAATATGGACTCTATACCTAGAGTCAAGCTAAAGTGTGGTCCAAAAAAGAACACCCCAAATATACATATGAAGAGAGTACCTTAACCCTTTCACCTCTATTAATAAAAATCCTTTAACTTATCTTATTTATAGAAATGTCAAAAATAAAAAAAAATCATTTTACCTAAATTAGCTTGAAACTTGTGAATATTTAAACAAAAATTTAAAATATAATAACAATTTTTTATCTAACAATATATTATGTACGTTTTAAAAATCCCAAAACTAAATCTTAAACCCTACAAGCACATGTTAAAAGGCTTTTTATTCCTTAGTGGGGTGGGTTAACCTTCTTTATTTGGGCAACATGTATGTATTTATTTGATAAAGTTTATTTATGTGGTCAAAATACCACCTTTATGCTTTATTAACAATTTTGGAGCTTTTAAAGGGGTATGTCGCTTATCATTATATTTGTTTAGTTAAATTTGAGAATATGAAGTGAGACAGATGGAAGTAGGATGTAATTAATTTGGTATAGGTCCCCCTTGGGAAATTATTCTTGAAACGTTGTTGGCAAAGGTTGAACATCTCATAGAGGAAGAAGACTAGGCATATTTGGTCTTTATAATCCATGAATGTCTGGAGCGAGCCAAAATAATCTTTAAAGAGGAAAAAAAACTATCCCTTTATCTTATAATAAGAAGAACATCTAAAAACAAAATATTTCCTAGTCTCAAAATTGGAAGAGAAAATATAACAAGTATGATGATCTCAAGTGATACGGTGGTCTTTCTCAATGTGACGTTGATGAGAGAAAACATTGAGTTAAGCAAGGGGAACCCTCAAGATGAAAGGTAACTTTAATTTTGTGTAATGTAGGGGTTGGATGAACCCATCACTAAAGTGAAGATATAACTTTGATTAATGTTAAATTTTTGAGGTGAGCATATTTTTTAATTAATACCATGTAAATATTAGTATAAATACCATTGTTTATCTCTCTCTTGGATAAATCAAGAGCATCTATTAGGAAGTTATGTGGAAGTGGCTTGTCAATATTAATATCAATGAAGTAGAGTAACAAGTAGGCTCTTGCATACCAACATGAATTAATTTTATGGTTTCTCTACTACATAGAATATCTAAAAGCAAGGCATGGATATCTAAAATGGCTACTTTGAGAGTTACCAACTATTTAAGTATGTGAATTATTATCACCACATGAAATATTACTGAATCAATTAGTGGAATTGTACCAAATTTTTTAAGGATGATGGTATGAGGTAATGATTTCTTAGCATGAATATGTTTAGATAACATTGAGATAATCCCTCTCTCTATTCATTTTCAGTCCTCAACTCAAAGACATGGTTCCCAAACCTCATAATTATACAAAAGGGTAGGTGTGAATAATGAGTAAAAGAGGTATATCTTTATCTAGATGCCTTGAAATTAAGGGTGAAAAATGCTTTCCAAATATGATGAGAGATGCATTTCCCTTATTCAATCTAGACTCTACACTTAGAGTCAAGCTGAAGTGTGGTCTAAAAAAGAACACCCCAAATATATATACGAAGAGACAACCTTAACCCTTTCACCTCTATAAAAAAGAATCCTTTAACTTATTTTGTTTATATAAATGTTAAAAATTAAAAAAATCATTTTACTTAAATTAACTTGAAACTCATGAAAATTTAAAAATCATCAATAAGCTTTTCTCTTTAAGATTATAGCCTATTATGGAATCTATTATTGATTCTCAACAAGTGGATTTTGTTCTTGGAAGACAAATCCAAGATAGGATTATCGTGGTTCATGGATCTATTCATTGTATGGATAAAAGTGAGAGGATTAGAATGGTGTTAAAACTAGACATGGCCAAAGCTTATGATAGATTAGACTAGAATTTCTTAGACAAAATCATGAGACAGTTTGGTTTCCAAGATAAGTTCAAAAAAATCATAAGATCTTACATATCTACTTGCATGTTTTTAGTCTTAATGAATGGGGTGGATCAAGGCTTCTTCAAAAGTGGTAAAGAAGTTAGACAAGGGGATCCCCTCTTGCCCTTTTTTTTTGTCATTATGGTTGAATTATTGAGCAGATTTATTTCAATTATGGTGATAATTGGCAAGTTAAAAGGTTTTAAGCCTAATAGAAATATGGATCTAGTGTCTCATCAGTAATTTGTAGATGATACCATTCTCTTATTAGAGGATTCCATCAGGGAATCTAAAATTTTAATCAAACTCTGCGCATATATGAACTAGCTTCCAATCAAAAAGTGAATTTTGAAAAAAGTTTTATTTTTTTCTTCAACACGCCATTCGGAAGACAAGCTAGAATACTTGATATTTTAGGATACCAAATTATGTATACACCTTATTATTTGGGCATACCTCTTTTTAGAAGCAATCTTCCTCTTACATCTTGAAATCCACTTATGGAAGGATTTCGAAGGAAGCTGGCTGGTTGGAAAGGGAAGCTTCTCTCTCAAGTGAGCAAACTCTTGCTTATTAAAAGTGTTTTTCAAAGCCTTTTAGATTATC